>JAPSGF010000007.1:7525755-7675162 GCA_035772895.1 Perdix hodgsoniae
TGGGAATTAAGGTGACCATGCCCTGCTAGACTTAAGTAGAGAAAAAAATCACTTTAGGTAAATGTAAATTGATCTCACTCCTATAGTGTTGAAAAGGCCCCAGGAATATGAATTACTGTGAAGAAACTCGCATTGCCAGGCAGTCCCAGGTTTTATACATCATGTGGAGTAACCCTAGCTCGATCATTTTAGACAGTACAAAAAGGCCAGATCCCTGAGACCAGCCACACGGAATCCAAAGTGATACAGATTTGCTTACTCTTCAGGCTTGTTTCACTACCAGTTGTATTTGTTTCCTCCTATTCTTATTTTTGGAGAAACACAGTTGGAATGTCTCCATGAAATGCATCTACATGGCTGCGTGGCTCCTGTGCTATCTCACTGAGAGGAGGAGATGAGAAGAAGCTGTGCTCCTTACTCCAGAATGAAGCTGAACGCCTGATAAACAGCTAAAGCAAGACACATAATTCTCAGTGTACCAAGAAGGCAACTCCACCGTGTGTCTGGCGCACTCAAATTGCATTTTCAGAAATCTATTTCATCCCCTCAGAGATGTCATTGCTTACCTTGTTTTGGTTTTCCCACTACAATTGAAGCTGTTATCTTATGCCTTTTAGATTTTTTTTGCACAAAAATATAGCTTACTCTCCCCTTTGATTCAGCCACCCTTTACAAAGAACATATTTGTTTTGCCTTGGCTTCACTACTTTTATTTGGCAGGTAAGGATACGAACACCTGCACCAGCAGATCAGTTTCTCCCCAGTAACAGTGCTGTGGGCAGAAGCTGCAGACCGCCTATTTGTGTGGCACCTTGCAGACATCCATATAGGAAAACCATTCTGGACTCAAAGTATGAAGGACGCAATGTTGGTACATGTGTTACCAGGCCTGGGCGTTTGTTGTATTACAGATAGAGCAACAGGTCTGCTAAGTTTCACTATAGACCATTCCAGCCCTTAAAATAGACCTATTTAGGAGCACATACAATTCCTCATGATTCCATGAGGTGCAAGTTCACCGGAAGTTTCAGAAGTTTCAGCAGTTAAAATAAAACCAGACAAAAATCCAGCAAATTGGAAAAAACAAAAAAAAAAAAGGGAAAGGGAAAAAGGGAAAAAGGGAAAAAAGGAAAAAAGGAAAAGGAAAAAAGGAAAATCTGCACAATATTGGAAGATATTCAATCATTACCTCATTTCAGAGCTGGGCCTCATCATACTTCTCTTACCATATTCTCTGACGATGACACACAGTGTGCTTTGTGATTGATAGAATAAAGGTTACAAAACAACCTTAAAGCTTTCACTGAAATAACTTCCATAATAAGCTGAAATTGGGAGGCCAAGTGCTGAAAGTGGCTGTAGTTAGACAGAGAGGAGCTGCAAGAACTCCTGAACCATTCCACCTATAGGAATAAGTTCTCTGCAAGTCCACAGCACTTCTGTTGAAGAGCAACAGACTTCTGTAGTGCAAGGTTTCAAAGGGGAAAAGGTCTTGTGACAAATTAAAAGAAACTAAATATAAAAAGAGAGAGACTAAAAATCTAACAGCATTTTAGGTATGTTCTAAAGTTGCCAACATGCAGTCATTAGTCTGCTCTCATTCACTGATCCACATTACATCCTTGCAGTGCTAAACTCAATGACAAAGTGCAGCTGTTTCACATCTGTGGTTTGCTTAGTCTGAACCTTTAATACCCCACTTTTACCGTCCTAGATAAGCAAAAAGGTCCTACTGAAAAGCAGTGCACAAATGAGCCATACCACTGCTTGATTCATCTACCACTGTTCAATTTATCTGTGCTGCCTGAATTTGAGGAATGCTTTAAAGCCCCAGTCTACCTTCGGGTCTGCAGTGCAAATCCTCCACAAGTTTAATGCATTAAGGTTAAATCCTTGTGTGCAGCTCAAGTCCTTATTTTTCTGATGTAACTCCAGGACAAGAGGAGTAGACAGGAACCCACCCAAGACATTACCATTTTATTCTGCCTTTAAAATCCTAACAAGTTGGAGAAAGGAAAGCAAGTAAATGCACACCCTTGCTGTTTAAGGTGCCCAGTTCCTGTTCCCATTCTAAAAAGGAGCTCTTTTGTGTTGAGATGCTCTAAAGTGTGGATGCAGATGTTCAGAACCTGGCTTTTAGTTGTCTGTCAGTAATCTCTATATTGCTCTCTGTGTCTCTTACAATGAAAAAGAGGCAAATTTCCAGACCACGCGTATTTCACATTTATGTTGGAAGATGGAACAAAGAAATTAGGTTGACATGAAGTAGGAGCAAACAGCAATTATATGGCACATTCTAAAGCCAGCAGGTATAAAAAATAGCAACCTGGTGAGAAATATTTTAATACATTAATGCTATGGAAAAACAGATTTTGTACGTGCATGAGTTATCCCACATAAGAGATATCTGGGATATTCTAAAAGCTTTTAAAAGGTGTGGGGTTATATTTTTTAAAAACTAGTAAATGTGCAAATCAGATTTGAAACCAATGTAATGTATGTGGATTTATGATATGCTTGTGAGTTCAGACCAGAACATCACACTAAAATACTTTTTAGTTTTCCTATTCCATAGGTAAAATCTTATTCCACTATTGTTCCAGTGACTCATGGGACTAAAATGTCAATTTTATTCAATTCCACATTCTTGCATTAGAGCAGGTAAAAGATATTGCTCAAGTTCAATAAACTGGGAAATATGGGCCTTGTTGCTCATCCCATAAGGATGAGCAGAATGGCTACGGCTAAGTTGGTTTTATAGCCCTGCATTTGATCAATCACAGCTGAAATGGAAAGCTCGCATTCAAAATGTGCAAGAAGATTTTTGCAACGTTTGCTCTCAGTTCACACATAAAACACAAGAAATACCATTGCAGAAAACTGGCTAGGAGAGAGCAAAACTAGTGGGTATCACAACTGAAACAGCAAGATTGTGCTTTGCATGCATGGCCCTTGTGCTAAAATACTGCATTCCCCTCTGCACAATGCCACACCATAAAAAGGTCAGGTATACTGTATTACCAGCCTATAAATAATTCAGAGTTATAAAGCTTCTTATCTGATGCTGAACATGCAGAGGGCACACAAGAGTGCTCTTTAAATAAAGTCTTCACAAACTATACAGATCAAGGTATATTAAACTGCTGCCTTTGCCAGAACATGGATGAGGATGCATCATTCCCTCACCCTGTATCAGATATAGCAGACTGCTAGGATTGTCAGCATCAGTTCCTGGTGAACACAGTATTGCAAAGATGTGTAGCTACCTCATCTGCTACCCAACCCAAAGGCTGAATGCACTGGCTACTCTGGGCTTTGGAGCCAGAAAGAAACTATTTATTTTGTACATGGGCTCTTGCACACCAGATTTTGTATAAGCATGAAATAGTAGGTGGTGCTTTCTACGCTGAGCTCTGATCTGAATACTCAGGAAGGAGTGAAAGATGGTCTTTCTGTCACCCTAGTGCAAACATACTTACCAGAAATCAGAATAACACCTACTGCATGATTCCATACACAAAACCCACACTTTGCTGCACCTGCAAACTGGAATGTGCCAGAATGAGTGAATATATTCTGCTGACAGCTCTGACATGCACTGCCTTATTCACGTAACACATAGCTTGTTTTCTCCATTTCTCTAAGTAAAGAGATTTTAAATAGCACTGTCAGAATTTTTGTTTTCACAACTATTTAAGTATTTTAGCACATGTCTTTTCAAGTTGAAGCAGTAGATACCAAAACAGAATCTCATCTTCCAACTACTATTAACAAGGATTTTCTTCTTTGTTCTTTTCCCCATTTATGGCTTAGAAAGTTCACTCTACTTCCGTGTACGATGAACAAGGAAGATGGCTTTGAAATGATGGGATTTTATTGGCTAAATCAAAGCTAAATGTTTTTCATTCTAGATGACAGCTTAACGTATTTACAATAAAGCAAAAATATACTCTTAATCTGTTTGAAGTATTTTTCCTCTTTAAATATTTTCTCACTCCCTCTTTATGGATCAAGAAGCTCCCCCAAAAAACACTTGAAGAAACATCTGTTTGACCTTAAAACATACAATCTGTCCATTGTCTCCGATGGAAAACATGAATTATATTGATTTTCCAGCTTTTTTTTTTTTTTTTTAACCTCCTCTGCAATGGAAAACTGAAAATGACTTCAGCATGCTTAGAAGACCTTAGTCTAGATCAGCACAATCCAGCTGGCAGCTCTGACGCCCAAATGATTCCTTTAGGAATTTTTCTACCTGCGCTGTCTTTTCCAGTGAGGAGATTGGGAGCAGCTGCAAAAAACAACTGCTTGGCACTGGCAGATGGCTTTCTGTGTCTGTACCTGTACCCCGGCAAGCAGGGTGTAAACCAGCACTCAGCAACACATCAACAGGAACAGGGGAGATGCAGAGAGCCACAATGGGATGGGATTCATCTGATGGGATGAATCTGCAAGATTATCATCTGCATATATCATTGCAATTGCTGATTATTTCAATATCAGTCCAAGCATGCTTTGTGTTCCACAGGAATGTACAAATAAAATCCCTCCATTTAAAGGGAGGACTGATGTGCCATATTATTTAGCCACCATAAGATCAATCAGAGACCCTGGAATAGCTTTGTCACAATTGGGAGCACACAGGTAGAGCTGCACGCAGCTGCCCGTCTATCTGATTAGGGCAAAATTCTGGGGACCCCATCCTTCCTTCCTAGCCCACACAGACATAAAGCATCCAGAGGAAAAAAACAAAAACCCACATTGGGACAGGCAACAAATGCAATATTTCTCCTGGAAGTTGCAAATTACTATTTTCTTGGAACAAATCAGGGAGTCATAATTTTTTTGGATGGCAAATCCTTTCTCAGGTTCTTGAGCAGCACAGCTATCCACTGCCATTTACCAAAAGATTACGAACTGTGGCCAGAGGCCATACTTTCCAAGTTAAATCACTCCTCATACAGGGCTGAACTCTACAGAGGGATTTACTGCAATCAACGAAGTTCTTAGAGAATAAGAAAGGAAGAACATTCTGCAGCACCAGAGCAGCACTGCAGATTGGAAGGGGACAAAGAAGGAAGAACATAAGGATAAATTTTCCTGACTTTCTATTTTTAAGTATTATTATTCCTTTTCATTAGCTTTTCTTGTGCCAAGATTCTTATTTCCAGAAAGCAAGTCCCAAATGCATGATATAAGTACCCCAGTAAGATAGTCTTAATATTTTAAAATGAATGTTCACAGTGTTCATCTTATTCTTGTGAGAGAAATACTTAATATTAATGCAGGCGGCACATTATCAATTTCCATCCGTTTTGCTTGCTGCTTAATTGTTGAAAATTCCCTGCTCCCTCTTATTATTCAGCGCTGTTTCCTGCTCCCATGGTAGCTGGAGGAGTGGATTCCAGGCTGCTGTCTGTTTGGAACGAATAGCGGTCTCTTAGTCAGCTTTAGAGCATTAATAGTCATGCTGCGATAAATCTACCATAGTAGGAACAGGCTTAAGTCTTATGCTACGTTAGTAGGATCAGAACTAAGCCTTGAATCCTCGCTTATGTTACCCATGCACACAGAAGCAAGCAAAATACCTTAAGTGATTCAAGAGCCCTGTTGTACCTCAGCTGTGCACTACTTGTTAGAAAGACTATTAAGCGACTCAATCAAGAGGAGTCTTGTGCTGTATTAGTCATGGTCTGCGTGGGGTTGGACACACAGTTCAAATAAAAAAAAGAGAAGGAGCCATGCCATAGTACTGGACTAGGAGAGCATCACTGCCCAGGGAAGGAACAGTGAGCAATGCTGAGCACAGAGCACCATGCCAACAGCCCACTGCATCTCCCTGGCCAAAGTAAAGGTGCATGGCAGCCAGCAAACAGCCAGAAAGAGCTGACCATCAGTTAAAGAGATGACGGCAGTGATAATGACTGCAAACTGGTTCACAGACTATATGCAGGGAGAGGCTTTCTGCTTGTGGTCCCCTATGCCAAGCGCCTGCTCAGGCAGCCCTGAGTCAGGCTCATTACAGGGCCATGGGAGCGCAGAACAAAGGGACACAATCCTTACATCCATCCTGTATCAAAAACTTTGCGCATACATGCTCTTCACATGTCTTCAGGGTAAAGGAAAGCTTCCTGTGTTCACGATAGCCCCTCCTGCACAGGTGTCTGAGCACCGGGAGGCAGTGAGAAGGCTGCATGACATCAGGGAGGCTGAGGAGGAGGTAGAGAGCTGGTTCCAAGCACAGTCTGAAGTGGACCCACAGCCTATGGCCAAACAGCCAAAAACTCTTTCCCAGCAGACACAGACGGGCGGGGGCAGTAACACAGAAGAATGGAAATTTGCAAGGGCAAGGCAAAAGGGACTGGTCAAATCTGATAAATCTACAAATGGTTATAGGACTGGTGTCACAGCCAGAGGCTTGCCTATGAGACTTGTTTTGAGAAACCTGGTCTGCTGAGGGCTGATGAGGTCCATCTGTCAGAGGACAGGAAAAGCATTTTTGGCCACAGACTTGCCAAGCTGGTAGAGAGGGCTTTAAACTGAACTTGCTGAGGGTAAGGAAGCTCAATCCATCCAGCTCCTACCAATTTGATGTCAGAGCAGCAACAGATGTCCAGAGCCTGGAGAAGGGTTGCAGATTAGCAAAAAAGCACCTGGAGAGCAGCATGAAGGAATTCCAGCCATAATTCCAGCTAGTAAGCTTCATCAAGGGTTCAACTTAAATGCCTCTATGCAAATACAAATAACATGGAAATTACACAAAGCAAGTTAGAGATGTCTGCATGCCTGCAGGACTATGATTTTACTGGCATCACAAAGAGACCACATAGTAGCCTACCAGAACCTAAAGGGGGTTTTTAAAGGAAAGCCAGAGAGGGCCTCTTAATCAGGGGGTATGATAACAGGACAAGGAGTAATGGCTTTCAACTAGAAGATGGTAGATTAAAATTAAACGTTAGGAAGAAATTATTCATTGTGAGTGTGGTGAAGCACTGGCACAGGCTGCCCAGAGAAGCTCTGAATGCCCCCCCTCTGGAGGTGTTCTAGGCCAGACTGGATGGGGCTTTGGGCAACCTGGTCGAGTAGAAGGTGACCCTACCCATGGCAGGGGCGTAGGAACTCACTGGTCACTAAGATTCTTCCCAACTCAAACCATTCTACAATGCTATGATTTAACTTTTTCCAAAGAATTCAGAAATCGGGTCAGCACAAACAAAGGTGATCTCCAGGAGAAGCAGAATTGCAATTGCAGCTGCAAGTAACAGGTAACTGACCATAGCTAAGGATCTCTTACATTATAAAACCAGACGTATAGAGAGATAAATGATGATAGCAATACTTAAAATAGAAAAGCCTACTTGTGCAAAACACAGCAACAGGGCAGCACATCTCCTCATTCAGTTTCTAAGGAAATCTAATTGTCTATCATTCTGAAGCACTCAAGAAGATAAAGGTAAATCCTCTGTCACCTCTAATAAGCTGAGTTGCAGCCCTGGAATGAGCAGTGACACCAATGAATGTAAAATCTAGAGCAGCTAACTGCTCAGCCAGGTAGACTGTCCTTTTGAAAGCTTTGCAGCCACGTTTATTTAAAAAGATAGCTGATAACAGACATACAGGCTCACCACAAAACAATGAAATATAACTATTTGCATGGTCTTTGTCTTTGCCTTTAAATGCTCATTTATTTAAAAAAAAAAAAAAAAAAGCTGTTACATCAAAGTCCTCTGTGGCACGGTTGGCTTGGAGGTACATTCCTTCCCAAAGGCAATGTGTGATCTGTATTTTCTCTGTGTTTTAATGAGACTAAAGTGCCACTCGACTAACCTATGTGTAAGCAACAAATGCCTGAAGGTCCAGTTGCACTGACATTTTCCATATGAAAAGAATTATTAAGCAAATAACAAAATTAGTGAGAATGGGACAGTTCTAGAGCAGCATAAAATTCATTATTTTTAAGCTCTCTCTACCTCCAAGAAAAGCTGCTCCTGGCTTTGCTTTAAAAATGACTGAAAGATGTCAGTCAGTCAGAAATCCCTTCCCCTGGCATCTGCTCCACCAGAAAAGCTTTGGCAAAAGGAGAGGCAGACCAAAGCCGAGCCAAGCAAGAGCTTTGCAGTTCCCACAGCTCACTCCTCTCTGTTCACCTCCACCTGCCCCACACAACCTGCCTCCATCCACTAAAGTCACTGCTGAAAAAGATGGCTCTTTGTTCTTCACTTCTTCTAGTCCCACAGCAGCCTCTTTGGAGCAGAGTCCAGGAAAGTCTGCTCCTCTCCTGTATTAGGGAACACCCACCTCTCACCTGGCTCTCAAATCCCCAAACACACCAGATATCCTCCTCAGGAAGAAACCCCTGAGCAGCTGACTACCACTGTAGAACTGCAGAAGTGGCTATTGGATTGGAAAGAATCGCACATGGGAAGTTGGAAAAGGGCGAGCAGAAAAGGGGAGCTCAGCTTCATCTGATTTGTAAAGCCCTGGGCCAGGTGCTGCGGTATTTGCAGCGTTCTTTAGGGGAGGCCTATATGCGCACAGGAATAAGTCTATGACATACATGCACTTTTCTCCAGAAGGCACCTTTTCAGGGAAAATGCTCAGTGAACTTCAAGTTATTTAACTGTGACTCTGGCTACCATTTCTGTCTTAAACCACTGCATTAAAACTTTCATGCAATTCATCATATCAGCTGGTAGCTGAACTCTCCTTCAACCTCTTCAAAATTCATGAAAGCCACACTCCATTTTAAAGGAAGGCAATATCTATTTTTGTATTAGACAATGGGACTATGTCTGTAAAAAATCAGTGGTAAATCTCCCTCAGAAATGATTACATCACCTGTGCATACATTCAGCATCTAATCAATAGACAACACACTTCCTTCAGTGTGTTCCCTCAACAAAACTGAAGCATCTTGCCACTTCCTGGCAAACCTCTTTGCAGACCCTGAAAGACACTTTCCAGGATTCCTGCAGGATATGCAAAGAGCAGCAGTTATTTGTCTCATCTCAGTGGCAGGGTTTTAGAGTTCAAAAAAGCTCTTAGACTGCTCACAGTGAACTTGCATCAGAAACACATAATGTCATGAAAGTGGATGTTAGTGGAAAAAAGTTGTAGTAGAAAACCTTCCACCATAGGCAAGATGGACTTGAAAGAGAAATTGTGGCTATCCCCTTAGATATCTGAAGTCCAGACCTCAAGGAAGACAAGAAATAGCCTTGTCAGAGAAACTGGGTTGTAGAGATACACAGATGTATATCTCCGATTGCAAGGTGTAGAGGAACCACCCACTGCCACCTGCCTCATTCTCCAAAAGGTCAGCACACATTCACTACCTGCCACTGATATTTCATTCAAAGAGTATCAGAAATAACTGTGTATGTAATTTCTATTGCATTCGTTGACAGCTCATACTTATAAAACAAAAATAGAATAGAGAATATTAGGATTAGCTCTGTTTCATCTAACTCATCATTGTTAATATCTTCCATAAAAATGCACTCAGGATTCTGCATTGCAGTCATCCAAGCATAACTTCGTTATCATGAACTAATTATTATAGACAGTTTGCAATGGCTACACATTTCTGTCTCTAGTAAACAGATTAAATCACTGCAAGATGTCTACAGTAATAATCACACAAGACTGCTACGGTGAAAACTCCATTTGCTTGGTCTTTTTACTTAATTCTCTGAATATTACTATCAACTGATTTATTGGTGAGGCTGCCAGTAGGACTGCCAGTAAACAAGCAGTACAAACACAGTGCCAAAGGGAAAAACATCAGTATAGTTTGTGGAGAAGCACACAGTGGAAAAGCAGTACCTCAATGCTGCATGACACACCAATTTAAAGAAAGTTCATTCTCTCCTTCTACACGGGTGGCCAAAAAGAATAAATACTGGCTGAATAGAGGGCAAGAGAGCAGGCAGTCTACAGTAATGCAGGATACAACTGATAGGCAACAGCCGTCAGTGACCTATCTACCAGCAGTGACATAAATGAAAGTCCATCTCACTGATGATTATTTTTCTACCTGGGCCCCATCTCTTTCCTGTACATCCTTTCCTGGAATTTACTGGAGTCGATGACAGCCATGGAGGAAGAAGGCAGACACTACCTATACAAATCTTTTAAAAAGCAATCCTTTGCTTCTGGTGCTTTGGCACCTCCAGCTGACTTATAATAAATCATAGATGTTGGGTGAATCAAGGATTGTTTTAAATGCTATTGTCTGTAAAAACTCATAGCAATGACTGATGCTATGCTCCACTGAATAGAAGGTAGCAGTAACCAAATCCATTCTAGAGTGATGCTTTAGCTGTCAGTATTTTGCAAACAATGTTGAGGCTGATCCGGGTATCAAAAAGGAGCATGTGTATTATTTGCTACAGCATTTGTTGCAGCAATTTCATAAGCAAACAAGTAAGCAAACAACTGTCTATATACATAGAAACTGCACTTAAAATCTTCATTGATTTTGTTCAGTTTGAAGTGGTTCCTTTCATTCTTTGAAATAAAATTCAGGCTCGGAGGAACCTCGTAGTACTGTCACAGCATTTAATTGGAAACAGCTACTTTCCATTTGCTTTGATGACATCCCTCAGAAGTCTGTTTTGCTCCTGGTGACAAGCTGAACTCAGTGCAAAGTTCCAGAGGTTAGCGATACACATTTGCAGAGACCGAATTAGAGATTTTGCCAGCATTCAAAGAGAAAAAAGGCAGAAGCAGATTATAAACACAATTAACTAGAAGCTGTCTACCTTGGGCTAACCCAAGATTCCCAAGAGTTTCCCAGAGCCACTTTTATGAAGAGGGCAAAGAAAAGAAAAAAAAAAAAACGTGATTAAGTATAATAGAACTTGCTTTTATCACTCACTTGCATAGAAATTACCAGGTAAATTCATATTAGTGTTGGAAACCTATTATCATTAACAACTATATTGATTTTCATTTACAAAGATGTTTCTGAAAGAGAAAATTGCCTTCTTCAACTAGACAATTCTCTCTTAACAACATATAGAGATCTGTGGAATTACAACCTTCTACTCAATAGGCTGTTCTCCACATAAACTATGAGAGAATTAAAGGAGCGCTGGCTTTTTCCATATTTTATGATTTATGGTACTATATATGCAACAGCAATGCTTTCTTTACTGCCCCTCCTGCTGTGACATCAATTAGACATGAAGGAACTGTAAAGAATATTTCTGTCTGCTCAAATTACATGTTAACAAACTACATTCAATAAAAACAAGAAGTCTCACTATGTTTGTTAAGAAGAAAACCAACTAATGCTTTTGTGAGGCATGCTTCACTTGAAAGTGGGCTTCATACCATTCTTCTGCTAGTACTTAGCAGATTCTGAGATCTCTGACATTTCAGGGGAAATGTTTAGGTGTAACCTATGCGTCTCGATCCATTTTCATCAATAGGTTAGAACAAATGGTGTTATGCTGCTGTGAGGTCAGTAGCATGATGGAGGTGTCCAAGGAGGAGCAGGGGAAGCCAGAGTTGTTGATCACAAAGGAAAAGGCAAAAATTGTTGCTGGGACACCTAGTGACCACAGTCTACTCTGGAGATCAGTTAGTTCTGAGCTATTTGAAAGAGTAAGGGCAGGTAACAGAAGAAGACTGGAGGCTGTGGAAAGGTGGGAGTAGGCCATAACTAGCAATAGGACAAGAGGGAATGGCATCAAGTTGCGTCAGGGGAAATTTAGGTTGAACGGTAGGAAAAATTTCTTCTCCAAAAGAGTGGTCAGGCACTGGAATGGGCTGCTCAAGGAGGTGACTGAGTCATCATCTCTTGAGGTGTTCAAGAAAGGGCTAGATGGTGTACTAAGAGACATGGTTTAATGAGGAAATATTGGTGGTAGGTAGACGGTTGGACTGGATGATCTCAGAGGTCTTTTCTAACCTTGGTGATCCTATGATTCTAAGATTTTACCACCCACCTATGCAAAGCCGGAGGCCAGTATCCTTCCTTTGAGAAGTAGGTTGGAAAGATATTTATGATCTCCTTATGTCTAGCTCTCCTCTAGAAATGAAATTTCTGATGTACAAATGTAAAAGAAGAGACGAGGAACGGCGCCACAATATTTAACAAGGGCAATTTGCCAGCACCTCCTAGACTCTAATTTTAGCATGAAATAATATATTTAAATTACTTTGCAGATTCAACACTCATAACAGATTTCTCTCAATTACTGTGAGAATAAGCTTTCCAGTTAGTTCTTTTATAATGCTTATTTGCCCTTTAACTAGTTTTCCTGCAGGAGCATGCTACAAAGGCATAAAGACAAATTTTTAAACATGCATCTTAAAAGCTGCATGCCTGCAGCTACCTCAATGTTATTCTTTATTGAAGCACCATCAAATTTATCCTACTATCATTTATAATCTTGAGATAGCTGATGCAACTTCTATCAGGAGCCAAACACGCTAAATTCTATTTGAGGCATTGAGCCTTTTTTTTTTTTTTTTTTTTTTTTTTTGCTTAACTGCTGACAGTTCTACACAGGAACAGAAAAACTTTGATCAGCTGAACTAAGCACCATTCAAGCAAATTAACTCTTGATAAGGGTGTCAAGGGTGTCATTTTATCATTTGTCATTCACTAAATTTGTTGGAGTTCTTTATATTTAAAGCAGCTCAGACCAATAAGTCTTTAGGGATGGAATTTTATTCTTTATGCCTATTTGTACTACAATATTATTAATTTAATCCCGAATGGGACACTTAGGTGTGGGATAACAGAAATATTTTCAGCTATTGTAGATATAAGAATTTAACTTTTCCACTTCTCTGTCTGATGGAGACCAGCTCCCAGTCACCCAGTTTGCACAAACACAGTTCCCTACATCTGTCCAATGTAAAGCCAGAAATGCCTTACTTTTGAGTGTTTCTGGGATTATACTTTTCAGTATTTTAAGCCAAGATCTTGACGCACTTCTTTTCTGTGCGTCATTCCCTAATTATCCTCCTAACCATCAGAACCATTTGAAACTTCTACTAACTTGTCTACCTATACCATCATCTGTGCTGACCCTCTCTCGTTGTGTGACACAAACAAAGTATACTTATCTGCTTTTCTTCTCCGACCAGAATTACTTCGGACTTACAAAGAACAAAGCTGGACCTTTCCAACTGACTACAAAAAGGATCAACAGCAACAAAGAGAAGATTTTCTAAATAACTATACAAAGATATACTTTCTGTTCTGAAAGTCCATTTTGTGTAAGCATCATAAAAATAAGCATCTTATCCCCTCATATCAGCTCAACACTGACACCTGTATTGTACCGGTCTGTGCTGCAGTCTTTAGTCCTACTCAGGAAGGTTTTCTGCAGTATAACAAGGGTAGGCCAGTGAGTTGTTTGGCAACAGAAAACAAAAGTAACCTGCAGAGGCTATGTGATTTTAACTTAAAGCCTAATTCAGTCACAAGTGAAGGGTGTCATACTGACATATTATCCTGTGCAAAATGTGAATGAATATGGAGAAGACACAGGTACTACCTCCAACTTTCTATTCTTTATGGAAATCTCAAAGTTTTTCCTCTTCCCTCCTTCCTTTTTTTCACATCAGCCATTCACCCTCTTACACCATCAGTTCCCTGTAATCACTGCTCACTGCAATGGTTGCTTTTGAATAAGAACACACTTTGCTCTTTTCCTCATAGGAAAAGGAACATTTCAAACAAAGCAGCACAGGACAGACAAACTCTGCCAGAGCCTCAGGAGCAGGAACTGTACATCTGGAGATTGTCAGTACTTCGTCCTTGATCGAGGTTTCTGGACAGGGTCGCACCACAAAGAACAATGAAAGGAGAGATGTTGTTTGTGATTAGGGAATGGTTCTGTTTCCCTCTGATATTTGTCTGCTTTCGCCTTCTGTCAGCCATGAATGCTTTTATTCTAAGCATCAACTTGTTGCATTAAATGACTGCCCATTCCCAACACTAGCAAACTCCAGCAATGTTTGCTTTTCCCAAGCCAGATCCCAGGTTCTGTAAACCAAATGGAAACCGAAAGCAGATTTGGAGGTCTGGGTGCAGGAAGGAACAGGAAAATGCATTACCCATGGTGAACGGTTCATATACAGTTACATGTGTGTATACAAACAATCTACCTATAACACGATAACAATGCTCGGGAGTGCTAAGATGATCAAGATGTTAAAATAAGATGATATGATGTTAAAAATGCATTAGGAGATAGTTAACTGTTTTGTTTGCTGGCTCATGCTTTAATTAGGCTTAATAAAAATTAATTCAGCTTGCAATCAATAGAGAGTTAAATCACCAAACATCTTTTATCTTCTCTTCATCAGTAATACTTCTGCACTGCCAAAACATTACAGCACACTTTCAAAGTTAGCAAATAAAACCTGCCATTTTTAATGAATGTTGTGCAAAGATTTCTTCCTAGCAAGGCAAAATCATCAAGATAAAGACACAGTTACTGTTATGGCAACCACAGTATAAATCCGAGTTTCCCTTCATGTTGACTTTTCCAGTCCTGGGCAAGTGACAGAGATACAACTAGCCTTTAAATTGCCAGCTTGCCTAAAGTCTGAGCGAGTGTGGCTGTTCTTTTCTGAGATCTCATTGATTCCCACTGCAATAAAGTCACGTCTAATTTTAGCCATCAACACAACTCCTTCATAAGGCTTTTTCCTCTTGGTAAGAAAAAAACTTCCCATATTGCAATACTGCAACCTCATTAATGAAGCTAATTCTTACTAAGCTGTTATTTTAATCCTTTGAAATCCATTAGTACTGCTATTTAAATATGACATACGTTATTTCTGCATTTTAAAATGTTGCTTTAAAGGATGCACTGAGTTATAATTAAATGAAAATCTAGCTCAGGCTATAGAATATTCCACTTTACTGTAAAACAGAAGACTAAAAACATACTGATATTTCCACTTCATAAGATAAAGATTTTGCCTCTTTGAAATGTACAAAATTAAAACAAAGCCAAAACTTCTTAACTTAATCTTCTTGTGGCAATAATCCACATTAGGGATAGATACAAATCAGTTACCTTTCCTTCCTACTTCCATTACCCAGACCAGACACCCATTTGGCAAGAGGCAGATTTAGCACAGGGCCATGACTCAGTGACTCACTGACACCCCTCTGTAGCACAATCATGCAGAAAATGACAGACTGGCTCCAGCTCACACTGATTATTTGTGGAAGCAATTATAACTCAGAGCAGAATAAGGCAGTTAGTAGATGTGTTTATGTAATAACCTGGGGGTCGTGATGCAAAACCAGAGGAACTTATTTTACTCTTCTACTGCATAGTACCCGTATGATCCCAGAGGGCAAAGAAAGGGACTGCAAGAAGAGAAATGTCAAAGTTATTTCTTGGTCCATTCTGGCTCTGCCAACATCCCTGGCTTGGGAGTGCTGCTGAACGTGGAGCTGCCTCAGCAGACTGCAGGCTTTGCACCTCAATCACAATCTCCCTCACACAAGCATGGAGCTCAAAGTCCACCTGGTTCCTTAAGTAACATTGATTAAACACAGCAATAACAATTACTAGCAATTATTATTATTAATAATAATAGCAAAGAACATAGCAATGAAACAATTCTTGCAGGCCAAAGGGCAATGACAATTCCTCAGAGTCCAATTCTGTGTGGTCAGGGCAGCTGCAACATCTCCGTCATCTCCATAATTTCTTTCTTGGACCTACTTTGTGTTTTTTTTGCCTCTTAAGAAGTCATGATCTCACTTATTCAATAATTAGAAACCTTGTTTTGTATTCCATTTAAGTTTATCCTTGATCAATACAGATCTATTTGGTATTAGCTTTACTCTTTTTTAGTAAGTAATGGTCATGAAGCCCCATCTTACATATACTGACAATATAATATTTGGGTTCTCTACTATAATTTTTTTTATATCCAAAACAATTCTACATCATTTTCTGCTTTCAAATTAAAGAAAACATATTGGCAGAAAACTATTTGACCACCGACTCTAGAAGGATAAATGTGAAAAGCAAAGATTACTGATGGATGCCACATTGATCTGAATCAGTCTCTGAAGCATTTGTTGTGGCCAGGAAAACATTTTCAAAAAGCCAGATTTGGCTGCAGTGGCAGGATCCCAGCTGGCAGTGAGGTTGTTCCATATCTCTTAAGAAGCACTGCTTTGTTTCCTATTACTTGGAAACTGTTTGGATTTCTCCCCAGTTTCCCCAGGTAGCTTTTTTTGGTACCAATAATAGTTATTAATTATAAAAGAAAGTCCATGTTCCTGAAATATCTTGTCATAACATGCTTGCTATTTTTCAGGTACAGATAGTAACTGGCATACAGAGAAATGTTTAAGGCTTTTTCTTGACCATCAGTATATCAGTAAGTCTAACTGGGCTTCTATTTAGCAACTTAATAAGTTGTCAAGAAAAGAAAACTGCATATTCATTTAGAAAAAAAAAAAGAACTGTTATATTTCTGTGTGAAATGATATTCAGTTACTCTATACGAATGCATGCCTATGTTTTTACAACCAAATGATAAGATATACTCCTAAGCAAACCTATTCATATCCAAAATCATTAAGGAAAGTCCTGTAGTTTAAAACTGCATTATTCTTCCTTTCCTTAATTTCATGCTGAAGCAGCTATTTTATAAATAAATATTAAAACAGTCAAAACTAACAGTTTTAATAACACTTTTGTGCTTGTAAAACTATAGGCTAATTTCATAAAAATAAAATTGCTGATTTAAAATATATTGGTTGTATGTAGAATTAAAGACCTTGAAAAGCAACGCTAAGAAGTAAACTGCAGCCTAGCTGCCTTTTTCCTCCTTTTTTCATAAAAGGAAGAAGACAATATTATCAATAATATTACTGCTTCTCATAATCAATATATAGCCACAAGAACAGCTTTGGAATTCACAAGATTAAAAACAAAAATCACACTGCTTTTTAGGATACATACAAATCTCCAAAAATTTATAACTCTGTGGTTCCTGAATGTGTGAGATGGGTTTCTTGCAAAGATGCTTCTCTCCAGAAATTGTGCCTTAGAGAAAAAAGCACCAAATGGAGTATGTTCATGAAATCACAGGAGCTGGCAAGCATTGTGAATCTTGCTATTTTATTGTGGATCTTAAACTATAAACTGTTTTTAATGGCCTTGCTCTCAGAACCAAACAGTGCCTGCAAATGAAAATACTTTCAATATGCAAAGAGAAAGATCTAACTGATGCTCTACAAAGGCAGGTTGGCTAGCACTCAGAAGTGTTAGTTTAAATGTGCAGTTACAGAATTCTTCACTACCATGTGAAATGAGGTTTTCTGAATCTTTCATCCTACCCCATCTGCTCCATCTCTCCTCTCTGCACACCATGCTCTCGTCAAGGCAGCTCTGCCCCCACCTCTGAACCTCTGAACTCCAGTGAGACAGAAGAGATGCATGCTACTGAACATTCAGCAGTGTGCTTGTTTTTCCTCTGGTTCTTTCATTAATGCCCCTCATTTTCCCAACACTGTGGTACAGACAGAAAAAAAAAGTCAAATACGAGCCTTTGTTTATCTGCAGACCGTGCATAGAAACAGTGTTGTTTTTTTAAACCAGAAGTAAACATGAAAAGCCAATCAGAAAATGGAAAAAAACACTGTGAATTATCACAGCTTCAGAATGCGAAAGATTCCAAGCAACCATAGGGAAAGAAGGGAACAGCCTGGAAAGTATATCTGCAGATTCACTGCACTTACGCAAGCAATATAACTAAGCCAGCATCAAATGGATTTACAAAAGGGAAGTACACCTTGGATGCAGAAATCATTCACAGCAAACCACAGCCCTGCATTAAGATGTAACATTCACATCTCAGTGTAATCTGGAGGCTAAACAGCAGCAGATGAAAGAAACAAATGGGGGAAGGAAGAACAGGAACAGAGCTTCAAGGCACATCAGTAGAGTGCTGCTGTCAGTCTCTGGCAACACCACAGCTCATATGACAGACCTCAGGTAGGATCACACTCTTCTCTAATTCCAAATATTTTTTATTTTTCCTACAAATTACGAATTTAATGATACTACCAAAAAGTAACATTGCAATATTTTGATTTTACTTTTTCCTACTTAGATTCCAAGGACTGAGGCTCTTAAAACAGTACCAAAGCTACAAGCAAAATCATGGGTTTCACTGTAGAAAAGTCACCTAAGCACTTGAAAACTGAAGGCTGAGATACTACACTGAACTGTACAATGAATGGAATACAGGCCGCTACACAGTTCTAAATATCATGATGAGGTACACCTGGTAAAGAAACAAAGCTCTTTCTTCTAATATCGGTGATTTCAGTTCCATGGGAATTATTCAGACAAGTTGCTTATCCAAGTTCCCCAAGGCTAGCCAATATATATATCTATACTGTTAAATGCTCTTGGAACTATAATGACTTAAGGGCCAATGCTGTATACTGTATACCACTGATACTACTTTGAAATCACTAGTGTGATTTCAGACACTATCTTAAACACAGGACAATTTCCAACTTGTTTGCATCTTTAAGTCCTTTAGGATTTATTCAGTGGACACAATGGAGAAGTCATCTGAAAGATCAACATGCAAGAAAGGATGAGCAGCCCAAAGCAGAGGAGCAGGGAAGCAGTGCTGGATTTGCTGTCACAGTGAGATCAGCAAAGGGAGTGAGGCCAGGAGATAACATATGATGTAGGCTGCTCACACACCACAGCATCTGAAGCCTGGAGTATAAACAGAATGTATTCCAGTCATCTTGCGGGGAAAACAAAAGCATTTATCAGCCAAAGCATCTCAACTGGCCTCCATCTCCGCTCTGGTTGTGCAGCAGGGTGTTAACAAGACAGCACTGCATACAACCCTATGTGGCCATCTTCTGTTGCAAAAACTGTTTTATTCAATATTCTCGAAAAGAGTTTGAAGCAATTCATTCACATAATATCACTTCCTTCTCTGTGTCCAGAAACTCACCAAAGCTCTAGTTTCCACCTCACTGAAGCAAAGGATGATCCAAGTCACTGTACATTTTGTATACTTTTTTGAAAATTGCTGAGAAAATAACTGATTGTAATACTACTGACTGCAACCAAATGTAATTAACTCATTAAAGATTTCATTTTGTAAATAAGCTCTTGCATTATTAGATGCTTTTACAAATAATGAAGTAATTAATAAACACAGTAAGTGGCTTTTCTTTTCTGTGCTGATTAAAAACAAATTTGGTTAAATTTAGATGTTGAAGCCTATCATTAAAATTGTAGGCATAGGCTAAAAAACAAATATCTGACCATCATTCTTGATTCTAGTTTAATGATTGCACACTGCATTTACATTTTAAAAAATAGGTTGAAAACTATCTCTTCTGTGATCACTTCTTCTGAAAGAAATGGAGAAGGGGAAAAAAAGCAACTTAGTATCAGATTTTTAAATATATATATATTTAATAATTCTACTTTCTTTTTCTGGTTTTCATTGGAATTTTCTGATGGGAAATCACAGAATATATGTATCAGCCAAAGAACTGTAAGCAAGCTGTTAGAAAAATTGTTGATAACAGCAACAAATACTTTGTTTCATTACTGTGTATGAGCAAATATGAAACAACTGTATTTTACTCTGCCTGGAAACGTTTATTTGCAAGAACTGGGGCAAGTAACATGGTTCTGGAAAGATATTTGTATCCTGTGGCAAAACAAATACTCACATTCTAGCAGTCTAAAATATTTTTTGGGATCAGTGAAAGAAAAACTGTTAACCAAACAGTCAAAACTGGAGGAAAAGCAACAGAGTTTGCCATTTTACATGTATACATAGAAGACAGAACAGCCTGTTCTAAGAGGAAAGTGATGCAAAATGGCCTCACTGAAGTATAATGAAATCATCACATTTAAGTCCCTTGCTCTGTGCATTGGTTTCCATATTCTTATTCAGGAAGATCTGAGGTTGAACATTTCTGTTAAACTTTTTCCTCTATGCCAAAGAATATAATTCCATATCAAAGAATTTGATATAATACTTATTTATAAAAACCCCTAAGAGTGTTGACACCTATCTATAGCATATTTAGCTTCCCAGCATAGTACAATGAAGCAGAAATCTAATCTGTTCTTTTTGTTTCCGAACCTCACAATGGCATAATTCAGAAGCAACCAAAAGTTGCTAAGGAAATAAATCAGCACATAATGTACATTTTATGATCATCAGAATTTTGCACCATATATTGGCATGGTTTTTTAGAACTACTTTAAATGTGCCACATTAAATGTGCCAGGTACGTTCAAAAATATTGGTAAAAAATCATTCACTCAGAATTAACTTGTGAAAGTAGGGATTTTTTTTTATTATTATTATTTTTTTTTTCATTTAGAAGACATAACAATGAAACTTTCTGGGAAACCTAAACTGTAATTTCAAAAAAAATTCTGTAGTTTCAAAAAATGTTCTCCTTCGGAGATTTCCTTCAAGATTTCTCCTCTGTTCCTCATAACATTTACTGAAGAAGTTTGGGTTGCTGGACTTTTAGGACAAAAGAGAGAAAAACAAATATATGAAGCAGTCTTTCACTTTTAAGCGCTAACATTAGCGTTAAGATTCACTTTTAAGAATTACTTCCCAAACTAGCTACCTCCCTAATTTTACAGACTGAATACCAATTGAAGTTAGGGAAAGGAAAGTTTTATTACAAGGCACTTGGAAAATAAAGATGAGGAGACAGTGGTAACCAGCATGGCCTCACCAAGGGCAAGTCTGCCCTTGGTGACAAACCTGGTGGCCTCTTATGATGGAGTTACAGTGTCAGTGGATAAAGGAAGAGCAACTGACATCATTTACCTGGACTTGTGCAAAGCATGTGACACTGTCTGGCATGACATCCTGGTCACCAAGTTGGAGAAAAACGGATTTGATGGATGGGCCACTCCCTGGATAAGGAACTGGCTGGATGGTCGCACTCAGAGAGCTGCTGTCAACAGCTCAGTGTCCAAGTGGAGACAGGTGATGACTAGCATTCCTCAAGGATCAGTGTTGGGACTGGTGTTATTTTACATCTTTGTAAGCAACATGGACAGTGGGATCACGTGCACCCTCAGCAAATTTGCAGATGACACCAAGCTGAGTGATGCAGTTGACACACTAGAGGGAAGGGATGCTATTAAGAGGGACCTGAACAGGCTTGAGAGGTGGACCCATGCCAATCTCATGAAGTTTAACAAGGCCACGTGCAAGGTCCTGCATCTGGGTGAGGGCAATTCAAAGCACAGACACAGGTTGGGTGGAGAATGGTTTGAAAGCAACCCTGAGGAGAAGGATTTGGCAGTGTTGGTTGATGAAAGATTCAACATGAGCTGGCAACGTGCACCTGCAGCCCAGAAGACCACTGGTATTCTGGGTTAAATCAAGAGAAGTGTGACCAGAAGGTCAAGGGAGGTGATTCTGCCCCTTTACTATGCTCCCACCTGGAGTACTGCATCCAGTTCTGGGGCCCCCAACAGAAGAAGGATGTGGAGTTGTTGGAGCAGGTCCAGAGGAGGGTCACAGAGATGATCAGAGGGTTGAAGCACCTCCCCTATGAGGACAGGCTGAGAGACATAGGGTTTTACAGCATGGAGAAGGCTCCGAGGAGACCTTAAAGTGGCCTTCCAGTACCTGAAGAGGCCTACAGAAAAGCTGGGGAGGGACTTTTTATAGGGGTATGTAGTTACACAATGAGGGGATATGGTTTTAAACAGAAAGGGAAGATTCAGACCAGATATTAGGAAAAAATTCTTTACTGTGAGGGTAGTGAGACACTGGAACAGGTTGCTCAGAGAGGTTATAAATATTGCCTCCCTGGAAGCATCCAAAGCCAAGCTGACTTAGAGTAAACTTTGAGCAATCTGGTCTAGAGGGAGGTGTCCCTGCCTAAAGCAGGGGGTTGGAACTAGATGATTTTAAAGGTCCCTTCCAACCCAAACCATCCTATGATTCTATTATTTTTTTCCCCCCCCCCCCACCCCAATTCATTATTTATTTGGCTTTTCTGTCCATTTCCTCTAGCTAGAGCTGACATTTTCCACTACAAATGTGAGTTTTTTTCCTTTGAAAGCTTTAAAGGAGATAAGTAACCTTTTTTTTTTATCATTGTAGCACTGAATCTATGAAGAAAATGATATGTTGTAACTGCAGTTACCCTCAGAGCTCAGATCACGTCTGATTTATGATAACTGCTGATAACGCTTTAACTACTTGGAAGAGACCACCGCTTAATATTACACTGTTCACTGTCTCACAGATCACAAAATGCTGATCAAGCTTTCAGTTTAATGAATGGTATGCTCAAAGTAAAATATGTTTCCAATTTAAAAAAAAAGAAATAAATGAAAGGTTTGCACAGTAGAACATGCACACTTAGATGTACTTAAGTTCATCAGCATACTCTCTTCTGTCTATGTAGCTCAAAAAAGTATTATGTTGTCTTCAGCAAAATGAAGTGGAATCATAAAGGAAGGTGACTGCAAGAGCAGCTAAGCCACCCTGGCATTCTGTCAAGGAGGAATGCAGAGCCACTGCAAGAGATGTGGCCAGGTAAGCTCCTGCCAAGTGGAAACACACAGGTGGATTGGACTGAGGGAATCACAAGCTATTTCACTGTTGCCACCGAGGATGAACTGTCATTGTGGGCCTTGATGCCATCTTGCTGTTCAGTTCAGCCAAAATTGCACGTAGCTCCTATGTGTGGAGAAAGCAAAGCAAAATGGCTTCTAAGCATCATCACAACTGATGATACTTTTGGCAAATCAGAGTGCCAAACTTAACACATAGCTAAATGTATTCACCCTGGACAAGAAACTACTTAACAGTGGCAGGAAAATGGCTTCTATCTCATTAGTCATTCCACATATTTCACCACCATGTCACGGACACTGAAGTCCACATCTTTGGTATAATTTTAATTCTCTGAAAACACAATTCATACATATATATATAAATGCTTGTATGTGTACAAATAAATAAATATTCTCAAAATATCATTCAGAGGTGTGATATACCCACTTCAGTCTTCATTTATACAGAATGAGATACATAGCATGCCATCATATTTTTTAAAATAGAAATGGGAAAGAACTATCCATTCCTAAGCCAAGGAAATGTTTTTGTGGCTTTTCTTTTCCTTTCTATTTTCTTTTTTCTTTTACAGTATATGCAGTGCCAGTGATCTGATGAGAATAGATGAGCACAGTGATTTACATTTCTTTTGTGGCACTTTTTCATAAACTAATTCATTCTACAAGTAATGACCTAGATAATGCTTGAAACTATTTTTGCTGCAGGAGCTAATTTACATAAAATAATCAAATGAGAGAGGTTGCTTTTCCCCTGTTAAAGCTCCACTGAAATATGACACACACAGAATAATTCTAATATCTAGCACAGGAGCTTCTATCTATCTAGGAAATAATTTGGACCCCACAAAGTAACAAACAGAAGTGGTTATCCCCGGTCACCACTGCTATTTGTGAAAAACCAAGCTGGGAGAAACTCAGAAATTGAAATCTGGTGGCTTTGAACTACCCACTCACTGCTATTCACACAATTACCAGCCAATATGTGCATTTCTATTTCTCATTTCTCCTGGAACTCATCTCTGGGCTGAATCACCACCACATGAAAGATGACTTTTCCAAGACAGCAGCATTTCAGAATTTACCATGTAGCTCAAACATCACTTACTTAGTTTTATCCTACTGCTTTTACTGCAACCTCCCTGAATTACAGCAGAACAACTCAGCCATCTCTGCTGTACCTCTAGCTGGAGTCCCCACAAACCACTTAATGATAAAGGAAGAGGAAGGGGTTTGGTCAAAAGGTACATTTTCTAAAGTTTGTTACCTTCCTTCAGCTTCAGCAAGCAAATCTGATTCTACGTGTTGGCTTCACAGTCACAACCATGTCATGAAAAAGACACTGGTTATGATATTTTCAAGGCAGTAGTGAAAATGCTTATTAATTGGAAAAGGAATGCCAATATTTTAAAAGAAAACCAAATGTTCGAGATAGGAAAAAAAATAATTCTGAAATATCAAAGTCTCTGCTTTGACAAACCCACCTGTATTTCCCACCCAGCCATTTCATCCTCTTATTCAGTCACAAAAACAATGGCTGAAGGTCAGTCAGGTAGCATCCAAAGCCAGTTCCAATATCCTACAGGCTTACAGTTTTACTAGTTCTATGTTGGTTTTTAAATCAAGAAGTAAATTAATAAAAACATAAATCTCAAAACAACAGCAGGCTCCAGAATTATCCCCCGCTATCCCACTGACACACAGATAATTTGTTTTTAATTTCTACCCAGCTAGCGGAACGCACTCACTCGTGCAGCACTCCTCACACGCACGCCCAACGCCCATGGTGCTCATTCCTTGGAGAAGCCCTGCATTACCAGCTCTTGTTTCTCAAAATGCCTCTGCTGTGTGAAAAATAAACAGCTTCCCTATTCCACAGAGCTATTCACTTCACAGTGCAGTGCTAAATAAATATTAATATAAGGCTAGACTCAAGCTCTTCTATTAGTACTAAGTGCTACCTTACTCTGCAAACATTGCCAGTCTCTTCAATGGCACGAGGTGCTGCTCTGAAGGAAAAAAGGCAGCAGGGCCCAGAGCAGCCCAGTCACACCACCTGCTCCTCTTGGTCCCCTCAGGCTCACAGACTGCTGCCTCGGAGAAGGCAACAAGAGAATGAACACAACCCAGGCAAAGCCAGTGTCTGGTTCCAGGGCATGCCAACACAGAATCATAGATCACCAAGATCACCTAGACCAACCAGTCACCTACCACCAATATTTCCCCACTAGTCCCTTAGTACAACATCTAAATGTTTCTTGAACACCTCCAGGGACGCTGACTCAATCACCTCCTTGGGTAGCCCATTGCAGTGCCTGACCACTTTTCCTAACATCCAATTCAAATCTCTCCTGGTGCAACTTGAGGACATTCCATCTAGGCTTATTGCTACATCCACACAGCACAGCCTGTCCACCTCTCTGCCTACCAGCAGCGCCCACAGCCTCTTCCTTTCTGCATTCCCCCAATGCAGAATGTGCTGGGCCAAAGCTTCTGAACCTTAATCTATTCAGTTTTACTCCATGATACTTGCAACAAAACAGAAACACTGTGCTGCTCTGTGTAATTCCTCAGGAAAAAAAAAAAGCAATTAAATTCTTCCATTTCTTTTACTCTTGTTTTCTGCTAGTTGATTTTTTTTCCTTCTTTACCCCAGTTTATTGTTTGCATTTTAGTGTACAGAGCATTGAAATATAAATAAATAAATAAACAAATAAATATAAATGCATAAAGGTATAAAGTTACATTGGTAGCAGGTGGATGGTTATACTAGATATCTTGGAGGAACAATCTTTTTGATTCTATGATTCTATATAATCACGTCACATTCCACCCAATTCATATACCAAATTTCTATTGTCATTCCTTTGATTTATCTTCCTGTCTCAAAGAATCACAGAATAGTTTTGGTTGGATGGGAACTAAGAGCCCTTCCAGCTGCAACCCAAGACATGTAGAGGCTGCCTCCCCAGCTCAAGCTGCCCAGGGCTCCATCCAACCTGGCCTGGAGTGTCTCCAGGGATGGGGCACCATCTGGGCAGCTGTGCCACTGTCTCACCACCCTCCAAGTAAAGAATTTCCTCTTAACATCTAACCTAAATCTTCCCTAATTCTTTCTAATAACAAGATGCCTCCTGCATCTGACAGAATTCCATACACAATTTACATTAAAAAAAAGCAAGTAATTTTCTTCTGTATATCCCATCTACCAGCATTTCTGGATTTTTCTCACATTTTTTTGCTACGCTAACTGCATTAGATTGAGGTTTGTTTGGTTTTTTTTTCTCGTTTGTTTTAAATAGGAGGGTTCCAACATCACTTTAAGCTTTTCAACATTGCACTTATCACTGAAGAAACTAAAATGAGTCTGTCTTCGTGATGCTTCTCTCAAGGTTTGAGATAAGCATTATTTAGAGGGCAGGCAGCTTGAGATGTGCACATAACCATTTCCCTATACAAATATAAAATATTTTTCCTCCCAAACAGGTTCCTCATACTTTTCTCCACTGCAAATAAAATTGAGCAATCACAGCTTAACAAAACACTCATTATCAATCCCTGTATCATTTTCTTAAATGTTCACCCTCTATGCACCTCCAGAAAGTTCTAAATGGACAAAATCTGCAGAGAGTTACTAACTAAAAAATTCTCACTATCCTTGTTATCTTTGTTATTGCAATCTAAAACATAATTAAGCCTCAGAACAGTTACTTTGTCGTGGAGCAGATGGCATAATTTTCCTATTTTATCTTTGTGCAAACTAAGTTAGAGAAAGGTCAGCCAACATTTCCAAAGCAATCTCTGTTTCAACCGTGTCCATTTTAGGCCTCTGCTTCGACAGAGGTCTGGTGAGAGATGCAGAAACATCCCAGTTTTTCCAATAACCGGGTCCCAAATATCTCAAGGTAAAAAATCAAAGATCTGGTCACCCCAGAATTAGAAGTATCTGGCTATGAAGGAGTGTTCAGGTAATCTCTATGGAGACCACTGCCACAGTTGCTAGGAGCCCAACAACGTATTCAATTCCACAGAATTTCAGATTTATCAATAAAATTCATCTATCAAAGCTAATTAATACCACAGAGGCACAGAGTAATTTTGATGACTCTGCAAGTTAGCTATAAAAAGAGATCAAAGCTAAATGAAGGATAAAAAGCACATGCCTGATGACGTACTTGTGGTTTCTGAAGTTTACAGTTTGTACTTTGGAAGACTGAAATTGCCATGTATCCATATTTGTCAGCAGTATTTTGAGGAGTACTGAAGTATTAAAATAGAATATTTACACTAGGGTCATATTTAGTTATTTTTAACTTTCTAATAAGCAGTTACATTGAAACTTTAAGAGTTAAACTGATAACTAGCATCAACTGTTAGTTTTTAAGCTGTTAAATCGGTCAGAAAAGGATAAGAATCCAAGATAGAAGTAGTAAATATGAAATCTCTTGTATCAGTATCTGCTTAAAGGCTGCAGAAAGAATCATCCCTTGACTGTGAAATCTGTTTACAAAAAGTTCTGTACACTAGTCCCTGGATTTTGGTAGAGGTTGGTGTCTCACTGCTGGGATGGCATCAAATGATGTTGCCAGCCTGACCTGGCTCCGACTGTGGGTCAAACACAGGTTCAATGTCCTGTGTTCTGCTAAGCAGAGCAAGGACTGGGAGTGTCCATTTTCCAACCTGCTATCTTGCTCCGTACAAACTCAAAAAATAATGTTTTTATCATGGAAATAAGCTCCTACATCCTCAAAAGACCTACTTTGAATCAAGAAAGAATGCTTTATTTCCAATGTTGTTTTTTTTTTTCTAGTTATATTTTCCTGTGTTTCCAAATTAAACCATTATGAACTGAAACACCTAACTTTGAAAATGTGAAAACAATTTTACCTCTTTGCTTTCTGTAATTATGCATTGTTAGCTCAAGTCGGAATGAAACTGTGCACAACAGGTAGTCTCATATTTACCTTGGAGTGCTGGGAGGAAGAGAAGAAAGGAAAGAAAAAGATTAAGGAAAGCACAAAGGGATCTACATATAGCTATAAAATCATTAGTTTCATGGTAGAAGACAGCGACTCCTCTCTTCAGGTAAAATGAGCATCAAATGACATTAGCAGATTCAAAACAAGAAAGGCATCTTTCCACACATAATTTGCTACTAACCTCTGGATCTCCTTTTTATGGGCCTTCTGAGTATTTTAATTTTAGCTTAAAGGAGATTCAAGAGATATCAGGATAAATTCACAGAAGCAAAGCACACAGAGGGCTATTAAATACCATGAAATGCTTCTGATCCCTTTCCTTAATTAGCTGAAAGCCAGAACATTTTTCCAAAAAGTACAGTTATGTTTGTATGCTGCACTGTCCCCTAGGCAGTAGTGCTGGTCACCATCCAACAGCAGACAGCTGGTTAGATAAACCTCCAGAGCAACATATTTGCAGTGGCACCTGTGCTCCTACGGTCAAGTAGAGTCATGGTTCAAGATACCAATCCAATCAGCCACATAACTGTGGGTTTCAATAGTTACTATCCCAGACCATGCACATTCTTTTTCCTGTTTTATAGACCTGATAGAAAAGCAAAGATCTCACTTCTATCTTCATCAAATCATTCTATTGACTCTGCAAACTGCATTCTCTCAAAATAAAGGTGGTTTAGAAACCACAGCATTCATAGTCTCCAATGATACCCATGTAAAAATGGGATGAACTACACGATTGTATGCAGTTTTGGAATACAACTTCACCAACACTATCCACGCTACTGCTTACAAGCAGAAACAAATATAGAGTAAGCCTGGAATTGCCTCTGCTACCATGTTTGAATTATAACATCATAAGATAGGTTTTCATCAGGGCTGAGTTTATATATCTTTAAATGCTCTAGGGCAAACAACTTAATTTTCTTAATTATTACACCAGAAATCCAGCAGCGTGGTAATATGCTTTGGACTTAACAGAGTGTGTGTACTTAGTAAGAACATGAGAAAAGCTTTTGTAATGTAAAAAACACACATTTCAATTTCAGTAACAATATAAGGTAAAATTTCCAAAGAGTCTCAGTAAAGAAAGAAAGAGAAAGGAACACAAGATCAGGGATTTAGACATAAGGGAGCTTATCTTGACATGTATAATAGCTCCTATCATGTTCTGTAATTCTGAAATTCTAATATGGTAATACAAACCTTAAACAATAGTTAGAATTAGGCAGCATGTGCCCCTGAAAGCTCTGTGGAGTTTACTCCAAACCTGTTCCTTCTGCCCAGGAGCAGAGCCAGGAAGAGATGGAATTTATTTATTTTGAACAGCTTATACATCTATTAAATCTTAACGAGCAATCATGTGATCTGAGAAGCTATGCACAATTGCTCAGACTTTACAACAAATCCATGCTATTTCACTGCATATAAACAATGCATCATACATGGATTTGAGAGCAAAGCAGAAAGATGTTGCAACAGGCACAAATTTTATGAGTGATTGTTATCTGCAGTACAAATAAAAGGGGCTCCACGTAACAACAGAAAATTGCAAGAGCATCCAATTGTGATTTCTGATAGAATAAGGAATGCTTAGTATTCAATCAGATATCTTAGCAGTAACACAAAAGAGGAATGAAACACAAAGGGAAAGAATCTCTTACTATTCAGGCGAGGTTAGAAAGAAAATCACATTTCTATTTTTGGTCTCTGTGACGTTGGGCACCCATGGCACATGTAAGCCTAACAACCACCATTTACTGATTGCAAACATTCAGCAGGCATGCCAACAAACTGTTTCTTGTAGCTCTGCAGAGACGATGCCACAAAGGAGACTGAGAAAGGAAAACTGTCTGTCTCCCTACCCTGAGAGCAGAGGTATGTGCGAAGGCCACCCCATCTTCCCAATTGTCTGGGCCTCCCAGCTCATCCTCAGATTAGAAAGGGCTACATGCAACACGGGTCCTGTCAGTGTTCTGAGAAGAGGGAAGCTACAACAGACTGCAGGCAGCAAGGGTCTTCTGTGCAGACTGTTTCCAATGGCCCACAACCTAGACATGACCTGGGAACTTGCTATGGGTTCCTGGCTGTCACTGTCACTAAAGATGATCTGCATGGTCCTTGACAGCCTGCTCTAAGTGGCCCTGCTCAAGCACAGAGGGTTAAAGAGGTGACTTACAGAGGTCCCTTCCAACCCCAGCCAAAGTCAGAAGTACATTGAGTGAAGAGTCACCAAGCTACAAGGGACGAGTGGCACGCTCCCATATGCTGTGTTAAGCCTGTTAGCATATTTCAGGCTGTAGGTACTTTCACCTTCCTGAGAAAGATGGTAACTGGAATCTTCACATGGAAAACCCCAGCCAGCCATTGTTCTACTCCTTAGGGGCCCTCAGAAAACAGAAAAACTTGTCAGAGTTGAAGATCCCTGCTCTAGGTAACTAATTTTAAACCTAACAACAAGAATGCAGAAGAAATAAAAGGTAATTTAAGGTAGTGGCTGCACTAGAAACAGCAGAATTGCATTGCTTGGAGCTCATTTAGGGCCACAGAGTACAACAGAGTTCTCCCTTGGTGTCTGAGCTGTACCTGAACCTAGCAGAAAGCTCCAGTTCCCACTAGTTCATACAGAAACCTCAACAGGACATGCTGCCTTTTCACGTCTTAAGGCCAGGCTGCCACAGCTGCATGAGGAAACAATGAAATTCAAGAGCAGTCCTTCGCTCTGTGGAACTTCACCAACAGATAAATGACATCCTCATAAATAAGGCACAGTGGAAATATATAATTAAGTTAAGGTCAGTCATCTCTACACAGGGTTATCTAGCTAAACATAGGATTGTGTTTAAAGTAAGACTCAGATTTTCTATAATTTGAGAATCCAAATGACAGTTTTTAGTCATATGTCACTATAAGGCACACTAATGCTGTATGAAAATAGCTACAAAATGCAGGTTTACTTAGTATGTTTCTAGTCTAAGAGGTATTATGGCTTGCTGGAAGTGCTACTTGACTGACAGGCTCTTTTTCAGGATCTAGCTGACACACGTCAACCAGAAAGTACCCACGGAACCAGACTAGGATTCTAGCTGTCAGGATTTAGCTCCAAAGTTTGTCACAGATTTCTTGTGTGATGTTGGGCAGGTCATTTATTATCACAGGATAAAAAAAAATAAGGAAGATGTAGAGTAAAATGATTAATAAGGTGAAGCAACTTCTATGGGAAACTGGACTCTGAGAAGCCTAGAACATCCTGCAAGGTACTGAACACTTTTTAATTCCAAACTATCAGACGGAGAAGGATTAATTCGTAGTCATTACACAGAAACAAGGCATAACTTCCATAACTTTTTTTTTTTTTTTTCTTCAGACCATGGTTTTTAACATGCTGACTGCTCTCTACAGGCAGCAACAGGCAAGTTTGAGGGTCTCCATTTGCAACAAGCATTTAACCCTTATTGCATGGAAATAATGAAATAGCATCATAGCCACTGCCCTCAATCCTGAGTGAGGGCACAGGTAAGCAGGAACTTTTCAGCATCCTGCAGTAACAATTTCCATTGCCCCAAACAAACTTTTTAAAATGAAGTCTAAAATAGGAATAGCATCATGGCCATCCCTGGCATATTTTGCGTTCCAAGACAGATCTGCTCAAGTTGAAAAATCAAAACAAGCTCTTTCTGGTTGGCACAGCAATCATTTTATCTGGTAATGCATAGCCAGTAACATGTGCAAGACTCCAGCCATCTCAACTGTCTGATAGAGATTCCATCCCTTTCCTTCCAATGCTGAGCTTATTTATTCACCTCGTGTTGTCTCTTAATTAGATTAAAATCTGATACACAACATAAAATTTCTAATTACTGTAGATCACCTGTGTGAATCCTCAATACCATATCCTATCGTGAAAGGAGCATATACAAATGCAACTTTTCATTAAATTCCAGAGGAACATAAAATCTTGCACAAAGTTTCTCATCTCCTCTTTATCTGCCTAACTACCAGTAGAATGCTAGAGAACATTTAAGTTCTAGATGAAAATCCTTGTGTAATCTTTCATCCCTTGTATAAAATAGCTTCAAACTGTAAATGAAAGTCTTACATGCAGGACATGGAAGCTTCTTAAAGATCAGAAATACCATTATACGTTCTAGGAATCTCACAAATTGTTCAACTTTCAGTTTAAAGATGACAGCTTTTTATCTGTCCTTTTCAAACAAAATAATACCACACATGCAGAAAATATAAATACGTAATGAGAAAACCACTGTCTCCCAGGGGAAGAGAGATAGAAGGCATATTTGTAATGCTGATGGATGCCCTAGATGGGGTCAGATCCTATATTGACAAGTGCAATGTAAGAACTTGCCTGGAACTGAAGAAAATGAAAAGGACAGATAAACAGCAGATGACCCACAGCTCACATCCAGAATCTGCAGAGCTGGCAGACCAGGCAGGGCAAAAAGCCAGCAAGAAATGACACATGTTTTTTTCCTAGGGAAAATTACATACAGTAGTTGAATCTATCAGCCTTGTTGCTGCCAAAAAGGGAGAGGGCTCACTAACCTGCTTTCCATTCCAGCTTCTTTCTCACCCTTCTTCCCATCTATCTTGTTGATATCTAGTGGTACTCATTAGCCCTGAATTCCCATAACTCCACCCCATTAAAAAACTATCTTCTCTTTTTTTCTGCCAGGTCAGTGTACTGGATAGGCTTGCAGATGGGTCTGATATTCTACTGGACATACAATAAACGTCAGGACGATGCAATCAGAAACAGGGAGACAGAAGTTGTTCCCTCCCATTTATCTGTTGAGAGCAACCAGATCAGGTAAAGACACTTCATGTAATTTCCTGAAACTACAGAAATTTCTGGAGTATATGTCATCTTTCAATGGATGTCTCCCAAAAGAAGAACAACCTGAGAAGCACTTTGTGTAACTTTTTTGATTAATAATATATTCCAGAATCACAAAGAAGACATTTCGTTTTTCTAAATATCTGAGTGCAGAAAAACAACCTCTCTGAAAATGAATACATAAAATTTTTCTACAGTTATGAAGTATTCTCCATCCTCCACTCTTCAATGGGAATGCAAAGCTGAATTTTGTTATGAAATATTAACACTCTTATTTCTATTTTCTCTATTTCATAGAGAAAAGCTTAGTTTTTTCTGATTATCTGTAAAACCTTCTTTAAGTATAAGATCACATGGAAGAAGCTACATGAAGGGTTCCCCTCCTTTCCAACAAAAGTGGAATGCCTAACAGGGCAGTAAGAATGGTAATTGGTCTCCAGTACTAAGGAAATTATCACAGCTAATGAAGAATTATTCTAGACAAGGGAGGCAATTCAGAGAAAACTTCAAAGTGATTTTCTTGCAGTTCCCAATAAAATTAATGGATGGTAAAAAAAGAAACCTGAATGAAAGCAAGACAGATGAAACAAAGAGGGTGAAGATTAAAGAGCTACTAGAAAGGGCAGAAGTTAAAAGCTAAAATAGAAGTGTTTACCTACATCTATGCACCTCTATGGGAGATTTACTAAAATAAGACATGTCCATCATTCCAAGAAACACCACCTCTGCTGTGTTTGCCCTGAGCAGCCAAAGTCATTACCTGGAATTATCATCAGGAAGAGGAAAGAGCAAGTCCCCATAGGTTTTCCTTGTTCAGCTCAGCTCGACCAGTAGGTGTCACAGAAGTCAATGCTATCACTCTGCAGTGATTTCAATCTGTATGGGTATCTAGTTTGAAGAGAACTAAATTACGGTAGTTAAAGTAATTCATTTTAATTAAAAAATAAGTCATTAGGTTTTTCTACAGCTTTCTACCAGATATTTCAAGACTCCTTAAAGAGCTTGGAAAATACACAAATCAAACAGATTGCCAAACATGTCAGCAAATACCTGCACTCTTACAATTGCACTTAGGGCTTTTGTGAGACATTAAATAATCCCTGCTGGCACAGGTAAAAAGAACAGAGATGGTTACTGCACTCTCCCTGATTGTGTGAGTGAGCCCAATGTGCACACAGTCCTCTGGTCTGTTCCCAAACATGCCTGGTCTGTGAACTAGAGCTAGCAAACATCAGGTTGTTGCTATACTAAAGTAAAGCCAGAGCAGTATGATGCATAAAAGGACAAGAATTTCAAAGCACTTTTTTAAATACTTCAAGAGAAATGAAGAATAAATACACCTGAGAGCTTCATGTCTTTAGCTTCCTTGCTACTGGTGTTTATTCTCCAGTAGCAAAACTTTGATCTGAATATTTTCCAACCCTTCCCCAGCACTAAGGGAAACAGATGGGCTCATGCTTCGATATAGCAAAGAAGAAAAGCATATGATGGCATCTCCCATCAGGAGTCTGCCTTTCTGCTTGCCAGTCAGCTGTGCACATATAAAGCTATCATGACTTTGTTTGGCATTTCCTCTGGAACATATGGTGATTTACTATGCCATTTCCAGCACATATTGACACTGTTTTGAATTGCACTTAAATCCTTGTCTACTGCATACACAAACATAAACACATGTGCTCCATGTTTAGGGGCACGCCTACCTGACAGCAGAGGAGTCCTGTTGATAGCTATACAACAGCTGCTGAAAATCCCCCAACTCTGACGTCCAGAGCTTTAAGTGGGAAAAAAACGATCTGGTATTTTGGTGGGGGGAGAGGGGAGTGTGGCAACATGCTAGAAAGAACGACAGCTTTAAAGTAATGACCTGCACACAGAGGACTATCAATGCAGGGCTAAGCATGCTAAAAGGCCTACTTTTATTAGCATCCAAAGCTGCCCTATTCCTTTCTTTCTGGTCCCACTAACAAGAGGAGTGCATAGTCATCCAGATATAGATCCAGAAATAGAAAATTATTAGACATATTTAATAATAAACCCTACAGATACAATGCTTTTCATAGCAGGCAATCACCTGGTAGGTTACACAATTTAACATCCAAGATGTGAGTCAGAGCAAAAAGAGAGGGAGGTTATAAACACATCTGTTAAAAAGCCCCATAGATTTAGGCAGTACTTAGTTCATTACCATGATAACACAACTGCCAAGACTGGATCTTCAAAGAACAGGGTAACTTTCAAACAGTAGAAGATATTTTTTTTTCCAACAGAAGATGAAATAATTCTTTCTTCTATTTTTCATTTCTTTAACATTAATATAAAGTATACACTCTAGATTTGGCAGTCAGGGATCTCATTCAAATTTAATGAAATCAAGAGATCTATCAAATAACATGCTCTGTAAAAGAACAAGATTAGAATACTCTTCCACTGTGTTTATTTTTTAAGCAAAATGATACCAAAAAAAAAAGACTGCCACTGTATTGTCTGCTAATATTTACATAGTCATATTTGTAACACTGTCAAAATGCTTAAGAGAAGAAATCTGATTTGTCTCTTAAGAGAGAAATAATGACAGTGAATGATCTTTTAGCCCTTCAAACCTAAGGAAAAGGACTGAACTTGTAAGATGCATCCCACAGAAGAAATATAATCACATAGCTGGAGCTCTACCTCACCTTGCTTTTAAGAAGCTACCATCATTTGCTGTTTCCAGTGCATAAATTTCATCTTTCCTAAAACAGATACAATAAGAAACACAACCAAAACAAATCACTATACTGAACGTACATTTACTTCTCTAGGAGAGAGATGAGAAAGAATAAACTACATTTGGCAGATGTTCAGATGCTAGTGTTTTTTGCTGTGTATCTCATCAGAAGATGCTCAGATAATATGGAGATAAAGGCAGAATGACAGCCAGGGGAAGCCTGACCAGAGCTAAAATTAAGGAAGAATTAAATATAGATATTATTAATTTAGTGGTGCAAGAAATAACACTCATTGGGTGAAAACAGGTTATTAACAGCACTCCTAGTGCCTGGAATGAAAAAAGACTGTAAAGCCAGCAAGATGTTTGCTTTTAAAAGTCTTATCTTACAGGGAATTAGGAAAGCCAGATAAAAAGCACTCCTGTATTATGCAAGGTACTTATGTTAGAGGTTCGCTCACCTGAAGCTCCCAGGCTTCTGTGAAAAGCTGCAGTCTGCTGGCTTCAAGGTTTGAGAAAACTTAGAAAGGACTGAGCAGGACACGAACAAGAGTGCTTCTTCAAAGGATCATGTTCAGTCATCAAAACATGGGCTTTCAACAATGGGCTTACCAGAACAGATTTGTAAGTTAAAAGCAGATTATTGCTGTCTTCCAAAGCCTCTGTTCCAGCCTCACCTAATGCTGCACAGAGATTCACACTGGAGAGAGATAAGAAAGCCTCAGTGTTCTGCATTAAGTAGCTTTGTGGAGACTACTCATAGCTTTGCAACCTGGGCTCTCAACATGTATCTCACTTCAGGATCTAGGGGAAAGATATTTTCTGAAATGCATGAGTTTAAGGGGAAATCAAAGCAGGAGCTCTATCCTGGGTAGTAGAGCTAGAACCATAATCAAGGAAATAAAAAGAGTTGGTGGAATCTAAACAAGTATAAGTCAATGTATTGCAGGCTTGTTTGCCATCAGGAAAGGCAGACACACTCTACCAGTTCCCAATAAAAAGAACAGTTTAATTTTGAAACTCTAGCAAGCAGCTTGTTCCAAATCTGTTGTTTGCTTCACTGGAGTATAAAACAAAATCAAAATTAAATCATTTGCCTGCTTTTCTAAATCACTTAGGAAATCTAAATGCAACTGTAGTTGTTTAATGGTAAACAAGTAATTTTTTGGATTGCAAAAATATCTTTGCTACTTTATATTATGCTATTAAAGAAAGTTTTCCTGACATCGTCCCTTGTTAATTCTCTTCCTGTATAAAGCGCAAGTTACAATATCTATTCTGCCAAGGAAAAATCAAAATAGAAAACTTTGAAATCCAACATCCTAAGTAAGTACGGGGGAGCAAAAGAGCTGCAGATCCAGTACAGCCAAATACTGTCTAACTTTAACTACCTGTATGCTACATCCATTACAAAGGCAATTGGTTTACCTTACAACTGCATTTTAAATCTTCTTCCTACCCTACTCCTACCTGGTCACTCTCACCTTACCCTCTAACCATGCAAACAGCTAATTCAGCATTTACTGAAATTCAGGGGCCTTAAACTGTTGATGAAAGAGAAATCAGGACATGCGCTGAAGGATCATGCATGCAAGATGGCCTTGGGCTGGAACGCATCTGTTGCCTTCTCTGCTGCAGCAGATATGACCTGGCAGTGTGCTGAGACTGGTTCAACACATTCCAAGCTCACGCACGATTGCAAAGTAAGTCTGGATAGTCTGACAAGTCCAGCTCTCATCCAGCAAGAGCGGAACAGCGGCCTCCCCGCTGATCACATTACTCTGCAGTGGAAGAACTGCAAAAGACAAGCACTACACCTCATCTGGTCCTGAAAAGCAGCTCTGTCACTCATATATTCCCACAGGAGGAACAGCAGGATCAGTAATGTACCACTGGGTTATTCTGTGGAAGTATCAATTAAGATTTTTTTGCTGATCACTCTGGTACAGGCCCAGTAGCAGGAGCTGCCCAGCTGGGAGACAGGCTCCACAGCTGTGCCATACATCTTTTGAAGCAGCCTGTTGGATATGCCTGGTTCTAGGATCTTTGCAGTGGTAGTAAGATACAGTGCAGCCTGCACCGCCACAGGTTCACGTCTGACTACCTAGAAAGTATTGTGTTAGTAGAGTCAGACTTGGGTACTAGGGTAACCCTGGATTGCCCATATAGCTGAGAAAGAATCTCAGGTACAGGAATGTAATAAAGGCACTCCTGACTTCTTCACCTTGCTTCATTGGCTGCTTTAGTAATATTTCACAGAGATTGTGAAAGCACGGACGTTGCTGTATTGCAACTTCTGTTGACAGAAAGGGGTGATGGATAGGTTGTCATACAGTATGATCAGAAGGTTTGTCTCAATGGCCAGCTAGGGGAAAAGTTGTTGAATAAGATAACTTCAGGATGCCCTTAATTGTTTTCATTTCACCCACCTGGTCTGGTTGAGTCCTTATAATTCTACAAAGTACACCTTCTTGGACAGCTGTGTTATGACAATGATTGAATCTAGATTATATTTCTGATTGGAAAATATGGTGAACCAAGCAATACACAATATTTTAATGATAAATTTTTAGAGAACACAGTAAGAACCTTATTGAGCTATTTTCAAAATTATGCTTTCGTATCACTAAGAAATATGCTGCATACCACGGAAATAACAGAGCAATTAAAGGTTAGACAAACTATCACAAGTTTCTGAAATGTATGACAAATTATAAGCCACAAGTTTTCCAAACTCCCTCTGTGAGTGCATCTGTGTTACAGGATGGTTTGGGTGCAAACGACAAAGGTCATTTCTGACCTGACTGTCAAAAACAAATTACAGTCTTGAATGCTACTGGCAAAGAATATCACAATGCTTTTATGTTATAGGATAGAACTGTTCCCAAATGACATCTCAAATAAGAGCTTCTCGTAATTACTTCTTCTGCTTAGACCAGTGAATTTGTCATTGGATTAAATGTGAATCCCCCTTTCACTGATAATCACTGAACACATGTAACCTATTGAACTATCAGGCAGAACTTTTTTGTCCTACAAGAACTGTTGCTGAAGCAATTTTAAAATGAATGCAAGGGAAATCAAAGGCTAATAATATGTTTCCAGACTATATCACAGTTATAACAGCAAAGACAATATCCATCTGTTAGGGCTGACACTGTTCTTTTCCTCTGTTATTCTCTTGTATCTTACCCCAAAGCAGGAGTTTCAGGGATATGATGGAAGTCAACAGCAATTTTAAGTTCTTTAATCAAGACTACTGGCTATAAATAACATCTCTCCTGTTACTGCAAAGTGACAGTGAAACCTTGAAAAACAATTAACAAATTGCACATCTTTCTTAGAGGAAGAATACCATATGTCTCACTTCCACAACCATGCAAAAAATGCTGGAGTTGACGTGATTTATTCAGTTTTTGTACAAAGTAACAATAGACATCAACCTTGAAGACTGGAGAAACATTTGTCTGTTCTGGTAGAGCTGGGTATACTGTTAACTTTTTTTTTTTTTTTTTTTAAAGTTACTGTCCTGAGATTTTTGCATGTTTTAAGAATAAAGAAAAAAAAAAACATTTTCAAAAGGGAAACGTATTTCTGCTTTTACAAAGAAAATGCATGCAGCAGCTTACAAAGTAAATCATCCAGTGTGTTACAAAATGATTCTGGCAGAAATTTTCTTGGATCCTCAGTGTAAATGAACTGCTAATAATTTTGTTGCAACAGTATATTTATTACAGAGCATATGGGAGAAATGACCATATGTAATACGTCATGTGAACTTTATCAGTGGAAGCAGACCCTCTGGAAGCTATGTGGTTGTAGGAGACACATGCAGGAGGAGTTAGTGTAGATGCAGTTTGTCAAAGTACAAAGACTTGAAACAAGGTATGTGATGACCTTTCAGCTTTCTGTATTTGGAAAAGACCCCAGAAGACTGTGACAAAAAGAAGAAACACTTAAGTGTATGGGAACAAAACTATACATTATTTAAGTTTCAAGCACTGTCCTAATCACATGTCAACTTTTCACAGTCATAATGCTGTACTAAATTAAAAATTGCTTAAGCAGACTCAGCTCCTGATAAAAATCTGGTGAAACTATTACAGAGTCTCAGAACTGACTTTGGATAGAATTGAGAGACAATATATTTGATCTGTGGATAATTATAATAACCACTTCATGTCAAGCTATGTAGTAGCTGGAAATAGTGCTTACATCTATTCCAAGCCCTATACAGAGAGCATTTGGTGACACTGAGTGTAATCTGAGTAGTCTCAACTGAAGCCTACAGCAGGAGGGAGATATTACTGAACTAAATACAAATACCTGTGCACTTACACAGGACACTGAAATTCACACCTCATTTTGGAATGTAATAAACAGAAAGAGAACCAAAAGTAGAACAAAAAACAAAGTGAGAGCAATAGGGAGAATAATGACTGTGTTGTCAAGCAGGGCTGAGTATAGGTACCCTCTCCAATTCACCTATAAAAAGTATGCTAAGAACACTTAGCACATTCATTTGCTCAGGGCTTTAATACTCTACCTCACTGTCAGGTATCACATTTCTGTTTGAAAATCTGAATCTAAGCAAGAATTTGGTGTGAAAATGCCCTTTCGTTTGAAAAGGTAGTCATACATAATTCAAGAAAAAACAACCAAACAACAACAACAAAATTGCCTGGTAGAAAAAAAAAAAAAAAAGAAAGAAAGAAAAAGGGAGTGATTCACGATCCTCCTCTCATCGTATTTCTGTAAATTCTTGTATTAAGCCACAGCCCAACACAAAGCCTTCTGTACCACTTGACTTAGCTGTGGCAATAGTGGGCAGCTATGGCCATAGCATATGACTGGAAAAGTGCCATATCGAGTTCTGTTTGCAATTGTTTTCTTTCCATGATGTGAAAGCTTACTGGATTTAAAATCAAGAATTTTCACAAGGCCACACCTTATAGTTACTCCACTTCACATTCAACAGTCAAACACTTCAATGTCATACTGGAATGGGCAGCAGCCTGTAAAGCAGGTTTCCATTAGACACCAAATCACCTGTGTGACTCTCTTGAGTCAGGCTTGAACCTCAGGTACATGGCATGGTCCTGTCTGTATCTCCTCAGCAAGACACATGTTCAAAGACAACTACAAGGCTGATCTTCAGTTATGCATATGAGAAAAATAGCAGGTGTCTAATCATATGGGATAACATCACTTCAGGCACCTCTCAGTATTCATGAATCAAACTGGGAAATGACTTTGTTTAAAATTTCTTTACAGCATTTGTCACATTTTAGGTGAGCTACTTGTTCTATGCATGATATCAGAGTCCTTGGAGGATGTTTGTAAAGACTTGGCTCAAGCAGACAAAGAGGAAAAGAACTTATTTTGGCTTGTTCTGCAAGAGCTCAAAGTTAGGATTTGGTCTGGAACAGGAATTACAACTTCTTTGCACAACATTAGTAACAGCTCCTGGAAGTTCACTTTTTTGTATAGGAGGTAGCTATTACAGCTTTCACTGGAGAGCTGAAGAAAGGATCAACCTAATCAATTAAATCACAACATTTGATTGCTCAGAGATGAAGATTTGCCATGCAACTTTCTTACTGCACAGCTACTCTCTTTCTTCTGTGCAGTGCCTCGAATGGATTGAGTAGTTCTATGAGTAAAGCTTTTAGCAACCTTGGAGAATATCATAAAATCAAGGCTGTCAAGTCAGGAAATCATACTCTTTCAGTAAGAGTTTGTCCTGGAGTCAGCTAATTCTCAGACCTATATTCCCAGACCACTGATATCAGAGATCAATTTCAGAGTTTGAAAACAAAACAAAACGAAACAAAAACAATTTATTGAAAGGCATAAGGTCACTGTTCTATCTTTACCTTGTTCGGTAATGCTGTACAGTGTATGCAGTGCCACAGTGAAGGCAATCAAAAAACACAACTACCAGGGCACAAAGGTTATGAAAATGTTGACATGATTGCTGTCATTGTAATACATGATAGATCACGGCACATACAGCAGCCTGGACAACAGTGTTAGCTTAATGAAAAAAAAGCACATGCTGTTTGATTTACTTGAGAGATTCAGCAACAGGCAGACAAGTTATTATACACACACACACACAAACAGAAATGACACCAAAAGGCACCAATAGACAGATCTAGAAATTACATAATTACACAAAATACAACTTGGTTGTGGTATGCAGTAAAAGATAGAATCAAAGCTTTGAAGAAAGCACAGAAACTCTGAATTTCCATAGAGCATCTCCTTTCTTTGTGCCAGCAAGATCCAAAACCAGAGGCATCTCAGCACACTGAAAGTAAGCAGGTGTTGCACAGCACATACAGGCTTAAAGCAGGAACCACACTAAACAGACGAGTGGCTGTTCAGCCTCCCTCAAGGAGACATATTATGCTTCCCTTATTTATGTAATTAAAAAAATAACAGTTTAAACTATGTCCTTTTTTTTTTTCCCTTTTTTTAATTACAGAAGTACTAACATTCACCATTCTCACAGTGAAGACTAGATTTTCCAGCCGGTATAGGTGAAGCTATACTGTCTTTAGGATTATTGTCTTCTGTCCCAGCTGGTGAGCCAGCATTTAGAATTTTCTACTTTAAAATGCATCAGTAGAGCTATTCTGAGGAATCTTCACAATAAGTGAGCCTTATCTGTATTAAAACTCTTTCTTCAGCCATACTTCAGCCTAAGTGGGTGAAGGAGGAGAGAAAACAAAGTAATACATTTTCTTCTGCTGGGATAAACAAACTGGTGTGGGTGGTTTTGTGTTAAAAAGGAGAGAATCATTTTTTATGTTAACTTTCTATTGCTCATAGGAAAGTAGCTTCACAAAACAATATAAGCCTTTTTTTTTTTTTAAAGATTAAAATATTCTAAAAACAAATGTTATTTTTTTCCACCATTAACTGTATTTTTTTTTTTAATCTATTCAGAATAGGTTTACCATATATGGAAAGACTATAAACACTTCAGATACTGAAAAGGTCAGAAATTTCTTTTATATTTAAAACAATATTTTTGGGTTGTTGAGAAAATTAAAAACAACCTTTCACAAGCAATTCAAGTGGGTCTACTCAAAGTGTGATAAAAAGTGAGAAAACATTGATCTTATTTCTGGATTAATGAATAAAGTACTCAGTTTCAGAAGGACCAGCACTTGTTCCTTTTACTACCTTTTTCCCCCCCAATACTGACACATAACTGGAATGTCTTTCATTGACACAACACTGACACAGATTTCCATACTTAGAAACCACACTGGGAAATAATTTTAATTCTGATTTTATAAATTCAGATTGTACAATTCTAATTGATTTCTCAGGACACAAGTAATCATTAATACTTAGTGATCAACATAGAAAAAACTCTCTATGATAATACAGGAGAGAAAATACTCTCTTACTGAAGATACTTTGAGACAGTTTTTACCACCAACTTCACAAAATGATCATAGTCTTTAACTTTAAGATGAATTGTAATTCAAAATTCATTTTTATAGTGGTTATAATTGGTTTTATTTATAGTTGGCTATTAGTATCTATTATCAGTAGCTTACTTTCAGTTTTTACTGGCAAACGGCCTATCAGAATTTCACCAATTTAAAAGTCTTTTGGAGAAATACACTTCTTTCTTTTTATGATATACTAAGTTTCTTCTTTATGACAATTGCGCATACATTATATTGCAGCATCTACACATATGAAAAACTGCTGATTCACAGCAGCAGAAGGCATCTCAAACGATGAATTTTTCAGATCAGTTTAGAAGTGATTAGCTATTAAGAATATTTTAAAGAAGCATTTCATTACTTACACAGATCAATTTAATTTACAGCCAAAATTTACATAAGAATGTATACTAATTATATACTAATACAATCAACAGAGTAATCTTATAGTCTTAGAACTTCTTATTTTACTATATCTTGCTGTTGTACGTATACATTCCCACTACACAAACTATATCAGCTCTCTGTAGCCCAGTCCTCCCCTGCAGAAGCATAGGACCCTAAGGCTCAAGGCCATACAGATTTAAATTAACAGAAATAAATTAAGATTACAAAAGTTTTGGAAACTAAACTTTAAGGTGATGTATCTGAAAGGTAATGGAGTTCTCTGGGCTGAACACTTCATATTTCTACACTGGTTATAAATGCTTGCAGTTGGTGAAGTCCTCACAGACTCTGAGTATTTAGGCTTTACCTGATGGAGTCCAACAGGAGAAGAGATGGAAGAAATTGAAGGGCACATCATCCATAGAGCATGAGGTTTCAATTAGTTCCATTGCATTATTTAAATTATACATGGCAGATGTGCAAACCTAACAAAACGGATGAAGCCTCAGAGCACTTTTGGTCCAGGGCATAAAGACTTATTTGCAAAAAAACCGGGAGCTAGATAAACTGTTTTCTGTTAGGGAGAGACAAAGTTAAGTACATTGCACAAGGCCAGAGAGGAGATTAAAAAATGCAATATAAAGATTGCCTATGAAGAAATAGAATAAAACAGATTTTGCTTGGATTGACATGGAGGAACAACTAATACAGCATTCAACTACTTAAAGAATTTTGAATAAGCAGTATGGGAAAGAACAGAGTTAAGTACTTAAGCGTTTATTCTTAGAAAAACAGCTATCTTCTCTTTCTTCTCATCAAATCTAGCACTCCACCCAATTCACAGATCCATGCAAACATTTCAGTCATATTCAGTGTCATGGGTTTTCAGGGCTATGAGATGCATGCCAGTCAAGAATCAAGACCCTCTTCCCAAACGGCTTTGTGCAATTGTTTCAATGAACATAAAGAGAATAGAAAGAAGCAATCTGTCAGTTTGATAATTCTGAAATCCATCAACAAATGAACCAATATTCTAAAATTAAAACCTTTCACTTATTTTAAGGAAGTTCTGTTAAAATATTCCAGCAGCACAGTCTTCTATATCAGAAAGAACTCTGAGATACCAGTTTTGTATCTATGTCATGAAAAAAAAAATTGGAAAACTTGTCATGTGAAAAGACAAAATACAAGGCCGTGGATTGTGTCTTTGAAAGCAACTTGCTGCCAGTTCCGGAGAGATTTAAAATGAAGGCTTGAAGCATTCCTTGCTGAAATGTCTGACCTAAGAGAGGTCTTCTCTCAAGTTAGAGCTTACATTATTAAAGGGAAGAAAGATGAAGCTAATGCTGAATAGGAAAGAGAAACTATATTTTTTTAATTGCTTGAAGAAAGAGATGGTGGGAATTCCTTCCTCTGGCACAGTTGAGATTGCATGGGATATGCACACCATTAAATGTACAAAAGCAATCTTACATCAACACAGAGACAGACTACAGTGTTGCAACCACTGCTGTCTCAAGACACAACTTCTGAGCAGGAGCTCTGATTTCTAATCGCTAAATTATGCTTGCTTTGTAAAAATGCAGTGCTCTCTGACATTCCTTTCAGTCTTACAAAAGCCCAAATAACGTATCTACATCCCACTGAACTCTTGTTTATTCCAGGACACAAATTTTAACTTCTGGTTGCCTTCTATCACGATGCTCCGAAGTATTCAAAATTAGTCATTTAATCTCTATCCATGCTAAAATGGCTTACTGGAGATATCTCAGCTTAATAAATTATGTATAAGAATTCTCTCTTATGTAGCATGCAGGATCATTTGAGCTATAATATCATTTATGGCTGCAGCAGAATGAACTGAGCAAATACACCGTGGTGCTACCCAGTAAGAGTAAATATTGGTCACAAAGTTCCTATACATGAAAAGAAGATCTGCTAGTACCTGAACACTTACAAATGCTGTCTAGGACCCTTCACTTTTCTACAGAAGTCATCTCATCCCAAGCAAAAGACAAAAAGCAGCTATCATGCAATCTTCTTATGATTCTTCTAACCAGGAGCTATGAAGACCAGGATGGAGATCCAGAAGTGCATAAGTATTTATAGAGGATAAATAGACCTCCATTCAGCCTGCTGTCCTCTGAATCTGTAACACCAGCCTACCACACTAGCCTGTGTTGCCTAGCACAGCCTCCAAAAGGATGATTTTGTCACTTGTCCCCAGTATCTACTCTCTGGTTCCAGTCTGAAATTCCAAAAAGAGAGAAAAACATTAACCTGCTTTAATTTCACAGCATTCTTAGAGCAGGATGCACACTGAGAAATTTGCTGTCAGCTTCCTTTCAGCTGCAAAACCCTTGAGGCTGACACAGCCACCTGCAGCCATGGACTGCAGTTTCAGTCTCTTAAGATGCTGGAGCCACAGAAGTAGCAGCTGCCTCTCCCCCTGCTTCCACTTACATCAAAATTTCAATGAGTAGCAGCAGAAGGAGTTAATTAAAGGTCTCCTTTCTCTTCTCCTTTAGGAAAAATAAGCTTCCTAAGTCTGAGTTCCAGACAGAGGTAACCAGACAGCTAATAACTTTGTGAGGGATTTCAGACGCCTGAGGAAACTGCTCAGGGAGTCACCTGACAGCAGACTGACAGTTTCAGAAAGGAGGATATTCCACCGGTGTCTGCTGAGAAACTGAGTGAAAGGAAACTTCTTGGCACAATGACAGCCATAGCATAGCAGGGACAGAGCACCGGAGGTGTCTCCTTCAGCCAGGCAGTCCTCAGACTTGACAGGCAACAATAGCTAGCAGTGTGTAAGTGGGGCACACAGGTGGAATTGTGCTCAAGATCAACAGGGAAAGCAGCAAGGAATGGAGGGAGAGCCCAGAAAAGGCTTTTTACCTTGACTAAATCCAGTGCTAGAGTGAGCTAAGGTCAGGACCAATTGATTTTGATACCTTGAATGCCTGCATAGCTGCATCTTTCCGTCACAGTCATTAAGCAAGCAGATCCAGAGCCTGTGGGGGACACTGCTCCCCTGGCACTGCTCCAGGTCAGAGTGACACATCTCAGGGGGAGACCGAGCAGCCAAAGAGAAGACATGAACATAGCAAAACAGTGTTAAAGGTCACTAAAGCTAGGCAAAAGCTGGGTAAAAAGCATCCTGCCATATGCAACAAGACAGCACCATGGCCAAGTTAAGGCATATTGCACCCTGAAAATGGGGACTCCTCAGAGGAAAATAAACCTAAGAGATCCTACAGGGAAAAAAAGAGAAAAGAAAACACAACCAAGTTGCTTTTCCATTTGTTTGGAATTGGCATGAATATATTTGGAATGAATACATAGAATATAACCTCAAGCTAGCTCACACTTTTGGAGTCAGAGATGAAACTGTTTATTGAAATGAAAAGGGCAATTCTGATATTTATATCCTGAAAGATATGCAGTACATCACAAATGTAATTCACAAAGATACCAGTTCATCTGAATTCTGCAAAATTCCATTTTCAGAAATAGACCAGGAGGAGTGCTAGAAGCAACAAGCCAGGGAGCTATTTCTATAGAAGACTCACATTTAAACCAGATTAAATTCCAAACTCTAAAAAGCTGCCTTTTCATGTGTGTTTTTCTCCAGCTTCTAAAGTACCATACCTTCTCTGTATTTCCAAAAGCACACACTATTTAGTTTATTTAACATTTGCATTCTGATTGCAGTCAGTCTTCTTTCAATAAAGGAATTAACTTTACAGTCTGCTAACCTAGAACCATCAAACTCTCACTTCCACTATCAATCACTGCCACTTTTCTGCTGACTGCAACTCAATTAAAATCCAATTATTTGAATAACTGGATGGAAATTGCTATCATAAGATGTACCTTTTTACTAGGAACATTTTGTGAAGAAAACTGACTGCACAGGAGCTATGATACTGTGGTTTAAAAGTGATTTGGAAGATGGGCTGGGAAAGGCTACGCTAATGAACGTGGAGGGAAAGAGCATCATTTCTGGAGCAGGCACTCAATTCTAAAATTGGAACTTCTGGCTCAAGGCAAAGCCAAAATTATATCCCTCTGCCAGCCTCACTGTGTGTGCATCAAGGAAGCTGGTCCTTCTACACCGAAAATTTTGTGATTTTTACGGATGCTGAAAAAAAAAAAAAAGATACACATTCCTAGACCACCTTACAATAAGTACCCACAGTGCTATTTTAAATCATGCCAGAGTCAGTGATGCAGATGCTCCAGAGGACTCAGTGCTAATTTCTTTTATTCCTCACATTATTAAAACCAGGTAAACAGCTGGGTTTTAATCAGGATGCGTGCCTCAATCTCCTTCCAGTTATAAGTATTATCCTTGTCCTGCAGGAACTCAAAATCATTTGACAAAGCACTCTGTGGGGAAGTCTTCCATTATGAATTTGCTTCTTAGCTTCAAATACATACATCGCGAAAGCTTTGATTTATTTGACCGAAATGGAAATAATTACTTTGTTCCTTAATACTGAAAAGCTAAATTATCTGTTACAGTTAACATACACTATTTTAATTTCAGTGGGCAAATTCTAGGTTAAAAAAAAATAATACTCTAGATTTGAAGGCTAACTTTCCACAACAGACTTCAAAGATGAAACTATTTCTAATTTTTCAGGTATAATTATCTAGGACTTCCTTGGCACCCAGACATTACCACAAAGAACAGTTTTTAGGAACAAAAAAATCTCCTACCAAACATATTCCTTCAGTTAATTTCAAGTATCTTTATATCATAATATTCTTCTAAAGCAAGTAGGGCTGATCCAACTTATTTTCAGTGTCATATTGTGAGGCCTTCTTTGCTGTATCATAATATTGTAGTGACTGAATTACACCTATTATGGTCAATTTCTACAGCAGTGGTTCACTGAAGAATTAAAATTCAAAGAATTTAAAATGGATTATTAGGTTATGACGATTCATGTTGGACAAAATACCTTGAAACAGCACACAGGAAGAAATTAAGACAGAGAAAGCAACAAGGATAAGAAAATGGAAGTATTAATTAGATAGGCAAAGTAATTCCAAAATCTGATTGTTACTAAAGGATATAAATCTTGATAGAATTGGCCAAGTTCATATTACTTTCCCATTGTGATTGCAGTTGATTTTTATTCTACATAATTAGATTTCATACCTTCTCTTCCATCTTCTTTGTAACTTCAGGCAACACACCTAATGTCTTTTTAGCTGCTTTACAAAATAAAGTAGTTAACTCTGTTTCGTTAAAAGTGCATAACAGATTGCAATTATGCTTAAATCTGTTCACAGAAATACGAGACTTTCACATATACATAATCCAGCTCCCTCTAAAACTAGCACTGGAATAAAGGCATATGGCCTTTTGACTCTATATGCTAGCCACGTCTTTTAGGCAAGGTCTGAAAAAACATCTTTCAAGGAAGGCGATGAAGAATGTCACAATTCAAGCCAGTCTGGGTTTTCATACAGACAGACCTTAGAAGTGAACATTATATAGTATGTTAAATCAAAGCTACTTACTCTTTTTCTCAAGTTGTAAGTCAAAATGAGATTTCTGGAGAAGGAGTGTGAAAAGGCTGTATAGAACTCCAGCACTTTCTGCAAGGCATCTCTCTTAATCACATGAAGATCACAGTAGGTCAAAGCCCTTACATTTGCACAGGACTGGGCAAGGGTGGACTCCTTCCAGAAGACATCACCAAAAACATCTCCTTTGCCTAGAAAAAAAGCAGCAGCATTGCTTTCAGTAACAGTGCTATTTCTGCCAAAAATATTAAAGAGCATACATCTCACTTATGAAGTCACAGTTCTTCCATTTTACGCACTCAGAAAAAAATTCTGGCTGGAAAACAAGCTCTTCTAAATATTCCATTGATAACCTTTTTTCCTGTCTTTGTTAATTACAACAGCTGAGAAAATTTTGTAAAAGTAAATCACAATCAGGAAGTGTTTCCATGTAACAATTCCCCTTTAACTGTCAATACAGATTCTTCTCTTACAGTCAAGGAAAACACTTCAGTCTTCGTTCATGTTCTCTTCCTATTTCTTTTTAAAAGTTTAATTGAGAGGAAACATCTTCCCTCTCGTAACTGACGTGCAGAGGATTTGTTTCTCACAAGTTGCTGAGTTTTCTTAATCTGGCTAACACCCACTATTGTGTCAATAAATTCAGTGCAGTTATAGGTTGTAACAAAATGTTCCTATGCATCACTATTAAAGTAAGTTGGGCCTATATTGAGAGATCATCAGTAAAAAGGTTCACCTTTACAACAGCATGAAAGAGCAGATTTGATGGCACTAGTGCTTTCCAACTGGTAAGAGTCTCAAAAAATATCTTCCAGTAGCTGTGTGTGTTGTGCACCCATATGATACAGTAGAAGTTCAAGCTAACAGTGTTGTTGAAAAGAAGATGAGTACAAGTGAGTTACCATCAGGATAATGCTGCCAAGAATATTCATATTGTTATGTATAGGAAGACAAAAAAATACACCGTTCCTTACAACCTTCTCCCAGATGTTCCTACCTATCTTTATTAGCCTGGGGACAACCAATGAAATCCTAACTGAGGAATAAGAATATCTGCACCCATCTGGGCACTATAGCACATGGCAAGTATTCCAAAATCTGCCCAAAGAGCAGTCCCCAGGGTGGATTTCACTGGTTACATCCTGACTCAGGCTGGGCACAAAGGGGAGAAAGTTACAAGCTGCTTTCCAGAGGAATGGTTGCTTTGTTTGTTTGTTTTGTTTTTCTCCTTGACAACATACAATGCTAACAAAATAAGAATATTCAGATGTTCTCAAGATAATGAGTGACAACACTGTTCTTGTTTTGAATGATATTTTTCTCTTAAATCTCCACTGTGTCATATCACCGATGCAAATCTCTTCTGAGACAAAGCAACAAAGGAAATACATCCATAATGTCTATCAAGTTATGCCAGGATTGGTTATTCGCTTGTTTTACAAGAAATTATTTGCCTGTACTCATTCTTAGAGCCAAAGCATCAGGATGTACATTTGTTTATTGATTTCACCATGGCCTTTTTAGTATTTTTCCCTAAATAATTAGTCGTGCATAAAAGTCTAAATTTGACCCATGTTCTACCCATGCCAGCCCTTGAGCTGTACATCCACCTTTACACAATCTCTTCCATTAGACACCAAGTGTTTTCTCTTTGAGGATAAGTTATCTCAGCCTGATAACACACTACACTGTAGCACAATAAGCTGGGCTTCATACTGATGTGCTCCTAAGGCCTCCACAGATGCCTGTGCATTCCACCTGCTAGGGACCCGTTTTTCCCTGAACGCTTGGTAACAGTGTAGACTGCCTTTCGGTTTCAAATGCATACAGACACTGAAGCCATCTCTAAACACATTTTTCCCCAAAGAGTTAGGCAAAAGCACCATAATCACATCCTTTCTACTGCTGTCCCTTTGCATAGGGCAACATCAACATCTAGCCGTACTACAAAGGTTGCACATCAGGGAACACGGTTGTAGCCCAACAGGTCACTGCAGTAAGTAATTTCTCATTTTTAATAGCACTGACTTTTCATGTTTTCAATTATTTAAACATACGCTTTTTCAGTAGCTGTCTTAAAAATGGCCTACAAAAATAGCTTCCACAGTTAAAATAGTACATCATCCTTAAAGCATTTAGACAGGCAAATACACAATACATACAAAATTGAAATGAAAAGACTTTTATGCGCCATAAAAATTAATACGTTTCACTAGGTAAAAATTGATAGTTTGCCTTCGGAATAAAAGTTTTTGCTTGGAATCTTCCAGGCAATCAGCTAAACAACTGTTTTAATTAACATTCTGGAAACTGTCAAGTATAGAAATGTGCTGTCACTGATGAGCAACAGTCAGAGCGGATAGTCCAAGCATAAAGAAGAGAAATTCCAGCTTATTTCGAGGACTATTTCTTAATCTCTCCAGAGAAGTTTTTGTATCATAAAAAGACACAATAATTATTCTACTGCCCGATAGCAGCATGAAATCTAATTAGTACAATGCAACTACAAACATTCCGGTGTTGCTCTGTGTACATAGGAAACAGAACACAACGAACAAGTTAGTTAGGTTTTATCTTTTCACAAATTTAACTGCTTCCCACCCAATGTGTGAAGACAGAGTCATGCTCTTTGCCTGTGCCCAGCAGCTCCAGTTTCCTCCTGGTACTTGCAGCTCTCCCAGAACTCTGTTCTGCAACAAGGGCACTGCCAGGTGGTTCCCATTTGTGGCAAGAAGCACACAGGAGAGGTACGTCTGCTGGATGCATGCTTACAAGTAATGCATGGGTCAAAAAGTCAGATCACAGAAGCCTCACATTTTAAGAAATAAAGCAAGTTAAAGCAAGAAGCTGTGCTATTTTCAATGAACAGCAATTTCCTTGAAATTAACAATTAATTGCTAGAACTCTAGATAAAAATCAATCCCATATAATGGTCAAATTTCCAGAGAAAGGCAGACATACAAGTCTCACACTGCTTTACTTCTATAAAGTCCATTTTTTAAATGACGCAGACTTAATGTCCTTCTGCTTACACGTCCTCCATAAAGTAAGATCACTCAAAGAAGAGAATTTAAGAAAGAAACTGTTCTATCAAGAACACCAGCAATTGGAAAGAAGAGCAAGGTAACACTCAAACTGATCAAAATGTGTTTGGCAAAGTGTAAGGCATCATTAGGGAACCTGAGTCAAAAACCTCCTTTTTTTTTTTTTTTTTTTAAACATAACTCCAAGTTTCATACACATCACCTTGAAGAAAGATTAAAAAGCCAGAGAAATGCAGATGGCCATTTGTCAGTACTTTGCATTTCTCATTCCCAGCTCACAGAATTCCAGACATTTGCCAGGAACACTACCTATCAATCATGCTTAAAGTGGATGACCTAAGCTTTCACTATTAATCATTTAATTTCCCTGCTGGTTTTGTGGGCTGAGGACCTTTTCACTCTCAGTGCAGCACGCACTGGAAAACCAAATAGTTTTTTCTGCCTTTTATGTTTGCTTGTTTAATTATAATAACAAGTCCACAACCCTGATATAATTAAACTCTAAAGAATTATCCTCTACATCAAATTTGATGTTCATCTTAAAGAGAAATTAGGATTTCTCTGTTACCACTGCAAATTCAGGCAGAGTCAGGCAAAAGATCCACATCCACTCTGCCTCCAAAAACCAGCACGCAGAATGAACATCTAAATACTGCAACTTAGTCTAGTATTTCGCTGATTCCGTTCAGGAACAGAACTATGCTCACACTTTGAGCCATACTGCCATGATGTGCCTACTAGAATAACACTTAGTTTCTGCTGTACTGCAACAGGAATTGTTAGAGAGTTCGCAAACAGAAGATACTCTATTCATAAAACATTATGTGGAATATCTTGAGTGACAAAAATGCTTAGATCACTTCCTGGTTCTAGATGTCTCAGTATCACAGTACAATTTTGATGAGATGCAGGCAATAAGTGCTGGGTAGGGAGAAGGGGTATTTGTATATTAAACTGCTTCCAAGTCAGCACGGACTTTCATGGCATTCATGCCAATCCAAGGATTTTCAGCACATCAACCAAAGTACTCATCTCAGAATCACTCCCAAATCAGTAGTAATAGTTGCTGCAGCAGCTGATACCAGTCTGACTCAGGTCCCCTCCAGACTTGTCTTCATCAGCTTGTTTGAACGGTAGACAAAATGTGATCTGACATGGTCTCAGTAAATCCAACACAACCCAGAAGAACCAAACACTGCTCAATGCAGAACCAAATTTATCTTGGAAACCTGGCGTCAGCAAATACTGTCATCTGTGATGCCAATCAGATATCTACTGCAGCACCTGCACAAGCAGATTCCCAGCACTGCTCCCCAGAGTGCATCACAGCGAAAATAAATTTTTCCATGGATGGTGCACTGTTTTAGGCAAAGAATAACTGTCAGCCAGAAAAACTAGAACTACAGTTTGGCATCAAGGTGGAACATGCATTTTGTCCCAGTACTGTGACCCCATGACAACCTGTGCAATCTGACAGCCACTGCATAGTCAGTAGCTTGGCCCTCCAACACACTGCAGCCAGCAGGAGGTGATGCATGGGAGCAATCTGCTGCTTTAAACTGTCTTAAGATTTCTCAAGTTCAAACTGAAATGTGTCATAGTAATTGAAAAACCAACTGTACAGCTGAAAATGTACTTATCCATTAACCAGAGGCTCTTAATTACTCTTTTCCTCCACAAGGCAGAAGGAAAAAAAAAGCCCAAGTATCAGTCATACTGAAACCAAAAGAAATGTTACAGCAATAAAAAACCAAAACTGCACTTTCAGTGATTTGCCAGGTGCACAAATGGAAACACACTGTATCTGTTCATACTTTCAAACACAGATTGGCATCAGTTTTGTAGTTAGCTTACTATACAACTGAATCAATTTTCTCTGTTGAATAACACTACAAGAAAAAATGGAAGTATATATTTCAAAGGACTGGATGAGAAGCAACAACATATGAATTAGTTACAGCTACAATTTCTATTGTTATTATTGTGTTTGTTTGAGAATAGAGTATGGATTATATGTCAATATTTGACTTAATGTGGTAAGAAGAACAGCTTTAAGATGTTAGCTGGGCTCTACAAGATTTCCTCACTAAAAGCCAGGAGTCTGCATCAGAATCATTCACCCTTACTTACTTTTTAACAATTACCATAAAAAGTCGTAATAAAGACAAGTTTGCACCAAGCTCAGAAGACATGGAAGTTGCCAGCTCAAATAACAAGCCACAAATGTACTTGAATCTATTTGCATTTGCTAAGTAATGGGAAAAAAAAGACAGCTCAGTACGTGCTGTCATTGCTTTAACAGTATTACTTCAAAACCCCTATGTGAGGGATTGTATTGCAGTATCCTTGAGGTTCTTATCCAATGATTTAGAAACAGGCTTTATGTTATAAGCTTCAAGCAACAGTTAGGTTAAAGCCTCTACATTTGAAAATCTTTTTTCTTTTAAATCTCAGACAAAAGCTTTCACAAAAGTTTAAAGAATTGGATTTTGCCCTCTAGAATAAACATTTTGAAACATACCTCTGAAAAAAAAAATATTTTGAAACCTGTAGGCAATGAAGTAAAACATGCAAGTACTCCAAGAATATTTGTAGGCTTAATTATTGTCTTCTCTTCACACCTCCCTTTGGAGAGAGGTACACAAGGGTATACAGCCGTGGTGAGCGAGCCTTCCAATCCATATCAAGGAACATACTGGAGTCTCATCTCCACCACATCTCAGTGTAGGCTGTCAACGAGCCACTGCTGTCAGGAATCTGCAAAGCATTACCTTCTTCAAAAGGGGCCTTCTTTCACATACGGTGGTATTAGGCTAACAGTAGCAGCCACGTTATACAAAGTTGCATTAGTTTGTCATAATAAATCATGAAGTCATAGAAAAAATAATATAATTTGCAGTGCTAAATTTACCACTGAAGCTTCTATGCACAGTGAGTCCCCTTCTCCCCGTGTATTCCAGTAGATCATTAATCAAGTGTTTTATAAAATCTGCGCTTCCAATGCATGTACAGCTCCATCATTTATACATACTAGTGCACAATGGCTTTTTCATAGTAATTCCTACTTTTAATGCTCTACTGGAAACTAGACAAGACACTGAACAGGCAGTGTCTGGCAGAATTCTCAAAATAATCAACTCCTGATGTCAAGCCATACTTTCTCTTCCGAATAGCTAGAGTACTGGAATAAAGGATTCTCTCTCCTAAATCATTATTTGGAATGAACCTATACTTTGCAACAAAAAATTTCCATGCTGCTTCTACGTCTCCCATGAAATTAGAATTTTGCATTAATGTAGACCTCTTGTATGCCACAGTTAAATGGTGTCTATTAAAAAATTTTAGCATGATCTTCACTTCCAGTTTGTTTGCTAATAATATGCTTGGGCAAGCATTGAGAAAATCAGACTTATACAGTCACTCCTTCAGATGATGTTCATTGAATCATTTCACAGAAACATGCAACTTGTCCAATACGCCTATGTATGTCTACCTGAATGAACCAGCTTTAAACAATACAAAGAGCACAATAAAACTCCTGAAGATAAAGCTGGATTTTAACTTCAATCACTCCTTTCCAAAGAAAACCTTTGTTTGTACCACAACATTATTCAATAGCACAAACAATACAGTGATGTAAGATACCGTGTTTGAAAATATTAAGAAAAATATAATACCAACCATAATCCAGCATCTACCTCTGAAATCTAAGAGCACAGCAACTTAGCATTTTTTACTCAAAGTTTACATACATTTAAAACTCAAGCGAAAAATAAAGAATTAAGGATTTTTTTCAAAGACTGAGTATTAAATATCAACAGCCCTCAAAGCACACAAATTCTGAATTGTACATAAAGCAACGTAGCTTAGGGAAATGTGAGTTAGCTCAGATACTGGTACAGTGAAAAGATAGCAGACCAAGCTCAGTGCAGTCAACATCCAACATCTTCAGGCCTGCTCAAAGGAAGAAATATCCACGTGATTGCATAGAAAATGCAAAACTTTTCCAATGGGAAGACCTAAGACAGACAGTACTTCTGCACTGTCGTTTTTCCTCTAATAAACCCTCATCTCTCTGGTACAGCTGCCCTTACAAATTGCACTGTCCTATCAGGTTGGAATCTGTCCTACCAAAATCTCAAACAAGCCCCATCTGAATGAAATGCTTACAGCTAGATGAGTAAGCTAAAACAATTGTGAAGAAAACAAACAATTGTTCTTATAATGCTCCTTTAAGATTGCAATTAGATAAGATTAAATCAGCAGGAATTTCTCCACACAAAGTAAATGGAGCATTTAATATCCTACTAAAATAAAACATAGCACATCAAGCTTCCTACAATATCATGTTAAAACCACAGTCTCCAATCTCGTCAATGTTATAGCTTCGTAAATAACAATAAGAGACATTCAATTTTCACTTCCTCCAACGCACATGTGATCATAAAAGCAAGTCTATGGGCATCATATGCAGCCTGTCCCCCCAAACCAGTAAAAAAAAAAAAGTATTTAGATTAGATATACCCATATTCCTCCCCTAGCAGTGATAAATAATGCAGCCAGATCCAGCCTAAAAATTCTTGACACATAGTTACTGCATATATTATTCTCATGATTATGTACTATCTACATTTTACCATTTTCCTTTAGCTTTGATGACAGCAAAAGGAATAACAATATAAGCTGTCCCTGCAGTTGCAGGGCAATTATTTTCCAAGTTCACAATAAATGAGCTAGGAATTTCCCTTAATTTTCCTTCCTGTCTCACAAACGTGACTCGCCAGCTGAAAGCAAAATCATACACCAAGCAAAGAAATATAAGCATGTGGTCTCTTCCACCTGGACTGAAAGAGAAAAGCCATTTCTTGACAAGCATACCAGGAACAGAGGTGAGCATCTATGTTGTATACACTGGCAGGCAGGTGTGGTCCTGGTATCTCTTCTTGCTTCCATGCAGGATTCTGCAGTAAGTGCTAAAGAGCACCACTTTTGGGGATGGCAGAGTAAACCCAATATTTTAGCCGTTCCGTCTTCTGTCTTCATTCTGGCACAGGATTCAACTCTTTTAGAAGATGCCTTAGGTACTGCCACTTTCTGAGAAGCATCCAACTCACTGCAGTCAAGGCCACGGCAGTCAACATTCAGCCATTTTAACCACTCTGCCCTACTACAGTCATTATCTTTTTTTTCAACTATGAAAAGGCAAAATTGTAGGAGTAGCTGGTATTAGGCTACAGAGCAGACAAGTACTACAGGGTTAAAAACTTAAGGATGTGTACTAAAGGAAAGCTACAGCACATCTGAATGTAAAAAAAGAGATTAACAACCTGAATGGTTTCCATTAAGTCCTATCGGTTTAAAAACAGAAAAAAAATGAGAATGAGCAGCACAAAAAATGGCTGCCTCAATCTGTTTGGTGCAGTTCAGGGTAGAACCAAACTAACCACAAGATTCAATAGCGCAAAAATCTCTTCAGTCATGATTAATCTTAGCTGAACTCAGTGACATGGAAAAATGTGTTTCCTTATTCTCCATTCAAGTGCTGGGTCCTTTTTACATATGAAAAAATTATATGTAGTACTTGTCTGATTCCATTATAAACATTCACAAGCTGAATCATTTTAGCAGTATCAGGCAAATGTTTTTGCATTATTTCTGAGGCCATCAACAGTTATGGGTCAGCCAACTCTGTGGCACTACCAAGCAAACCTGTAGGCATTCATGTGTAAAACTGCACAAAAGCATACTTGGAACAAGCCAGCCAGGAACCAAATCACAGGACAACGCACAAAGGGAACAATCATTTTCTTATTGAACTGTGATGTTAGATAAATAAAACTATTATGAGGTTCGTTCTTTTTCAGGTCACCTTACAACCCTTGAATGGTGTAACATGATAGTCATTGGAGTATAGATCAGCACACTGCTAAAGCTATTCACAGTTCTCCAACCAGCTCATGTGACTGAGATTCTTTGCTTTTATTTAGGATCCTTCCTAGTTTGCCCTATGTGTCTAAAATCTGAGAAATTTTGTTATTAGTCTCTTGTATAAGAATAAGCGTATGTATAAAGCTCTCTACTGGCTTTCAACGTCATACATCATTTCCACAAATATTAATAACTGGTCTCTAAACATAGTCCACAGAACATACATTTTAAACACTACTGTGGGACAGTATGGGATATAAATCATTAATACTTTTCTGCTAAACCAGAAGTCCACTGAAAAAATTATTCTTTTGAAAGTTCTTAGCTCAAATACGGATAGTAAAAACATAATAAATGCAAAACATCTGGGATGTAAGTTTGGGATAAACTGCTTTGCTCTTAGTATAAAGTGTTTTGGAGGTGGGGAATTTGTTTCTTTTTTCAAACTAAACCTTCTAACAAACATTTTTCTTATCCATTGGTCAGCTTTGAGGACCATGGTAGTTTTCAAGGCTTTAATTTCAATTGTTAAACAAAGGCTTAAGGGCTCCTAATCTAATCAAATCTGAAAGACATCAATATGCACAGATGATGCTCTTGCATGGATCATCAAGACCACTTCAGCAACTTTGAACAATTCGTACAGTAAAGATTTGCCCTGCAGTCAGGCCCTCTGGGAGTAATTTAGCCAACAAATATTGCAGCAGTCTGAAAATTTAAGAACAAGACAATGCTTTACAGAAAAAGTCTGTCATTCTAATTTCAAGGCCCATCTTCTCTCAGTTTCATAGAACCATAGAACCCTTAGAATTGGAAGGGACCTTTAAGAGTCATCTAGTCCAACCTCCCCTGCAACAAACAGGGACATCCACGGTTCGATCAGGTTGCTCAGAGCCTAATCCATTGAATGCCCCCAGGAGACATTCCACCTGCTCTCCGGGTAGCCTATGCTTGTGCTTCACCACCCTCACTGTAAATGACTTTTTCCTTATATCTAACCTAAATCTACCCTCTTTAAGTTTGAAACCATTTCCTGTTGCTCTATCACAACAGATCCTGCTAAAGAGTCGTCTTCTTTCCTGTAGCTCGCCTTTAGATATTGAAAGGCTGCTATCGGGTCACTTTGGAGTCTTCTCTTCCCCATGATGAAAAGCAACAGCTCTCAGCCTGTCCCCATAGAAGAGGTGTTCCATCCCTTGTTTTAGTCTTTTGCTGAAAGACTTTCTGAAATTTCAGAGATTTCAGTTTTAAACTGGACTGGTTAGATTCAACCTCAGTCCAAGAATCCGTTGCCTCCTTCATTTTCACTAGAAAATTGGGATTTTCAGTTCAGTCCTGGAATACAATCTCTAAGTTGGAACTGATTACCTTCTAATAAGAAGCACCTTTATCTTAGCATTCTTGATCAGATATTTGTACATCAATACAACATGATTTCTTTTCTAAAGAGGTTTATAACCTCTCTTTCACTGTGTTTCTAGAAAATACAAGTTAACTTTGGTACTAGCTACTATGCCATGGGTTGGTTTGTTTTTTTTATCATTTTACAACTTTTATTACATTTTCATTGCACGCATGCAATTAGAAATGTAACACAAGACCTGGTACTTCCTCTAACAATGCTGAGGAGAGATAAGAAGGGACACAGACTAAAAGACTGAGGCCTCAGAAGTACCATAGCCTCAGCAACGGCAAAACATCTACTCAGCCTGACTTCTAGCAGTTTCTTGTTCACTGCAGTTCTAAAAAACAATCTGCATTCTCATGCTGCACTAAGTAAACACTGACCTTCATAATGTAAAGAGTACAAAAAGTGCATTAAAAGACAGTTCAGGTCTTCCAACCTCCCTAAATTAAGAAACAACACAAGGCTAGCTTAGTTTCACACTCCTCCTACTATCACCTTTACCCTGTTTATCTTAAATACAGCTGCAGCCACAGCTTATGATCCTTTTCTGGGATCGTAAGATGTCTGGGGGGATCTTTTTAAGATATTCATTTCATTAAAATCCAGAAAATCTCTCTGAGGAGGAGTAAATTTTGCCTTTTAAAGGCCCGTGACAAGGTTAGGTTTTCAGATGGCCAGTGGCTCAGCCTGAAGGTCGTGATCCAAAGCAGAGAAATGAGTGCTGCCAACTGAAGCGCATATACATTCCTCATTGTTTTTCAGCAGTGACAAAATAACCCATTTTCCTTAACCATATTTGGATAAATGGGTAAGTTTTTTAAGCAAAAGTAGTTCAAAGATAACAGCTTCTGATGGATAAAGCAGCATCAATCCAAATGGGCAATGCTTCGAAAAGTTAAAAGCAAAGTCAGGTAGAAAACAGTCTCTTAATGGAAGTCCTGGATGACCTACAGTTCACTCAGTTCTCTTCAGGGCAGGGACCACGTTATTTGTCTCTGTCTTCCATAAAGTGCTAAGCATATCTCAGAGCTTTTTCTAAGCAGTAACAACGGTACAAATGGAAGAAGAGGGAACAACAGAAAACTGAACTGTATTTCATCCATGCTGCTTCCTGCTAGCCAAACTCCACTTCTACATAATTCCCCTCCTGATTGAAACATTAACATAGAAGAGCACAGTAGTACAGTGGCTTGTCTTGCTGTCTTGCTTTCTTTACTGTTTGGTTTGGAATGAATCACAAATCATAAGTAATCTTTCTTAAAGACAAATTTCTATCTTTTCTTGGGGGAGGAGGGGGATGGGGCGATTAATTTTTTTTTAAAAAAAGCACATCAAGTTCAATAATCTGTGGTACATTAACATTAGTAATTTCTTTATTTCAGTAGAAATTCTGGATACAATTCAAAAATGTGTCTTTCATCCCAGTAAATCCAACTTCATACAAATTTCTTTACACTTTTAATATAAATGCTGTGGTGACTTTTTTCCTTTTCTTTTTTTTTAATTTCCTCATTTTGTGTTGTCTCTAAGTCAAATTAACAGGACATGTAATATTAGGTGATCCGAAACAAAGAGCAAATTTTTTTCCACTTCTGAACCATGTGCAAGTTCTTCTTAATCATTACTCCCACTAATCCAGGTCAATCTAAGTCAGTTCTTTCTTGGAAGAACTTAAGCCTGAATGGCATGTGTGACATGAGTCAATGGAAGTGCACAAAATGTGCTCCAAGGCTACATGATACACTTTTGTATGCCTGTCTGCAAGGCTAAACAATTCCAGAATTTGAAATTTTTTCATGTGAATTGGATACTGTACAGATCAAGTGTAGACTGCCTTTGGTTTACGTAATGTACCACAGTCACACACAATAATTTAGAAATGCAATTTATTCTTCTATTGTGCAGAAGATACAGGCTACATTGCAAATTGCAAAGCCTGCTTTGTTCAGTGACAGCCAAACCTGAGCAAATAATTCACTTGAAATAACTTATGTGCAGTTTTTTTTTTGTTCTTGTTTTTGTTTTTTTCAAGAATGTCTGTGAGGAGATTACAGTCACCCTATAATATCTGTTAACTGAAATTACCCTTCAGAACTCCTCACATGGTTCGCTGCTACATGCCAGATTTTCTGAGCTGTGCTTAATTGTGATCGGTAAACAAAACTTATGGAATAAGCTGCTCTGTCTGAATGCTCAGCAACAATTACATTTCTTGTGCAATGTAGGCTTCAGTTTCTTTCCTCGTAGTACCTTGTTTTATCTGGTGTGCTTTTATCAAATGCTTGGCAAGTTTAGCTGAAAATGAAATTTAAAAAAAAAAAATCATTGCTGTTCTACTGATAAGAAAACTGAGACTGCAACGGCCAAGATTTCCTGCCTAACATCTATCTCCTGCAGCATCTTCAGTAATGGGGTTGTTGCAATACAAAATGCTGAAGGAGTACAGTTCCTACTGATTTAGAATAGGGAAAAACTTCAGCTAACCACTCTCATCAGCATGGAGAAACTTTCAATAGATGGCTTCACAGCCTGGTTCCTGAAAAAAAGAAACAGTTATCCCACTATTTTTCACCTTTTTTTTTTTTAATTTCTTGTACAGCACAAAACATTACAAACTTGACTCTTCAGGAAATGAAATTCACACTGTGCTATGTATGCAATTCTCTTTAGAAGTAGAGAAAAACTGAACTCTGAATATTATTAGCACACTCATTTTCCAGTAGACATTCCTTTTAGAGTTGAGCGTATGTGTTCAGAGTAATTTGGCTTATCAAGTTCTTTACCAGGCTGCTATGAGTGTCAGGTACTGGATAAAGCCACCATGAGAACTTACTTTATCACTAAAGGGCCTGACAGAATCAAAGAATAAGTAACACCTTTTCAATGCTCCAGCCACCCCATCATTTATCTCCATCTATTGGATTATCACACTCTCTTCTCCTAGCTTTGCTTCAGAATGTTGTTCATAGCACTATCAGCTACTTTTTAGTGCCTCCAACCTAAAGCTGTCACTCCAAGTTAACATAGCTCTGCAACAAATTTCTACATTACTTTGATTTATTGAGCTAAATATTGTTTCAACAAAATCTAAAACAAAGCTAATAGAAAAACAGTTCAGCAAAACTAGATTTTTATCAGGAAGATGGAAAGAAGGCATGTAGGGAGGCCTTTAAAAGTAAGTTTTCTGAAGTCCTAAATAGATTTTCTCATGAAAAGAAATATGGCAAGACAGGAAGAACACCAAGAGCAACCTCTCAATGTTTCCACTGATGAGAAGAAAGAGAGCTGAAGCAATCTGCACACAAGATAATTACATTTTCTATTCACCTGTGTGGAACTGGAGGACAAGTCAATGACTTCATGCAATGCTTCTGCGTGATACTATGTACTTTTTTCCCTTCTCTTTTAATTTTTCCAGACAATAAGCATCTAATGCCACACAGCTGCCTATTTCTTTAAAACACCACACTAGGCTGTGATAAAGGTAACTCAACTGGAGTTTTAATAAAGAATGACTTAAGCGCTTGAGTACAAGAAGCTATAAAAAACACTCTGTGCATTTATACTTGCACACAATATGTGTATCAGCTGTGAAACTCACCCAATATAGCAACAACCTCGTCATCCTGGATTACTTCCAAAGACCCCGAAACCACAAAGCAAAGGCTGTCGACGCTCTCACCAGCATGGTAGATCAGGTCTCCCGGGGCACAGTGCACTGTCTGAAATTCCATTGCAAGTGCTCGAAGGCACCCATCGCTTGCCAGCCTAAAGGCTGGGTGCTCTTTGAAAACTTTGCGGTTCAGATGAACACAAATATCTGCTCTCATATCCTTAGGGCATATCTGCAAAACCTGAAAAGGAAATCAGGCAATCAATTCCTCTGCATGGCTTGAACATGACACATGACTATCCATTCCTGTTTTATCCCTTAAAACACAGGCTTAAATAATCGCTTTCCTCCTCCTCATAAGATTTCTAACCTCAGTTCGTATGCTTACTTCTATATTATATGTAGACATAAGCCACAGTACTTACTCTACTTTATAATACCTGAAGGAAAACATTTTCATCTTAGCAACATGCTCTGCTGGATATCAAATTACCTAAATTTTATTAGAAGTTTCATTAGCTCGATATTGACACTCGTAAGTATTTAAAAGTCACCCCCTCAGTAGCACTAACAGATTTTTTGTTAGAATAGAAGGGATTTTGATGGTATGTGTTGGGCAACGTGATCTTCCAAATGCAACATTCCTCATGGCTATTAATGATGCGTCCTCCAAAGTACATAAATCGATGTCTAACACTGCAGTACTAGTCAGAATTATTTCTGAACCTTTTTAATGTAATACAGGCAGCTGAGTGGAAAGAATGCAGAATTACTACTCCATGTACAGATTAAGAGTTCCTGGCAAAATCTCTGGAAACACATAACATGAACGAGGATGACAAAATCCTCAGAAGATAAAGACTGTGAGGAAGTACATTTCAAGCACATGCTTTGAGAAAAACATACTGTCTTTCTTCTTGTTAATACCTATCTCCTCCAATTAAGGAGCACTCTGGGTGAGCCTCAGTGTTAATCCCACACCTTTTTCTGCCTGGAAACCCTCCTGGAAAACACAGAGGTACACAGAAAACATGATGGCTATATGCCTCCACCCCCTCTTTGTGGCTCTATGCAAAACCTCCAAGCAAAGAGCTAAGCTCTGAACTCTCTGCAAGGAAGCAGTACACCAGGGTACTCCAAGGGCAAATGGCTCTACTGTTGTTAAAATTACCTTTGGCCCACCTCCAAGCTGACTTGCTATTACAGATATCACTTTGGAAAGAGATATATTTCCATAATGCTTAGTTGTAGGACACTCGTGGATGACTTCTCTCACCTGTCCCACAGTGAGCAGCCCCCAAACCTGCCAGTTCTCAGACTTCCAGACCCGCCAGAATGAGTTTAGGCAGAAAAATCAGCACTTAACATGGAACAGAGGCAACAGCCATAGCTGCCTCTGCAATTATCTCATTTCCTCTGACAATAAAAACATTCTGTATTCTCAGATGCTTGATGAAATTTGGCACACACATATACTCCACAGTTACTTGAACATCACATACACAAAAGGCTGCTGTAATAGAAATAGCAACAAGAAAACCTGAATATACAAGAGAATATTTAAAGCGAGGCTCTTATCCAAAAACCTCTTGGTTTCCCATTTTAAGAGGAAGTTAGCTAATTTTCCATTCCCCATTTAAGATGTCTCCGTACTTCATAAAAATAAATAGGGATTAAACATATTTGAAAGCTACAGATGAACAGCAGAAGATTTTCATTTATATGGGAGGTATAAAACAGATCATCACAGCTTAATTTTAGATCTCAGCAGCTCTTGGTTAAATTTCATTATAATAGCATTTTTCCAGACTTCAAGACTTAGGTTTTTAGCTGATTATTCACTCCCTAGCATGCCTGTAGTTAACACTGAATTGACAAATATGTGGCCTATGAAATAGTGAGAAGGTTTGTTCTGTTTTAAAATTATCTTTAACTATCTGCTTCATACGTAGAAAACTGCGTTGCATTACACAGCAGCACAACTATCACTGTTCCGCCTCAGGAGCAAAACATCTTTTATTCATTGCATGACACGATAGAAGTCATATAGAGGCATCAAAATCAACGAAGCTCAGATTTTATGGATTGGCGAGCCATTACTCAGTCTTACATCGTGTTAGCTTTGCAATGCAGATGAAAGTTGATTTCTTGGTTTTACATGTCATCATCAGTGGCAGCTCAGCTATGAGCATACCAGTTATTGAGATCAACACCATATTATGCTCTTTGATGCTCTGATAATTGCAGAGTTTTTTTCTGTTTATTAAGATAAATGTCAAAGGCTACAGTGAGTTGTGCTAGGTTTGGTTATCCAGCTGTCTGCTAAGGCTTTCTTAAAGCATTTCTCTTTTTACCAGAGGAAAACGGACTTTGAAGATAAGCTAAAAATTACATAGCAATTTTTTCTCACTGCTACATTAAAACAGTGACTGGAGTTTGTATTAGGGGATGAAAGAAAGCACCAGCATCCTTTATGCTATTTATCTTCCCTAAATGCATCTGCCTCAGTACTTATAACCTCAGACAAAGATATTTCATGAGAAAACAGAGCATCTTCTAATCAGCACTGTCCTTCCTTTCCTTCTTAAAGCTAATTATTATGGGGAGTGCTCCCAGAATCACAGTCTGAGATCTAAATAGTAGATATGCTAAAGACTACTGAGGAAAGCAAACAAACCTCTGAAACCATCGGCCTCCAGACAGCAGAGTGGAGGCCATATCTGTCCATAATATTAATTTAACACTGAGACAGAAGTGACTTTGTTTGCTTTAATTTCAGCATCTACAGTCCTCAATACAAGACTAAGCAGCCAACCAGAAGGCTGGTGACTGAAACTCTCATATGATTTCCTGAATGAAGCACTCCACAAACCACAAAGCAGAAGTAAAACAGCATCAATCTCCATAAAAGTTTGCAACTAATACGAGAGCAAAAAGTAGTTTGTACAAGAGAAGGGCCATTTGTCATGCTAAAACACACAATGGAAATTTCACTTGTAAATTCAATTAATGAGCATGATAGTGTTCACCTCATGCAAAGCAGCTTTTAAACAACACATTATTATTATTAATGAAATCTGGTTGTCATCACTGTATCTCCAATATTACATTTAAATTCTGCCAAGGCAAAACAAATTATACTTTGCAGGCTCACATACCTGCAAACATCTCAAAAGAAAAAAATGCATACAAATCTCATTCGAAGAAATTCTGAAGTTGTATTAGAATTTTATTTTCTTTACTTACTGAAGCCCAAGCTCTTTCATTGTTTTTTCTAATACATTATGCTCCACAGCCAGCAATACACACAGACTTCTACCACTATCATAAGTCAGTATGACAGAATAGCTGAAATGCTGCATTTAAGAGCTTAAAATAAAGGGAAACTGCTACTTGGTACTATTTAAAGAATGTTGTCTTCACTATGGAAGTACCTCCTGTTTATTCCAATGCAATGGTTCCAGGATGTGAATTGTTTCCCTGAAGTTTAATTTACTCACCTTTTCAGTATCTATTCCTCTGGACATTGACCAGGTGGAGACAATGTAATCCATCACACGTTCACTCAGTCCTTTAGGGACCTGGTAGAGCTTTAGAAAGTCTCGGACACTGTTCAGCATTTCATGATATCTGTTTGTATTAGCATACATTTGCTGAAATATGGTTGTCACATTACCAAAAATGGTTGCGTATAGAAGGGCTGTAAAAAGGAAAAGAAAAAAAAAGAGAAAAAACAATAGGTATCATAAAATGTTGTGGTTTTTGCCTGTGTTCCATTGTGCTGTAAGAAAAGAAAAGCCAAGTCCATTGAAATGTATGCTATCCTGGTATTTTTTTTTTCGGAAGACCTGACGAGCACAGGCATTTTATAGGTCAGGTTTAGCACTGCAAAACAAGAACCACCACCTGTTCTTTGGTGATGGCGAGTCCTGCAGCACTGATCTCCCCAACCACAACTATTTCTCTTTGTCTATCAACCAATTCAGTAGCATCAAAACCCTTATGGAACCGCAATAGAAGATACAAAAAAAATTTAAGACAAATAGCTTGACAGCAAATACTTTAAAATTTCATCTCTGGTTTATAGTGCCTGTGTTGAAATGCCATCAGTGACAGATTTCCAAGCTCTAAGTGCATTACCACAGTAGTAAGCCGAGTCATCATTACCCACCTCAGTGTGACAACAACAATGTATCAAAGCAGAAGATGGAATATGTAATAAACAGCTACCATGGGTCAGTGATTTATAGATGTAACTTTAATAATACATAAAAACTTGCATTATGTTTTATATTCTTCAGGCAGAACAGCAAGGCCTGAGGCAAAAGCTAATGCCCTCAACTGTAGCTGGCCACATTGCTCTTCTGATTGCATCAGGCACAGTTACAAAGCCAGCTGGTGTATCAACAAGTCGTTAATAAAAAGCATGTGATAGATCAAAAGGCAGTATCTCCAGTAGTATTCCAAGCAAATGAAAGTACATGGGATTTCAGTAAATCTGCCTTCCAAAGACTAAGATAGGACAGCAGGTTGATGGCAGACTTGGTGGTCGTGGCTTGCAGAGGCTCTTTAAGCAAAACCAGCACTGGATAAAAGAGAAGGACAGGAGGCCTCACAGAGCTTTCCTATGTCAGGAATCTGGTTGGTGACCAGTAGGTGAGAGGCTGAGTGAAGAAGGAGATAAGCAGTTAGATAGCAAATGGCTGTGGTAAGTGCTCTGGCTTGCTGAGTACCTTCTCCTCTTTATCGTTTCCTGTCCCCTCAAGCAGGCACTGAATTGTCAGTATCAAAAATGTTCCATTCCAAGGAAAAAAAAAGTAAATAACAGAAAAGTCATATTTCTGACAGATATCTTTTTGCTTTACCTAAACCCCAATTTTTGCTGTTATTTCCTCCCATGCCCTCTTCATACAAATACATATACTCATTCCTTTGAGAGCACAGCTATTTATTCAGGTCAGTATTTTATGCAGATATCCTTAAACCAACTAAGATGCTTTAGGATTTTATGACAAACAAAAGCACCTTTAATAATGTGTAAGAGAAGCTTACAGTCTCTTCTCTGATAATTGAGAGACGCAATTTAAATTTAGACTAGCTCAAGGCTTCTACAAGAGCTGTTCCTCCACAGAATTCTTTCCTGACATTGTATGATTTCTTCAATTTCCACAAGTTCTTGCAGAGACCAGCTCTCCTCTTTTCCAACTATCCCCCATACAGATGAGCGGGAGCTTGGGCCTGGGGGCACTGACCTGGCTTGGACAGTCCATCTACCTCCCTCTTTACTCTCTCAATCCATTAGATTGATCAGGAAGCACTATAAAGTATTAACTGTATCACTGAGCAAACTCTGAATCAAATATGAATGAGGCTCCATAACGCTTCAGGAATGCCAGACAGGTTAACAGCTGCATGGGAATTCCAGGCTTTAGTCTATCATAGCTGTTTTCATCGACACAGATAAAAGATTTTTGCTAACAGAAATGACACAAAAACAACTGTTAAAAGCAGAATGAGGGAGGCAGCTCAGCTTTACGTCAGACAATTCCAGCACTACTCTTTCAGGACCAATTGCATCAGTCTACCTTCATCTGTCCAACCTGCTGGGCAGGTGCCACATAACTTACACTGCTTGAAACAAACACAAAGTGGTATTCAGGATATCTAGCTCTTATTTAAGTATCCGGAGATTTCAACAGTTGCGCAATTACTTTAAGGATGGTACTTGACGGAACACTCATTTTTTTCTATGATTTTACTTATTTCCTAAAGGATAATACCCAGAAATCTTGGTCTTAGTGCTTTTAGTCCTTTGAATTCCTGTTCAAAGTAAAGCTTTGTTACAAGGCACCAAACATCACTTCTACATGTGTAGTTTTTGCACGGAAGATAACAGTTGCCTTACACAACACTATATGTAAAGGTAACAAGTGCTGCATAACCAAGGTAAGAAAACAGAGCATTACTTAAGATAGGAAGCCAACATCTAACCACCATGCTGCTGAATGGGCAATATCCATCCATAGTTGAAACTCAAACTACTATTCAACTCAAACATAGTTGGTCACTCAAACTACTACTGACGCCACTTAGGAAATAATTTACATTCTCTAAGCCAATAGCTAGGAATTTATAGATTTGATTACATTTGACCTAAAATGATCTGAACAGCCTGGAAAGGTTAAAAAGGCAGTTCTGCCCCAGCCCAATTAAGTTGGTTAGCATTACAATGTTAAACCTTATCCAAGAGAACCGGTACACAGTCATTCTAAAGAAAGCATCTTCTCAAAGTGCAAGGTCCATATCAAGGCATGGAATTAGAGCTTCAGACCTATGTTAGAATTTTTCTTTCCATGCAGGAGGCTACTCAAAACCAAACCTCATAAATAAGTACACTTAAAAACTCAAAAAAAAAAAAAAAGAACATAAGGTTGCACCACAGTGCTTTAGGTCTCTAGGTTTCCACGGTGCAATCCCTTTTCATCCACATATGTCCCAAAAACTGAATTCAAGAGTTGCAGGGCAGTTAGAAAATCTTAACGCCTGGACCTGCACTTCAGTTACATTACCTTTCTCCTAAAAGCTCACTCTTTTGGCAGACTCCTGAGCTGTTTTCTGCAGAAGAGCAAGGGAGACCATTTAAAGCATTCACTGAATCTCACATTAGATCTTTCCTTTGAATCTCAAATGAAGCCTTACCAAACAGATGGTAAGCAGGGCTTATCACTTTGTATTTCAAGTGTTTTCTTCCATCAAATAAAAATAAGATGCCAATTTCCTTTGACATATAAATACAAAAATGTGCAAACTTAATTTTTAAAAAAGCAGAGAGATCAACATAGTGATACAGTGTAAATACAGCAAGAGATACAGTGACTAGAAATTTATAGATTATTTTTCTGAAAGTCTGATGCAATGAGTCCTGAACAATGAAGAAATGCTTGAGGAAAAAAGAGAAAAGAAAAAAAGATAAAAAAAGGATTGACTATATACACTGCCTAATCTGCAAACATTTTGCAACTATATAGCACCTTTACCAGGATCCCCACAAAAAAAAAAAACATCCCAAAACTCTGCAGTCCCACTGCCTGAACACTGCAGCAGGGCAGGTCACCCACAGACATCATTCCTTAAGCAACCAATACAGCACTGAAAAGTGATGACAAATAAGGCACAGGGTCACAAGCAAATTCTTACCTGTGGATTTCTGGACAACAATATTTGTGGACATACAACTGTCTCTCATGCTCTGGCAAATGATGAGACCTACAGATTCAGTATTTTGGGATTTATAGCTCGGTACCAACAGAGGTAAAATGGTCCCCTTCTATCCCATTGCTGTCCATTTACGTTAAGGGTAAAGAAAAGAAATTGGATTCTTCATTTCAATTATTATGAGGTGAGCAATCCTAGAACAATTTCCACTGCAAATTGCAGCTACTGTGCTCTGGTATGACCAATTATATTAGCAAGAAAAATTATTCCTGCCTACATTAATTTTTTATTAAAAAAAAATATATATCTCCAAACTCACAATCCATAATTTATCATTAGCTAACCACTTTATAACTATTAAAGACACATTAAAGTCAAGGATTTTTGCAGCCTAAAATTGGGTAGGTACATTAGCATATTAAACATTGACCTCTTCTGCATAGGAATAGTTAGCTATGTCCCTTTTCCTTTTTTCAAAGGAATAATGAAATAAAGCCACTGCAGTTCACTGCTGCCTCAGAAAGACCTGAGAATCAAACACTACCAGAAGAATGAAGTTGGGGAATTTAAGACTGAGCAGAATCTTAAGATCTTTGTTCTCACAACAGACTGAATCCTGTGACATGAGCCCACCGCCCTGTAACAGTGACAATGCAAGTCACAGTTTCATGTGCAAAATCCAAAGGTCCCTGGAGCCATTGGCTGGAGTTTATAGTGCTGCCTTGCAAACTCTGTAGAAACTATCAATTCCTTGGTCATCTTAGGCACAAGGGACAAAAAGAATGAGAAAGAATATGAGAGGGAAAGAGAATGTCCTTGAGAGACATGGATTTGATTCAAGCAAGGCCACAAGCACATCCCATGCAGTGAGGTCACAGATGTGATCTCAAGATCTTTCTTGGATACATCAGCTGGAAGGAGGCTCTGTGTCTAGGAACAAGTCTGTAGTGACCATACCTAAACACTGACCAAGGAGAGCACCTCTTCTGCAGAACAAGCAACAGCCTGTTCCAACACTGCCTAGAAAGCTGCACCACATCAAGCACAGTAAACACCTCCACGAATGTCAAGATCACTCAGAAAGGAAAGTTGTCTGTCACCACCAAGGCATAAATATACTTCTCTGACAAGAGATAAAGAAAAACGTTGTCCCCAACAACGTGGCTACCCGTTTACAATGCAGTCTGTCTCACCCCATTTAAATTAGTGTTTAAATAACGTCAAAGATAAAAGAGTAGTAATTTCAATAGCCAATTACTCGCATAAGTGAATCATGAAGGTCAGACACGGGTTGGAAAGGCCACCAAATAATCTGCTACTTTTTATGATGTAACAAATAAGAATAGAGAAATAAATACAAGTCACTGTAGGTCTCAGCACCGATAAAAGATCTGGGATCTGATTTTAGAATTATAAGAGGAAAAATTTCTATCTGTAAGAATGAGAGGTTTGAAATTACCCCAATTACAGAAGTGCTGCATGCGGTTCCTGAGATGAATCATCAGACTGATGATTTGTTCAAAATGCACTCATCCAAAGCCCCTGCATACAAAATGTGTGCATAAGAATTATACAGCAACAAGTGAGACCAACACCACCCAGTGAACTGCCTCTTACATCCTGCCCTAACATGCACAGCTCTTTCTAAAGCTGAACTACCTTCATCTGCACCTTCTGGAAAGCTGATCCAGAAAGTCTGCCTCCAATTATTTATTTATTTTTAAGTTAAACTAAAAGTAAACTAAATCTCTCTCTTACATTCTTAAGGAGTACCCTGTGATAACCTAAATACAATTCAAAAAGCAAGCAGCTGAATTTACAAATAGATGAGTTAAATGTATAATTAATCATACTTTCTTTCACCAGTAGGTTCCTAGTGTATGAGTTCATACATGAGCTGAGAGAAAGCATCGCTTTGGAAACTTGTGCTCGATCACTTCTCACTGAAGATGAAACATAACAGTAAATTAACCACAACAAAACGCATGCCTCAAAGGCATTTTTCAGATAACAAACACACTGTGAGGTCACGCAAAATTAACATTGATCAGATAAAAAGAAAAGCAGAAATTAACAACATTAAGGATTATAACATAATGATGTGAGAAAAACACATTGTTTTTAAATGTGCAACTAGAACAATGTAAGAGCTTATAATTGCTTGAGATTAGGAGTCTTGATTAGTGGTAATTATCACTACTTAAGAATAGAGAGTATGCAGTTAAAACAAAAACACTGAACTGTTAATCACAGTCAGCAAGCAAATACCAAACTGAACAGGTATCTTCTAAAGACATCATTTACAGTAGTAACTTAATCAAATTAGTACTTGTAGCCTTGCAAATTGCAGTCGGAGCAGCTACAATACAATTTACTTACCTAGTAGCTATATAAACTTCTAGAGTATTAGGGGGTTTAAGTAGGTTGCATCATTTTCTATCAAGAAAGACTCAGACCTGGTTAATTTGTTTCTTCTTTGGAAGCTGTGCATATTAAAACCATTATTCTTATTTGTAATCTTTTACCTACTTTTTTTATTTAAAAAAAAAATAAATGAACAGATATGCCATTTCATCCAGCCAGTAAAAAAAAAAAAAAAAAGAGGAAAAAACAATCATCTAAGAGGTCAATTAAGATTATGCAGTTTATGAACATTCTCAATATGTAGCATTTTCCACAAGGTATAGAACAAACTACGATTGTTACTATCTTAGCATGTACTTCAATTTCTGAATTTCACAACCTGAGAAAGAGACATTATTTGAAGTGAAAGTAAATCCCCAGTGGAACTCTCCCCCATGCTGTTCAAAAGCTGTTAGTACTTGCACTTCCCACGACTCTCTACTCTTCTAGACAGAAATGAAGCCCCACTCCACATCCCTCCTCCTTCACTACACCAGCTTGCAAATTGCACCTCAGCTTAGGTATTACACAAGCAAAAGCAAGACAGCAGTGATGGCAGAGATCAAAGAATGAGCACGCTGCTGTCAACTCAGCAAGCCCAAAAAGAAACTCAACAATAAAAAACAAAGCAGCAAGTCTGAAAAGGCCACGTAGGATAGAACCGCTTGACTTCTATGATGAAAGGATGAAAGGATGAGTGGCCACAGGCAAATTATATTAAACTCTTAATCAAATTCTACTGCAAATCTTCTCATGCTCATCCCCACATTTGCTGAAATCACACTGTTCATGACAGATGGAACACAGAAGAAACACTGGGCTCCAGCAACAGTGGAAACATCTCCCCCCTCCGTTAAGACAGGCCACTAGAAATGGCTAAACAGTAGAGCAATAGGGACACAGTCTTTTCGCAAAAACAAATAAGCAAAAAAAAAACCAAAAAAAAACCAAGAACTACAACAGAATGAGAATCAGAGATATAAACAAGGAACCAGCTGCTCTACCAGCAACTAGCAAGACCAAAGAAATAGAGATATCTGTGCATCTTAAAATAGGCTATCCACGATGTGCAAGGGCATGAAGGGAAGAGATTCGAGCAGCTGTGGAGCAAACACCATGAACAAGTCCCACCGTTTCATTCCTCACCCACCATCCTAAAAATATGAAATAAAAGCAGATTGATACTGTAGCAGCAGAGACCCACAGGCAGGCACACAACTTCCTCTTACCTCAGAGACTTGAGACCAATTTTTGCCAGTTTAGGGCTTAACATGGAAGAAGTGTTGGTAAAATACCAAGTCACTGAAGAACTCCAGCATCCCCAAGGATGCTTCAGAAGTGAAGTTTCTTGATTTTTATTTGATCTGGCAGTACCTCACAGCTGGTAGCGCAATCACAGGTGTTTCAGCTTTGAATTTCACAAGCCCAGGCATCATGGGCAGCACAAATCTGTAAATAGTTTTGCTTTTGCCTTCAGCTGAGATAAACAGCATGGGAAAACACAGACCCAAACCAATGATGCACTGCAAGCTGGAACTAGTCTGGGTCTGGATGTGCTTCTGGTTGTAGAGTCAAGGACAAAGAGTCTAGTTCTATGCTATTGTTGTGCTATAAGAGAAAGCCAACATAAGATGATGAGAGATATTGAACGGCCCTCAGTTGCACCAGGGAAGGATCAGATTGGATATTACAAAAAAATCTCTTCTCAGAAAGAGTGGCAAGGCAGTGGCACAGGCTGCCCAGGGAAATGGTGGAGTCACCATCCCTGGAGGTGTTCAAGATCCATGGAGATGTGGCGCTGAGGAAAGTGGTCAGTGAGCTTGGGGGTGATAGGTTGATGGCTGGACTGGATGATCTCAGTGGTATATTCCAACCTTAGTGATTCTATGGTTCTTTCAGACACAAACATGTGATAAAAGAATTAAAGAAGAAGAGCATCCTTGATACAGAGAGTTGTCAAGTCAGTAGACTGAATTCCCAGCCACATGCTTTTCCTCATGTCTGAGAAAGCAGGGTTGTAGAGTCTTATTCTGTAAATTAAAAGCATTTGCACATCAAAGAGTTCATCTGGATCTTCTCACTGAAATTATCCAAAGGCATGAATACTTCTGCAGGGCCCTGCACTTTTACTAACTGGTTAGGCATAGTGAGCTCAACATCATTTTACATACAAAGCTGCATCATAAAACAGATATGAAGATGTCTGTTCTCCCTCAAATTACAACTAAGTTCTTAAACTTGCAGGATAACTATGACTACATGCAAACACAGTAATGCCTAGCCATTAACTGAAATTAGGACCTTAACCTCCAACACCAGAAAGACTTTCAAGGGTCATTACAGTTTAATCAGTGAGTCCACAGACAGCTTCTTGCAGAATCAATTTTTATTTCAGCCATAATATAAAATACAGGATAGCAAGAGCGATGAGCAAGAGGATAAACAAGGGGAAATGTCAGCAAGATTATTCAAAGGTTTCAGTAAGACTAGAGAAAAAGATCAATCCACAAAAATTGCACTTTCCAGTTACCTCTTCATTTTTTATCCCCCATAACACAGGTCATCTCCAACAAGGAAAGAGAACAGCCAGGAAATGTACTGATTTTCACAACTAGTTAAAGGGGGAAAAACAACCCAACAACTACATTTCCTATAAAGAACACAATATTGACCAGAACATCTTTAGGGGGTCGTTAAGGGCTTTAAATGGGAAGCACTATTTTGGTGATGCTTTAAGTTTTAAGCATATGTTCTCTGGTGAATACTAAGCCTTGCTCTAGACCACACCAATTTGATTATCAAGATGGAACAATGTACAAACAGTTTACAGCTGCAAAAATGACCCCTATTCTAAATGTATAAGGCCAGATTCATCACTGGACCACTTTTATCAACATGGGGTGACTTTAGCTCGGTGTATTCACTAGCAGGTTTCATCATGAGGAGAATTATTAAAATGGTAAAATCTGATTAAATCCTCAGCAATTTGCAAGAAAGGACACCATTTCACTGTTTTGTAGAATTTTATGGACAATAAAATTTAAATTATCTAGAAAATTGAAATGGATTTCCATTTCATTTCCCAGCACTAATGAACAGATCACCATTTAAATGAAGACCGAGACATTTAAGGGCATCATTTTTCTTCCACAATTTATACAGGGTAGCACATGACCATTTTCAATTACTTGGTTAAAATTAAATCTCCAGATACCACTTTCAAGTTTTTACTGATTTGTACCAATACGAACACTTTTGCTTTGAAAGCTGTTTTTTATCTACCCACATTCAAGTTATCTGAAATGATTACCCCCAATTAGAAGTAAGCTCCAAATTTTTTAATCTATTACTGAAACAGATCTACACATTAAAAAAAAAAAACAAAAAGGAAAGCTCAGAAAAGATTTTTTAAAAAAGCTGTTTTCAACTTATTCAGTTTTTCTGGCTCCTCTGTTTACCCTATTTCCTCTGTGATTTGTATGAATTTTTCCACAAAGCCCTGGGTGAGGAAATTCTAGAGAGGCTTCAGATTTTTACCTGAACTTTCTGGCCCTTTCCTTACAATGCTGCCGCGCATTCTCCAGCCTTACCTCAGGCCCATTCTTGGCAATTTCTGAGCCTGTTTTTGCAATAACCAGCTTGTGGTATTTGGGAGTTCAGAAACAGACATGAATTTCATATAACCATGCCATCATCTTACACTTACACATACATACTGAATCCTAGCCCATATTTCCCTCCACCACTGACACAAGATTTTGCTGGCTAAATTCATTTGCAGGGAACTGCCCAAGCATCATTCACCAACATTCTCTTACTTCAAAGTTTAGTATTTACAGTACAGCTCACAATGATAAATGGATTCAGGTAGATTCCCTCTACTACCACCAGAGTGCCCAAGCTCATGGCTGGCTGCATTTCATGCTCAATATGTTTGGATCTGCATTCAGCAATAAGAACACTAGGAGGAAGGACCCAAGGCTTCCCCTGAGGCTGCAATGATCTCACTTCTCATTAGACTTAAAACCTTAACTCACTTATGCATTTAAACACAAGCTTTAAACACTATTCTACAGGTGTGAGCACGTATGCCTGCAATTAAAGTTAAGGACACAGCAGCTCTCATCAGCAACTAACTTTCAAGCACTAACTTTCAAAAGCTTTTGCATTTTACACAGCAAGTACATCGCAGTCTTTTTTTAGGCTTTGTCTTTTCTTGGAAAAAAAATGAAAAGGTAAAATTTTAATGCCTACTAATTATCCCAGCATAAAAGCAGAGTGGGATGAAGGCACTATGGTTTCATTGTGAAGCGAAACAGGTGGGTGGCAGTGCTGCCCTTACCCAACCTGCTGATATAAAAATTGCACATCTCTTGTCCAACACCAGATTCCACAGAAAAGTGAATTCCTTGGATTAGCTGCATTGTACCCAAAATTAATACCAAAAAGCTAGTCAAACAACACCCTCAAAACAAATTATGTATTTGAGAGAAAGCTGGGGTCTTCTGTAGTATATCTGAGCATACATTATGCTCACTAGCACTTTCCAAGCTAACTTTGCTCTGAGCAGTCACTGCAAAACATGACCTATACATTAGATGCACTGCGATTGTGATAAGGAACCAAGGAGTTGTCAGGCCCACTCAGTCAACAGGCCTGCCTGCAGGAGTTAGAGCACTACACTTGACCTGATGGTACAGACAAAGATGAATAGATACCTGAGTGAAGGACAATTAATTCTCACTTCAGGTTCATTTTGATGTGAAATTAAGCCCTTAAAGGTATTGCATTTAACTGACTGCTATATCTGGCTGCTTTGCTTCCTTGTAGCTCAGATGGTGAAGCTTCTGATGCAACAACATTGCATCAGAAACTACATCAGTAACTACCTGGGGTAGTTACTTTGAAAAATCACAGAAAGACTGCAAGATGCTTTTCAGCTGGCACTGAGTGACCTGCAAATCCCATCTTGTACATACACATACTTTACTGCTGGGTACAACAAGTACAAACGAGTTATGTGACTGCACTCCACACAGGGTTTTCAAAAGCTAGCTAAACAAACCTAAGAACAATCCGGTCTAAAAGCTTCCCTTTTCTTATGTCATTAAGCAGCTACAAACATTTCATATTTTTTATAAAACAAATAAGAATACTGACATTTTTAATTATACCAGCTAAGCCAATGAGGTCAGCAATAAAGAATATGTTCGCAGGTGAAGACTAATTTGAGGTGGTTGAAGAATAATTGTCACCAGAATGACTGGGGCTGAGTCATGCTCCTCCCACACACTAATCACAGATGTGCTTGCAAACCAGAATCAATAGGTGCATCCAGTATGTGCAAGAATGTGAAACAGGGAAAGCTCACAGCTAATGGATTCTCTAGGGGGCCTGCTCTACTGATGAGTGAAAAGAGAGATTAGCAGAGACATAAGAGCTTATCAAAAATAAGCGAAGCAACCATTTGGGTTTTTAATGAGAAACCATGGATGACTGCACGTGAGAAGAGTATTTTTCTCTGGAGTGGTGAAGGGGTTATAGCCTAACTTTCAGAAATGGGTAATCATTACTGTCCCTGTGGCTCCAATCTTGAAAGCATCTGTATTCCAGGATGACTCTGCTGTTTTATTACAACTCAGCAAAGCCAATCGCAGTACAGTAGGCATGCACACAGTTGAGTGTTCCACATCCAAATTCTTAAAAAACATAGATCATTATACTCAGGGGTAGATGCTAATGTTAAGAGATACTGAAGAGATACTGCCTATTTTTTTTAATTTTTTTTTTTATAAAGTAAACATTACACATAAATCACCTAACATCTATAAGTTGAGTAGCTGAGTCCTGCTCTTTGCTGAGTGCATTAGCAAACCAGCACAAATTACAATATATTCATACATATTCAAATTTACAGAGTAAAAACTAATGATGTAGTAACATTTAGTAGAATGGGAGAGGCAGGTCTTTTTTACCCATAAAAAGGAACTTATCTCCTCTCCATAGTGGTATGTTTTCTGGCAGGCATGCTCCAGGAACCTTTACTTGGCCAGCCTCACAGGTGGAGAACACCTACTACCCTAGCACTCCCAAAAGATTCCAGGGAAAAGTAATTTCTATAGTCACTGTAAATGGTTTCACATATGTGCATCAGCAAAATCAGAGGAAGTACATGGATATAAGGTGACTGTAGCAATTGGTAAAAGTAGTCAGAATCACAGTTGATATTAAACCCAGCACATCGCTGGGCATCAAACCTCAGAATTGTTTATCATCATGACACAAGGTGGGTAATGTGAAAACAGGGGCTTCTCCTGAACTTTGGGCTCCAGAATGAGAAGTCCTGATGGTGGAGATGCCCACTCTCTGCTGACACTATACTCAATCTAGCTTTATCCTGAAGCAGTCTTAAAACCATCACCAGGAAAATTTCCCCAGTACTTCTGGCAGATTGATTGAGGATCATTTTAACAACATCAGAGTACTTCCATAAGGGGAACTTTTGCAGCTGTCACTAGTCTTTCCCTTGTTTCAGTACTGAACCACTTGTCTTCTGTAATACTCTGCCACATATAGTAAAACCTAAATAGTGTCCACCACGTCATCTTAAATTCTTCCTTCCTACTGACAGTACAATAAGACCCTACAGCTCATGCAGTCATAAACTTAAACAATTGTGGTAAATATATTTTACATCATTTATAGGCTTTGAAATTATCAAATTATAAAGAAGTAAAAATGCAGGATCAAGTTTTAGCACTTAACAAATCAGAGTAATAATCTACATGCTCATCTTTTAAAAGCAGTGCAAAGGACCATTTACAAACTGTGTGCCTCTGTGAATATTCATTTACTGGCCTTAGGATCAGGGCAAGGATAGAAGGCCTCTCAGCAGCCAGGACTTTTTACATTACACAGCTACTACTGGCTAACAGATAGCAATGACTCTTGACAGAATACTCATCTTTGATCTGTTACTGCAATCAACCAGCACATGAGTACTAAACTATTAAAATATTTTTCTTTTTCTATTTTTTCAAGCTCATTTGACATGCTTTAAATGGTGCACAGTCTCAGTTTCTGGTGTTTTTTTCTTGAAGCTGTCCTTCAAGATTCTTAGCTCCTTCTTGAAGCTAAGAATCGCTAGTCATGCTGAGCATTCAGGATCTGGCCTCTAACAAATGCCCCTCTGACAGATAAACATTTATCCTTTTACCCCATGTAAGCACGTGCACTCTTCTTCTGTCAAATTCTTGTCTTCTACCTGGCCCAAAGATACTCTTTGTGCATTTTTTCATAATTTCTGCCCTTCTGTTTTCTCTCACGTCTTCCAATTTTCTATTCAATACTTTGTCTTATTCCAGCCTCTCAGAAGCCTGTCATGGGAACAGTGATTTAGCAGTCTCTACACACCACGGAGCCTGCAAAATTTAAATCAACAGCTTAGCAGACCCATCAAGGAGGCTGCCAGACCTTCTTGGCCTCACTAGTGTAGCCTAATGACTAGGAGGGAATAAACGTTAAATTAGATGGTTAAGAGAACAGAAAGCCTTGAGATTGCAGGCAGAGGAGAGAGTGGAGACAGAGGAGGAGAGAGAGAGAGTCTGCATGAGGTTAGGAGGGCACATAGAACAGATAAACAAAACCTGGCATAAGTGGAAGACAAAGCAACCAGATGATAGCTGAACTGGTCAACAACACAGAAAGAGTTAAGATGTCCAGCTTTCTGGACTGGCTTGCCTTTACTGATACTAAAATCTTCAAAGCCAAAAAGATACTTCAGTAGTGCTGCAGGGGAAGGGATAGCTGCACAGCACTGCACCATGTACGTGGCACACTAAAGACAGTCCATGCTTGTGAGAAGTGAAGAGCTGGAGAGGCAAGGCCCACCGCCAATCAGTGGCACAGAGCAATTTGCAGGAGGTCACACGGGAGAGAGCGTGACAGAGCTGGGAACTCAGCCCAGAGCTGCCAGCTCAGGCCCGCTCCTCTGCGAGCCAGCCCCCACTGGCTCTCACTGTTCTCACAGTATTTTTCAGCACTGATGAGATAAGCAGCAAGGTTTGTTCAACTTTTGCTTTCCTCTTTGCCTACCAGCTCACTTCCAAAGTGGGCTGTAACATTCATTTTCTGTGTTCAGAACCTTCGGGAGGTTAAAAGGCATCAACAGTTCCTGAACATTTAGCAACCAGCTTCCAGGAATCACAGAAACAAAGCTGCCCCCGAGCAAATCATTTCTTCAAGAGAAGGAAATTCTACCAAAAGCTTGCTTAATGAAAAAACTGTGTTAAGATGTTCACTGAGATCAATAAGTGAAATGCAGAAGCAGTAGGCTGAGCTGTGGCTAACAAGCATCCCTAAAAGCTTTGCTGGAATAGTGTGTCAGTACAATAACTGCAGTGCAAGACACTTCAGCCTCTGCAAGTCAGATCAGGGAAACACAGTGGCTGTAATAACAAAGAATACAGTGAGAACTTTCTTTGCTGGAGGCTAATGAAAATGAATCGCTCCTTTTTTTAAATATATATCTTAGAGCAAATAATCCATGATTTTTATTTACTTTTCTCTGTATTTTTTTTTTTTTTCCAATGCTGAAAGCTTAGGTAATAAGTCAGAAAGATGAAAGAATAAACACTTAGAACAAGCCAAGGGGAACAGACAAGAAATCCAGACAGATTATCACCGAGGACACGAAAGAGAACAAAAACGTCGGGTCCTAACAGTACCGTCCATACAAAGCCTAAGTAAACAGGCTGTAACAAGCAGGGTGTGAAAGGAAGGGCTGAAGGCCTTTGTGCCACTCTGTAGACAGCCGGAAAGGATCTTCAAGACCTTCTGCAGAGCCATAAGTCTCTTAATAGCATTTTGTTTCATCCAATTTCTTCTTATCTCTGTGCTATCATGGACAGCATCTAGTCATCACTGCTCTGCAGTTAGGAGAGGAGACGCTGCTGCTTCTGAGCATGCTACCAACATCTTGAACCTTTTTCCCTTCCCAGCAGTGCAGAACTGTTCAGCCTATCAATAAAGCATTATTTTCTGCCAGTGACAAGGCAGTTCTGTGAAATCACAAGCAGATCTAAAACCTGCCTCACATCTCATAGCTGCAGAGGGCACAGGCAAGAGGGGAACTGCTTAGTAAATCACATTTCACTGGATTGACCATCAGGATTTCCAACTCAGAACGCTGAGTCTATCAGACAGCATAAGAACTGTATAATACAGGAACAAAAAATTTTCATGTTTCTAACCAGAGTGGAGGAGGGAAGAAACATAGCTGCATGACACAGAAGACAAAAAAGATACTCAAATTCTTTATAATTCACTCCACACATCAGCATTTCTCCTTCCAGATATTGATCATGATGTTCTGAGAACCACCAGCAGTTAATGCCTCGTCCTAACTCCCTCTGCTGCACTTGCACACAGTCTTCTCCTTCTCAGCCTAGGAGGGAAGCAATGCCATTTTTTCTTCCTGTATTATATAATTCTTATACTGTCTGATAGACTCAGATTTCCATCTAGATTTAAGTTAGAACAAAATTAAGTTGCAATGAATCTAAATCTTTTTCTTGCTTTAATCCAGTGTCATACTCGACACAAAAAGGACAAGTGCTAATAAAAGTCCTTAAAAAGCAAACTTAATAAACATAAAAATAAGAGTGAAAGCATGGAGAAAGCTTTTAATACAAAAAGTTGCAAGCTGAAAGTGTGGGAGCTCATTAAAAAAGCACTGCACAAGAATGCTCAAGGCAAATGCCATTCAAACTTTCTCTACTCTGAAGTTATTTAATCGTCACAGCAATCACAAGGGATAAGGCAATGTATAAAGGAATTGGCCTCTGTAGGCTTGCTGCTGTTCAGTCTTCTGGAAAGGTATTCACTGTAAAAGTGCCATCAATTTAAAATGCTTCTCAGTTCTGAAAAGCATTTTCAGAATCTTTCCAACCTGCAGCTTGATATTGCAAGCTGCACAGCACCCTCAGCTGTCACAAGCCAAACAAGATGGGGTTTCCGTGTACCCCAAAAGACCTGAACCCCTAAATGGGGGCAAACCAAAGCATTCAGAAAATAGAAATATTTGTTTTAAACTACAACAACAAAGAAAAAGCTAAATTCCTCCATCTTTTCTATCACTGATTCCAATAAATCACCATTAAGATTACATTTCTTACATTAATCCCTCCTGCTTGTTTGCCTGTCCACCTAAGTATTAACAATTAAGCTAGCACGCAGCACCAAGAAAGCCTGCCTTTCCACATAATATTCATTTGTCCAGTGAAGAGTTTCCCTCTTCACTGCAGTTAGAATCACACCATTCTGCATAGACTGAAAACATATCACAAAATCAGCATGGAAATCTTTATAGACATGTAAATTATTACAATTGCTATAAGGCTGTGGAGGAACCACTCCTAGGCATGTGCTGAAGTACTGACATTTTTTAAATCTATAGTAGTCATATAAGGTATCATGACATCAGTGCTTTCATAGAACTCACTCCATCAGAATGAGTCTTTTCTTGCTCAAGTAACCATTTCTTCACTGCCTTCTGTCAGCTACCAATCCATACCAAAGTTCTATACTTCTTGTTCCCAGGAAAGCCCCAGGCTGGCCCAGCTTCCCCAGCTATGCATTCAATGAATTGCCATGAAAGGGAACAAGGACGGTTCAATTAAAGCTGCTGAATATGGCTACTGCCTCTGGTGTTCAGCTTCAAGGTACAAACCCTTTTATACATCTTTATACACATCTCATTTCTTAATCTACAACTGTATACCTAAGTCCACAACTATTTATCCCTCTAAGTTACTGGGCAAGGTTCAGGAGCTAACACAAACCACCACGTCAGTAAGCAATAAGAGCCTACCACCAAGGTCCCATTCAACATCCCAACATTACTAGCGTGTTTAAGTTGCTGTTGTCTGGTCTAAAACATCAGATCAAAGGCTGGGGCCATCACTTGGAGAAACAAATTCCTTCCCACTTGTGCTGCATTCCTGACCAAGTCCTTCTCTCCCTCATAGCATCAGCTACACATGGTTTAGCTGCCAAACACTGAACAACTACTGCAAAAGGGAATTAACAGCCACTGCAATACCCCTGTTCAGAAGATAAAGGAGAAGCAATCAGAACTGAAGAGCACAAGATTAATCAGAGAGGCTCTGCCATTATCTGCGTCCCAGAAGTCAAAGACTGCATCTCTTCTAACTTGAAATAAAACCGAAAAGTTCTTTCCACTGAAAATCCTCATCCCTCACTGATTTGTACCAGATCTCTGCAGACACTTCATACAGCAGAAATACCAAAGTTCACTGCTTGTTTCAATACAACTACCAAAGACAGAAATATCTCATGAAGCTCAGAAACAGTACCTTCATTTTCATACCCTGCTATGCCATTGCTGGTTCTGTCAAAGCTGACTCTGGAGTTTTTATGGCACACTTTTCGAATCCTACCCGTTTGCAAGTCAACAACTCTCCAGAACAAGGTGTGATGCAAAACAGCTAATTGCACTAACGAATAAAAAAATAAAATTAATGCTATTGAAACAAAGCAAGACTTAGTTTTTCTCTCAGGGACTGTGTAACTAGCATAGCATCCACAAGCACAACACGGATAGCAATGTAAGGCAAATGGGAGTAAGCTGGTGCAAAAAGACACTCTCCAGCCACTCTGGAGATGAGCTTCCAAAATGCAGCAGCACAGAATTTGATGGATGGCATCCAAAATTTCACAACAGAGTTTTAAGAAGAGAAAGTTTTAGACTGAGAGGGTCAAGCCTTCAACCTGTTATTGACTATATCTTAACATTCACAAAATTCTGCCAACCCGAAGCAGGAGGGCTCAAAATGACCCCAGCTAAGGGGCCTCAAGGGAAATGATTGAATGGCTGCTGTCATGGACAAGAGTTTAATTAATGTAATCAAAGCCATAATTAGGTTAATTGCAGTATGCAGACATCACCAATTAACTCACAGACTGCCAATCCCATATCTAAAAAAAGTCTGTGCTTGCAATGGACTACAGCACTGTGCTCTCTCACAGGAACATAGCAGTGAATCTACTCCCCCACAGACAATGCTAAAGATGATGCTTTGAAGGGTCATAGCAAACAAAATAATGCAAAAAGGTCCAATTTCAGGCAGCATGTAACATGCCCGTATGCTTAGTTGACAGGCATACTAATGCATCTGTGCACAGCAACACAGCTTCAGCGACATCTGGCACAGAACTGAGCATCCAAAGAATTGCGTACTCTTTGAGAGAAGCTTACAAAGAGACTGATACTAAGGACCAGCGTAGCTAGCCCAGCTTGCAGAGTGGCCAGCCCTCACTGCTTCTCCCAGTGGGTGCTTCTGCATAACATGCCAACATGCTCGCCCTGCCAGGCTGGGCCACAGGCACTGAGGGATGCCCATGTGCCTGGGCATGTCTGCAGGGCAGTGGTTGTTGCCCCACCTGAGTCACACTAAAGTCAGGTATCATCTTGACCCTCCCATCACTTTCAGACTCTTGTAACTGATCTAAAGAAAACGATACGTGCAACTTTTATTCAGCACTAAGTATGTACGTGACTAACCAGATAACTGCATCCTTTTGTGTCTTCCAAGGACAGCATTTCCAACAGGTCACATTTAAAGGTCCTTATATTGTTGCTTGCTTTCTTGAGTTAAGGCTTTCTTCCAAAAAATCTCCTCTGTGAGTATTCTCTAGCTGTCAGATATCAATTTCCAGCCCTGCTCTTCCTACATATCTGTTCTCAAAACAAAAATCTTGCTTTGTTAAATAGATAAACATCACTCCTGCTCTCAGAAATGGCTGACCTTCATTATCTCAACTTGAACACTGAAAGATTTAGAAAGTTCGGAATATGAGTCAAATGGAAAATAAAAAGAATGTGTAGACAACTCTAATTATAGATGTCACTACATTCAGTTTCTAATACTATCATGATGGCAGCAGACAGATAATAGCAGTAAAATCAGAAATGGTAGGAAGGACTCAGAACACAAGCAGTAACATAAAACACATCATCAGCTTGTGGAAGGCATAAAGCCATCAGTAAAAAAGCTCTTTGTTCTGGGGTTGAGTTTTTTTTCCCTTTCTAATGAGAAGACACTGATCCAATCAAGCTGCTTTGAATTGATGATCACAGTTGTTATGCTCTGTTTACTTGTCTGATTGTAATTTTTAAAGTCCACAGTCTGAATTACAGCACACCCAGCGTATTCACTGCACAATGATAAAACACAGAAACAACGCAGAGATCGTGCAAGGAATACAAAAGCACAGTATGGGTTTGTTGTTGCAGATATCAGCCCGACTCAGCAGCTGATACTGGGAAGGTGCCTACACCTCTCCCACTAGAGAGACCGTGTATCTGTGAGTTGCAGCTCCTGCCTGACAGCACCGGAACAGTGAACACCAGTACTGAAAGTGCAGTTGTTTCCACAAAGCACTCGAGAGTTCAAGCTAACAGAATTAGCTGACACTACTAGATTTCTTTATAAAAGCTTTTCATTAATATTTTAAGTTCACAATCTCATCTAGATTTTATCTGCAAAGCATCCTGCACAGGTGCTGTTGGCATCGAGGTATGTACATCACAAATGTGAAAAATTCATATATCCGTATATTCATCCCCTGCCTTCCAAAATCAGGGTTTTCCAAGTAGGCTTGAAGAGAGATTCTGAACCAAACTCAGAATAAATCCCACCCATCGATGAAAGATGTTTTGTCTTCCTTTACTGCAAACACTCTCAGTGGAAAAAGAAACAGAACAACTCCTGCAGGGCCGGTGCCTCTGCAGGTCCTCAAAGGACACTTGAGAACAGCACCACTGGAGTCACTGGAGGATGAAATGTGTGGAAGTAAAATCTGTTCCTTAAGGCAAACAGGTTTTGTGGGTTGTGGGTTGTCTGTTTTCTTCAGTTTGGCACATTTATATGCTTTCCTATCTCCTGGAGCACTGGATCATTCAGAAGCAGGGCACAAGAGAGCAGCTTGCTTTCTCTACACACTCTGCACGCAGGCTTGGCACACACTCCAGAGGAAACTTGGTGTTTTTCAATTGTAACTACAGCAAGTGCTCTTCTTTCGCTTGAGATGAATCTACAGCCTGTTGAACTCATGAGAAGTGCGCACTCCTGTAGCATTCAGAAGGACCAGCAATTAATGGGCATTTCAAAGAGCAGGTCACTGGGGAAAGACAGACCTGTTCTACAAGAACGCAACTGACCCACCAGGCAGCTGGTAAGAGAATCCCCCAGAGCTGTTAGAAGAGAGAAACTACTACGTAGCCAGTAGCAACTATTTACTGAAAGGCAGAACCTTCCTGCGGGCATCCAGCTGGGAATTTGACTGTGCGGCCTCAGGCAAATATTACTGTCTATCAACCATTTTGTGCGTTGCATGGTGCAAAACGAGATACCTTCTTGTTGTAAGTAGAGAGCAGTGCTATCCTGCGATACGAGATTGGAGACAGAAACTATGTGAGGAAAGTGATGTTAGCAGTGCACTCCCACACGCATTCACACAAATAGCAGTCTCAGATTTAAGTTTGTTGTTTTTTTTTTCCCCACCTGTACAGCCTCCTTTAGGGAAACTGCCTCTTTTACTATCCATGTATTCCAACCTTATAGAACTCTCCAGTCATCGCCAGCGCTACCTTAAAGCCTGGGCTTGCAAACCCAGGCCCCATCCCCTCCCAAGTCCCATCCAGTGGATACACATGAGCATATTGTACACGAGGTCAACAACAGCAACTTGAAGGAAAGAGCACTTCTCATTTATATGCAGCTGTCAAATGCTTTCCCAGAGTCCTTACACAGTGCTCTCCACTTCTGACACCATCTCTTATTAAATCTCTGCTGAAGAGAGATCACAGCCATGATGCGGCTTATAGAACAGCTGTAGGAAGGAAAACCCATTACTGCTTACTCAAGGGCAGTATTTATAATGTCATCAGCAGTACTTTACACATGTTTGCACTGTGTGCAAGGCTTGAAAGTTAGTTTTATTTCTGACACGCTCTACCTCTGTGCAAGGACCAGCTTCCCAGCAGACTGCTGTTCCTCTCAGCTGAAGACAAACTGCTGGAGAAGTGTGGCTGCACTTATTTTAGGCTTCCTTATTTTCCCTGCTTTTCTGAATGAACTATCTGTCCTAGTATTTCACTGGTCAGTGAACGTTTGAGTGGTGTTTCACTGTGCTGTGCACCCTTGTGCCAGCACTCCACGTACTGAAGGATCATATTCTTCTGTTTTCACCCAGGCTGGCTAGAAGCATTTTCTTCACGTCTGACTGTCCAATGAAACACAATGATCCTATAAAACACTAGTCTTCCCTGCAAACTTCTGTGTTATTGAAGTATGTGTCTGAACAAAAGATAACTCCATTTTGGATATGGACTACACCCTCATGAAGTGAGGTATGTTTTGCATTGGTATAACTATGATCAAAACACTTTAGAGTACATTAATCCTCATAAGATCAATACGGTCAATCAGCCACACTTATCTCATGCCCTAATGCACTCTCTTCTCCATCAAACTAAGCATCTCAAATTCCCCTTTCAAGTCTTTGTAAGCTTTAAAGCATCATGCTTTAAACCATGCTCTTTTAGCCAAGGAGACCAAAGAAGAGAATTATCATTTGTGTTTTCCAGGTTTTTGCGATAGGTCTTAATTTTACCAGGAAAAAAAAAAAATACACAGTGACAACAACAATCTCACAAAAAACCTCATTTGAGCTCAAAGTAGCTCTTCTCTTAAGTCCAATTCTCTCTCCTCAAATTTGGCCTTGGAACACTTGGGAGATGTTACTAACCTCCAGCTCTCTCATATTATTTAAGTGAAAGTCTCTCAGATTGTTTCCATTCCCACTGAAGATGTACCATGACCACTCCATTCACCAGCCACCCATTTTTGTTCTCAAGCCAGTGGCAGGAAAGGGCAAGGTTTACTCCTTACTTAACGAGAAGAATTTACTTCCAATATCCATGACAATCACTGGCTTGATTTCAAAGCAGAAGAAAAAAAACCAACAACTCTAATTCATGTTGATGTGAATAAAACGTCAGGCTTTAATACATAAAATATTTCATTCTTTACCATAAGGCACCTTAAAGTAAAGAATATGGCACTGAGGATTTTAGACCCTACAAGCTGTCAAAATCCTTCAGTTAGAAGAATAAATTTTCTAATTTCCTCCAAGGCAAGGGGAGCTGTTAGTAAGTTACCTTGTGCATTTTTCACACCAACTGCAGCAAGAGTTATTGCACTGTGGATAAAAGATATTGACATTTTCACATATACTCCTGTTTTCTCAAGAGATCAAAATTTCTTCCATCAGGGTGTTACTGTTATAACATATATATTCAGAGATCAATTCACATACAGACCTATACTATTTCAGAGTTCTCTGCCTCAAAAAATAAACTGCATATGACCCACAGCATCTACATCCTTTACAACTTTACTTGTTTTTATAAAATGAAAAAATCTTTTTTTAAAATATAGAAACAGCCAAACACATTCAAACTCACTGATCCAGCAAAAGCACAACCAGTTCTTATTCATTCTTAGGATAGCTCATCTGAGTGGTCAGGGACATCTCATGATCCATAAGCCACTGACGTTACAGCAATGGCAAGATATTTCTACTCCAACATTTTGTAACCTACAGCAAGTCTTTGAGTCCAGTAGCAATTAGATAGCATAATAACTACCTCCTTTTTGAAGATGAGGTAGAGGTGAGAGGTGCTTAGAAGATGCTTCAGATCTTCCTTAATATCGCATATTAGATGACGAGTGGCAAAATGACTCATATGACCAAGTGTGCTATCTTGCTATTTTTTCTCCGTGCCTAATTGGATTCTTCTTAGACAGAAACAGATTTTGAAATACAGAATACTGTTACGTAAAACTAAATCCTTGTCCAGCATTTCTATCTTTCAGAAATAGCACTGCTGCTAGGGAAAAATCTCTTAGGACTGCAGAGAGAAAGAAAAACCTGTCACGCTTTTTATGCACAATGACTCTTGAAGTTTTTGAATTTTTTTCCCCCATGAGAAGGCAAAATACTCATCTTGTTTGTTATCCTCCAACTAACTGCCTGAAGCATTCCTGCTTCCTTTTCCTCTTTTGCACTTTCAATCTGTGGTCTGGACACATCAGGTGCTTCCCTCTTAAATGTCACAATGAGTTAATGATGTTTCTTCAGAACCCAAAATTATAAAACAAATCGTCTGCAAGTGCTGATATAAGTTTGATAAAACCACCAAATTTCAGTGTTTTAAATTTACTAAGAGGAAACAATGTTAGAAATGGCCTAAGAAAAGCAAAACTCTGCACTAATGAGATTACTGCAGCATGTGAGATTAAAGACATCAGGTGAAAAAGACACCCACAGCAGGGATACTTACTTGTTTTCCTTATCCTCCTCATCACAATTAAGTCACTCAAGGTAAAAATTTAGAAACTGTGTGATAGAGAAAAAGCAATTATCTATCACATTACTGTACTCTGAGCTCTCATCCACAACTTCAAAAAAACAAATGAACAATTAACACTCTACAGCTTTTATCTTCCTTCCTGTCCAACTGAACTCTTTTTTCCCCTCCATTCACATTTCAAAAATTTCCAGTGTCTCAGAGATCAAGATTAAACTCTGCAAGAGACAAAAGACTGTGAGAATATTGTGATCTTTTTTTCACTTTTTTTTCATCCTGATCAGATTTGCATGATTCTGACAGTGACTTGGTGTCAGATTTCCTGAGATTATTCTAGCAATTAAATCCTAGTATATCCAGAGGTGGGGACACTCCCTAGAACCATTAGGCTGAAGCACAGCCTGAAATTCTTAGCCATTAATGTAAAATGACACATCATGGGAGGATTCATCAAGATACAGCTCTGGAATTTTTTTGTTCTTTTTTTTTTTCTCCACAACCAAAATTACATGGCAAATTTACCCTTGCCATTTGCAAATTGCCTTCTGCAGAGAATTTGACAGCAGGAGTTTCATCTAGCTTTAATCTGGTCACCTACACTTTAAATAACAATAAAGAGAGCATTGCTTACTCAATTTTGCATAGTACAAAATAACATCTCAGACAGAGTTAGTTTATATTTCCCAAAAGCAGACCAGAAGATGAAGTACTACCAAATTAATATACTCACAAAAACATTTTATTTCTTCTATAAATATTGCTTTGAAGCATGTTGTGGTGAGGAGATTACTAACCCCATATAAATGGGGCAATGGCCATATAGCTATGGCTGTTAGCACAGACAGATTTATTACAGAATTAACACTGGTGGTGTGAGCCTGAAAAAGACTTCCAGTCTATCTCAGCCTGGAGACAACAAATTTGGTAGGAGTGAGCTATTTACATAGAAGTCACCTAGAGTCTGCCCTTTCACTGACTTTGCCATCAGTGTTTTATGTTTCACTAGTAGCAATCATTTAAAAATCTGCAAGGCCTCTGATGCCCCTTTCCTCAGAGGAGGCAGTATTTGTGAGCTAAAGTTCTGGGTTTGGAGCTTGCTATGTTGTGAAGTCTGTCAGCACTGACTGCACCCCTCCAGCACACCCTATACATACTAAACATCAATGACATAAGCATGCAGGCCAGGCACCCAGCTGCTTCAGCTCATTGGCAGTTTTTAAAATGCTACCATGAGCTGGTGCAGCCCCATGCTTGCTGATGAGAGATCCCAGCTCACTTCACCAAAAACTGCATCCCTCAGGAATCAACTGCCTGCCAGACTGCTTAAACAACCAAGAAGCCTACAACAATGTTCTGGAGCTTTTCATTTGTCTTTTAGTTTGGTGTTTTATTGTTTTTTAAATTTCTTTAGCTTTAACAGGAATAAATGAGGTATTTTCACACATTTGGAGATAACCAGGCCAAAATTATGATCTGGCAGCTAAGCCCTCCTTCAGAGAGAAACTCTCTTCAGACTTTCTCCTGGCTGTTCGCTAAAACGCAGCGTAGCTGAGAAGCATATCCATGACACATCTGGTGGTTCTTTCTAATGGACAAAGCATCCAAGGAAAATAACATTCAGAAATCCCAAACAGTTGCTTAGCAATTTTACCAATAGCACATCAGCTCTTCAAATATCATGAGCAGCTTCAACATAAAACCAATAAAGCACAGATGAGAAGGATGAGGAAATAGATCTGGAAAGACTGTCTCTACTTATTAAAAAGAAAAAAGAAAACTTTTTTTAAATTAAGAATTACTAACTTGAGTGGTGTTGCTCATGGCTAAGATAAACAACAACGAAAAGCAATTCTAAGCTATCAGTCATACAGAAAGCATCCCAACCACAACCTCAGTGGCTAGCAAGAATTCTGTGGTACCTAAAAGATCTTTGTCACAGTCAGGGATAATGCTGAGAAATAGATACCCCAGAAATCATTTTTCAAGGGCAGAGTTTCTTTCTCTCTTCTAAAACAAGCTCAAATAAATAAATAAAAAACAAACATTTGCAATAAGCACACACACAGGAGATGTTTTGGGCTGGAAGCTTCACAGAGCCTTGTGCTCAGCTTGTGTAAGTGGGCGACAATCATGGCAGACCTAGCCAGCACCTCGCACAAGGCTAGCCCTCAGCTTCAGGCCACTGACCTCCAGCAAAACCAACATCAACATGCCCCTTGCATCCTACCCCTACCAAAGGTACTAGTGTTTTATGCTGGTTTTTTTGCTAGAGCTCTTCAGCACAATTTGCTTCTTCCCTGCTCCGGGTAATAGTACAGATCAAGAGTGGGAGTTATCAACTGTTTTGAGGACCTAGTCTCACATCTAGGTTTGAAGTAGTGTCACTACTGAGGAGTAGCACAAGCAGTGAAGTCCTAGGAATTGTTCAGCATATGCACTACACATGCTTCTTTTGCAATTAGATAAGCTGTTAGTAAGTACGCAGCTTAGCCATACCCATTTGCTCTAACCACTGAGGAACTGCACTGTAAGGAGAACACATGCCTCGGTACCACCACCAAAAAGCATGCTACAGCACATCCGTATCTTGTTCAGATATTTTGATGCCAATTGTCTAGTTTTCATCAGTTTCTGGCTATACTCATTCATGAGTGTCTCTGAATGCCTCTTATCCTGCTGGGAGTTACCAAACCTTCTCTGTGAAGTTGAGAAATCCTCACTCCTCTTGTGAGGCTGAGAAGTAGTAATACTGACCTGGGTCAGGATACCAACTGCCATCATTTCCTTACAGTTCAAGAAGACGTCTACATTTGTAGGGCAGACCACTGTAAATAAAGCTATCTAACTGTGCTTTCAATTGTACTTAGCATTATCCTCATTCCTTCTTTGTTGCGTGTGTAACAGGAAAGAAGTTATTCACAGACTTTTGAAGAAAGCTAAGACAGCTCCTTCATAGCCCTAGGATGCACATTCACCTTAATCAGAGAGACCCAGCGATGAGCAGCAGGGCAGCTAGCACTGCTCAATATCAATGAAGACAAGTATTTATTGGTACCTGGTCTGTTTTGATTAACAAACTCGGTGGCTGAAAATTTCTTGCAGTATGTAAGCATGCACATGCCTGACTCTGACCTTTTAACTCCTGCTTCTCTTCTTTTTCCATCTTTGCTCTGACTGGACCTGGACTAATTATAGTGCTCACAGTGAAAATTATGATCTAATTTATCACTCAGTGAACTTTTTCCTTCAGATGAGTTAAGCTCTGTTGTTCCAGGAAGTTCCTGGCTAAACATGAGAATTTACCTTGAAACAGTACTAAAAGCTTGAGACCTTGCAGGATCTCCCAAAGCAAGTATGACAGATTTTGCTCAGTTGCTCAAAATCCAGATAGGCAGGCATTCATTAATATTATATTATAGGTGGAAAATGCAAAGCATTTTTAGAACTGTTTATCCCTATTCTACCTGCAGAGCAAGGGGATTGCTGACACAGTGCCCAGATATGAAAACTGAAAATGAAAGTCTTCAGGTTTTTGCTATTGCTTAGGAAAAATAAACACTATGCAACCCAATCTGACAGCTTCACTGAACAAAATATGTGAGAGCTGTTATTCTGAGGCACGCATCTCCACAGGGGAGAAGTTAAAAATCGCATTAGCTTCTTTTTTTCCTCAAGCATTAAAAATGGAAAATATATGTCTTTCCCGCATCTGCAGAAGGTGGCTTAAAACCTGTTTTTACATATACAGAAGCCCCTCATAAAGATGTCTGTAGACACATTGCCTATGAATTAGCTATTTAGTGCCCATCTATGTAAAAGGATAAGCAAATATGCTTTCATTCATTTGCAACGAAGTTGAGGAGCTAATAGCTTTTCCTTTCAGTAGTAGCACTCATATTTTAATAGACAGATACAAATATATGTATACATATACACACACTCTCTGAATAAACAGAGGCTGAAACACACAGGTCACTTCACTGGCAGATGTGAAGATAGAGCTTATTTTACAAAACTGTAATTCACTATATGCGCAGGAAAAACATAAGAATACGTGTATCTTATTAGATGCAGTGAATAGTAATGCTTAAGAGCAGCCACCAGGTACTTTACCTCTATCTTAAAATAATATGTTTTTCCCAAATAGATATACATTATTTGGGGTTAAGAGCGGAGAACATTTTTCACCTACCCATGTCTCCTTTCAGTGGGGCTGACCAATGAAACACACATCCTGAGAGTTATGTGATGAGCACACTGTAGTCCCTCACAACTCTAAACAGCATTTACACCTACCCATGTCAGAACAACAATAAAACACTGCCTCCCCTAAAACCATAGCCACAAGGTCAGTAGGATAGAGCACAGAGATGCTGCATTTGAGAACACAAGAGTACATCCCCGTGGGAGATGGCTCCTAAGACATAAGGCACACAGCGTGCCTTATGCTTTGCTTTCATATAAAAGCAAACAAAGAGCCCCACAGCTCCATGCCCACATACAGCCGTTTCATCTCAATCAACCCTTCCAGTTTCTATTAATCACTAACAAGACATACCCACCCTTCCTTCCACAAAATCACGTATCTTAAACTTTTTACAAGGCCTTCATTTGTGCTCACTCAGTCATGATTCCCACTAGTCCAAGATAGAGATACATTAGTGAAGTTAATTGAACAGTACATGGATCTTTTAGTTAATGTAATGCCATAACGTGATGGAAAGCACAACAACAATAGCAGGTTAGCAGAGTCCTAGGCTGCAGCAGCCAAGAATATGCTCAAATGTAGCAGCCACTGACACCAAAACAAAGGGAAAAGGAAAAAAATCTGCTTACCCTTAGAAGGCCTCATTGTACACAGGGATCTCCGGCAAGATACCACCACCTCCCCTGCCAATCCTTACATGAGGTCTGGGAAGGAGTGGATCCTGACTCCACCAGGTGCAGTCACCCAAGTACATTGCTTGCACCTGAGCTCCCCTGGGTTGGCCCTGCCTTCCTACCAGGTGCTCAATCAGTGCTTCAAGCCATGACTTAGCATTTCTGCTACAGTAGACAAAACAAAATACTGAATAAATAGAAAAATAGAACTAAGGTACTTCTTTGAACAGCTAACTAGCACTGTAGCAAAATGCTATTATCAGTGGTCAATAAGTTTACTAGGAGATAACAGCACACAAATGTATTTCTGCCTCGGGATCAGCTTCACAGGAGTCAGCAGTGAGTAGAATGGGATAGATCATCAGTGGCCAAGCACAAGAAAAGAATGAATTTTGTCTTATGAAAGATGGAACATAATTAGAGCATTGATTCCTGCACTATTTGCATAAGAATACCAAACACATAACAAAGGACACTACTAATGCTCCTTATGCTTTCAAATACCTGCAGTATACTGAGCCCATGTGACACAATTGTTTTGCTTTGGTGTCACCATAGTCCTGCGCTAGCTGTACCAAGTCCTTTAGCCTTAGTCCTTTAGTTTTCCAGTGGACAAGACAGCAGCACACATCTTAAAATCCCTTGTTTATATAGTAACTCCTCTCCTGAAAACAGAGAGGCTCAGCAGACAACAGTCCAAAACCAAAGGAAAATACTGCTGCTACTTACGAGTTTTTTCCCCAGAAACCATTCAAGATACTCAGACAGTAAATCAAGCAAAAGTAAACCAAACAAAAAACTATTCCTGAAACAAAGGCCAGAAAGCCCACAGTATTGCACCACCTGGCAGTGCTCCTCCAGGCAGCACACACCATGCCCAGCCTTCCCCAGAACTTTAAATGATCAGACTTATTCTATAAAAAAGTCATTTTAGAATATCAACTATGGAGAAACCAGGGGGAGGCAAGTGCTCACCATGCACTGAAGTGGCACCAGTGCCAGCTTCCTGTGTGTTAGCTACACGGGTCATGGAAAGAAGGTGAAGATCACAGACACCTTCACACATCTTCACCGCCAGCTTTACTTCAAGAAAATTCAGGTTCTTTCCCAAATGAAAAGAGGATTGCAATGTCAAAGGCTATCTCTACCAATATAACTGTGAGCACGGGCTTGGCCAGCCACGGCACTGTTTAACAAACTGCGAGCTGCTCGACACACAGCATGTTACTACTCTGAAAAGGCACGGGATAAAAAGCCACAAATAGAAAGAAATTTTATCACTTTCTTTCTAATCAGCTAATTTTTTTTTTCCCGATCAAACTAATGGAAGCTCTACTATTTATTCACAGTTGAGAAGTTAATTGGCCCAAGGGGAAGAAATTACTCTATTAAATACTCCCATTTTATTTAAAATAAAACTTTGCTGGAATTAATTTGAATTACTAATGCCGGTTGTTATATATATTTGTCCCCAAATAACTTTCTTCTCATGACACTATAGTGACAGTTCAGGGATCTCAGTAATGATTTTGTTAGTATATTTGCTTACTCAGCTAACAAAAGATAACATCCTCAAAGGAAAAGAACCACTGTTATTTCCATTTCTTTCACAAAATTTGTGAAATGTCTAGCACTATTTCAATGGACTGTTTAAATACACAGGTATGTACGTTTGCCTACGCCCAGTCATTCCAAAAACAAGATAAATTCACACAGTTCTTATTGACACCTTCTAGCAGGGGCGAAGCTAATGGAGTAATAAATTCGAAGTTGGGCTCTGCGAATTCCACTTATCTTCAGCTGGAGCTTCAGTCAGTCAAACCGTTATGATCATGGAAAGAAAATGGAATTCCCTGTGCTACTGAAAGATGAGAAACGAATCGCCGCCTTCACACACAATCAGAGCACAGTTTTGAGCATCACTGTGTACTACTCCGATGAATTATTACAACAGCAGAAAAAAGGATTTTCAGTGCAATTCTACTCTTCTGTGCTTATTTGTTAACCAAAATGGATTTCTCCTCTTCCACTACAGGCCATAGGTTCGAGCACTGCAACAAGCACACTTCAGCTTTTATGTTCATCGTTTAAAGATATTCAGCAAATCACAGGATCTAAACCAAAGATCATATCTCCAGTAAACATTTAATCTATAGATGTCTGTGGAATAATCTACTGGTTTTCAAGGTTTCTGTCCTTTTAGTCCCCAGCACAACCAGATCTTTACCATCAGGAAGATTACCACAACAGTTGCCTAACCTTTTTAAACCTATTTTCTGCTAGTGTCAGAAAGCGTGTGATACAAACCAACTTGCATAGGAAGTTTATTAAAGTGTTTGTTGTCATCGTTTTTCACCCCAAAAATAAAATTAATTGCATAAGCAATGATAAAAATATAGCAAATAATATATATTTTAGCTGCTTGTCAACTTAGCTTTAAATTATTATTAAGTTTACCTGCAAAGGACTTGTTTTCCAGCACATGTAGATATGATTAGCACAAGCATACCATAAAATATGTAACATTTCATGGTTTTGAGATCCACATCTAAATTAATTGCACTATTAATGGCAAAATGTAAGAAAGAAATCATATACCTTTTGTTTTCACTAATGGGCAGTAACACGTTGGCAGAATTGATTAGAAGTGCTTATTTCTGATGCATTGGACTTTCACAGATGCAAATCTATGTGACTAGACATGCATAAAATGAGAAGTAAAACAGGAAAACCTAGCCACCAACTGTGATGTGAGCACCTCAGCCCATAACAAACATGCTACTTGGCCAGCAACAAATATAGATTTTCCTGAGTGACACAGAAAAGCTTCAGCCATAAGACTCCTTTTTCCCTCATCCATATTTATCCCCTAATACATTTACCCTGTATCTTTTAGGTTCCTAACAGATCAGACAAAATTCTTACAAAACTGACCTAGTTCAAACTCACATCAGTCTTTGAGAGCTTAGTCCTACAGGCAAAACAGTGTTATTTTAACACAAAATTTTATAGTGGAAGAAACTATATCAACAGTTAGGCTCCAAACAGCAGCAAGATAAACAAAGCTGTTTAGTTCCTCTCATCCTCAGGAATGATCACAGCTCAAAACATCTTTCCTGCTAAAAGCAATAAAACCCTATAAGACCCAGAGAGGTAAACCAAAAGATTGGATCAGTTAACTGTTAATCCTGCAAACACATATTACGAACAGCCCAAATGCTTTCCAAGTAGCTGTTCATAGGATAGAGGGGTTCAGATATACTGTTATTTATCAGGACTGTTATTTAAGGTTCCAGAAGTCCAATCAAACATAAAAAAAAGGCTGTTTCTGTCAAACGTGACTGTATTCATGAGATGTAAGATTACTAGACCAATTTTTTTTTTAAAAAACTTGCTGAAACGAGAATTCGTTTCACAATTCAAAGCAGCTATCTGTCAGTTCTCACCATGTAGAAGTTCTATGACTTTCCAACACGCTTTCAAATTAAGTGTTTGGAGCAGGGATAACTCCAGAATATCCCCACATGCATTCTTGATTTCATAAAGTTTATGTTCATTGAGTACTCATAGCGCTGAATAATAATAATAGTACTGGCTATTCGTGTCTAGACAGTATCACGAGTGTAACACATAATGAACAGTAAGCCAAAGGTCAGGATATTTCCTATTAAACAGGTACGTTCATCAGGAGCTATGTTTGAAAGCCTGTTCTGCACTACACTGCCACACTGTCTCATGCACATTGTCCTAAGGAAACTCTGTAATTGTCTCCAAGCTTTTCATAAATTCCACTTCTACTGTCAGTGTGTTTTAAGAAGATGATGAGACTTTTAGAAGCGAATAAAGCTATGAGAATAAAATTAACAATTTTTACAGCTAAAAAATCCCAATCCCTATTCAATCAATAATGCTTGTCTTCCTACTCTCAACATTAAGCCTGCTTACCTCTGCATGTGTAATTTCAATATAGGATTTAATTTCTGCTGTAAAACAACATATACCAGAATCAAAACTACACATTACTATAGTGCAATGTTGGTGCTAATTGAGTTTCATTATATATTAGGCTTAATTTTCTGCTTAGCAAGAGCTTTTTTTTCTCCCCTAAATATATTATTATCGTACACAAGCTTCTTTCCTTCTTCATAACAATGATATGCTCTTCTATTTATTAAGTCTTTCTTTTTTTTTTTTCCCCTTCTTTTGATTCAAATTACAACTTTACGTAGAAAAGCATGACCAAGTTCAAGAGCAGTCGCAGTACGGCACATAACTGCAAGTCTCCAGGCACTTTGCATGTACCAAAAACTGGACAGCTTGGCAAACGTGAATCCATTGCGACAAGGAAATATGAGCCAGAAGGGGTGTCCAAGGGCAGTGGCACTGTATTCGCTTCAGGAGCTGACTGCAAACTCAGCCCTCAGTGGAGTTCATGGCCTCTAGAAAGCTACTGTTGTTTCTTTCCTGAAAAGATGCTCCTAGGCTTCTCCCTACCCTCTCACCCACTTGTCCAATGTACACAATGCTCAGACATGCCAAGATTTTGCTACATACCAAATTTAAGCACAAGGGTTGTCTATGCTCACTCTGGTATTTTAATGTTTAGTACCTCAGGCTTTATACATTTTGTTGCTTACTTACATGAGATACTGAAAGGATATTAACAGAATATTGCATCCAAAATGACTGAATTTTTGCTAGTCAAAGCAATAGTTCCATCTGTAATTTTAAAACTAAGTGTGAATAACTGTATTGCCAACAAAAATATTTTGTTTTAAAATGCATAATAATGTTTGGCATTATTCTAGATGTTCATACATCACTCAGTATTCATGGCACACAGCTATCCAACACTGTGTGAGAGACAGAATCTCTAATACTTACAGCCAATCATCATCATTGCAACAGCAAAGATCTTCTCCCCATCTGTAGTCGGTGCAATGTTTCCAAATCCAACACTGGTAAGGCTGGTCATCGTAAAATACAATGAGGAGATGTAGACAGAATCCTTGCTTGGCCCGCCTTCCCATTTTCCAAAGCCAGATGTGTTAAAACGGTACGGTGTCCCTATTGACATTCCCAGCTGATAGAGCCAGCTCTCAGTTCGGATCGTGTTTGTATCCTCATCGATAACTTCATAGTCTCCTATGCTATACCAAATGCAGGCCAACCAGTGTGCTGCGAGACCAAACACACACACCAGCAGAACCAAGACTGCTGCTCCGTATTCTATGTAGTGATCCAATTTCCGAGCAACACGACCCAGACGAAGTAGTCTGACCACTTTAAGTGAACTGAAGAGGCTACTGATGCCCTAGAAGGATAAAGAACAGTGGGTATTAGAATCAAAGACTAAAGCAGCAATATTTGTAAGTGACATTTGTGAAGACATGAGATGATCTATCAAAATTAAGTGTTCATCAAAAAAAAAAAAAAAAAGACTGTGAAACATGAACTGTTTAATGATTCTTTTCAGGGATGGACATATACCTTCTTATCTTTATGCACTAACATTTTGCAGGTTGGCCTCTAAACTTCACTTTTGGGTGGTTTTGATGGGTCAACAAATATCCGTGTAAAGGCTTCAAATGATAGGCATGCTCAGTTGTGCAGGTAAACTGCCCCTGAGTACCCTCATGCCACATTAGGCTGGCTGAAAATAAATACAAAAATCACTGACCGTTAAATTATACAAATCTAATATTTGAGAAGAACGTAGTAAGACACCTACTGAATTAATTCCAGCAATTGGAGTCATGAACCTCTCATAGCTATTTCTGACTTTCTCATCAGCTCTCAGTACAATACTGGGCAACTCATGCTCTATTTTCTCAAATATAAGACAGTCTGCTGTATTTAGGTCAGACATATGAGGAAGATAAATAAAGGTAGCCTAAAAAATGCTGGAAGTATCAAGCGATTTGTATTTTTTCAGTGCAAACGTGTTTCCTGTGTTTACTTCAGTGTATGAAAGTAAAGACTATCGGTCTTTCTATCTCAGATGGACGGCACAAAGATCAAGTACTTCAAATATCTCACTGTCTAATCCCCACATCATTTTTTTGACAGCTTTGCTATCAGTGTAGCATTTCTGTGTTAATACCAATACAGCTCCCATAAAACAGAATTAAGCCAGCATGTAGGATATTACGTTAACTCTTACACTGATTTCCATTCCCAAGTAAAAGTAGAGAAATAAAAACAAAAATTCAAAGCCATTTGGAAAACTAGAAGAGCTGAACAGTCTTTCATGAAAAGCTTTGCTTTTTTTTTTCCCCCTATTCCTCCTTATCATGATGGCTTTCATACAGAGAAGTCTGATTAAAATTTAAATAGACAGGTTTAATGAGTATTTCTGGAAATGTATAATTGCATACTTCTAGTCCCCAGCTTTTACTGGAAGTTTGTTTATTCCCACATAAATACAACTGCTTCAGTATCTAAGGCTGGTTCAATGCACTAGAAGAGATGTTTTATTAAATAATTACTTAAAGTATATTGGCTCATGTTCCCCAGGACTGCAGCAATGTATTTCCTCTTTATTTCATGAATTTCTCATGATTACATTGGCTCATTTTCAGAGACAGATATAATTTATTACCTCAGAATACATTATCAGTTTCCCTTCAGGGGAGGGAAAGCAGGTACTTCTGAAGGCTAAGTATGGAGGGAAAAGGAGAAAAGGGAAAAGAGAAAACGTAACAAACTATAAATTGATCTTTAAGGTCTCTTCTAACCCAAGTCATTCTAGGATTACCATATTTTAGAAACCGGGTGTGCAAGTCCCTGCGTGATGAGCACGTCTACATTCTAAATATCAGCATTCTAGTACTACCACACAGCTTTACAGTCTTTTCCGTGAGGACCAAAGTCCACGTTTCCTTTATGTCTATACAATTTTAACAGGAAAACAACATTATACTATATGATGAGAATTCACCAGTAATGGCCGACTTTTAGTTTTAGTCTAAAAGTTAAGCCTTTAATCACATGGTGCTTTTAAGTCTGTGGAAATAGCAAGAAAAGATTACATCCGAGCACTCTAAAAACCAGTTTAAATTTTGTTGGAAAATGACACAATATTTGTTCTATAAAATTAAGTTCATTGCTGGATTAAAAAAAAAATCTGCTTGTCAATGAGTCCTACCAAAGGAAAACAGTGATTCAGCAATGATTCAGGAAGGACTTAGATGTTTGGGGATTTAATTTCTTAATTGAGTTAGACTGAAAAGAAGGACTAGAAATACTAGGGGGGAAGAAAAAAAAAAAAAGAGAGGAGCTGAAGAAGCTGGATATAAAAATAGGAATGCAAACTACAATATCTGAAATTAGATGAAAAATGTTTAAAGCAAATAGCCTTCAGAGCTTCAGAACAGAGTACCTGGAGATCACTATTCTTATCCAAACTTCCCTTGTGAAATTCCCAAAAATGGAATTTCGTAAAGCATTTCAAATAATGTAAACTAAGAAGAAAGATTTTGTCTATTCTAAGTAGATCAATATAAAAATGAAGAAATATGTAAAGATTTTTTAAACAATTCTCTTAACATTTCCTAAGTGACAGAATTTCAAATTGTTACAAACAATGAAAACTTAATAGCCTATTTCATAGGCTGTTAAGTAGAAAAAAAATCAGATAATTCTCCTAGACTTTAAAACAGCACTTTTCGTCACTAAATTTAGCAACTAGAATTTTAATACTCATGGAAATAGATCTGCTGGATTCAAAATTGATATTTTTAGATGACCACTTTCCAAAATAGAACTGTGCTTTTCGATTACTGTCCATTCTAATGCTCTTATCTGAGCAGATTATTTTTATGCTTTTACCATACAGATGTCTCAGTGATGTCACACACAAAAAAGAGCTTGAACTCAATTTACTCCTCTCAATGCTTGTACCACCCTCTTAGCTTGCTCCTGCTACAACATTTGAGAGGCAGATTCAGAAACACTCAGAGTTCCTTCTGCCCAGACAAAACCTTGGTTCATAAAGAGCTAGAAATTGTATTACAAGTTCCCAGATGCCCAATAGCCCCTTCCCAAATGCTTTACTATAAAGAATCAATTTTAGGCATCTACAGTGCAGAGAAGAAATGACAAAATAAGGAATATCCCACCAAGTTCAATCTAGGCTAGATTTATTTAGGGAAAGTTCCACCTGATTGTATTCCACAGATCCCTCCTTTGGGGAGTATGTAAAAGCTAAGAAATCTCTTCTAAGTCCCTGGCAGAAAATCAGTACATTTTTAAATATATTTTTCTTGCAGGGAAAAATTGTCAGCATGAAATGATGAATTTCACACACCCTTATATAACAAATTGTTTGAAGAAACTGAATGAAACTAAACATTCTACTGCTGATACCCACACATAGTTGCCTGCTGTTTTTGGCTGGGATAGACTTCACTTTCTTTAGTACAATGCTACATTTTGGATTTGTGACAAAAACAGCATTAAAAACAGATATGTTTTAGCTATCACTGAGCAGTGCTGGCACAGCACCAAGCTCTTTCATGCTTCTCATACTAGCAAGGAGGCTGGGGGTGCAAAAGAAGCTGGGAGGGGACACAGCCAGGACAGCTGGCTCCAGCTAAACAAAGGGATATTCCATACCACACAATGCTATACAACTATACAAATGGGGAGGGATTTTCCAAGGCTGCCATTGCTCCATGACTGGCTGTGCGCTGGCCACCTCATAGTGCACAATTTTTTTTTATTATTTTTAATTTTTTGTTTTTTTAATTATCAAATGGTCTTTATCTCAATCCCTGAGTTTCTAAATTTTGGCCTTCCAATTCTCTTCCCCATCCCACTGGGGGACAGTGACAAAGTGACTGTGCTACTTAGCTGCCTTCAAGGGTTAAACCACAACAAGTCGCTGACATTTTCTCAAATATTTAATACACTGGCTGTTTTATTTTCATTGCTAGTGATGGCTGATGCATGGAAAGTGAAAAATCTGTAGTAAACCAAAGGGCAAGGTCAAAGCACTGAGAGCTAGAAGAAATAACTCAGCATTCTCTGATTGAGCAAACTCAAATTTCAAAAGCCCTTATAATAATAAGCACAACCACCACCACCCCCCTCCTCCTATGCAATCTTTAAGGAGTAAAACTTTATCTCAGAAGATCAGCGTTCTTCAGTACTGCAGGAAAACAAAACCCACACTGAAGATCAGAAGATGCTTCAGAAACTTATCCATGGAACACTGCTAAAACTAAATTTACATGCATAATGTTGCAAATTAGACCTATTTACTGTGCACTTTTACACTGTATCTCAGCCATGTGCCAAATCCTCTCTCAAAACAGAGGATCCAGAATACTGATGTTTTGGCTTCAGCTTTGCGTCGGACAACAGAAGATTTATACCATTATTTTCACACACATGAAGAGAGGTAAGGAGAAAAGACATTGTGACAAATTACTTTGTGATGGTTTTTTGTTTTTTTTTTATTTCTTTTTTTTTTTTTTTGCAAACATAAGGGCTGTAGCAGAGTATTTATTAGTTACTTGTGTCTCTACAATCCTTAAAATCAGCAGCAGTGGACACTACAGTGCCAGCTGCTGTACAAATAAAAAGAAGTTACTGTTCATGTGCTGAGCAAATGTGAAATCAGTTCAAAATTTACTGAATAACAGAACTGAATCTAGAAAAAAAAAAAACCAGAAAGAACAGAAATAGAAATGTTTTACAGCCAAAAAAAAAAAAAAAAAAGGAAAAATTGTTGTTTCCCTTTGTAGCAAAGACATGGGATGAAAAACTTCAGCAAAGAAGTAAAACGTGACTTTCATCCCACCTGCTAAAGCTGATTTAAAGCTAGGATTTTAAAAATAAATTTAAAAATAAATTAAATCTGCATGACAGTATGATAGCATTCAATTTTTATGTTGTTATTTACTTTCCACACGTATAGAATGAAAACAGACAAACTAAGAATTAAGATATTTTTTTTCTGGGCTCCAAGGAAGTATAATTTATTTATTACTAACTATTTTTAGAAAGAGAAATACTGACACACATTCACTCTAGGATTTCTAACACTTTCTTCTTACACATAACAGTTGACGTTCTGGCTTCACTTCATTTAAAGGGAAATGCAGGACAACAACTAACCACTACAAGAATGAGAATGAAACAGGACAAAAAATATCTTATTTGTCAAAAAAAAAAAAAAAAAAAAAAGATGACAAACCAGATTTATCACTATGTAAGTGAGGCAAGAGCCATGGAAAGCAATACCTTGCTTCCTGGCATTTTATTCCTTAGTCAGCTGTTCCTGCCAGGCTGCAGTACATGACAGCCCTGTCTGCCATCAGGTCATTATTAGGACTTCTGATTTTTATTTTTTGCCTTTTCTAATTCTCTTAATTAGGTCTAAAAACATGACCTTTCCTACAATTTCCATATTCAGCAATAAACAAGTGAGATAACATTATGCACACAGGTCAAAATCAATAACTAAACTCTCTGGTTGCTGCTGTGGTTCCTAGTACTGAAGAACGCAGATTTCTAAACTCACAGTGCTTATTTTAGTCAGACATCCCCCAGCTTGGTTAGAATCCATGGAAAAACAGCAGTAATTCATGTATACGAGCATCGGGTGTGAAAAGAGATGAAAAGACTGATTTTTCATTTATAAAGCTTGTCTTGCACATATAAACACTCTCAGAAAACCAGCACATGCAGGAAATTAACTCTTTTTTTTAAAGCACTATTATAAGAGCAAGGACAGATATAAAGATATCATGCAGGTAACATAAAGCTTCCAATTGCTATTTACCCATCCCACATTCCACATTATGAAATCAAAAATTCACCCATGTTATGTCCCCCCTTGTAAGGAGAGGGAAGGAGTGACCAGAAAGTTACAAAATTACTTTTGTTGGCCCTTTACATCCTTACAGACAGCTACCTGTTTCCCAGAGCTTCTGATTCAAAGAACCAGACAGTCCAGAAGTTGTTTTGTTTTGTTTTTTAAAAAAACTTTCTCTGAATAGGCAAACACCCAAATAAAACTTAGTATTACATATATCCAGTACCACTCCATCTTAAATTTGAATTCAATCCCTAATATAAAATAGACTGTACAGCAACCATTTAGCTCTTCAAATAAATACTCTTTGCCATTTCATCTGATTTTCTGCCTCAGATCAATACAAGTAAGCTGAACTGGGGAAAAATAACAGGATAACTGATCCCTGTCTCTGAAATATGCTTCCCTTTATATGCAGTACAACTCAAACAGCAGCTTTTTGAAATAATTCAGATTCTAATAAATTCAATTAGCTCTCCGTCTTGGGCAAAGGCTATCACCATACATTATCACTGAAAATGTAATTCAGTGTTTTAATTCTTTTAGCCTTATACAGATTGAATTGCTTCTGCAGACTACAATTCTCTCTTTAACAGCATAATAAATCATGTCATGCTTTTCAAAGCTATGAAAAAGCACCTTAAAATGCAATCACATCCTCACTTTCTCATGACTTAGCCAAAACACTCATCTGAATGCTAGCAGTGAGGAAAAAAAAACTAACTGGCATCCTATCAGTCACAAGCAGAACCTACGGAATAGGTGCTGGGCAGGGCATCCTTCTTTAGTATTCTTTTTTGGGAAGGACTATCCATTAGCAGATAACATAGATGCCTCCGAGACACAATTTAAATAAGCTGAACACCTTATGCACGCTTAAGCATGGGAAAGAATCCTGAATGGTTAAATGGCAGAAAAATACTTCAGTGCTGACATACAACACCAACACGGTTTGTAAAACAGGATTCTGAAGGCAGCTGCTCCTCAAAAGGGCAGCACAAAAATGGCACTTCATTAGAAGCATGGAGGTTGGCTTTTAAGGAATTCGTCCCTTCCCATCTTCTGTCAACACATCCAAGAAACATTTACCAACATTTCTACTACACTTGGATCTTACTTTGGTATTTAGCTGCTTTGTTACAGACACTGTAAAGAAAGTAGGTTATGACTGCTTTTAATCAGCCACATAAAAACATTCATTCATTACCAGATTTGTCAATAGACTTGACTCACATGCACAACTAATTAGACAGACCCAAATAAGAGAGATGAACTACACAAAGTTTCAAATGGATATTAAATTATATGACTGTCTACCATTTAGAAGACTTTAAAAATCATATTTTCTAGTTTGCACAATTCATCTAATAAAAATACGTATGATCCTGTTTATTACCATGGTAATTTACATTTATTGCCTTGTCCCTTATTATTAAAAAAAAAAATGGTAAAACACATCTAGAGAATTTGTATGCTTTTTGGTTTAGCTACTTCAGTAATTCCTAGATAGCTCGTTTGTGTTAGCAGGAGAGATTATTCCACTAATAAGATTTAAATTAATCTATTGCAAAAGTACTGCCTCACATTTGCCAAAAACCTGACCAGCAATGCATTCATTTTATCTGTGTACAACTCACTGTACTTTCAAGTTGCACCATGCCCCCTCAGCACTAAACAGCTTAATTTACTTTGAGTACTTCTCTACTGTTGCTTTTTTTTCTGGGACTTTTTTTTTTTTTTAATCATCATACATTTTGTCCTTTAAAACTTATATGTCTGCTCTGGCTTAATAATAGCTTCTCTCTTACTGATCCACTTAAGTGAACCCTAGATCATTTATATTGAATACATCTTTCCTAACGATCTTTCACTATGCATTTATTTATCTCAACTACTAAGAATCATATATGGTTCTCAGTTCAATATCAGCCAATAACTGATCACAGTGTTTCACTCAAATATATACAGGGAGCCTGTAGTAAAAACTGCTATTTCTGAGATTTGTACAACTCTGACATGACTGGATTCCACTCCTAACATGAAATTTCACAGTGCTGCCACATGTAATAAGTCAAATTGTTTCCAATATAAATTATATCTTAAGGGATTATGGATAAAAACCACAGTATAAAATTGCTTGAGCTGACACTGCAAAAATATGATTCAACTTGCTTTGGAATACAAGGTCTTAGATTGCATTGTTCTTGGAAAAAAACTACTTTAAGTCTGTTTTTTTTTAATCAAATTTACTATTGTCTGAACAGAAAGAGGTAACGTTACTCCTCAAAGTTGGTGATATTTTCTCAACTGAAGAATAATACTAATTACTATAAAGGATCATTGACAAATGTTATTGTGATTATTCAAATTCTAAAGATACTAACATTGTAGGTTTTAAGGGCTGTGTACATTTTAGACCAGTGTACTCTTTCCGACTCCGTCTATACTACAGCATATTGTATTGTCTTAACAGTACTAAGAGTAATCCTACCATTATGCTGCTTCATCAATCAGCAGATTAAGTACTATATTAGGTCACAAAAGTAATTTCTACTTAACTGTATAATCAAGTTGCCATATAGAAAAACCAGGAGAAATATTCATACTTTTTCTTTCATTTCAGTACCAATGGAAATTTCTCTAAATCTATTTATTTCTTATTGTTTGCATTCTGTTCACGTCTATGCTCCCTGAGATGCTGCACTCTTTCTCCTTCAGCATCACACTTGAGATCAGAAATGTCAGATATTCTCATATCTAATTCCACGGTCTCGGACAAATACATTCATTTTTTTTCCCTCTTCCATCTGTAGAATGTATTTGTTCATACTTAAGTGCCTCTTGTATTAATTGTAGTTATTAATAGCTGTATTGATTAATAGTTAATGAATTCAAAGTATTTGTATGGACAAAAAAATTCTCAACAGTACAGAGAGGAAACTAGAATTTCAATTATATTTTTTAAAATGTGGATTGAAAAATATACCAATGTTCCAAATTGTAATAAACAAAAGAAATTTTGAAATAGGCTAAAAAACAAAGTCACAATTTTGTTTCAAGACAGTATTTTTTCCATTGTATTTTATAATACAATAATGAAGTAAGTTGACAAACAAAAAGTTGCTTGAAGATGGGGAAGAAAATCAATCCAAATTCTTTTTAAATGAGTACATCTTGTCAAAAATATTGATCAGTTCTAGTTTCATATGTTATAATTAATCTTACATTGTTGGAACATCTTGAAGAAGACAAAACCAGCTTCACTACTGATGTAACGAGAGCCAAGTGTTGAGAGAGTCCCAGAGTTACCCAAAGAGCCAAGAGACTCAGTGCCCTATCTACACTGCCTTCAACTTCATCAGCTTCAGGCCCTGTGTACACTGCAAAAAAAAACGTTTCTTTCACAACAATTATATCACTCTTAAAAACAAGTCAACTTGTCCAGTCAGTGTCTTCAGTTTCTCTTAATGGAGAATGATAGCAGGCAGAAAAACAGCGAGCTTTAACCTGTCTCAGTCTCCCTTTACTATCACATGTGGAAAACACCAAAACATTAACACAGCAATTTATAGTCTTTATCTCATTTTACAGCCACTGCTGTCACAGAACATCATGTTCTCTCTGACAGTTTTTTTTTAATATATTTGTCAGATGGATGAAAAAAGCCCTCGCAGTAGCCATGGCCACCTACTGTCTGCAGTCTCAAGGAATTACTTACAGCAAAGCCAAAGTAACACATGTAACAACCCAGTCTGGACACTTAAAACTTGAGCAGCACAGGCCTGCAGCTGACTTAATCCAGCAGCTAAGTAACAGGGTGTGTGAGCTGGGGTGAGAGGCAAGTAAAATCTAAACCATTGCATTTGAAAGAAAGGGAGCTGGTCCACAAGGGAGTACTCTACACAATACAGAATATACAAAGCAAGACCTTTATATTTCAAAGACTCCTTGAATGTGACTTTTTTTCTTTCAATAAAAGGTTATCTTTTTCTCCACAGGCAGTTCATGAAACAACAATCAGCATATACTGTCCCAAATCTCCACCTGAAGTGCACAGCATTATTCTGCTGACATCGCTGGCAAAGCCCCTCAGGTCCTGTAAACCAGCCTGTGAGCCCTTCACAGAAGAGCACCAATTTACACCAGCAGATGCTCTGCTCCAGTGACCTTACAATGATTTATATCAGTTAAATGTCAGAACCCACCAGGGAAAATAAAGATGAGCAGTCTTGAAAGGATAGCATCAAGAGAAAGTTTTTTCCTTGGGCATGATGGCTAGAGTAACTAGAAGTACCACTGTTACACCGATTAAGACTGTTGAAGAGACAGAGGAAAACTGAAGTACCAATCATCTCATCATTAGAATGCAACATCCAAACAAAGAAACTGGAGAAATTCCAACCTGTGTAACAACTTCTCAGTAATTGTTGCTGTGAGTCTGTGCAAGTCTATGTCTACGCTCAGTCCAAGGGCTGTGACGGCCTCTGCTACAGACATTTCCCCCAGGGATGTTCTGTAGGTCATATCACCAGCCTACAGATATGAAATGTTCCTCCAGCAAAAATCATTAGCAGATTGTTACTATTTGCAGAGGATAAGAAAAGCCTTTTTTTTTTTTTAATCTTTCAATGACAGAAATAATTGTGGGCACTCTTTTCAATGCTTTATCAATGCTATGATAAATTAACACATGAAAGCCCTGAACAGGAATTTACAAAAAAACAAATACCTCAGGTCAGGTCTCTCAAGGCTTTTTGCATCATCTTATTTGTGTTATTTCCGCCTGTAGCTTTACATAAAATGAAAACCTTTCTAGGGAATTAAATACCAAATAGCATCATGTTTGTTCCATAATACCCAATAGTTTGCCTACCAAGCCTAAGTTCAAAAGGAAAAATACTTTAAATTAGATAACCCATTTAGCGTATTTTCACAAAAGTACTGCAGTTTTATGATTTTACCCAGATATTTAATTGGATATAATTTTCTTTTAATAGCTAGGTTTTCCTTTATAACATGTATTTCAAAGGAACTCATAAAAATTAAATATTTCACACTAAATTTTAAATACTAAGCACAGATGAAACGCTTATGTATGCCACAGATAAATACAGACAATTATTTTGTGATCGATTTTATAAGGTATAGTTAAAGATGATTCTTGCAGCCCACTTCTTAAAATTTTGTTAACAATTCATGAACTCTCTGATCTAGTTAGGCATGAAACTTGTTTTTTTGCTTTTTAATATTTGAGTAATATTTTCTTCTTAGCTTGAGCCAGTAGGAAAATAAGCAGTACCGGAGTAGCCTGAATGTTAGTTCTTCTGCTGGCTTGTGACTGGTTCCTAAAGAAATGTTAAAGAATTAAGGAGGAGCCTACATTTCTAGATTTCTCCCTGTCTTTTCTTCTAATTGTGGAATTATCAAACAGCATCTTCAAGTGCTTTACCTTCCTCTACAACTGTCGCCAATGGTGCATGTATCACTGGGCATCCATACAGTACTATCTGGTTGGGTAAGATTCAGCCACTCACCACCAGCTACATCACAATGACAGCAGCTGAGAAAAGGGAATTTTTCACATGAAGAATTGCCCCTAGTAGACATACCCTGCTCAACTGTCAGTGAAAGGAAGAGAATCCTGCCCTAAGAAACCATCTTTACACACTACCTCAAGCTATTTACGGTAAGTCAGATTAAGTAGTTTCTCTCAGAGCTGCTTCTGCCTTGTTCTACCAGTTGTACACAAAAACTGTCTGCTTCTGCCTTGTCCTCCTAAACTTTGAGAATGAAGGAAAGTAAATAAATATGGATTTCTGACACCAAAACTTCAGCCTCTGGCAGTGCAATTAAAGATGGGATCCTTCCAGAGAAGACTTATCAGCAAATTTTTACATGCACTCAGGGCAGCTACTAGAGACACAGGAACAATAACCCAACATATTCAAAAGCATTCATTTATTTCTTCTCCCCTCCCCACTCCCAAACACAAAGTAATAATTAAGGGGTGGAAGTGGAACTACTGACCTCATCAACGTTCTCAAACGCATTGATCACATCATATGGCAAGCATGAGAGCAGATCGATCACAAACCAGGTCTTCAAGTAATTCATGCGAATCAGCTTTGGGTCAGAGATCACCTCTCCTGCTGGGCCCACAAACGTGGTATGGAAATTAAGTACAATGTCTACCAAAAAAATGACATCCACAATGCTGTCCACTACTAGCCATGCCACATTGTTCTGTTTGGTTTTAAAGGAGACATTATAAGGGACCAAAATAGCGGTGTAGAAGGTTAAAATCAAGATGATCCAGTCCCAGGTAGTCTTGAAAACACAATAATGCAAAATTATATGTGGCGGAGTCTTTGGTGCTTCTTGTTTGTACTGTGGGAGAATTTCGGAGCCCAGCTGCAGTACCTATAGTGACAAAGATTTCAGGAGAAAAAAAGAAACATTACTTTTTTTTTAATATTAATTTTAACATCATAGAGTCTTGAGCTCAGTTGATAAAAAGACATGCCCACTAAAAAGTATTCTGCTAAACAAAACAAACAAAAAAATAGCAACCAAACATCAGTTTTCTTATTTTTAATGTAATTTTTTTTTTTTTTACTACAACTAATGTGTTGAGCCTCCAAGACATGCAGAGAAGAGAATGCACCTTTCACAGTCTAAACAGATAACAGAGACAGATAAATGATGGGAAGGAAGGTAGTTGCAAGTCAGACAATCCAGCACCTGGACACTGTTTCTCAATGCTCTCTTGCTTTACTCTTCACTATACTGTGTCTGAAATCAAGTCCTGTACGACAGTCCGTGAATGCTTAAGCCTCTGTTCATGTGTGCTACACAGGACTCAAGTCCACGAATAATTATTATTATTAACTTCAATAAACTAATTTCAACCTTTAACTTTTCAGTGAGATAAGTTCAGTATCTTCCATATCTGATGGTGTACAGTTGAGTTCAAATACAGTTAGGTCCCTATTCAGAAAAGCACTACAGCAAAAGATGATCTGTCAGCAACTTGAGGTTGAGTACATGTTCAAGTGTTCAGCATAATTAAAATATTTCCCATTCTGCACAGTAGTACAAAAAGAATACAATCATGCTTTTACATTATGCAATACCTATGGAAAACCACAACAAGATCTTAGGAACTAAATCTTCTCTTATCTGTGAACGAGAATACATTTGTTTATATCTGTGGTTATGCATCAGGGTGGAACCAAGGTGAATGACCCGACTCAAAAAAAAAAAAAAAACTAGTTATATTTTAAAATGAAATTTATGCAGGATGAATTATAGGTAAAAACTAAAAGTGGAAACTTGAGCAAGTGAGATGTGTTTCTTAATGCCCGACTCAGAACCTGGGAAAACAATTTCGGAGCATGGTTCCTTTTTCGCATTTATTTACAGCGTAGTTCAGAGCAGCAGGCTACCTGCTCTGGGAAAAGATGAGACAGCATGCATAGAATAAAAAGGTTGTCTTCCATTCATGCTCCTTTTCTCAGCTTTGTTAACATCAATTATTTGGACACGGATTTTTATCTGCAGACTTTCTAGGTACTTTTTATTATTATTCTTTGTTAACTGGTGTTTTTTTATTTTGTTTTGTTTTTTTTCTTCTCCACAGATTAATCCAAAAAAAAAAAGACAAAAAGAAAACAACTGGACAAAACATCTCAGATCAAGTTTCCTGTTGCTTTGAACCTTACATCCTCACATAATCAGTTACTTTTGTTCACCACCGAGGTCAGACACTGTCAGATCACAGTCCCTTGCACATGTTTAAATGACTATGAGAGCTGAAAGGCAAAAAAACAAGCCTGCTGACCTTAAGTGCATTGTGTTTTCCAGAAGAGAAATAGCATGACCTGCTCAGGGAGACCCGCTGGTTAGCACAAGGGCATCAACACTATAAGAAAAAACTGAAAACCTAATGAAGTTTGTTTCACTGACTTTCTAGAATCACAGCAAGCAGGGGAATGGAACACTTCCCTCTAAAAGTAGGATCCTTGCAGACCAAACCAGGACTCCAACAAGGCCCCTGAAGTATTAAGTGCTATGCCACTCCTAAACCTGATTCACTCAGGTTTGCCACGGTAAAAATTGTTGGCTTGTGCTGTGACGAAGCTAAAGCAAGCACAAGACTAAAGAAGTCTCTTCTCTGCAGGAGGCAATGGCCAACACAGTTCCCAGAAGTCCCTAGTACTGACTGGAAGATGTTGTGTATTGACCTGGTAATGTGTATGCATGGCATGCATTTCTTAAACAGCTTGTTTGCAGTTCCAGCTACAAATGTTTAAAGGTCTTTTCCTGACAAAAGTTCAGGCCTAACATCAGTATTGCAAATACCTTATGCATTCTCTTTTAAACCCTGCAGCTACACCTGGATCAGTTGGAAAGCACTGTGCTACTACTGGTTTCAGCAAGGCTTAGCACAAACAGCAGCTCTCACATAAGATCCCAAGCCTGAAATATGTTCTACTGGGCAATATTCACATATTGAAATAATTAATCAGCAAAACCAAGCACTTTTCATCATATAGTGACATTCTACAGATGGCTAATTGGATTTTAGTTCTAACGTCAAGATCTAGCTAGCACAGGAAGATATGTTTCACCCTTTATATAGAGAGGGTGAAACAATTTCTTTTTTGGTCATCAGATAATTCCTAGCACTATCGGGGTTTCTTCGGCCTAAATAACTATTTGAAAAAAAATCAAGCATTTTAATAATGATTCCATTCGGTACAGGAACTTCAACCATATAACACAAAAAAAAGCACTTTATTTTTAGATTGTTTGTTAAATTTACAAATCTAAATTCTACAGTGACAATTGTATAATGTACTCCATTTTGACCACTTTGTCCTCCAAGAACTTGTGGAAATTTTGCATCCTCCAAGCTGAAGTTATTGGAATTATTTATTTATTTATTAAAAAACCTTTTCAACTTCCACTCTCTCCCAATAGCTAATTAAAACGAACAAGGAGTCATGGTTTTACCCAGTCTCCAATAGAAGGATGAGCACCAGAAGTTTGCATGCGAATCTAAAAGAGAAGCGCAAGGAGAGAGCAGGAGATGGGTATCAGGGAATGACAGAGAGATGCCACTTGCAAGGTGGAGAAGGACACTTGCAGCACACCTGGGATGTCTCCAGCTTTCTGTTTAGGTAGGCTTGGGTGACAAATTCCAGCCCTGGCTCCCCCTCACTACATCACTAACACACAGAACTTGTAAAAACACTCTAACAACTTGCTAGAACTGCCAAAGTTCTCCACTGTCATACCAAGAGCCATGCATGGTCTCTTTGCTCTCCATCCTTCCAGAGACACACACCACTGCACAGTTGTCTGGAGAATAGAGCTATAACCCCACTCTCTATACTATATATCAAAGCCAGGAAGATGTAAAGAGAAGTATATGCTGCCGTACACCAAGGTGCTCTTACTGTACTCCAGCCGCTGGGGAGAACAGTGCCAACCTGAAACGCAGTATTTGCTGAGGCGGTCATGTGTTATTACCCACTCACACAAACTAACTAGATACAAACTGCTTGTAAAGATACTTCTCCTGAAGAAAAAAAAAAAAAAAAAAGAAATCAACAAAAATCACAAGATAAATATGACAGCAATTATGAAGAAAATGCATGCAACTACATAAACCAACATGCCAAGCTTTCACCCATGTGCGCTGATCATTTTACCTTCATTTTATAAATAACTGAAACAGCTCTGGTTTTGAAAGATTTTTCTTCATTACATGGTAATACCTCAGTAAAAGAAATACTTATTTCAAAAAGTTATTATTGGAAGTCTTCCAATTACTTCTGATTCATCAGCGACTGCAGTCTTATTATCCACATTTATCACCTGTGGTAATGATGCATGATGTTTTAATCGCTCTTTAAAGCCAAAGAATATTGTTTCAAGAGCAGAAAGGAAAAACTTCACCACGAGTTTCACAAGGCTGTGTTTTGGATTTTGTTTCTGTTTCAAACAGAATAAACCTGATTTATTCTAGACTTCTTTAAAAATGGTGAATATATCACTAATCAGGACTAATAAAAGTGCATTAGCAAGTGTTTAAAATGATTCATTTCTAAGAATGAATAACTTGGGGAAAAAACACATTCATTTTCAACTTAATTTCCCCCCTTTTGTCTTTACAACAGCATATTTGCTCTCTCTCATTCTCCCTTTTGTTCTCGTAAGCACCCACACAAATTACTCTCCAGCCAAAAGCTAGGTGCTAAGTCTCAACCTGATGTATATTTTAACGGCATTTATAAGTCCCTAGTAAACAAGATTTACCAAAAAAAAAAAAAAAATGGTAAAGGTCCTTTATTAGACAATGCTGCTAAGCACCATTATAATTTTTCTGCATCTATGCCTCATAACTATTTCATTTTTTAAATTATGACACGCTCTTGTTTACCCCAAGCTGCCTGGTAAATGTACAGAATGCATCAGCCAATACTACGGGTACAGAAGACACGTGAACTTTGCAGTGACCAGGAAGAATGGTTCCTACAATTAGTTCCCTAGTAATAAAACCACAGAACCGTATCAGCTACTTTGTACTCATATTGCAAAATGTGCTTAGAGTTACCTAACATCCCTGCATTAATTGCATAATGAATTTAAACAGTTTTTACATGATTGCTATTAGAAAAGTCAGGCTAGACAAATCTACGCACTCTGGCAAAAGTCAGAGACTAAAGCGTAACGCACTCTGCCTGTATTATCCACAGCCTGTGGATAAAACAAAGTGGTTTTTCACTAACACCCTTCTGAAACCAATTAATCATAAACAATAACATAAATTCTAAGCCTTTGTGGCAGAACTGTTTTTTGTGTTTGTACAACACCTTGCCCCATTCAGCTACTAGGACACAACTGGCTCCTCAGCTTTTAAAAAATGTAAGTGATAATGGTCTAACAGCAACACTAATAATAAATGAGGAGATTTCTTGTGCAAACGAGATGGATATGAAATGCTACAACAAGTAGGAAAAGAAATAGGCTGCACTCACACAATTTGAGCTTAAAATTTCAAATAGGCTACTGCAGAAATGAAGAAAAAAATAAGACATTTTAAAATACAATGGGGAACAGTTAAGACATTCCATCTTAAATATTATTAGGAGATCTTTCTAGAATAAGAAGTCTCATGTCTTCTAAGGATAAAAAGTGGGCTTGTCTGTGTGATTATATGCACTCTGCTTTTCTCTAGTGTCATTCTATTGACTTAGATGGAATTACAGCTGATATACAACAAGGTACCTACATTACAGCTGGGGATAATGTTCTTTTTAAAATAATGACTGCAATATTCAGCCAGCAATTAAAGAAACTCATTTCAGACGTATAAACTATACACTTGCCCTTTATTATTTGTAATGAATCAACTTACTGCACCAAGTTCTCAAGAATACTTGAGAAGTCTTTTTCAACTTATCAGCCAACAATATGTTTTGGTAATGTAGCCATATAAGTCTAGAGACTGAGGTTCAAAGAGCCAAACAGAATAACCTCAAATTTTTTACCTTACATTCCAATGCCTTAATTTTAGCATGAAGTAAAATTCAAGAGTAAACATCTGAAGAGAAGGAAGGATTATTTAGTAGTAAGTCTTGACTTATGTGAGAGAATGTCCCCACTTCTAAGACACTAAAGCAATTTCAGGGTGTGAATGTGATAATCACACAGCATTCCTAAAGCACAGCATCCATGTGAATTTCTGACCCTTCCCTCTGCTAGTGTGATCTCAGCTCTTTCTGCAAAAATGCTCATAACAAAAATCAGACTTCCATTCTGGAGTGCACCTACATTAAATACAGAATAGGTAAGCTCCTGTTTGTGGAAATTTTATGGTCATGCGATAAAAACGCAGGCTTGGCCAAGGAAATGTCTACTTTGCAGGGAAACTAAAACATAACTGGAAAAAAACAAACACTAGGAGAACTCATGGAGCTCATCAATGGTTTACACCTCCAGCTACAAACGAAGATTAAGAATTACTGTCAAGAATCATGGCTGCTGCCACGGCACTGACAGCAACAGGCTGATACAGGAGTACCATGTTACATTGGCCATACCATCACGAACACCACATCAAGATTTTCCCCAAGCTGTTTTTTACACCGGGGAGACCCTGCTACTGGTCCTGGAGACAACAACAGGAAACTTAGCGCAGTCTCTCCCCCTCGTGGTGAAAGCCCTAAAACCCTCACACTTCGCGAAGCCTCTGCACAGATCTTTTCTCAAAACTTTGAAAGAATCTACTTAAATCACATTTTCACTTTTCTACTGTATGAAGTATTGCTTGTGGCATCTTATAGCTGTTCTGCCCATAAAAGCAGTATCTCAAACACATGTTTTAACCAGTTTTAAAACTCAGTGGGATCCCACTAAAAGAAAGTAAGACATAAATGGATGCAAAGAACTGTGCCAATGATTCTCTGGAATTTCTTTCTCACTAGCTGTAGTTTATCTCACCTCAGTTTTAAACAAGCAAATAGTCCAAGATCCAACTAGAGTTGAGAGATCTTCAGAAGAAAGAAAAATAAGGAAAACATAATTATTTCAATAATAATGCCATTGTAGGATTTTGCTGTGATATGGAAGCCAAAATTGCTGTTTGGTTGCATTGAGTATTTTGAACACCAGTTTCCATTCCACTACTAAAGGAGACATTTCAAAGCACATATATATACTTTTGAGCTCCTGTACCTACCACGTAGTTTCAGAATCACGGGGCAAAGGAGACAGATTGAATGGCTCATGCAGACACAGCATATCCAGAAAGACTACATACATCTCTTTACTGTTTCTTGTGAAAAGGAAATGTTACCTCAGCAAGTCGTGAGTGTTTGTGAACATTCTCTCCTTTCTGCACGCTCGGAGCAAGCTGCTGCAGCACGCCTCGGCTGCTTGTGAGGGCACGGGTCAAGCGAGCAAACTTTCCCCAACCTCAAAAAAAAAAACCAAAAAGCAACGTTATATACATTACAAAACAAAAAATTGGAAGCATACCCCATAAAGTTTCTCATTATTTAAAAAAAAAAAAAAGTTAAAAGAAAAATAGAGCAAATTGTATTAATGCTGACCACAAGGGAGTACAATTTAACCATGTATCAGAAAAAAGCAAGTCACAGTAAAGGTGACAGGGTGGTTCAGTAATAAGTTAAGTAACAACTGCAATAGCAGTTCTACAAGAGTGCATTACGCAAACCACACCTTTTGTAAGGATAAATGAGCGCTGTACAATAATCTTCTATTAAACCTAATGGTCAGATTTTGATCTCACAGCCCTGAAGATGATGTCCCAGAATAATAAAGATGCAGGACTAAAATCAGGCACAATGAAAGCCAGAGCTGCCTGTAACAGAAATGAATCTGGCCTCAGATGCATTAAATGTAGTTCTGGAATAAGCAGAGAAAAGCATATAAGTAAAAAAAAAAAAAAAAGCAGAGCAAATAAAACAAACAAAATCATTAATTTTATCCTCTTTAAACAAAAGAGAGAAACATATACAAATAGAATTTCTCAAACTAACAAAACATTTAACAAACTCTGGCAGATAGGGCATGCTGAATTTTAATTCAGAATATTTTTGCAGTAATTTCAAATAGCCCTCAAAATAGAAAGCTGAGTGACATACACATGAGCTAGCTTTAACTATAACCTTTATGAGCAGTACTTTGACATAACAGGAAAAGTCAGGCAGAGTACATGTCTGAGTATTTTTGGCAGTCTGAAAGGAAAGTATCAGTGTGTTTGGTCCCAGCCTTGAAAAATGCTAGCACCACCTGCAAACCGTTGAGCAGTCTCACCTCCTACTCCAACTGAGGGTGCTCAGCACTTTGCAGACTCAGTTAGTAATGAAATCTTGCTTCTGGAAAAATTTCCCTTTCCATTATAATTTCATCACCAACAGAAATGACGCTATTAGCAGTGACAGTTTTTAAAGACTAGTCTAGACTTGAGGCTGCAAGTGATCCATAACAAATAAACGAATACGGGTAGTTAAAATACTGCCCACTATTGAGAACATAGCCTTGTTTGGCATCTCACCCTGATGTCACCCTCATCCATAAACCCTGATGGAACCTGCAAGAACATGTTTGCCAACTTGATGGGTGAGCACAAAAAAATAAATAAATTGTCTGAACAGACTATTGAACAAAGTCTTCCAGATCAGACCTGAAAAAAATTGGTCTTTAAGAATATACAAAGCAATACATTTATTAAAGGGAAGAACCAAATTCATCATACCTCTCTAAAAACAAGAATAAAAGTGAACATTTTCTTAGGCCTCAAAGCACACTTTAAAGGACCCCTAGCACAATTTAATAACAAACTTAAACAGAATTAGTAAACTCTTTCTGGGTATATTCAGCAACACATAGATTGTGTAATTTCTACCCAGGAAGCAAGATCTTTCCTGTAAATTCATGCACGTTTAGCTACTACAGAACAGTATTTCTTGAAGAAGCAAATCAACATGACAGAATTTTAACAGAGGTTAATCTGTACCTGTTGTAAAACTGACCCAAGGCATTTTGTTTTTCACATTTCCACATACTGTGGGTTTTCTTTCTTTCTTTCTTTTTTTAAATATATATAAAGAGCATTCTTTCTCTCATTATAGATGAAAAAAACTAACTACAGTTCACATGCTGAGACATAAATGCCTTACTATCTTTTCATTAAAGACAGTGGAGGTTAAATGAATGGATTTGGTGGGAGTAATCAATCAAAATGGCCAATCTTTAGCTGCTATAAATCAAACCAGAGTTTGTGAAGCCAACACAGCTACAGCAATTTACACCGACACAAACTTTACCTTTCAAAAAAACGCTTATGTTGCACTATTAAATTTTCCTCCTGTTTTACAAGGATAGGGAGAAAGGCTGTGAGCATGGGTAGACTTTCGATTGTGTAAATTCAGACTGACAAGGTTTGTCTCAAGAAGCTGCCAGCTCCAAACCACATTTCCAGGCCGATAGTACCAGTGAGGCAGCGGCGCCAGCCCCAGCCTGGCGCTGTCCGTGGTGCTGAAGGAGAGGCCCCGTCGTGTCGCTTACCCAACCGTGCCGACTTCCAGCTTAACGTGGGAGCTGGCTATGCCTCCCTAACTAGATATGCAGTGTTTTTAATGTCAACTACAGCAGATAGTCTCTTATGCTAGCTGATCATCCGCTTTCCTGAAAGAATCAAAATTTGATTCAAAAACAGCAGACTGACTTCGAGAGCCCTTTTTTTCTTTCCCCCTATCCACAAGTTTTCCAATAAGCAAGCTATTTCAACAGAAACGCTGAGAGGGAGGAATAAAATTATCTCACTTGAGTTTTCCTGCACAAAAACAGTACCAGACAACTCTGCAGGCAGGACTTGTGGCTATGAATGCCAAGCATCTTTATGTACCTTCCATCTTCTCAAAAGCCATTTACACTTGAAAGGCAGTGGTAGAGCTTGACATGGCCCTGTCTCAGCATCTCCTATAGGTACCTACTCTGCCCTGCATGTCACAAATATCATTTGTGGACTGGTGTTCAAATGAGCTGTTCCACAAACATGAGATCTGTTACCACATACTTCAAAAACTGAAAACCATACAAGCAAAAAACTATTTCAGTAGGCAGGGATGCTTAGGTTGGTGGGTTTCTTTGAACCAGTGCTGACCTGAAAGTGGGAGATTTGAAATATATGCACTTATACACCCCCTCCACACACTGAGTACACTACATAGGAAGTATAATTAAACATGTCAAAATATGCACTGAATCTCTGTCCCTTTGTTCCAGGTGTATGAATCTCATTTTTAGGACCGGACAATTTCTTGTCTTTTTTTTTTTTTTTTTTTTTTTTTTTTTAGTGAAAGGAAGCATAATTATACTGAATCTACACACTATAACACAGGAGAAAAAACTAAATGGAGATGGAAAGCCAGTACTAATCCTATCAAATGATAACTTCTCTAACACTTCTTGACAAGACAGCAGTGCCTACTGAATGTATTATACTTTGTCCTTTAGAAGACTAAAGACAGATATACTCTACAAGTCAGACATTTATCCAATGAAGACAAGCGAAATAATGGACTTAAGGCACAAAACAGAATATAAGCATTATATTCTATGTGTCACAGAGCTGGTCTCAGGAAGAAAATTGAACTTTCCAAGACAAAGAAAGTTCCAGAGTGGTGTAGGAACAAAATGATGTTAGTCCTGCCAGGAAAGGGGTCCAGATGATATGGATTACAAGTTCTCTTTCAGCACAAGCAGTTAGTTGTGAGACCATCCATTGTTTTCCTCTGGAAACAGAGAAAGTGAAAATTAAATTGAAATCCAGTGACTCTATGCAATTCTCTCATAGGTATATAGATTCCTTAAACAGGCAAGAACTTATGCTGTTTTAGAGAAGACAGTTTAGAATTTGAGAGCACAACATAAAGATGGATGCCAATCCCTGGTTGTGCTTGACTGTGCTTCTTTCTTGCTTTGATTTTAATCTATTTTCATAACTGATTGGTTTCCTTTCTCAGTTCATCCCTGCATGATGTTTTCAGCAAAACAATCAGAATGCCTTCAGCTTCAAAAGGATGAAGTGCCTTCAGGATTACAGACCAAATCCAGTTGTCCCACATTCCTTGATGCTATTTCAGCCTGTCACTATTTCAGTGTAAAACTCTAAGTAAAAGCTGCTTTTGAAAACATCCAAGATGCCTACAACAAGGACAAAAGCTGCCTCCTGAACATTGTTTTGTGTGGAAACGTGGCATCAGAACACACTTTTGGGATATTTAATGCATCAAGACTTTGCTTCTTTAAGGCATTTAGCTTCATGTAACAATCCTCTCAAGCAGAAGAAACCAATTTCCTCAATTTTGAGATGAGCATCAGCTGTTGATTCTCTGTGAGTCTGTGAATCCACAACGCATTTCTTATTTATCTCAGGTAAGTATTTACTACCTACTAATACCTTCAATTTGATAACAATGAATCACAAATTCAAACATTATTTACTGTGGCAGTTAGCAAATCCTTGTTATTAAGTTGCTTCTGTAACTCATACAGTCCCTGGAGTTAGAACACAAAGACATAGCCCGCTTGAGAATAGGCTACTTTAACCACAAGTCTATTGATCACATAGAAATGTGTAAATGCAAGCAAATCCAAATTCCAGCAGTTATCACACCTCCGCTGGAAACACCTTTGCTTTCTTCCATGTCACAGTTCCCTGCATACATCCATCACACCTCTCTGCAGTCTGAATGCTCCTGCCCTTTAAAGTTTCATAAGTAAAATTGTGTTATTTTTCCATCTGGAGTGGAAAAGCATACCAAAGTTCTTAATATACTCACTGCTTCCCTTTCATTTGTTTCCTTTTTAAGACACCAATTTATCTAGATGAAAGTAAAGTATAACAATCAAAATATTTCAAACACTGGCTTTGCTCCTATAAATACATATTTAAAAACAGAACAAAAAATTAGGGAAAAAAAAAAGGTGAAACAAAGGGAAAAAATAAGAAAGAGAACATCAGGTTGGAGTTTTCCCTGAATAAAGATTGAGGCAATCAAAATACTACTGTTTGTGTACCCTGCTTGCAATGCAAAGGACCGCCTACCTGCAAAAGGAACTAAATCTTCTGCAGAGGTGATAACTGATGATGGCTACAAAACACAGGAGGTTACAGTAACTAGGAGACCAACAACCATTTTCCCATATAATTCTGTGATGTTGAAAGTGATGGCCCTCTTTTTTTTTTTTTTTTTTTTTGGTGGAAAATAAAATTAAAAACAAGAAAAATTAGAATCCAAAGCACAATTCCCAAACTTTGATACAGCAGCATAGATGACTCTCAGTATGTGTCGTCATTGCATACACACATGCAAAACCTGTTTCTTACTAGCTACTCAGATTGCATGCAGACTGTTTACCTGAACAAGCTACAGTTTTCATAAAGTGATGCATTCCACTTTATATACTATTCTCAAATGTCTCATACATGGTGTGTTAGATCTCAAATCAAAACAAAACATATACAGACAAAACGCATTGATTGTATATACTCTGGAATTCAGCTAAGAAAGTTACCTATCACTTTCCAGACCAAATTTAGCTATAACATTAATTGATTTTGCATGTTCATTCAAGTAAATCTATTTTTTCTTGATTTTTTTTTCCCCCAAAGGGGCAACTATACAGGGAAAGATGAAAACAGGATTTTTTTAAAAAGTTATCAGCAACATCACTAACACACTATTTTCATTTTATTTAGAACGAGCTATGTTTAAAGCACCTGCATTTAAAATCAAATTTAACTAACTCCCATTGCATTTATAAAATAAATATCTACTGAATTACCTGAAACAGAGGTTTATAATTAGAAGCCTTCTTTTTTTTTTTATAAACAGGACTTTAGAAACATTGTTTCATCATTCCAATCTTTGAAATTATTCATCTTAAAAACTGGACTAAGAATGAAAACCAGTACTGGGACCTTCTGTCTTTCTCCGAGTCACCTCTGGATAAAAGATGTCTATTAATTTTTGTGTACCAGTCAATCACCTGTCATTAGAGCTCAACGCTTTGCACTTATGGAGTGACTGTATCATTCAGCTGAAAAATCACGCTTGATATTGCCAGCAGGTGTTTGGAAACTATGATACACCATAGCTAGGCGGGCTCAACCTGACAGATAAGCTGTTCTTTAACCATGTTCCTGTACAACATAATGTTTTTCTCCACAAAGATATACAGGCATTGACTTCAAAGAATGAAACGCTTCATGCTGAGCCACTCTGTAACTATGTAGATAGCACATATACTAAAATATCTGCATTTGCAAGCAGATATTAACTCGTCATAACCACAACAAACTGATTTCATGTAGAAGCACAGCAAAGGATTAGGTGATAAAAGTTGACTGAAGGTGCGAATGGAAAAATAATTGATTTAGCAATCAATTCTCAGCTTAAATTAAAAACAATTAATATGTAAATTCTGAGTGTTGCATTTTTAGATCAGGAGCTCATTTGTTTTCCATTATTCTGAAATGTTTCCAGGAGAATTGCTGCCCTTCAAAAACGTGCTACAAATTTCCAGTGGAATGTTATATACCATGCAAGGAATGCGTTCTCTGCAAAGCTCAGGTCTGTAAAAGCAATGATTTTTTGAAGCAGCTAAAATACTTTTGCCCTTTTTTAGAACTTCCAACATATTTTTCCCCTCCATGAGTCCCAGAACTCATTCTAGACAATCAACTGTCTAACATTCCACATCTGTTTTTTTCCCCCCACAGTATCCAGTTGCACAGTGAGCTCTAATATTAAAGGCATGGTCACACACATAACATTCTGTTTTGCAAATTATCTCTTCTTTTCCATGGAATTGCTCATCTAGCCATCAAATGACTGATACAACATCACCTACCCAGTACACACAAAATTCCAAAGCTAGCCTATAGGAAGTAATCTAGAGAAGAGAGAAAGACATAAGGGACAAATTAAGCATCAGAATAGGATGTGTGATTCATCTGTATCATGTTTGATTTGTGTACACAGCAACAGAAAACTCTATTGGCATGAAACTGAGGCAACTTCATCAATTTTAGGAGATTCATAAATAAGATTTGCAATTCACTTATTTTGGACGTCCTTGTTTTACTAACAGCAGGATTTCAGTGGATTCTTCCAGTCCCACTTTACAGAAATACAAGGCCAAGCTCCTGGGCAGGATGTTCATGCAGGCAGCCAGCTTCTTGTCCATGATGCCCCTTGCAATATCCTTGGCAATCCGCTCGTTGAGGCAGTTGATGAAGATGATGGAGTGGGTCACACAGACATAACTGCCAGTGATGTCAGAGTGCAGCTGGAGAGCGAGGCTTCTCAGCATGGGGTACACTTTTTTAGTACACAAACTCTTCCATACATAGCAACAGCACTTAGGCAACATGTATAGAGCTCTACATCAGTGGCCACTGAACAATAGGTCCAGTTCTTCTGTTCTGTCTGTAACGCTTAGTACATATTTTGCAACTTTCCATGGGCCACATGAACAAATTTCACTTAGCATCTCAACGCTTTTGCAAGTTAGCACACTTGTAAATAGGCTTAATCTTTGTATTACATTGTTTTAGATATGGAACTGCTAAAAATTACCATGATCACTGTAAGAACAGCATGATCTCAAGATCCTAGAAAGGAAATTTAAAAAATGGTGATAAAAAATTCTTTCTGCAGCACACTTCTCTTGAAAACAAAAAAGTTGCAGCACCTCCCTCTTTCGAAAGCGAAGGACAAACTCTTCTCACAAGAGCACAAGTCACCACTACAACTAAGGATCTTCTGCAAAACCAAAGAAAAAAGGCATGGCTACCACTCCTGAATGAAAGCCCTGCTTACCAACTGAACAAATGAAGTAAGGGCTTTCACTCCCAAACAAATGAGAGCCAGCTTTACTGCATCACGCTGATTTATCCTTGCTGTCAGTCCTAATTAGGACCCAGTGAAGACAACTATGCAGGGTGAAAAAAATATATATACCGTAGACCCAATTTTTCCAACAAGATACATTTTTTAGTTTTATGAAAGCACTGAAAAACCAAAAAAATAGCATTCAAAAGGGAAAAAAAAAATAACCCACATAACTTGGAAGACAGTATGTTTGTTAAGGTTGTACTTCCTTTTTCATGGTAACAGGTGTTTCCACTTTGAGCAACTGCATTTTTAAAGAATAATATTTTGAGAACAAATGTAAATCAATTCACCTTCACAGTAAGTTTCCTGTTTAATGTAATACTACAAATATTATTAAATACTACAAAAATGCAAACAACAGGAGAACTTACGTCTTTATTCACCCCAGAAGACGCAAGTCTCTGTAATTCTACACATGGGTACAAAAGGTCTAATTCTGTCAGGATCTGAGTAAAAGTTTATGCCTCTCTCACAGCTGAGTTTGTTTCCAGATTTGTAGGGTGTAAGTTAGCAAAGGGTTAACGGCAAAACACACCAATTCTACTTCACTCAATCTGACAGCTTGAACCTGATTCAACTTAAGTCTATCAGAGTGTTTTCACAGATGTGGAAAAAAAAAAAACCCTAGTCCTGAACTTTAATACAAGAATTCTATGAGAATGCTAAGTCATGTCAAGCCAGGCAGAATTAAATTATTCAGATCATTGTTAGACAGGATTAATACCTCCATTTTTGTATACAGTGTCATAAACAATTTGTACGGGGCCCAATACCCTTCAATTTCCTCTGAGATCAAAGAGGCAGTTAAGCATCATTGTGACTGCTTGAAGGTTATGCTGGTATGGGGATTAATAATGAATCTTAAACAGAGTGCAGCACCTATTTGCAAAGCAAGCTCTACTTCCTAAAGCACTTGGGGGTCTCATTAGCAATCACCTGTCTCAGTGCAGGCCAGAGCCAACTCCCATAGGAAATCAATGCAGCCATTCCTTGCAGATAGCTGTGCCACTAGGGGCTTCATGTAAGTTATTTTAACATCCAATACTTTGGCTTTAAGTCTTTAAGCATTTAAAGGACTTCAGCTTTTTCAAGACCAGGGCAAACGATAAACAGCAGAATAAATATATAATTATGAAAAAGACAAACCTTTACATGAATCATCCTCAATGGGCTGCTTGAAAGCCGTTATGTCATTGAAAGTGCAAAGAAATAAAACCACTTTATCCTGCTCATTTCGGATTGGAGCAATTTTCACAAAGAACCAGACAGGTGTTCCTGGAAAGAAACATATCAAAACGTTTGTCAGTGGTAGGCAGAATAGTAAGTGTGTTAATTTTGATGTTTACACTTCCAAATCAGCTGTGTAAATGTTACTTTAATGTTTTGGGAGTTTGCAAATACCTATTAGGAAAAATGACAGAGTAGCTGACAAAAGTGTTAGTTAAATTCTGTGTTCTACCTCTGATTAGCTTTTTAATCTTCAGAAATTGTTGCCTGCTCCTCAGCCTCATCTACAAAGCCAATACACAAACTTATGCAGCACTTTGAAAGCTGTTAGAGCAGTCCCATATACATGCAAGGGTGCACACAGCACAGTCTTGCTGTTTCTGTGCAAGCCTTGCAGACAGGTCAACAGTGCCTAAACCACGGCCATAATAAGAGTCCCAGCTCAAGAGCACATTGGCTTTAGTTTTCTCTGGGGGAGCACCAGTCCCTAACAAGTATGTCAGCTCCGGAAACACTGGCCTTGCCTGTAAATGGAAGGGAAATTCTTTGCAAGCTGCCTTTCAGTTTGACTTCTTCCTGAATTTGCTCAGAATCACTCCAGTGTGAAGGACTCCAGTGAATATAGAAGAGAATAAGCCATCAGGACCCCATCCATGTGCTATGGATGGGACTTAAACTGTGCTGCATATAACTATACTTTTTTTATCTACTTCAGTAGAAAAACTCCTAGTGAAAACCACTTGAAAGATTAAAGCCTGCACAACACAGAAAAAAGTGTTCCCAGACAATGACCCTTCAGATGCTGTTGTTAATTTTTCTTAACATCTGTCCACACAGATCACCTCGAGGACAGCAAATGCCAGTCAGTCTTGCCTTTCCATATTTCCAGTGGTTCTGCTGAGACTGCTGTAAACTCAGTAATGACAGCAGTGAAGTTCCATTTAGCAAGACTCTGCCTACCACTCCCACTTCACAGGATTCAGCACATCAATGTTAGTAGTACTTGAGTATAAGTAGTATGGGGGAGGGTCAGAAATAAAAGCAGTTGGCTCCTCTGTGTCATAGCATACCTTTCTTGAAGGCACCACCATTATTTTCTGTGCAGCCTTCAGTCGTTAAAAAAAATGACTAATTGTACAAGTTTTCATACTGTCCCTATGCCCTCACTGACCATGGAAAAAAAATTCATCATTGCTTTTGCAGACCTAAAATTTAAGAGTCAAAGAGAGGATTCAAGCTTGCTTGCTGTGAGTAACATTTCTCTCAGGTTTCCTTTCCTTTGCGAGCTACATTTGACAGAAAAGTCTACACAAAAGGAACCAGTACAAGATATGAAAATCAGCAGGTTTCCCAAAGGGGAAAGTTGGAAAAATAGCGTCACAACTAACTTTTGTTACTTGTGCAGGACAACCTACTTCATACAGGGTTATACTAGAAGAATATTTCTTCTCTTTCTTGATCACAGGACCCTCATCTAGACCAGAGATCAGATTCTCTTTCACATGAATTACTCAGTGTTTTCACTTGAGTGCTGCATGCTGTATTTCATGCAACAGTTATAAACAATTAGGGCCACATGTGTTTCCTGACTGTTAAAGGTTCACAAGGAAACCTGAGGTAGTTCACAACAAGCAAAGGCAGTATTTTTCTTAGTTCGCTACATAACGGAGCATGTTGCTACCCAGTGCCTCATCTGGCTGTCTCCCAGCCTCTGTGCTTAGCCATCTTTTCTGGCCACAGAAAGCCAGGACAACTCCAAAACCTATGGGCAACTTCCATAAACGAAGCCCGATTCCCCACTGTGCATGTATAGCACAGGCAGTTTCAAAGCCTGGCTGAGCTTCCATGCCATATGTACAGCCACTTCTATGAACAGCAGGGTATACAATGCAAGGAGTCCTTCATTGAAAAAGCAGAAAAATCCAAACCGAATTACTGAAAGACATTTCTGGAGCGAAGAAGTATTCAGGGATCAATATCACGGGGGTTTTATTTCTGTTTGGTTTTGTTATGGCTCTTTTGGTTGGGTTTTTTGTTTGTTTTTAAGAGTTAGTGCACCTGAACAACCCCCTCCAATACAACAAGCAAATAAAAATGCTAAATGCAAGAAAAGATTCAGCACAGTAACTGTGGCTTCAAAATCATCACTAACTTATTAACAAGCTTAGAAGACAATGCTGCAAAGGACTCGACAGTAATTTTCAAGGCAGTAATGCTCCTTACACTCTCCCTTCTCAAGAGCTACTAAAAAACTACCTGTCTCCATTTCCTCTTGACTATTTCTTCTTCCCAATTTCACATGAACTGTTCTGAAGCTGATTATATCCATACGTTGATTTTACTTCGACACCTTGGTGACCAGTAACTTTTAATTTTATCTTTTTCAACATCTTTCACTAACACTGCAGCTTTTTTAGTCAGCCAAGATCTCTGTCTACAGCCTGCATGCTCTCACTTTTTTTTTTTATTTGGGATGGTTTTCCCTTCCCCAAAACACTTTGCATTGTTTTGCTAGTTCAAGCTACAGGCATTCTCCCATGGGCTGCTCATAATACTAACCTTCTAAGGCCAAATTACACATATAACTTCATCTCTGACTCTCACAGACATATCAACTGATATTTTGCTTTGGAAGATGCTGCAACACAACTGAAACAGAAAGGGTGCAGTTCATGTTCTTATTCCAGCTATTTTTTCAAATACACTGTTATATGCTCCTTGTGACTATGCTACAATACGTTGTTGGATGACTTTTCTGACATCACAAGTACAGAAAGAGAAAGACTTTTCCTGATAACCTGTAGAAGGTTGCTGCAGGGCAAGCTTATAGCAGCAGGGTTCTCACCTTCTGACTCCTTTGACTCCCACTCCCGTGCTGTATTATTTCTATCAAAACAGAAAAACAAAACCCTTTTTTTCCAGGACCAAGTATAAATCTTCGCCATCTGCCCACTGGCAATGAGAAAGTGAGAAAGAGTCAGCTCTCCTTACTAGCTAAAAGTAGAAATTTCTGATGACTGCCATTATCTGGGGAGCCTTATCATTTTCAGAGTGCCACATACAGATATGTTGCAGGTCAAAATGTAAAAATCAAGGTGGAACTCACAGACTGTGTAAATCATCTTCGAGTTTTGCACCTACATAGTAACACAGCAACAGCAGAAGTAAGTAGATGGAAAATTCTGCCAGGCTGTCTATATGCTTTTCCGACGCCATTAAGAATTTTTACCTCCAGTGTGTTCAACAGCTCATCAGCCTCATCTGGAAATAGGAGACAAGTGGATATAAACGCACAATCATGAGGCAAGAGCTCACAGGGTTGAGATACATGGGTTTTCTGCAGTGCTCTGCAACTGGGAGCTCATTAATAGCTGAACTGGGATCTGAACTGTGGGAACACACTGAGAGGTTTAGTCAAGATGTGGCTATACTCAGCTTTTTTCCTGCATACTGGTTTAATTATCAAAAGAATTTTACTTTTTTAAACATTAAACAGTTTATTTAACTATTAAACAGGAAAGCTTAAAGTGTAAACCAGTTATAAATCAGGTCGGAAACTAGAATTTCAACCTCCTTCAGGCAGCCTTCATACTCTTGGTGTCAAAGCGGATGTCCCTGCTCAGCCAGACAATCACTACTAGCAGGAGGCACAGATCAGGCCATTCTAATGAAAAATGGGATTTTCAGATTCAGTCTGCGTGCTATGCAGGCAGTGAAAGAAACTGCAGTATGCGTTACAGAGCTCTGATAGCAAAACAAGAGTAACTTCCCCTTATGCCTCTTGTGTGTGTTGATGTACAGCCACTCAGAGACTGTTTACCAGCGTTTCCAACAATACATCTACTTTCATTTACATTTTGTGTTCATTTCTGGCAAAGTCTCTCACTGGTAAAGTTCAATGAGAATGCCAATGCACAAACAAAGAAATAAACACTTGTGAGCCATGTTGGCTTCTGTTAGATTTGGAATCAACAGTGAAAGAATCCAGAGTTTGTCTAGTGGCATAGGACCAATCCTGCTAGGAAAGGAATGTCACTTCAAAGCTCGTAGAAAAGCAGTGAGAACAAATGGTAAGAGATTAAATTCTACAACAAGCTTCTGACAGTAGCCTGTAGCACCAGGCTATCTTGTGGTACAAAAGTTACATAGCTAATTCCAGAATTAACTGATACAGCTCTTATTGCCTGAGCACAGGACTTAAGACGTTGCCTTGAAGACAAGACTATTTTAAGAGACATGATTCAGGTCCCAGATCTCCTCCAGATTAACATACAGTAAATGTCTCCACATCGTACCATTTCCCATCTGTAAGACAAATACAACTATCTCTTCCCTCTCCTCCCTTCCAGTCCTATGTATTTCAACAGTGACATGCTCACCCCCCTGCCAGGAACATCAGCATTTAACATGTGATTTGACTTTGAGGTCCTTCAGAAACTCTAGCGTGAAAGCGAATAAGGCATTAAAGGTGTATTCCTGCTTCTCCCTATGAGCATACTGATGACCCTCTTCTCCTGTTTTCTCTCTTGTCAAACAAAAATAGGCCACAATGAAAAAAACAAAAACATGCCCTTGCCCCATTTCTTAAACCATTTAAACAAACAGGTCAATTTACCAGCTGTTTTTCAAAACTACAGAATGCAAATTGTTTAAATAAAACTGAAATAGTTACTTTTTCTTTCCATAAAGTAGAACAATGGGAAAAAAAAAGAACATTGACTATTTGGCCAATGCCTTCACAATTGTTACTTCAAGTAAGGGCAATTCTCCTGAAAGCAGTACAACCTCTGTAGTATTTTGCATTTCAATCAAATGGTTATCAATGATTGCCCTAGATGTAAACAGTCAAGCAGTAAGGAAATGAAAAGGCTAGAAGGATGTGCTATGTATCCAGTAATTGCTCCATGCAGAGATGCGGACAGCAGGACTTCAGTTACGTACACAGCACAGATGACCACTACAGTCACCCCTTTTGGAGTTTCACTTATGCCCAAGACTCTATGAGATTGCTTCCTTCTATCACACATAGACCAAATAGTTTGTCCTATAACAAATTAGCACACAAGTTGTTTAGGAAGAGTTTGGCAAGTCACTGTGCTCACATAGCTTTTAAATTAGAAGCACAGAGGAGTCTCAGGCATTTGCAAGATTAAAAGCAATACTTTTCATAGACTACTTTTTAGCAGAGAGTGTGCACTGAATGAGACCAAACTAGTTCAGTACATAGAAGTTCACCATCCTGCGCCAGTAAAGTAGGCGTTGCGTTTCCATCACTTTAAAAGATACTGCCTTCCTGGTTTCTGTACTCAGAGCTGCTATGTTCTGGCATGTAACACTTCTAAAAGTCAGACTCTTATGTGGTAAGACAATCAATTTCAGTCCTCAAACACGAAGCTGCTATGCAAAGTTATCCTATGACTCTGAAACAAACAGTTTAAAATGTTCAGAGCATACAGTGCTGCATGGTGCTGATATGGTTTACCTGTTCCTCAGAGAAATCAAGATCAGATAATGGTTATAAAGAAGGGTAGGACACAGGGAAGTCTTAAATCTTCTTTCCATTTACCCCAGGTAGAACATTTAATAATTCCTAATAAAATATAAGGATTACTACTGGAAAGTTTCATTGCACTGTACATGTTTGAGGTAACAACAGCAGGTCTTGTTCTGTAACACGCTTGAAGTCTTTGAATGTCAATGGAAAACATCAGTTTTATGAATCCAAAATACTTTGTTTTGACCTTCCTGAGGGTAACTGAACTCATGCAGATGGATTTCACAGAAGAGAAGATACAGGTGTGCATAATGCTTGGAGATAGATTTCAGTGGCAGGCTCAGAAGGATACATGCCAGTTTCCAAGGACTCCCTCATTCCTGCTTCCGGACATACGCAGTGATTTAATTTAGCAGTTATATACCAAAAGTATCCATCTGCAGACACTACAGTCTCAGCACACATAATTTTTAATCGTTTAAATCAATATAAGTTATGAGAAACCCTTTCCTAGCAGTAGGCAATCATCCCCAAAGTAAATTTTGCTCCTTATAAATTAGCATGAGTAGAGTTGTTTTGTTGGTTTTTTTTTCCTACATTTTTATTTTCTACCCCAGCAGAAAGCACTGGTCCCAAAGGCAAGTGCAGGCAAAATCTGCCAAATCAGTTTTGGGCTTATTTATCATACTTTGACATCTATGAGCGTCCAAGGGTGGGGGGAGGGAAGGTATGTTTAAAAAATTAAATACACACAAACCCACAAATCTTCATGTTATTCAATGTATAAAGTATTCAAGCACTCAGAAAACCAGAGAATGAATCCCAGTACAAAAAGGGAGTGAGGCCCAGCTTCTAGGACTTTCCTACGTACATATATGATGTGCTGCTGCTTATCTGAACCAGTATGCAGTTTGCAAAAGAATTACCTATGGCTCATCCTTCGGATGCTGTTTCCACTGGCCTCACCTTTCTCTAAAAGAAAATCCCTGAAGGAGAAAAAAAAAAAAACCAAAAACCAAGAGCTGTCTCTGCAGCACCGCTGCAGCAATGGGAACATCTTTACCCAAACAGAGGCCTCCTGAAGCCTCTTTGTAAGTCCGTATGGAGTTCATAGAGTTTCACAGACTCTCCTGTATAGCTGGAAATTAAGACAAGAGTCCAGTTTATTAGCTAGAAACGTTCTTCTTCATCAGCCTGCTCTGCTATTCAAGCCTGTATTGCATTTAGCTCTTAGCCCACTTCTGATCCACTGAAGCATGATTAAATACAGCACAGGGTAGGGAGTGATATTTCAAATGGGCATCACTTCTTCAGAGACAGATGGAAACAAATAAATCTGCACACACTCAAAAATGTACTTCAGCAGTAACAGCAGCAAGTACATCTAAAAGAAGCCTGCTTTTGCACTGCTTGTAGGAAACAAGGCCGTGGAAGTCTAAGTTTAATTTACTGAGACTTTTTATCAGGCTTAGTGTAAAGAATAACAGTCTAACAAATGACTTTAAAAGCCTCCTGAGAAATTAGACAGTTCAAATTAGCTAAGATGTGACTGAGGTTAGGTGCAAAACATTGTCTAAAATATCAGCCTGTATCCCTCGTTGGTGTAATTAGCAGAACTCCACTGATTTCATTGAGATTTGGAGTTGTTTTCATTTTCCCGTAACATAAACAATACTGCCAGCATTGCTGGACACTCACATCTAATCAAACAATGGAACTGAAGCTCTCACATGAAATTATTGTCAACGTGCATGTTGTTGTTTTGCAGTCTAGATTAAAGAAAGCTTTCACTGTGCCTCCTTCCAGGAATGATCATGAACTGCCACTGACTGCAATGGAATGGCACCAGAGCAACAATGACAAAAATTTGGTGCCTGTTCACCTGCTTGCTACAATTGCCTCCAATTATCCTGAAGGAGCTCTACATTTCTAGGAAGAAATTTGTCTAGAGAATAAAAGCAATCATCACATTTCTGCTAAGTAAATCAAGGGCCTAGCTTATCAAACACAAGGACCCATCAAACCTGCATTGCATCTTAACTTCAAGTTCACAGAAGAGTGGGGGGTAATCGCTACTGGGCAGAGGAGGAGGACTAGACAGAGACAGGAGACCAGAGTAGAAACAATACCCACAAACGCAAACATGGAGGCAGAAAACTGCATCCTTCCTTTGAATAATACAGCCTACGTTGTTTTTAGAGCAAGTTGCAATGAAACTAGCGGACATGCCTCCCATCATCCTGGTGGTATATTCCTATAGCACAACCATCTAAATATTGGAACTCAGGACAAAAATGTCAAAAATGCTTGTCCTAGCTAGAGGTTAGGTGACTGCAAGAACAACAGGGGCAGCAGTCTGAGTGCTAAATGACTGGTAAACAAGACAATATTTTCCATGATGAGATTTTTCTCAGAATAAGCCACAGAGGCTTTCATTTTTTGTCATTTCTTGGTTACAGCCCTCTAGTGCTTTTAGGCAGTTTCCCTAACAGTAGTTAAGGTACCTTTAAAGCTACAAATCCAACAAACATAAGAGCACTGTGTTTTGTTAAACTCAAAAGTAAGCCCTGTGCTTTCCTTTTTCCCATGACTGTGACCCTCCATGCACACAGAAGAACCATCGCAGCCTTGCTTTTTGGCATGTTGCATAATACAGCTTCTGCACAGCTGGACTTTGTTCTAGGCCGCCTCTCCTCAGGGAAGTGCACAGCAGGGCAGGAAGCATTCCTCACTCCACGGTTACCTTGCTTTAAATCTGCATGAAAGACAGAGAGGCCCCAGGCTGTACTACAGGCCATATGCTGCAGCAATGACAGAAGAGTAGCTGCAGAGTCTCTCGGTGCCAAATTGCTGTTAACTAAGAGAAACTTCCACACCATCTTAGATCCCAAACCACAGTTTATTTACTTGGTTTTAGTTGCACAGAGGTAAGCTGCACATGTCCCTGTGGTCACCAACTGAGCTGGGAACTGAAACCATCTTTAAGAAACAGGCAAACATTGGAGGCAGATAACACCAGAAGGCGTGAAGCATAAAGCTTCGTCCAGACAGCACATGAAACTTCTCTATTGAGTTGGACTAGCAAAGTTGTGCTCCAGAAAGGCCTTGAGCAACAGCATCACGTCAGAGATGCTTTGAACAGGCTAAAAAGAAATGAAAAAGACTAGAGAAAAATGAATATAAAATCTCTTAAAGAGATTTTATTTTTCCCCCTAAAACAATGACAAAAAACAATTCCATGTACTTCGGCACCACCAATTCTTACAAGAACAGACAAATTCTGATACAAAACAAGCAGCTCCACACATCAGCTCTAGCACACAACTATTATCTTTTTAGCTCTTGTTAAGTCCCTATTCTCTCTCCAAGCTCCAACAGCAAGCACTAGTGGGTCATTTCAACAGAAACAGCAATGGCTACACACATAAATGTAGGATGATTACCTTTTCTCAGAAAACTGGCCGTTCCAGTGAAAAATAAAACAGCATTGAGGTTAACTGCCAAAAATTGCATCATAACAGCTCATGTTATTCTTTGCGTTTAGAGCTCCCCATGCCCACCAGTGCAGAATTGATCGAAGCAATCATCATAGCTGCAACAGGAAGAAGCTACTTGCAGGATGCTTCTGCAAGGTACCTTTCCTTCATGGTTAGAAGGCAAAAGTGTTAAAAAAAATGAAAGTGACAGAACACAGTCTTTTTACTTGACATTTGGTCAATCTGAAGACCTCGGTGTATTTGCACTTCAGGTTACTTTTGGTAAATAAAAATAGCTATGCCATGACGTACTCATGGGGTAGAGCAAAAAATTTTGGGCAAGTAGTCCATCTGCTAACATGCAGAGTTACAGACAGACTACAATTCCATGCAAGAAAAGAAAAAATAATCATATTATGATTAAGAAGTAGCTTTGTCCAAAACAAAAGACAATTTCATTAAAAGACATCAGGAAGTAGTCTGGCTTCTAAAACAAAAGACTGGATCTTTTTATTATGAAGCTACATCCAAACACTGGTTTTGCTACATAAAATTTTAAAAAAATTAAAAACATTCTCTGTAAGAAACACCATTTGCACAAACCTAGCTTGGGCACTAATGTTTCTAATGAAAAGAACGTTGGCATCACACACAAATTACTCCAAACATCAAAATGAATTAGAGCTTCCTCTGCTTCCATGAGTGGCTCTCATCTCTAATGTTCTCCTTTCTCTCTTGTAGATCTGTTGGCAGAACCAGGGTTTATTTAACCCTACATAAAACACAGTACTCCAGGGTGACAGACTTGCAAATTATGTCATGATTTAAAACAGTTTTACACACCTACATTAATGAACGAACTAATCAACTACTTACTGTTCTTCTTGTACATCAGGATTTCAAAGGAATTCATCTCATAGTTCTCAAATGTCTGCCGGACTTTGTCAATTGTATCTTTGTCTGTCAGCTCTCCATACATAAAACTGCAAACAAAGCAAGGAATTCAAGTCAGATACTAAACAAAGACACTACACCATTTGTTAACAGTGCGAAAAGGACCTATTTAGAAATAGCTCTTCTTTGATTTTATTTCACCTGAAAAGCAAATTTGACAGTAGCAGCCCCAGGAGACAAAAGAGAGAATGGGGATGAACAGACAACTGTTTTCCTCAAGCAACAAGCACAACACTACAAGCTATTTAACAGAAAATAAATCTGTTCTCAAATACCTGCAGGTGCTGCTTTTTTGCATAACTTCTGCTCTGTGATATCCTGATAGCTTGCAAAATCCATCGTTGCTGTACACAATAGGCCAATCCACTATCTGGGCATTGCCCAAGACAAAATTAGTATCTGTTTGAAAGAACACATCAGTTAGACACCAGACAAGACTACGGTTGCATCAGTGGAAATATTCATTTTGGGATCCAAACTGCAATGCTTCCATTCCTGCACAGTTTTTTCCTGATATTATTCCCAGTGTAGACAACAGGAATATTCCCTGTTTTAAGTAACTTGTTAGTTTAAGAATTTAAGATAAATTTAATTAATTACTCAGGCAAAGCTGAAGAAGGTGGTTTTATGCAAATGAAACTCACAATGTTAAGCAGGTAAAATTCATTCCTTGACTAAGGACAGATTCATTAAACTGCTTCCCTCTGTGCCACATGTACTGACCCACCATGACACTCAGTTTGGATGAGAAGCCTCAAGACAGCCAAAACAGCTCGAGCACTTATTTCTCATCTGAACACAGACTCAGTGGCTCCTGTCAATACAGCCTTCACTGCTGACCACACAAGTTCTACCACTCCCTGCATGACGTGTATGTCACAGCTCTACAAACAAGACACCAGACAACTAGTTTTAGTACTTACGCCAGCAGAAAGATGTTTCTGTTCACTGTACAAGCTAGAATGAGTTTCAGCCACTGAGAAAAAAATTGAGTGGGATTCAAACTTCCATTCTCATTGGATCTTTGCATGCTTTATTTCTATGATTAATAACTCATTTGAACAAAGATTATACTTAATGCTAGGCCCAGGCCTTGTTTCTCTGCTGTTTTAGCTCTTTGGCTCTCAGCTATCTATGTAAATGCCAAGACAGAGAGCAGTGCTTATGACAGGGCACTGATAGATGGGAGACTGCAGTGGCTCCTTTCACAGCTTCAAAGACTCCCTGGCTTAGAAGTTAGAAGAAGTCTTAGGTAGCCACATGAGATAAGGGCATCCATGTCGAAGAGGAGGCTCTAAGGGAGTCCACTATGCTGTCTCCTTTACAGGATCTGCACCCAGCTGCTTAAAGATACATAGCAGTCATTAACGGTACCTGCAACCAAGAGACACAAACAAGACATTTTACCTATTACTTGCAAAGAGTTTGGTTTCATTTAACTTTCCCTTTCAAAATTTTTTGTCCTGTTGCAAACTTCAAGTGGGTTTAAATAAAACATTCCTCTAGCTATCTAAATCCATTGCCCAATCCCATGAGCAAGATTAAGTGTATCTTTATACACTCTTTGGAATGAAATATACCAGTAGTATAACTTCAGGACATTTTAACTGCTTTGTTTCTCAGTCTCTTCTAAATACCATGGTTTTTACTTGGTTCGAGTACTTTGTTCCAGAAACAATACATGTCTTTTACCCTTCCTATGAATAAGTAAGCCAAGTCATTTCTCACTGCTAAAGCAAGTGCTTTTGAGTGTCTATTATAAACAGTGGATTGCACTGTCTTAACATATTTTTATATTTTCATCAGAAAGTACAAAAAAGTATGCAAATATGAAACTCAGGTCACGTTTTGCCCTGATGTGGACTGTGTTATGTCAAGCATTTATTCCGTCTCAACATCTCCCCTTCCGAAAACGTAGCAGCACCCTTCAGTTCTTCAAGAACTCATTGAAAACTTCTATGAACTTTCCTTTCACACTTAAATTCAACATTTTCTTCAGATTAATAACCTCAGTTTTTTCACTAAAAGCTATATAGTGAACTTTTCTGATGGCTGTCACTGCGCAGATCCTACTTTTACCTACCCTTTCAAAGCACCCATGGTATAGGACAGTGCTCTTATCTTATCCTCTTTCTACAGGTAAAAGCAAGGCACCAAGTCCACGTAGGGATGTAAGCACTGAATGGTGAGACTGCTCTACAAGCCCAGCTGTCAATGATCCAAGAGACAGAAGCTCTCTGAGTAGTGCTGGCGATAGAACTAAGAAATATTAGCACTGCAAACAGCAGCCTGCGCAACCTACGCTATAGAAAACAGAATTTAAAAATTAAAAAAAAAAAAAGGTATATTTTAAAGCTGAGGATATTCCTCTCTTACTATGCCTAGTAATTCAAATGTAAGCCTAGCTCTCGCATACAATACCACAGGTTCTTTGCCATTACTACTGGAGCTAAAAAAAAAATCATATTCTCACTTGCCCACTTTTTGGGTTAATGAAAGCCGATTTTTTTTTGAACCAGAAGAGCTTCCAAAGGATGCTTAAAAAACATGCACGTATTTCCCTCCCTCTTGACGGCTTTGTCATTTGGGTGTTTATCTTTGGAGACGTGAATCATAGAATCACCAAGGCTGGAAAAGACATCCAAGATCATCCAGTCCAACCTACCACCAATACTTCCCCAGACTAAACCATGTCCCTCAGTACCACAACTAAATGTTTCTCAAACACCTTCCAGAGACAGCGACTCAACCACCTTTCCTGGCAGCCCATTCCAGCAGCTGACCACTTTTTCAGAGAAGAATTTTTTCCTAATATCCAAATTGAGCATCCTCTAAGGGGCTTCCCCTGAGCACCATGAAAGCTCAGCTTTCATTTCAGCTCCCGAATGACTTTTCTACTTATCAAGCTACTGCCAACACCCTCAACATACAATGTCTTCAAGTCAACGTGGATTGGTCATTGTATTTTACACATCCCTATCAGGCAGTGCTATTAGTGTAGTGAGCCCTCTCATGGAGGTGGGGGTAAAATGCTACATCTGATAACCCAGGTTGGGTTTGGACATGGGTTATAACCACACTTGTAGATCTTTATGTACTTTCAAAGCTTCAATGATGAAAACACGAGCATCTATCAATTCAAGGAGCAAGTCAGGGGTTTTCAGGATCTCACTGTTCTGTAAGTCTGACTTCTAGCAAGTTCCCACTTCATGCACCTTGACCTATTGCCTACAATACATAGCTTTGCCCCAGTCACACAGAAAGAAAATACTGAAGCTGAACCCATCCCCTGGAGCTAACACCATAACCCTGACTTGGTTTTCAGTTTGCTTCTCAAGCTCCACCACTGAGCTTTTAGTGCTCATCCTCAGTTTGGACTGACACCCAAAAAACACCCTACAGAGACCAGCAGTCGGAAACTCTCCATGTAGCTGAAAGCCTCTGGAGACATTGTTTCTTGCACCACACAGTAAAGAAGGGGTCTCACAAACAAACAGAAAGTTCTTTACAGTCGCTCATTCATCTTTCCAGACCTCTTTAAAGACAAAACAATACAAAGCAGGTTCTGCACCTATGTGGAGAACACACCTGCATTTCTCCTCAGGCAATGGTGTTTTGCCTCCTCAAACACTGGAGAGGCACTGCATAAAATAAGGACTCCCACTTATAACTCCTTTGCATAGTTTATTCTGACAGATAACCCGGAGGTAGAAGGGCTGTTCTCATTGCTATCATTTGCATTCAATTGCATTGACGTCCCTGACAATGTGCTGCTTGGAGACAGCTCATAATCTGTTCAACAATTGTTTCTAACATAAGAAAATATTAAACATCCACTGAGGCAAATACTGCCTTTCCATCTGCAGGGACACAGGGTCCCAGAGGCCAAGAAACAGCTGTGGCTTTGTTGCACAACAAGCATGAGAGATGGAGAGATGCTCTGGTGAACTCTTTGAGCAAAGCCTCTCGAGGACTCACAAATGGGTCAACAAGGGCAGGACAGGGGCTGGGCAAATGAGGACTGCAAAGAAGAAATACACTGCTAAACTCTCTTCAAAGACAGGGGATAAAACGTGCACATGATAGATGCAGTATTCAAAGTAATCAGTGATTGAGGTGCCTCCCTGATGGGACTCAAAGGACTCCCTTACCAGGAAATCAATTTCTAACACAATATCAATTGGGCTAGTGGCATTGGCCAGCCCAAGGAGAAGCTATACACCTCACTGGCACCGCTTATCGGCTCCAAAAAGAGTTGAGCTAGGAGCTGGAGAGTCTGAGCTCATATAAAGAAGACTTAGAATCTAGCTCGTGTTGTTTGGCAGAGTCTGAGAATACACTTAGGAGGCACAGAAATATATAGAGATGCAGCACAAAGCATCTCTTGCAGCAGAAACACAAATAAGAATTGCTGCACCTCAAAGGCAGCACAATTACGGGCAGGAGGAGAGAGGAATGCTCTGAACTCTGGCTACAAATATGAAAAGCCACAATTCACATTTTCAACCTGCATTTCCCCTAACCAGTTCTGTTCACTGAAGTATACCCACATATCAGCTTTTACACACACAAACATCAGAGCCGTTTTGGATTATCACTTTAAACTAGTCACTGCTGCTTTAAAAAACAAGAAAAGCATTTTAACTCCTTCCACTATGTAAGAATGGATTTTGCTCAGTCACAGAAACCAGTGGTTTTATCTAATCACAAAATACATCATCACAGAAGAATCAGAAAGAGTCCTTCTGAATAAAACAGCTCCTTTACCAACAGTGACATCAAGTCTCCAGAACACCCAGCTTCACCAAAACTGCTGTCTACAGAACCACACTGCTTATGACATTAATGGAAACTGCCCATCAGCTCAAACTTCCAACCAACCAGAGGACAAGAAGCACATCACAGATGCAGCTGGTGGGGACTGGCACATTTAGGAGAGGTAAAAGCACAAACCACTACCTCAGGACTGAAAGAAAGGCTTAGTAAAAGACTTGGTAAAAGACCGTGGATAGAGCTCCTTAGCTACTGCTCCGTTAGTTGGGCATAAAGCAGCTCAGGAGTAAGTACAGGGAACAAGTGAGTTTAGAAACAATTGAGTTTACAAACTCATGACTCATGACAAGTAGTATCATTTTGATATGGGAAAGAAAGGAGTTAGTTTCATTTCCGGTAAGGAACCCAATGCATGGAAGTAGGATGCTGTTCATAAGGACACCTCTCCAAATTACTGCAGCCGTACAGCTCATATGGTACTTCCACTTCAACAATTTGCAAAGGGTAGGTATGTATGTAGCGTCCTTGGTTAAACTGTTCAAGTGTAACTTCTCAGGTCAAAATACAGCTCCGAAATGTTACAAGTAAGTCAAACTGAAAATAATTTCAACTGCCCATTCAATCCTTTCTTTGCACTTGTATGATTTGAGGCTCACACTTCAGAGAGAAGTACACAGGAATCGACCATATTTTCATTAAACACAAGGGCTCTCTGTTCAAAGAACATAGAGAGCTGCTAAGACAACCAAAAGACTATTCACATCATGGAATAAAAGGCATAGGACAAAATTCTGCTCTTCCACCTACGCTCTGCTATGGAAGTCAATGGTTTTACATGGATACATACACCTTCTCACTACCTCCTAGCACTCATTCTTGGAGGTGGAATGCGTTCGTTTTTAAATATTTTATTTAGAAAAACTCGACCTCCCTATGGAACAATGATATGGTGGCCTCAAAACCGTATATCCTTAACACTGAGAACAAATTGTTTTAATCTGTAGCCTCACTTAAATGCAAAACAACACATCACAAAGGACTATAGATCGGTTCATTTGGGCTTACATGTTTTACAGACATTTTGCATAAAAAATATTTATTCTACAGAAACAAAAAGGGATTTAAAAGAGATTTGGCTGCTAGAACACAAAATCCACTAATGCAGACATGACATTGCTCTATTCAAACATGACTTACACTGTAAGCAAAGCATGCTGCAAGTATGGGCTGAAAAGAATTATTAAAACCTGTATTTCGTCATATATAGCACAAATAATTACAACAACACCTTCAAGTGACTCTCAGTTTGAATCTTTATAGAAAATGATTCTACCAGCAGTATAGACAAAAACTACTGGTTCCCTCTCAGAAGGTGTTACAATGCATTATGATAGTATCTATTTTACTGTTGCCTTTATCATGAATAAATTTTCAGTAATAATACACCCTACCCCTAACGTTAGAAGCTGTAAAGTCTTCATAATTATCTGCATTTAAAAAAATAAAACAGAAATTAGAGCAGAAAAATGGCACATGAATAGCTGAAATGGGAAGTGCACAGAAGCCATCATCCATAATTAATGGTAGCACTGTTCTGTGCCTATCTCTGCAGTGCCGACCATACTGAAAAATTTAAAAAATAGACATCCAGACAAAAGTGATGTCACCAGGAGATTATTCTCAGAAATTAGAAAGCTCATCGGCTGTACAAGTTGTACATTGCACCATTCTTAATAAAGGCCAAAAACGCTTTAACAGTGAGACCTCATTTAATTGGCCAGGTTGTTTTTTCCTCCTAGGCTAATCTTTGAAGTAGTACAGGAAAAAGAATGATTTAGTTGCATCAATTATATGGGTCTTCCATCAGTTTAAGAAAGCCATTTGATTTACTGATTATACATCAAGAGCCTTAAAAGCATTTGACAAGACCTAACTCCTGGCTGACTTTTAGCTATAGAACTTACAGAAATGCATTAACAAATTCTCCAATGAATGAGTTTCACTAAGATTTGTTTTACAACCTCGTTCTAGGATTTAATGGAGAAATGGATTGATATGTTGAATGATCACAGTAGAGCATCTTGAGCTTTCAGAACATTAATTTTAAAACACATCATCTATCATCTTTGTCTCATACTTTTTTTTTCTATCTATAAAAATGATTTTAAGAAAATCAGGTTGTAAATGCATTTTTAAATGTGTAAAGATGCAAACACAAATTTGGCTTTGCTAGAGCCAACAAAGAAGCATTTTATATTCAACTCAAGTGATAGCAAGGAATAAAAACTGTCAATAATCAATTGACATTCTGATATAGAGACCAGTTGTACAAAAGAACTGATAAAAATATCTCCATAGCTGATAGCTTAGAAAAGCGGGGAAGTCAGGAAGAAATAAGACCTTCTTTTGTTTTCTTCTCCACTTGGAAAAACATCCTTAACACAGAGCCTACAAGATGTTCCCTTGTGGTTTTGAAGGCCTGCTGCTGGAGTGCCTAAATGCCTTGTTTTAACCAGTGCCAACAAACAGACCTACATTCATGTGTAGTCTTGTAGGAGCAGATACAAAAGGGCACAAACTCAAGTGCAATTGTTGGGTGCCAGATGTGTAGAGGGTAACATTCACCTTGCTTTGAGTAGGACCAATCACAGTAATGGCAAGAGAAGCAACACCTTCAGCTAACATCACTGTAAGTGTAACACCATCTTATTACCTACCCAACCAGCAGTTTTGCATGCACTTTTTGCAAGGTATGGCTTTAGCAATGAGCCTTTCATACACGGTAAGAGTATTTTCAGTATTTTCCAGGCCACATCCACTGTGATCTCTTTTTAACGTTGAAATTAACCCACTCCAGTCAGGAGGATGGATGATCAGGCTTGACAATATGCTGGAGAAAAGCTCCCGGGCATCTGCTCCAGGCTTTCAAATCAGCTCATTTGGGAGCCTTAAGAATTAGGATAGCTTACCCCAGCCATCACAGTTCATAAGGAATACTTTAATAGTGCTCTTTCTTGTGCACAGTTAAGTTCATCCATTTCAGCACTTTCATCTACAACAGGCACTAAAATACATTCCCCTATTCAACAGAACCATACCAGCTCACACTTGGATGTAATTTACCTGCAGCACAAGGCTTCTGAGCCCAGCTATGCTTGAAGGCTCGTTGTAAATTAAGGAAATTTGAAAGCTGGCAGGAAACCAAACGTACGCTATCAAAAGGAAACAAGAAAAGTATACTCCACCCCAAAAACATGTTTCCCTATTTTAGCAACAGTCCTGTTCTCAGTATGAAAATACTTTCTTGATGACTGATGCTGTTTACTAAAGGTGTTGCAGCAGTACAAGGAAGCCCAACGATGCCCAGGATCTGATCACCCTGGGCACATCTCATTCAGAGGAGCAATGCAGAACCTGTCATGTTTATACACGCACGCCCTTCCAGTGCAACAGCTCTATAGTCTGAAAGTGAATAGACTGACAGCTCTCTGACAGTAAATCCTACCTTTGGGGAAACATACCTATGGTGCTTCTAGAGACAAATAGGACTGGCTGCAGCCATGCCTGTCTCCAGACCCACGCGGCTCACTGTTCTAGGTTATTAAGTGAAGGCAGGCAGGGCAGGACAAACAATAGCACCATAAGGATGCCCTGCAAACGTTTAATGTGAGTGTACCTCTTATTAAAGTGCAAAAATATGAAAATAAACCTCCGCACAGTTCTTCATTCTGTTATAGATTCCTTCTCATTTGACTCTGGCAGAACACAAAAACAGGTTGTTCAGTTCCAGAGCTGTTTATAATGAAGTTAAGTTCTCTCCTGGGTTTTGGGCAACAGTATAAGGTTAGCAGGCCCAGGTTACAGAACGCTTATTTTATTAGGACTTCATCATCTCCAATGGAAGGAAGGCGATACATCACAGAAATGCCTGTTATTCTCAGGATTTGCCTCTGAGGGTGCTTTTTCTTTCCCTCTACACTGGTCTCACTGCATTCTCCATCAGAGGGTGCAGATTTGTTTCTACACCTCATCTCTCCTTAGGGCGCTCCGACAGGAAGCAAGACTAAACTCAGATAAGCTTTATGACACAAAGCTTCCATTTTTCCCTCCTTGTTTCATTAATAAATCAGAAAAGTATCTGTGACTGAAGTTCTGAAGCCATGCAAACACAGGACTTATTTTTTGCCATTTTTACACAAACTAAATTCTCACGCACCAAGGAAGGGCTGGAGGATCCAGCTGGTATTTATGTAAACACAAAAGTTTTTTGCCTTCAGCTATTGGTAAAGCATTAGAATATCACAGGACCTGCTTCCTCTCTAACATACCGCACCATTTGAATTTGGTGCCTTGGCCACGAACCAACATTAAAACTGTTATTGTTATAGTGCCTTTACACTGGGGCTATACTACATTACCCGGGAAAAACATTAATATCACATTAGCAGTAACCAGCAGAGACTAGTGATTCTTTACATACTGCACTGTTTTACAGCACAGGCTCATTTTCTATCCCATTGGGTGTTTGAATCTTTAAATATTTCAATGCTTCAAACAAATTTTTGCCAACCAAGCACTACATGCAACATTTATTATTCTAGCTCTACACATCTACTTCAGAAGCACGGCTTTTAAACATTAAATACAAACATGAAGGATTACATCAGTGTCCCAGGTCCTTAAGATTTTCCTCTGGACTTCCAACTGGAAGGAATCTGGAGATGCTCATTTCAAAGAATGAAGAACCTCACACTTCATCAAAAAGGTCTTCTTGTGAGAAGAAATCAAAGAGGACCAGATGCAGTCCACAGTTCCAGGCTGATGATACTGTATATTCTTTCCTATGTGTGCTCTATCAGTCCTATAGAGATTCTCAATTCCTTCTCTACTCCGGTGTGTGGAATTACTTTGCAGCTCGTAACCCTAGCATAGCTATTTAGGCTGGCATTCAGTCAGTGAGAACCTGTCTCAGTTGGTTTGCAACCCAAGAAGAAAGTCCTAGAATTCTTAAGAAGACAATTCAGAGCAATGGAGCTTGAGGTGGATCTTGCTGCAGGTGGTGTGATCCGAATGTCACAAAAATACAAAGCTTAAGCTTTGTATTTCAGGGAAAAGGCCCTGAATTTGCATGCCCAAGTACACTGCCATTACCTTTAGCCACTGAAGGTGCACCAGCTTGCCACCATCACACTAAACGTGAAAGGCTGTCCAAAGAATTACTTGTTAAACTGCTGTTTAAAAGTGGCACAATTAGTGCTATCCTTACAGTAGTGTTTTCAAAAGAGGTTGTATGCCAATTACTGAGCTACTGCCACAAAGCCTCTTTCCCGGAGATAACCCTCTCAATATAACTCAAAGCCAGAACGTGTTTTTCTCAGTTTACCTGTGACTATAGTTGCACATCAAACCCAAGTACCTTTAAATGGAGCACTTCTTCAGCATCTATTTCAGTTCTACAACCAAATTCTTCTCCTTTCAGAGGGAATCCTCCACAAATTAGGAACATTCCTATACATGTATTAATTCAATATCTGCTGGCGCTACTTATCTTGCTTGCAGGAGCCAGCAAATAGTTTGACAAGAAGCCCAACATTTATTTGGAAAATCCCAAATAGTCCAGAGAGTTTCCTTGTGGGTCACACTAGTATCCAATCAAACAAAACTGACAAGGGGAAGCCAAACCTCAAAGTTTACACTGCAGGTTTAAGTGTTTGCGCTGTGGGCATCCCAAAGCGCCTTGAAGGCAGGCAGGCTGGCCAAGGAGAGGCAGGCACCAAGGTGTCGGGATGTTCCCATGCTGCCCCCCCCTTGGACAACACTGCCCTGCCAGACGAGGAGAAATGAGACCCAGCCCTCATCTCCTCACAGAGATGGACGTCAAAAGAGGTTGATGGCCTCACAGTAGAACTGAATCACACAGTATTTATATGCGACAGCATCACATCGCAGCAGCGATGTGAGAAGACTCAGGCTTCTGAACTTGAGTCACTTCCCAAAGATTCCTCTCGTATGTCTGCACTGTGCATCACTTCCTAACAGGCTTCATCTAGAAGCCTGTATTTACAGCAGCCCTCAGGACTTGCTGAGCATTTAAAAAATGGTGCGCTGTCATTTTACCTGTGCTGTCCAGCACCACACCGTTAGGACACATTCTTAACAATGGGAGAAAAACAGGAAGAAACAGAGCAAAGCCCCTGCTGCAAGATCCCTTCCGTCTCCAAACCTCATGTGATTTATAGCACCAAGGTCTTGGCACAGAAAGCCATCAGAGAAAGTCAGCGTTTAGTGGAGAAAATTATTCACAAACTCAAGACAGTTCCGAGAAAAGCCTTAGCTAGATGCTGTTAGGAGATTAGAGGAGCAACGTGAATCTGATGAGATGTTAACATTTCAGTTTTTAAGAAGAGAACAGGATCCTCCGAGGGAATGGGCTGTGCTTACTGGAGGGAGAATGCAGCTTCCAACCTCTTCTGTAGGAAAGTTGCAGAGAAAAACGACCTATGAAAATCCCTCACCAGTCTGTGTGAAGACGTGCTCTTATCAAAGATGGTGGGTTTGGGTTTTCTTTTGTTTTGTTTTGTTTTTTTCCCCTCAGTAACATCCCCTAATTGAAAATAATTGAAAATTATTCTCGGGATGATTTGGGTTTTTAGGTGCTTATCAACAGGGTTAATTGCCTTTGCCTTTTCGGAACAAACTGTCTGCTTTTTAATTAATTAAATCGTCTCCCCTCGTCTTCAAAAGGAACTCGACCCGCATATTCTCAGGCACGCGGGAAGTTGTTAATCCCCAAAGTAACCCTCCGAGGTCCACGGACGCACTAAAGATGGCAGAACTCCGAGCCGTGAGATCCCCGCTCGTGCCCAGGTGTCAGCAGACCCCCGGCCCCCCGCACGGCCGCAAGGAGCAGCTTCTGCTAAGTCCCGAAGCGAAAGAACCCGGGTCACGCGAACGCGTCTTTGCACGCAGTTGTGACATTCGAGGCGCTTTCCACTCCACAGTTTTCCTCGAGAAAGCCCCGGCTACAGTTAGCCAGGAGGAAAAAATAACACCAATAACAACAAAACCAAAGCCCGGCACTGCCCACCCCCAGCCCTCAAAATGGCAAACCCCCTCCTCACTCGGGAGGCATCTTCCCACCCGCCGCGGGCTCTGCCCTCCCGCAGACCCCTCAGTTCTCCCGCCCGGCTCCGCACGGCGCCCCCGTGCCGCCTCCCGCCCGCGGTGTCTCCCCGCAGCGGGCGCAGCGCGGGGCCGTCCCGCCGCACCTGCCGCCCGCACGGAGCTCCGCTCGGGACGCGGGGGCGCAGCCCAACGGCGGCCGCCCCGCACCCGGGGGTTCGAAGCCCCTCGGCGCCGGACCGCCCCTTCGCCCCCCGGTCCCTCACCGTTGGACCTCCGCACGATGTTCTCCAGGAACGTGTTCTGAGGCGCCACCAGCCCTCTCCTTCCCCCGGCCATAGTCGCTCTGCGGGAGCGCGGCGCGGAGGCTTCGCTCAGGGCCTCGCGGAGCCGCGCTCTGCCGCTCCGCTCCCCGCCCGCTCCGCGCGCCTCATGCCTCCGCCGGGACCGTGGCACGGCTGTGCGGCATCAGCCCTCCCGCCGCCTCCCGCGCACCGCAGCCCCGCGGTCGCCGCCGCGCCGCCGCCGCCGCCGCCG
>JAPSGF010000007.1:7675562-7690204 GCA_035772895.1 Perdix hodgsoniae
CGCCCCGCCGCAAGGCCGGTGCTGCAGCGCCACCGTCCGGGAGCGCGCCGCCCAACCGCAGCGCAGCGAGGGGAAGCGGCGCCCCTCGGGGGGGCTCTGCCCTGCGGGGATGGCGGCCGCACGGCGTCCGCGCCTCGCGGGCGGAGCGCCTGAGAGCCCCTCGCGAACTGAGAGCGGCGGGACGAACCTCCGCCACTCGCAGAAGGGTGCGGTGCCACCTGGGCCCCCCGGGGGGCTTCGCCCTCAACAGCACGCGGCTCAGCCCCTCGGCAGGCTGCTCGCCCTCGTTGCGTTTCTTCCTAGGACACTTTTTACTGCTGTGCGATCAAACTGACGAGCAGCTCAGTGGAAGCAACGGAATAAGCTATTTAAATAGAACCTTTGACAGGTCTTAAACTCTGAAGTATTCGATTTACAAAGGTTTTTCAGTCGGGGAGAAAACTACTTTGTTCCTTCCCCTTCGGCCATCTATCAGTAAATGGAAAGCACTCAGATCTCTTTAAAGACAGATCTCCTGACTGGCCTTGGCAGCTGCTTGCCGTAATGCCTCGTTAGCTGCAGCACCTCCGTGCTCGGCATCACATCACATTTCCAAGACATGAATATGTTTTGCACGATCCCGTGTGTGGTGAGAACCCGATCCTATTTCCCACAGTACGGGCAAATAAAGCGAGGCTGGGACCACCTGGTTCCCATGCTGGAGGACAGGCCCGGCCTGTGCCACAAGGCCTGCGCGTGTGACCCAAAGGTGACCGTGGGACAGCAGCCCACTGCCACCAGCCTCCTGCCACCCTCAGTGTTTGAAGCACGGGACGCACGCTAGGACTGTGGGCAGCTGAGCCGTGGAGGTGGATGGCAGCTTCATTGCAGCAGGATCTGCAGATTCAGTCGCAGACCAATGTAGCACTGGCTGCCTGTGTCACAGCCGGAGCCTGGGGGCTGCTAAGAGCACGGCTCAGGAAGTGGCCCTGCAGTGGGAGCCACTTTATTAACATTCATTTGTTCTAATAGCCATCCCTGGGTTGACTACAATCAAGACGGGTTACGAGAGCACCCGAAGTTGTAATTAGGCTACTGATACTGATACTGATAAATGAATGTGGCATTTTGAAAATCGCCGTGGAAATGTTTGTTTGCATCTTTATACACCTGATTCAGCCCCCAGCAGCTGTGCCTACGAAGCCTCGGGTTGTTCTTTTCCTGACAGCTTCAGCAGCCATTAACGACCATTAAACTTACCATTTCCCCAGGAAAATCATGATGTTACCTTTGATACTGAATTTACGCTGCTCCTAACACGTAAGATTGTGATTTTGAAAAACTAGGATCTTCAAAGGTTTTAGTTACTTCTCTAAGCCACTGTGCCAGAGGGCGCGCGATCTCAGCACCCACAGGGCTCGGCAGGAACCTCTCTATGTCTTGGAGACATCTGGCAGCTGGCATGCATTGCAGAAATGCTGAAGCCTTTAGATAAAAAACGTTACGCTGAATCAGCAAGTACACGCTAGTGGGAGCAAGGGGACACGGGGTAAGGAAAAGCCGTATATCTTCTGGATTTCCATGAAGTGGCTGCACTTTGTGTTGCATTCTTTCCCCCATTCATTCATCCATTTTATGCGTGGAAAAAAAAAACTGGTCCAGCCTCTGATTTCCTAGCTCAGATAACCAGACTGTCCCACAAATTCCATGCCAAAACTATCATTTTAGCTGGGTTGATGTTAGACGTACCTTGCCATCACATTGCAAATAAGTAAGATATCAAACACAAAATGTCTTGTTTATCATCTTCTACCTCCTTTAGTCTTTCTCCCCACCGCAAAATCTGATTCCAGCTTGTGATATGATGCTTTCACCACAGAGCAAGGGGATGCTGTGTTAGTGTTTCACTGTGACTATTTTGTATTCTATCCTCATTTCCTTTCTGGTAAATTCTGCAAGTAGCACAAAGTCTGAAGCAAGGCCCCATTTGAGGTAACACACACACGCTTTCATTTATTTTTACATGGACGAGACCTCTTTTTCTTGTATTTTTTTAAAGCTGAAAAATCAGATTTCTTAATCTGCTTGTTTGCTAAAGCCTGTTGGACAGAAATTGATGCGTGACGTTTCAAGTAACACTAATAAGATCAGCAAACTATGACATCTTACCATCCATTAGAGGGCACATTCAGCTCTATACTACTATTATGCTCTCACAGTATGGTGTTTTTTTTCCCTGAAAAAGCCCCTAATTCATCCTCTAGATGCAGAGCCTTAAGCTGCTGTTCCGCAGTCCCTTTGAGCAGCTGTTTGTTCCAAAACAAAGTAGACACTTGCCTTCACCTAAACCACGTCCATTTGTCACCTACTTGAACTGAAAACCATCCTGACAGGAAAACCCAGCACCACCGGTAAATGAGGAAACCCAGCTGAGACCTCCATTTTCAGCAGCAATTCATACAATAGCATTTGCAGCAATGCAAAGTTATAACAAACTACCAACAGCCTTGAAAATTAAAAGAACATTGGATCTTAAAATTTAGGTCTATTTGCATATTACCATATAGATTTCATGACCCTGTCAAAAACAAAACAAATTGATAGGATAGCAAAGTACAGAAGGTAGTGAACAGGTTAGTCTGCCATACAGATTTAAAAAAAAATACATCAAACAAAATCAATGAAGCATTAATTAATCCACAAATTCTTACCCCCAGAGGTTACAGGCTGAAGCCCCAGTCTAACTATCACATACATGGGTGCTTAGTTACTTGAGATCAACACTACTTGCTGTGTTATGGAAAGAGCAACGAGGAGCAGAAGTCATGCCTTAAAACAAAGGTGAGTCCAGAGTATAAGAAATACATGCATGACTTCCAAAAAGGTATTTGGGAAAACATCTGGACATCTTACTGAAACTGTTCAGTCTATTTCTGCAAGTCATTTTAACCAAGGTGCTCCAGACATTGCTGCATTTCAGCCTGAGGTTTCTAAGGTCTGATTATTTCTGCTCTCTAAAATTAAATGAAATTTCTAACTCGGAGAAATAACCTAGTTGTGCAGCAGACTGTAGGTCTGAGAACTGAGGAATGTAAGTGCTCTCAAACAGCCATAATAAATTTGTCAAAAATTAAGTATGGACTTACCCAATTATGGAATTACTGAATTTCCTCCAGACTTTTTATGGGGAATAAATATGGAAAGATAACTATGAAATCCTATGTTCTAAGTGGATAATTCTTGAAATAAAACTGATGAGAGAGTACACAGCCAGTCTTTTATTTATATGTGTAGCATTTGGAGTGTGGGCTAACAGGAAAGTACTGTTCCTTCTTAGAACTGCTCAAAAGGGCATAGAAAATTTTTCCCTATTTGGACAGTATGTCAATCTTCATTTATTTCAGCAGGAGCTGACACACAGTCCTTCCAGATTTAGAAAAAAATAAAAATAGAAGCATCCTGACTGTAGGTCTACTTAGCCAAACCTCTTGGCTCTAACCTGTCCTGCCGATGCGGTCTTCCCCAGTCTCAGATCAGAGGCAGTGACCAACTGAAGTGTTATTACTGAGAGGAGAAAAACAAATTATCTGCATTTCCTTTGGTTCCATGTTTGGTAGGTTTTTTGTTAACGTTTTAATTCTGTATTTTAGTTTTCTTTGGATTTGCTGTGCAGATCAAGGCAAATGGAAGAAAATTAAATACAGCTTGCTTAAACTCCAATAAAACGCAAGGGATTTCACTAAGTAATTGCAGTAAAGGTTTCTGTTTGCATGCCCTGAGAGAGGGAACCCATGGTTCCTGGGTGAATGTTTTTTCTTAAGAAATAGGGAACACGGTAGCCTCCTTGCATTTTAGGCAATGCAAGATTTGTAGGCTCTCCGTACAGAAAGTAGGCACTACCATGGTAAGTTATGTGTGCAGACTGGGAGAACTCCTTGAGAGAAACCCTGCAGAGATGGATTTGGCGTTTCTGTTGGCAAAAACCTTGACGTGAGCCAGTAGTGTGTGCTTACAGCTCAGATGCATCCCGAACTGCATTAAAAGAGGGGTGGCCAGCAGGGTGAGGAAGGTGACTCTCTCTCTCTACCAGTGAGGCACCATCTAGAGTACTGCATCCAGGTCTGGATTCCTCACCACAAGAGAGGCATGAAGCTGTTGGAGCAGGCCCAGAGAAGGCCATGAAGATGAACAGAGGACCGGAGTACCTATCCTATGAAGACAGGCTGAGAGAGCTGGGGTTGTTCAGCCTGAGGAAGAAAAGACTCCAGGGAGACCTCATTTCATTTTTTCAGTACTTGATGGGAGTTTATAAACAGAAGGGAGACTGACTTTTTACATGTGCAGAAAATGATAGGACAAAGGGGAATGGTTTTAGAATAAAAGAGGGGAGATTTAGATTAGGCGGAGAAAATTATTCACTCAAAAGGTGGTGAGGTGTGGAAACAAGCTGCACAGAGAAGCTGTGGATGTTCCATCCCTGGGAGCATTCAAGGCCAGGTTGGATGGGTCCCCAGTAAACATGGTGTAGGGAAAGCTGCCTGGGCCCACAGGTGCAGGGGATAGAATGAGGTAGTCTTTAAGGTCCTTTGCAGTCCAAAGCATTCTGTGATTCAGATTCTATAAGCTATTGCCTATAATTATCTCTCAACTGTGGTTCAGTAATTCACGATTTAACAGTATTTTAAAAAGCTACCAGAATGTAGAATCAAATCCTACATCTTCATAGTATACTGTGCAAAAATATAAAAACAAAACCAGCTGTTTTAGGCTGAGATTTGGAAAAAATGCTCTGAGTTAAGAACATGCTTGTGCCAGCTATCTTCCAACTCTTATCCCCACTTTGGTCTTAGGACATTCACTTTCAGCCACTGCCATCGGTCTTAGACACTTAGCTTTGTGAACAAACTTTGGATTCTGCAATACAATTTCTAAGAGTCTAATATAAAAAAGAATTCCTAAGTAAGAAAGACTCCTCAAATTATAAGACATAGCCTAAAATCTGTAACTCCATTTGAAAAGCAGAACAATCTCAAAAATCAAACGGAAAAAAAATATAATAATAATAACCCACATTGTTTTTCATCTGGACAGAAGCATTCTGTGAGGCTGACTGGTAAACAGACTGCTAGCTTCTTGTTTACAGTAGGCTTTCCAAGAAACACATTTCAGAGTGCCCAGTGAGTGTGTTTCCTGCACAGGGCTTGTACTTCATTGCTTCTGCCTTGCATGTACTAAGAACTTCTGTTTTGGAGTGAAATATTTTATAAAGCCGATGTCTTACCTCCCAACTTTATAGACCTCTTTTGTTGCTTGCAGGATTTCAGTTTAAGAAGGCCTGTCAACAGACAGAAGCCAACACTCTCTACCCTCATTCCCACACCAGGAAAACAGAAACAAACTAAACAAATTTTAAAAAGAAAAATAGAGGAAGAAAAACCCACATGTCACTTCATTTCATAGTCTTACTGGACCCAACTTTTCACCAAGTATTACCCACTTCCTGACTTTCTGCCAACAGGGTGGACTACCCACAGCGTTTGCCTGCTATGTAGTTACAACTTTGTTTCACTTTTCAGCAGCAAGAGGGGTGTGCAGAAGCAGCCAAACAACAAGCCTAAGTCTGAAAAGAAATCCACAACTTTATAACTAGCTCGGTACAACATTATTAGTAGTATTTACAATGAGATAAGTGATTTTCTCATCCTAAGTAATCTCTTCCTGCTATCATATACAGCCGTGCTCAAAATAAATAAATAAATAAATAAATAAATAAATAAAATTTAAAAATCCTAATTTTCTAAGTTTGATTGAACCTTAACAACATTATTTCCACGGTCTTTATCAGCACTGGGCTCATACCCTAGTCCCAGTGACTGCTACCAGGTGACCCTAATGTCTGATGCGCTGTTGATTTTTCTTAATGTTTGCATACCTACTGTGAGGATCCTTTTAGTGCCTCATCTAGTGTTGATTAATGTTTTTTTATGATGCATTCAGCTCAAGCACCGCCAGGTACGATATTCATAAATTCAAATTACAGATGTTCAGACAGGAATACAAATGCTCTATAGAATTCAAAGCATTTAAATAAACAGAGGAGTTTCTTCATGTGCTTCCATTGATTATCGTGAGGCAAAGGCAAGTAACACCAATTAGCAAATACAATAGCATTTGTGTAAAGTCACATGGTGAAATATCAGAATATCAGAGCATTCTTTAAAAGAATGCATAACAATATCCAATCCTAACTTCAGTTACTTGACCAAAATACAGCATATGGCAGAACATGCGGAGAAGTTGGGGAATGAGTGAATAGGCTGGGACACATACAGATTAGAAGTGGTGAAACAGTAGAAACACTGTATACCAAAGGTGGCTTTGGCAGAATTGCAGCATCTTTAGGGAATGGATCTCCAGTGGTGAGCTTAGAGTACAACTCTGCAACCTGGATCATCTCTTTGTTGTTTCAGGACACTAGATAGCTAATACAAGAAGACCACACAACAGGCTGCCAGACTATAACACATTTTCATTAAGCAAACTCTCAATCCAAAGATAAGAGCCACCTTTATTAAAAGGAATGCAGTGAAGATGAAAGATAATAAACTGTATATAAACAATATAGCTACCTCAGACCAGAGAAGAGGAATTGTTATTCTTGAAAGCATTATATATCATAACCTGAAGAGATCCAGACACAGCTACATCAGTTAGTTTTCTTTAACACAATAGAGACCTAGGAAAACCATTTTTACACCTAGAAAATCTAGTGAAATGGTGTTAGAATATTTTTTTCCCATGTAAAAAAAATAATTCTTACACTTATCCAGAAAAAGAACTGAAAATCATATTTGCATGGCTTGCATCTCCAACTTACATTCTCAGAATGGAGCCTCTTGCTCATCCTTCCTAACCCGCCTACCTGAACTACAGATCATTGCACCAGGCAAACCTCAGTTACAGTAGGAAACAATCTGATGCATCAATAGCAGTCTTATTTTGGAATCCACGTGGCCCAGACACACTGGCCTCCAGTATTCAGCACAGCTCCATAACACAGGGACTTCTACATAATACTATATATCAGTCTACAGAAACCATGGGGGAAAAAACGAAAGGTAAACCAACCAACCTCTTGTGATACTTGTAGTAGAAGAGGACCCTTCTTTTGGTCATACACAGTCAGTACTATTTTCCAGGTTTACTTTGTTTGCCAGGCAGGATAAGCTGTGGAGAACAAAATTTAGCAGGTGTCACCATGCTCTAGCATTACGTGTTTAATATTAGAGTCCGAGGCCTGAGACATACAGCAAAACAAGCTGTTGCTGCTTGTCATATTACACCACTCCTAACAGTTTATTTCAGATACTGATACATCATTTTCTCAAATGAGGTCTTAAGTGGTAAATGAGGATTTTTCAGATCTCTCCAGATTACTCCTACAATGACTCCATATAGGAGTCCTGTCACTTCTTAAGTAGATGTGTAGTTGGGTAGTACAGTTACAGTACTGTTACCTGGCTTCTTCACACTGTATTACTAACGTTTCCCTGATTAACCCTTCCTTGTTCTTCCTTATTTGGTTGCATCCTTATGAATCCTTATTAAACAATAATCTGCATGGTGAGGAGATTCTCTCTTTTTCAGGATTAAGCATAAAACACAGTAGTGTAGATCATAGCTTTTCGTTCTAGCATACGTTAAAATATATTTCTCTCCAAGAAGCAAGTGAATGGTATTAAAAACTGCAAGGGAAAAAACACGGAATGGCAGAACACTTGAGGGAGGGAGGGAGCTCTGGAGCGCATCAGGGCCAACCCCCTGCTCAAGCAGTGCTGCCTACAGCCGGTTACCCAGGATCAAATAATTCCCAGCATGTTCTTTTTGCACTGTTCCATGTCAGAAAGGAAAGGACAGAAGAATAGGAGACAGCATAAACTTTATTAACTCATAGCAAATGGTCACCTCTCACAGTTCAACAGCATTAAGTCTAGCATACAGTTCACTAAGTGCATGAAATCAGTGAAATCCAAATACACCTTAGTTTTTGTTTGTTCAATCGTCTGTTCTAAAAAACAAAGCACCCAAAAAGTCAGACATCCCACTGCCATGCAGTGGAAGTTCAGCATCTTTAAGCATCTATTTGGGGAAAGCTGCATTTCACTCTGGTACAGGCCAGAACAATTAGTTTGTCGGGATTTTTTTTCTGTGCAAAAATAATATTAAAATTTGGCTCTTCAGACAAATTATTTGTGAAAAAAAACTGCCATTTCAGCCATGCACGTGGGCTATTAATGAGAATGAGAATCTTCACCGACGGTATGAAGTGTCCATGTTCAAAGACATACCTGATGGCTGTTACCAGAACTTACTTTGACAAGGGTATGGGAAAATACAAACCATTAAACCATGTCTGTAAACTGTCTGAAGTCCGCTGTTCCAGGTCTATGTAATATAACATTAAGCCAGCTAAACTCAGGCTTGCTCCGTTGTGCATCATGATGTCCAGCTGAACCCAGGGCCCTTTTTACTGTCTGTAAAAGGGACAGCTTAACAGATACCTAGGTTACCTGCACAGAAATACTGAGTCTGAAACACTAAGCAGGAACACCTGTCAAAAAAGAGGATATATGGACATTTTTAGTTTTTTCTATTAAAATTAAAAAGTCAGCACACGTCAGTAGAACTCACTATAGCAAGTCACGGAAAAGAAGAATCTACAAATACATAAAGTTGGAACAGTCACATTCACAGTGTACCTAAAGGATTTGAAAATGTAATTACTGTTTCATTCAAAAGATATCAAGCTTTATGTTTCAGAGCTTTAGTAAATCTTTAGAAGACCAAAAACAGGCTTCTTGCCAAGAAGAAATGCAGATTATGGCATCAGCTCCAAAATTAATTCCTCTGCAGCCTTTGTTTTTAGTAGTTGTCAGGATTAAGAAAAATGACAAGATGGACATAATACTAACCTACGTTACACTAGTTGCTACAAAAGTCATCCCATAGTGCAGTCTGTGGTTTCAAAATACTACTTGCAACTGAGTACCAGGTCCAAACAGTCCCGGCTTCATTCAGCCACCACCATCCTTCCACATAGCTAAGTCTCCAATTTCAGCAAAGGTTTCAAGAGAGCATTACTTGGCCAGCTGTTGGCAGGTATTCAAACACAACATCTACAATTGCTGAAGTTATTAGGCCACTCAAAACTGCAACAGGATTTTTACCATTTCCCACGGAGAAGCTACTGACTGTACTCATTCAGACAGCTATTCTCTGGGATACTGAATTCCAGAGTAATTTTGTCCAGGTACAGAGAGCAGATCAGTTATGAAACCCATAGTGGGAAGGCAGCACAACAGAAATAAAACAAACAAAGCTGAATTCCCAAATCTCAGCTGGGAGATATTGGCAGCATTATCAGTTAGCAAATGCTTTATTGTTGCATTTCATTGATCAGTTAAAGAACAAAGTTAACTCCTGCTCTGTCAGATGATTTCAGCCGTAATAAAAACATTAATAGTGGAACTCAGAAACAAGTGTCCCACTTAAGAATGATGGCTTTATTTTCCAGAGCCATAGAAAACCCATGGCTTGCACAGTCTTCCAGCAGTTTCACTAAAGCACAAAGTCTTTGGAAAATTTGAGAACATTACACGGGACAGAGCAACAACCATCAGTCTAAAGAAACTAATGAGTCTCACCTTATCCAATTCCAAGACCTACTTACCATCCAGTGGGCTGAATTGTGTTTAATATAAAAGAAACACAATACTTAACAAGTAACACCTATATATTTTCCAGCAGAACAGACTCCAAGCAGTGTAATTTATCTGAAATTAACTTGATCTCAGGCATGCTTTTCTTAATATACTTAGGAAGACAAAGTGCATATTTTTCTTCACGAAACATTCATACAGAAGGAAATTATAAATCTCCGCATTAAAGCAAAAGTTTCCAGGCTAGATTTTGCTGCAAGGGTTTGTGGGGATACCATTTCCTCTGTTTCATTCAGCACACTTTATATATTCACAAATTTTCTGAAGGATCAACACAAACTAATTTGACCTGTTCCAAGAGATCTATACAAGATCTTACATAAGTATTAAGTTATATTCCTAAGCTGGGGGAATGTCTGGATGCTCTTCCAAAAATTAAAAAAATAAATAAATAAAAAAGAGAGAACCCAAAAGGTACATAGTTGTGACTAGATGACAAAAAGGTCAATCGTGATCTGCAATACTTTTCATATGCTAGAAATTTCATAGAGATGGTCAAGAAGCTGGATGTGAGCCAGCAGTGTGCGCTTGCAGCCCAGAAGGCCAACTGTGTTCTGTGATGCATTAAAAAATGGGTTGCCAGCAAAGAGAAGGAGGTGATTGTCCCCCTCTACTCAGCTATTGTGAGGTCCCATCTGCAGTAATGCATCCAGGCCTGGGGCCCCCAGCACACGAAAGATACAAGAGCTCTTGGAACGAGGAGGACCACTATGATCAAAGGGCTTCCCTATGAGGGAACTGGGCTTGTTTAGCTTGGAAAAGAGAAGACTGCAGGGTGACCTCATTGCAGCCTTCCAGTAGTTGAAGGGAGCATATAAACAGGAGGGGGAATGGCTGCTTATGAGGGTGAATAGTGATAGGACAAGGGGGAATGGTTTTAAATTGAGACAGGAGGTTTAGGTTAGATATTAGGAGGAAGTTTTTCACATAGTGTAGTGACACACTGGAACAGGTTGTGGATGCCCCATCCCTGGAGGCCAGGCTGGATGTGGCTCTGGGCAGCCTGGTCTGGTGACTGGCAACCCTGCACATAGCAGGGGGTTGAAACTAGATGCGCACTGTGGTCCTTTTCAACCCATGCCATTCTATGATTCTATGACATAGCAATATAGGCATGTGAAAGCATCCAGTGGTTTAAGAAATTATTCTGTTCTGAATATCCAGTCCTCACTTTCCCACCACATACCTCCACGCAGTTAATGTCTTCATCATCCCCCTGTGCAAGGATATCTTCACAAATTGCAGCAGCCTGCAGCCCACAAGCCTGATGATAGAGCAACAACACATCCTCAGAACCTACTCTAACAAAGAGGGCTACAGGAGGCTTCAACTCACTGTGGAACAACCTCTGAAGCTGCATGGATTAGAAGATCAATTAATTCATGGACAGGGACAATTTCCCTTTCATCTTCCTCTTCTGCTAATGCCTTTTAGCAACACTGTTAAAAGGTGGAAGCAAATACACCTTCTTCTTTTGTAACCTTTCTCCATTCCTCAGTTCCCTTTCCTCTTTGCTGCAATTCACTTTGCACTCCAGCAGTGCAATCAAACTATTGTTTTGCGTGCAGGAAATGTTTCACCTCCAAGGTTCAAAAACTGCCCCACTCATAAAAAATAATCTCCAGACAGTAGAAACATTATTATATTAAACTTGTAGCAGTGGTCTTCCATTCCTTGGATGTTAATAGTTCTGGTTTTGGAGAAGAAAAAAGGAGGCTGAAGTTGTATTTTCTGAAGGCTTTGGCTTGATCGTTCTGCTGTCTTCTGTAGACTGTGCTTAGAAAGAATAAGGATATCCAGGACAAATAGTCTTAACCACTCATTATGCAGGAAAAAACAAAAACACCTCACTACAGGCATTTGCTAACTATGAAGTGGCTATTTGGGGAATCTATGTTCTCTTCACAGAATGTAGCTTCAACACTTGCCATTAAAAGCAAACTCTTACAACAAGCTCTCTCCCAACCTTTTTTCTTTCAGGTTCCCTTCAGAGTGTTTGCTGATAAGTCTCTCTTCCTGAAATCTGTACAAACTCATTAAAACGTTCAGTGGCTCTGAGTCAAGAGAACTGATGGACATACACAGTCATAACACTGTACACATGCCTAAATCTCACATCCTTTGAAAGTAGAGGAAAAAAAACTCAAACAGCCAGTTCTGGAAGGACCAGAATTAAAGCTGACCAGCTTCCTGCAAGTTTTTTATTGACTTAAAAGATGCAGATCCAGGTTGAAGATTTTCCAGTGGTTCTGGTACTTGTGAGTGCTTTCCCTCACTGTAGCTCTTACGTGCACATTAAAATAGGAGATGACATGGCAACTTTTTGCTCAATCGCCGAGGCACTTGCAGGTATCAGCCATATTCACAAAGCATGTGGGAGCTTCACTGTCTGCGAAATCACCACTTTGTCCAGAGGAGGGCCACAAAACTGACTGATCCGAGGGATGGAAGACCACTGCTACAAGAACAGGCAAAGAGAACTGGGGCTATTCAGCCTGGAGAAGGTTCTCAGGAGACCTGACAGCAGCCTTTCAGTATCTAAAGGGGGGCTGTAAGAAAGAAGGGGACAGACTCTTCAGCAGGGCCTGCTGTGACAGGACAAGGGAAAATGGTTTCAAATAAAAAGAGAGGAGATTTAGATTAGATATAAGGAAGAAGTTTTTTTACAGTGAGTGGCTGAGGCACTGGCACCAGTTGCCCACAGAGGTGGTGGATGCCCCACCCCTGGATATGTTCAAGGCAAGGCTGAGGGGGCTCTGAGCATCTGATTGAGCTGTAGGTGTCCCTGTTCAGTGCAGGGGATTTGGTCTGGATGGCCGTTAAGGGACCCTTCCAACCCGAACAATTCTACGGTTCTGTGATTTCTTTGTTAATTTTGGATAGAATATGCAAACAATTCAGAAATTTCTGGGACAAGAAGGGACATTAAACACACAGAGTGAGATCACAAACCAGTCACAAGGAAACTGTCCTGAAGAAATAAGACGACGTCTTGAATAGCAAAATTCAGTCCTTAAATGCACAGGGCAGTCCTTTCTGCCACTAGTTTTTCCTCAGCAGTAATTGGTTCTTCCACATTCTCCACGGTTCTTCCAAGAATAGCTACAGCATGTTGAGGAATAAGGCTTCTTCTCATCATTGGGTTTCTGCTTTCGTCTATGGTTTTCACGCTGACAATTCCGAAGGGGCTTCCTACTTCTCCCTACTACAGTCTGACACAGAACAGTAAGCATACAGAAGTCACAGATTTATTTTCCTCTCCTTTTTGATGCTGAGTTTCCAAGAGCTCTCACAAAAACAGTTCTAAGAACCATAGTACACCCAGAAGTTCACACTATTTTTCTGCCATGCACACCCATAAATCAGACCTTCTTCACAGGTTCAGCATCTGACCACACTGGGCTGATTTCCAGACGAGCGCCGGCAGCCAGCTCCCTGCAGACGTGGCAACCTACACCACGCTGCAGCCCTCGCGTAAAGCGCTCCGGACTCTCCATCATTCCTCCCTAACCTCGCGGCATGACAGCACCGCTCCAGCTAACCCTCCTCAGCAGGAACAAGCAGTGGAAGAGCTCGGGCAGGGAGCTGCCGGGGAGCGCTGGGCAGGAAGGGCTGAGATGTGACACAGCAGAACACAGGCTGTGCTGTGTGTGAACAGGGGGCCCGACTGCCACACGCAGCAGCAGCAACTTCAGCTCATGCCTTTTTTATTTTACTGGTTTTTTTGCTGGTTTTTTTTTTTTTCCTCCCCACCTCGGGAAATCAAATCATGACCACACCATTAAGAATACCGTTAGCTATATTTAGCATACGGCCACAGCGACGTGTATTTGTGTAGAAAGCAACGGGGGCTGCTGACACATTCCCAGCCTCGACGTGCCTGCTGCCACGTCTGCCAGTAGGGCTCTCCGGAGGTGGTCTCAGCAGTTTATCCTTAAGACCTGCGCGGTTCTGACACGAAGCTGACGCCGTACACTCAGACAGCACTGAAACATACGTACTTACATACATACATACATGAACAAACGCACAGTTTGAAGAGAGAAGGCAGCGCATCCCACCGCCATCCACCTGGAGCTGACGCAGCGCGGCATCCCTGCCTGCCGCCCGCCTCCCCTCAGCCCGACGCGACCCGGCTGGATGCACCGAAGCTGAGGGCGGCCCCGCAGCGCTGCCCACGCCCGCCCGGCGGCTCACAATGTGCCGCCACCTCCCCCTCACAGCTCCGCTGCCGTAATGGCGACCGGAGGCCCGGGCTAACAACCGTAGCACCACCACCTCTCTCGCGGGATCCCTGCGCCGCCAGAAAGTAGTCCCTCCCCACCCCTGCCGCCCGCCGGGGAGCCTCGCGGCGCACGGCCACGGCGCCATCGGCGCCAGCGGAATCCTTCCGCCGCCGCGCGGCTGGGGCTCCGCCGGCATCCCCGCCCCTCGGCTAGATCCGGCCGGGCCGGCGCGGAGGGATCCCCGGGGCCGCGCCGCGCCGGGGGAGGGGGCCGCGGTGCAAGGGGGGGGGGGGGAGAGGGGGCAACATGGCGGCTCCGCGTTAACTTTCCCCCCCCGGCAGCCCCCCCCCCGCTCCCCTCCCCGCGCGATGGAGAAGGGCGCGGAGCCGTGGGGGGGCCGGATCCGGGCGGCCGGCGGCGGCGGTCCTAAGAGCGGCGGCAGCCCCTCCGAAGGGCCCTGCTCGGAGCCGGAGAGCGGCGGCGCCGACAGCGGCGACGAGCACGGTGCGAGCCGGGCCGTGTGCGCGCCGCCGAGCCGGGGGGGGGCGCGAGGGCCGGGGAGCGCCCGCCGCCCCCATTGTTCTGCCGGAGGCAGCCCCCGCCCCCCCGGCCCCCTCCCTGCCGGCCGCCGGGGCTCCATCCGCGGGGGGGCCGGGGG
>JAPSGF010000007.1:7690604-7776963 GCA_035772895.1 Perdix hodgsoniae
CCCGGGCGGCGCTCCCGCCCCCCCGCGCGGCGCGGGGCTGGGACGGCGGCGCGGCCGCTCACCGCTGCCCTTCCTCCCTCCGCTCTGTGTTGCAGATGTAGGCATGAGGGTCGGCGCGGAATACCAGGCGCGCATCCCCGACTTTGAGCCCGGTAAAATCGCTTTTTTTTTTCCTTAAATAATTTATTTCCCCTTTTCTTCCTTTTTTTCTTTCTTTCTTTTTTTTTCATTTCCTTTTTTTTTTTTTTTCTCCCCTCCTTGCGTCTGCGGGGATGCGCGTGGCGCGGGGTTGGGAGGGGTGCGGGGGGTCGGGCGGGTTCGTGCTTTCCCTCCCGCTTTGTGCATCTGCTCGGGGTGAGCCCCGAGCGCGGCCCGGCCTCGCCGTGCGCGGCCCCCTCCCGCCCGCCGCCCGCTCGGGGCGCCGCGGGGCCGGGGGATGCTCGGCTGGACCGTTGACTTCGCTGCTCTCCGAACAGGCTCCGCGGGCGTCAGATGATTTCCTACCGGAAGAGGATTGGGCCGCAGCTCCTCGCAGTGACTCCTCGGCCCCTGCGCTGGGCGCGGGTCCCCGCAGGCCACGGGCGGGGGGATGGATGCGGGCCGGGCGCGGGGAATGCCCTTCCCCGAGAGAGGCGCCTGCCCGGGGCCTTTGTTAACGGGGCCCGCCGTCCGCACCGCTCCTTTTAACGCCTCCTCCTTGGAAATAAATAAAAATGATCACCTCTGATGTGCAGCCTGGGCTTGCTTTTCCAACAGGCCACCTGGAAAAATGCACGGCCTTCCTTTCGCCTTCGGTTAACTTCTAGAAGAGGCGTATAGCATTGTTCCGAGTGCACAAACCCCGACCCTTGGGCTGAGCGGATGCTGACTCCTTTGGAACAGCCAAATTTTATGTTACACAGAAAACTTCACAGTGTGTGAAAGTAGGATGCGTCCTTACTGTGTTACCAAACTGAGGAGCTCTCAGCAAGATCCCCTGTTCTCTCCTGCTTGCTTTCTGCTGGCTCTTGGAGCATCCTCGCTGAGGGATGCTGGGCACTAAGCTGAGCTCTTGTCCTCTCACATATACACCTTTTTTGCATTATTATTGGTGCACTTGTTTTTATTTTATTTTGATGTAGCAAATGGACGTTCCATCGTACTTGTGGGTTTGCATAAATGGATGTAGGCATTATTTCTAATTTACTCACTTCCATGATTTTTCCTCCTGCAGTTCCTCTGAGGCCCTTTCTCTGAGAGTCTCCCCACTATGCTGTGGGGGTTACCTATGTGTTTGGTTACCTGATTTCAAATGCTTCTTTGACAAGGTAGTGGTGAGGCGGGAATCCATCCCAGATAGTACTGGGTGGTATGGAAGCCCACAGAACTCTGAGCAGCGCCGATGGGTAGCCTTTGGCCCCGCTTTGTCAGTTTGTATATATTGGTGAGAGATGCTTTGCAACACTGTGTTGAGGAAGAAAACATTCATGGTTAGAGTTGCAGCAGTATTATAGATGAGCTCGGGATGGAAAAAAGTTGAAGATAATTTGCTTAAAAGAGCTTAATCAGCTGTTTGCTAGTCTTTTGGGGCAAGAAGTGTCTGAATGCAGCAGCTGGGAGAAGCTGAAATGTGCTCTTCCCATGTTCTACCCATCACCCCTTTGCAGAGGCAAGCCTTCAGCCAGAGCTGTTGTGGGGACAGCACTTGGAATCATCACTAAATGTAACAGCAACGAGATCCATTTACTTGTTGTGATAAATGGCATTAATAAAATAAAGCCCCTAGATCCCCTCACCTAATTTGCTGAGTTAATGAACCATCTCCCATGCCCCAGGTTTTTGTCTCCTCCTGTTGGTTTCCCTGTAGTACTTCCTATTTCCAAGGCAAAATGTTCTGCTTCAGCTTTCTGACCCACCCATATATGTAGCAGGGTATCACAGTGTTGTGTCCTCAGTGGGGGCTGTCCTATTTCTTTCTTAGGGAGCGAGCCATGGAGAGTGCCATTGCTGGAAAGGTCCTGTACTGTTGTGTGACCTCCGTGATATGGCTGCCTGAGGAGTTTTATGCTGAAGAATCAGTGCTGTCCTGATTCAGGCAGGCCACGGTACAATGAGAGTTCACAAAGGCTTTAGTATGAGTTCTGCTTGCTTAGTGCTGAAATGCTGCTCTCCCATTTACCCTGCTCTTGGGGGGTGAGTGGAGAAGGATGTGTTAGACCATATAAGGTTGCTTATGGATTTCATTTCATTGTACATCCTTAAAATCTTTCTCCTAACATTCCTATGTAAAAATGGAGTCTATTAAAGGGAAGTAATGAAATAGCATGGTGAAGTACATGGAAGTTTCATCTTGTTCGATGTCATCTGTCCTCACAGTCTTCAATTTTTTTTTTTTTAAGATGTCCAGTCCTTGGGTCCTAAAGTTAAATTACCAGATACCCCCAACGCCATTATTAAGTCATGTATGTTTTCACATACTCATTTTATCTGAGTACTTTTAGTCACGTACAGAGCAGTGTTTTCCAAGCACACCTGACTTCTGCTAATGCTAAACTGCAGTGTAGCAGCTGTCAGTCTGCTGCTGCGGTTGCTCCCTTACAGAAGCCATAGGGAGTGCTTACTGTCATCTCCAGCCAGCACTGTTTCCTGACAGCATTGGCAGCAGCCAAAGTGCAGAAACCTTCTCCAAAGTAGTTCAGTGTGGTTGGGGAGGGAGACTTGCGTCTGAGATGTAGCTAATGCATTTTGTCCTCCTTATTGGCATACTCTTCTGCTCTTCTCACCTGCTGTGGGTAAGGTGCTGCCTGGTATTTCCAGCCTCTGCCCATAATAAGCACGTCACCTTTGGGAAGCAGTTCAGCCTTTATTTAGGAGTGGGAGAGTGCTGCTCACTCAAACACTTGGCATGAAGGACAAGAAATGGTTTTCACAAAGAAAGATCCTGGTCTTGCTTACGGAGTTGGAGGAACCCTCCTGCAGGCACAAATGACAGGGCTCAGGACGTAGGTTGTTAACAAGAGTACTTCAGTATTCAACAGCTGACAGTGTCCTTGACATAAACAAGTCTGCACGTGTCTGTCAGGATTATTACTTCATTTTCTCAAGAGAAAACTGAGGGTCTGCTCACATTAAGTTTAGGTACTTGATATACAGAAGCAGAGAGCCTGATAAACTGATGTATTCTCTAGTGGTCGTCCTAGTTTCTACTTTTAGAGGGTGGGATACAGGGCAACAATCATTCTTTTCTGATAGAAAGCAACTGGATGAAGAGGTGGTACAACAGTGACACGTTTGCATCACTTTTCATGAGAATATTGCTTTTCAAATGACTAAAAATTTCATACTTTCTTTTTCTTATGTTAGAGAATTTGCTCTTATGCTAGACTTGGAAAGATTGGGTGTTTTTTTTTTTTTGGTGTGTTACGCTTTGAAACGGATGCTTTGTGGCTTCTGTGTATATTCTCAAACTTATTGCAGTTACTTGTATGTGTTTCAGCAGATGCAGGAGTTCTTTCAGTGTTTCTGATTGAGTTTTTGAGTTTACAATCATAATGGATCTAAACACTGCAAAGATGATAGCAGCTTCAGGACGCTGCCAAACTAAAGAGCGATAAAAAACAACGAAGCTTAGTATATGATTAGAAGGCACCATCTCTTCCAAAGCACTGTTCATTTTTTGCTTTGTTTCTCAACAACACGTAGAATCTAAATATCAAGAATGAAAGCTTAAAAGTGGAGTGAAAAATTATTTATTTGAGGAAATAAATATGTCCTTCTCCAGGAAAGATGAAAGTATGGTTCCCCCGAGGTGCTTCCTCAAGGATTTCATGCTGACAGTGGTGTAAATGCTCCAGTTGTTGAGTGATGTCTTCCGAAGTTGAAATGTTGAATACATTGTGGAATACCCATAAGATAGAATATCCCTACTATTAGTTGATGCTTTCCCAATACTGGGCAATTTTTTTAAATGCATGTTTTCAAATCAAAGAGACTGAAACATTTTTGTACTTTGTATAAAGTCACGTCAACATTGCAAAACTTGCTTTGTCCCCCTGAAAGATTTGCCACTCGAACTGCTTCCCTTGCTATGGTTCAGGTAGAGGACAAGCAGTAACAGAGGAGAAAAAGACCCTTAAATCTGTCTACCTTTTATAGCAGTGCAGATTGGTTGCCTGTGAACATCAAAATTACATGGCTATGTAAATCAAAACCTTAGTTGAGCCGGGCTTCTCAAGGTGGTTGACTTTTAACTCAGTGTCCCATGAATAGTTGTTCTCTAGAATGTTTTTATAAACACTGAGACTTGCTTGTTTTCTTACAGGTGCCACAAAATACACTGATAAAGATAATGGAGGGATGCTCGTATGGTCACCATATCATAATATTCCAGATGCCAAGTGTAAGTCTCGCTCTGCTTAGGAATTTGAAGGCTTAAGTTAAATTAAGTAATTGTTTCTAGAATTCCTGTTTGCTGTTGACTTTTTAGTGGAATTCCAGATTTGTAAGAAGCTTTGCTTTTATTTAGCAAACTACTGGGGACCCTACTTTATTTTGTAGTTAAGTCTCTGTTTCAAATTGCACTGGATATGTTGTGTGTTTCAGACCAGTGTCTGAAGCCATTTAGTTATTAATAAAGTATCTAACCATGAGGAACCTGACAGTCTAAATTTATTGGAAAAGGAATCGGAGTGGATATATTCAAGGAAAGATTTATTAAGGCCCTATTGAAGAGATTATTTCTTCTGTGTTACTAGGAAAAAATGATCACTTTTTTCCCTGTAAAAGTGGCCTGAAATGTGAAAAAAATTGTCTCAGAAAGATGTGAGGCATTGGAGAAGCTGCTTTGGGAAGTGGTGGGGTCACCATCCCTGGAAGTGTACAAGAAATGTGGAAATGGTTTAGCAGGCATGGGGGTGATGAGTTGATGGCTGGACAAGATGATCTTAGTAATCTTTTGCAGCCTTAATGATTCTATGAAATAAAGAAATTACCTAGATAAATGTGATCAATTTTGCTTAATCCAGTTCAAACTCAACTCCTATGAAGTAATGTAGGGAAATAAATTTTTGAGGATGCAGTTATGAGAATCTGACCCTCAGGACAGTTCCTGTATCTTTTCAGCAATTAGAGATTTGTGTCCTTCTTTGCATTTGAAGGAACGTACCTTCAACTACTGCAGAAAAGTTAGAAATAAAATGCTCTGCAAGTATGATTAGGGAATGTTTACCTCACTCATTTAAGGTACAATTAACTCATGGCAGCAGTATGTCATGGCAGAGACATCTCTGGTTCATTTGAGTAACAGGAATATAATTGTTTCCTTTTCTCAATTGTCCTTCCTTTTAACTTAATTTGGTTGCCACTTAATTGTGAACTGTAATGAGTGAATGGAAAGAGTTTGTTTCTGTAAAAATAAAGTATGTACTGAAGATCAAAACTAGCAGGACTTCCATCAGGCTTAACTGCATAATGATGGATGATATTCAGCTCAAACCTGGCACTAATATACATAGATATGATTTTAAAACATATTATCAATGTTGATAACTTAATTATTGAATTTTTGCATTCCGTATGGTAAACTGGCTTCATGCTGCTGTCATAATTAATTTTAAAATTAGTTAACATTAACTATATCAATATCAAGAATATGTATGATTATTGATCTAGAATCTACTTACAATAAACTACACAAATTTTTAATGTTTGGGAACACATACAGTAGAGGTACTTCAGTTTAAAGCTAACCCAGGTGTCTGAACACTCTTGTCAGTGTTCTTTGGAGTGGGTTCCAAGAAGACTTTGCCTTTCTCTAAACAGCTGCTCTCTGACTTAAAAGAAAAATGAAACCCAAAAATTGAACTTCTGTGAGAATTAACTGATGTATAAACTTCACAAAAATTAAACGTTGTATTGCAGTTTATTTGCTATGATTAGAGCTACACGTAATGTTTAGAGGGACCTGAGCCTGTGTATTATATTAAAGCATGGAAAGACTCTCTTCCCATGTTAGATGGCTAATTCTTTGGGGCCTTGTAGCAGAATTCTAAGTACTAAAGAATAATTTTGACGTTGCTTTGTTACAGTGGATGAATATATAGCAATAGCAAAGGAAAAACATGGATACAATGTGGAACAGGTAAGTGCTGTGAAGCGAGAGTGCTAATTTAAAGGATTTTTAAAATATAAAAGTATAACACAACTCTTTTTTTTTCCCCTTGGTTACCATTAATTAACGCTGTTTCTCTTCAGGCACGGCAGCAAACACTGCAGTTAAATGGATCTGCATACAGTTGTGGTCTGGATTCTCTGCAAAAGATTGAGCTCTTTGTTTTCATGACATGCTCAGCTTGTAATGTGCACTTTTGAAAGGTTTGGTATGTTTCTTGATACACTGGGCATGTCATGCAATTGTGTGTGTATATTTGGCTAAACAATTTCTTAGGAAAGTGGCTTGCAAATTCAGTGCTTAATTCTACAATTCAAATGTGGTAGAATTTTGGACCATTTGTTGCAATAGGGCCAGAAGTAGTAAGGTCTCTTGCATATTAAAAAACAAAAACAAAAAACCTTGAAGACTTTCTTACTTTTTTGCCCCCAGAGACAGGGAAACAGCATCAAATTCTACGTCTAAGGATAACAAACAAGATTACTTTCATATTTTTTTAATATTCTCCAGTCAACATCCCGTTTAAAAGTATAGGTTAATGTTTTGCTGGCCTGCACATAGTTGTGTTGTAATTCTCTTAATAATTTAGCCGATTTATGTAAAACCGAGATTATCTTTACCCCCCTAAAATTGATATGCAAGTTGGAACATGTTGTATGCGTAAGTTTTGGAGGATGGAGGCTCATAACAGTGAAGACTTAATGTTCATCAAGCCAAGTGCCATCCTAAGAAGATGCTGCTAACACTATGATTCCTAGAATAGTGCAGTTTGACAATGTTTATATGTGGTTTGGCTTCTGTTAGAGAAGAGATGGAGCTTAGGGATCTCAAAATAAGTCTACAAAAGGACTAAATTTCAAAGCAACTTATAGTATGAGATATTGTATTTCTCAATGAAATGGGAATTATCTTTGTTTTATCTCTTGTTAAAATGGCAAGCTTGTTGCTTGCCATTTTAACAAGAGAAGAGATTTGTTATATCTGGGTTGCTAGAAGGGGCCTAGAGAGCTGATGGAACAACTGGTGATCATGTCTGCACTCTGTGTTTGAAACTGAGTGGATTGTATTTCCAAATTCCCATGCCAGACTTGGCAACAAATCTGTCATTGATTCTCAGGCAGTAAGTCTAAATGGTCAATAATTCTTTAAGAATATTGAGAAATGAAACTATGTAAGAATATATATTTAAATTTCCATTCCCTATTAGGTGCACGTGACATGGAAGTGGCCATGCTGTTATGTGTGGATTGGAGAGTTGTAGAAAGACCACTCTCACTTTGAACTTTCAAACTTGCATTTTGGATGATCCTCTGGCTGCAGAAAAGTATTTTTATTTTCTTTTTTTTTTTTTAAGTGGGCTGGTAATAAAGGCTTGAAGGCCTGTGTAGAGCTGTGTAAGTGATACATACTTGTTAAGAAAGAAAGCAGGTCAGATTTGAGTCTGTCAACCTTTTTTGTGCTACCTTAGAAGTACTGCTGCCATGCCAACCTTAAATTATCTCACTATCATAGCTTTAATGATGAAGTACATTTGTGCCCACACTTCACACCATATTCAAGGAGAATTTTGTAGCCTATGAGTACATAGCCAACAAAATTGCCAATGTATTTTGAGAAGAGCTTCTGATGGTCAGTTTTATTTAAAATAAATGTTTGCCTTTTTTTTTTTTTTTTCCTTTTGTTAATGTAACTTTTCTCAACATTATAGAAAATGGACTAAATCCAAAAAGGGACTATTTCTTTTCAAAGGCTCTCGGCATGTTGTTTTGGCATAAACACAATATTGAGAAGTCCCTTGCGGATCTCCCTAACTTCACTCCCTTCCCTGATGAATGGACAGTTGAAGATAAAGTCCTATTTGAACAAGCATTTAGCTTCCATGGAAAGAGCTTTCACAGGATCCAGCAAATGGTAAAGTAACATTTTGATCAGAAGCATTAAGAAGTTCAGATGCATTAGAACAAAGGCTCCCACTGGGCTACAGTTTTGTCCTGATTTCTGCAGAGATGCTTTGAGAACAACTTAGAATATAAGATTTAAGTTAATTTCTCCATGTATCATGTAAGATGTAGTTTTTCCCCTCTGATAAAAAAGTTCCTCCTTGCCCTGCCTCCCAGCTTTTTTTAAATGCATCTCTCCTTTCAACCTCATCCATGCATTTAAGATAGTTAGGTAAAGGTGGTTGTAAATAGGACAGAATTATAATCTTAGGTGGAATGTTAACAAAAAATTGTATTAATATGTTAATGAATCCTTCTAGCTTCCAGACAAGACTATTGCAAGCCTTGTAAAATACTACTATTCTTGGAAAAAAACTCGCTCGAGGACAAGTTTGATGGATCGACAGGCTCGAAAGCTTGCTAATAGAAATAATCAAGGTGACAGGTAAGTCATATTCTTAGGTAGCTAATTAGAGTCTTTTTAGGTAAAGAGATGAAAAAGGTAAAAGTCTTCTCAGGTTTTTTTTTTTTTCATGATATCCAAAACTTTCTTTTTACATTCATGTTAGTCAGAAATTCTGTTGTGTAAATTATTGTTTTCGGTTCTTTGTCTTTGAATTGAAATAGCAGGCTTACTTTTTTCTCTTTCCCTCTCTGAAGCACTTTAAATTGGTGAAAAAAGTAGTCCTGAATTTTCCAATCTTAGCGTCCTCTTCTGCTCCCCACAGACTTAAACAAGTGTTTATTCATAAATTTGGTGAGTGGTTGGAAAACTGATCTCTTAAAGCTAACTTGACTAATGAAAGTATATTTTTGGCCTTGTAGCTGACTGTGTAAGTGTTGATGTTGGCACAAGTAGTTGAACTGCAAAAAGGTGACACCAATTTCTTGACAGCAGTACCAGTTATACTGTCTTACAAGTGGCTTTGAAACTATAGTTCAGAGTTGCTAGGAATAGTAATAAGGAAACATGTGTAGCAGCTCTACTTTGAAAACTAGATATAACTTTGAAATGTCACATAATATAACCATAAATCTTGATTACATAGATATTTTAGAGTAGATAATTCTTAGCAAGATACATATCTGGGATTAAAAAATGGCTAAAATGACTGATTTCTTATCATCTCTCCTCAGTGATGATGATGTAGAAGAACCTCATCCAATGGATGGAAATGATAGTGATTATGATCCCAAAAAAGAAGCCAAAAAGGAGGTAACAGATAACTTAATGGTGAATGTCAGTTTGTTTGTTTTCTGTGACTGTATTACTATGAAGAATCTCACAGGAGAGATTTAACATCTGCGTGTTCGCTGCCTGATGACATCTCAGGATTTTTAGTTGATCAGGATTTTGATCACTTCCAATATAAACTATGTGTGTATGTACATCTATTATGACCAAAGAATGGGGCATACGTATCACTATCTCCTGAAAGATCTTAAAGTTTTATAAGGGATGTATGCTATCACTACCGTAATTACCTGTTAAAACAGCATCCCCCCTAACTCTGCCTTGTTGATGTGCTTACAATTTTATTGGCTGTGAATTACTGGAAATTAAATGTTTGCATTTTTTAATTAAATGACTTTTTTTTTTCCTAAGAATATTTTTTTTAATTCTTTTGAAGCCACAATGAGGTTGTGCATTTCAACAGATTTGTGGTTTTATTGAAATGCTGCTTACTAGTAAATGTACAGGGGAAAAAAAAATGCTCCTTAAATGAGCATTTGCTGTTAGCTTTAGAGATAACTGCTGTGCTTAGAGTGTACTGAGGTTATTGTTTTCCTTTGGGCTAACATGAAGCTATTGATGAACAAGACTAGAAAAGCACAGTTAAGTGTATAAATGTTTGATTGTTTCCTTGATAAACGTAATGCCTGTGTGATTTTTCCTAAAATTTGAACATTCATGGTCCTGGAGAATGAGAGGAAAGATGGCATAAAATTTTCAATATCCCTATAGGATCAGGGAATAGTATTTAGGATTATTAATAAAACCTCATAAGAAACTTCATTTCTGTTCTAACAGGAATGATGCTAAGCAAGAGGCTGATGGTACTAGATTCTGTTCTTAGTTTTGCAGTGTTCAGCATCACTTTTTCTCTCTAACTGCCTTAGGAAGGAAAAAAGGACAATTACAAAGATCCCTTTCTGTAAAAGTTTCAGATTTTATTTTATTTTTTAACATGCCCATATGTGTTGTTTAGGACTTGAAATGGCACAAGCCCTGATATTTTTTTACTTCTACCTTTTTACTTTTTAGTCTGCCATTTGTAACAATGTTCTTACAGTCTGTTGGTTTTGCTTACTGCCTAAGCTGCTTGTAAATAATGGCTTTTTTGGTTCATTTTCCTTAGTTATTGTTTGAGTCACACGGTCCAGGCTGAAAGTAGTATGTTCATAGATTTCTAGGAACAGGATGAAGAGGTCTCCAGTTTCTGATGCTCTGTCTGGATCGGCATTAGATAATTTTGTGATCTGATACTTCTAGTGGGATATACATACTTTCACTTCCTAAGTAAAATAGGCTTCTTGAAAGCACAGAGCAATGGAAACTTTATCTTACCAGGCAAAACTAAAACAAGCCAAATGCTCTAGCCTGGCAGGACAAAAACTTGAAAGAATGTTCTCTCTATAAATCCAGATGGAACAGAAAGGAACTGCAGTGTCACACTGAAAGAGCAATGCTGAACTAGAAAACAAATTGTATAAATGGGCTAGAAGTAAACTTAACCTTGGCATTTTTAAATGTCAAAGATGTAAGGCTCTACATCAACTTTGAAGGGAGAGCAAATATCCTAAGTGCTTTTAAGATCACCTCTATTAAGTCTGTGGACTGGATTAAGATGTTGCATTAGCTGTGATGAGGATGTGCCAGAAGGTCAAGCTTAGAAGAGCAAAATACTCTTTGCTAATCTGTGCTAATGCTCCAGAAGATAACAATCATGGCTGCTGCAATTTATTTTCTCTTCATTGTGATCAGATGAACACCTACTTCTAACCTTCTTGGATGCCAGCAGGGAGGAGCAATGGGGGGCCTCATGGGGTAGCAAAAAGCCTGAATCCTGTCACTGTTCTGGTATTCAGCTCTGCTCCAAACTGAAAAAAATCCTTACAGGGAGAGTCAGTTTTCCTTCTCTATTCCTGGTCTGTAGGTAATGTACTCAGTTGCTCTGTAAGAGCCATATACATACAGACTAGCTGATGTGCAACAGTGTTCATAAAGGGCAAAGTTGAAACTTCGTCCTCTTAGGTGTCCAAATATATCAAAACAGCACTTGTAATGACTTTATCTCCTCTTTACTGTCCCTTTCCATTTCAAAGAAATGAAAAACAAAGGCTTAACTTTGCTAAATTGCATGGAATTTTATAAAATATTATGTATTATTTGTACTTTTGTAAAAAAGTAAACCCATCGTCTGTTCCCAACCTCAAATCCCCTCAAAAAGCAAACAGCAGTATCGCTTTCCAAGTCAGAGTGCTTGCAACAGGGAAAAGAGCCATTGTTCATTCTTGCCAGTCCTGATAGACTTTCTCTGATTCCTCTCCCTAACCATCTCCCGATGCCTCCGTAACTGACCAAAAGTCAAGGCACACATCCACTGATTACTTGATTTAGACATGTACTACATATATATATATAGCTTCTGTGTACATAAGAAGTTCTTGATTCTTGCCCTCTCTCACAGTATTCAGAAGTGATTTCCATACCATATTCAGAAATTTCAGTTATGTTAAAAAAAAAAAAAAAGAAAAAAAAAAAAGGAAAGATTGATTGAAAAATGGATGTTTCAATCTTCATCTGCAAGACTTAGTTTGGCTAGTGTGTGCAGGGAAGGATGTTAGATTAGGGATGGGGGACTTTTTTTTTCCTAAGTATGACGTTGCAATGCTATGTGATTCGTTATTAAGAAAAGTTCTGTATATGATGCTGTTATTCTTTAATAATTTATTTCTTGTAAATTAAAGGGCAATAATGAGCAGCCTGTTCAGACCAGCAAGATAGGGCTGGGTAGAAGAGAGTATCAGAGCTTGCAGCATCGCCACCATTCCCAGCGTTCCAAATGCCGTCCACCAAAAGGCATGTACCTGACCCAGGAAGATGTGATAGCTGTTTCCTGTAGTCCCAATGCAGCCAACACAATTCTTAGACAGCTGGATATGGAACTAATCTCATTAAAGCGACAGGTACCATGGGTTATTGGTCTTGTTTTCATCTCAATTTGTTCTTGTAATGATTTTGTAGATTGTAAGATTACCTGTGAAGAGTCTGAAACATCTTTAATGTGAGTCTTCCTAATTTTGTTCCACAGTTACCTCCAGAAATGCTGGACACTAGCTGTTCTTCAGTTTTATTTTTTTGTTTCTCTGCTTTTGTGGATAATGTGAAACAAGACAACCCTCTTAAAAAGGGGTGGGGGAGCATGGCATGAAATATATACATATATATATTTGGGGAGAGGAGAAAACTAAAGTCTTTTTTTTTTTTTGTCTTTTTTTTTTTTTTTTTTTTTGAGAAAAACATTGAAGTGACAGTTGAGAATACAACCAGTGAAGTGGTGGAAGTTGTTATGCTTAAAATCATGGCTGTTTTCCAAATTGTGGTACCTCACATAACATGAAAATATAAGGGGGGGAAAAACATGGGCCTTGTTATTTCTCTGAGGTGATGAGCTTTCTGCTTCTTATTAAATTTGTAGTCTTTCTTGTAATGCCTGCCTCCTTTGCATGAAGAAGTTAACCTCTGGCACTTAAAATTGAAACACAATCTATTCAGCTTTTAAGGGCACAACAGTATGTGCATGCTTGCTTTCCTGGGAGCGACGTGGCTACAAGTTCAAGGCTTATCTCCTGGAATTTCTGCCTCCTTATATAGACTGCTAAGAGTTGCCATGTTGCAAAATCGTGGAGTAAACAAAGAGTTTCATGGGCTTTTTGCTCCCTTGTATTCTTTTGCAGGATAAATATGCTTCTTTCTATCACAGCAGGACTTTGGGACTAAATAGCATAGTTGGGTTTCACTCTTTAACCTGAGCGTAGGTGAGTTACATCCTTGAGGTTTCTTTCTCTTCTTTTCTTGCAGTGATCTCAGGGATGCAGCCTTTGGAATCTGCTACTGAGCCGTCTGCTTTTGTGTCCACACTGAAAGGACTCTTGTAATAAATGTGCAACATAGTATGCAAAACTACATTCTTACTATGTTACCTTACGAGCATCACTGTCAGGCTTAACTGGCTAATAGATACATTAATAGATACATAGGTATAAGCACAATTTAGAAATTCTCTTTTTTTCTATAGGCTAAGGCATTTTGTTTACGTGTTTTCAGTAATTCCAACAAGCATCCATAAAGGGAATCACAACCATAGATCAATAAAAAGCAGTCTGTCAGAAGCAACTAACTGGAAACATCTCATACTTTTTTCTTTTCTTCTTTTTCAAAGTACTTTTTGGAGAAGGAAGAAGTTTGCCTATACAGTACATCTCTCTTACAAATCTAGGAACTGAGTTTTGTGTCTAGTATATTCTGCATTCTTCTCCAAGAACAGATGTGTCATTATCAAAACTTGTGTTTTATGTCCTTCATTTAATATTCTTGCAGACAACCTGTTCTTTTGAAAAAACTGGCTTGAATATTTTTCTCTCCATAGTGAACTGTGCTGTTCTTTTTATTTTTATTTTTTACTTTTTAAAAAATGGTTAAAAGTAGTGAAGCCTTAAACCGTAATATTTCTCTTTCTAACTTAGGAGGTACACTTGTGGCAATCCTAGTGAAGATATATGTGTAAAGTGACCAACTTTCTTTGTGGAGCTGATTAACTTTGTTGTTTTTGACCAAGGTTCAAAATGCTAAGCAAGTAAACAGTGCACTTAAACAGAAAATGGAAGGCGGGATTGAAGAATTCAAACCTCCTGAGGTAAATCAGAATAAATATCAGAACTTGTGGCCTTGCACTTACATTAGTGGGAAGCGACAGAAATGTTTTGCTGCAGCATAGTGTTTGCATTTCAGCAGCAGCTTAAACAGGATCCATTGAATAACATGGTGTGGTGAGTCTGTCCGGTCTTTTTATAAGGAATTACTAGTAGGCTTTTTTTAATGTTTACTGGCAGAGCCAATAAGCAGAAGAAACTGAAATGTAGTATCTGTTTATGACAATAGGGAGATGAAATTGACTTGTTTTTCTGATTAGAGGTAGTTTATGTAGACAGTAAATTCTGTGCTGTTCATGAAAACCAGTGCATGTAAGATTTGGGCATTTGAAGTGAATGATAGATCACTACAGAAGTTTTCTTTTTGGCTGTTTGGAAGGCTTGCATATGAGACATAATGCAAACGTAAAAGACTCCCAATGCCAAGTTCTAATAGTTTAGATGCCTTTAACTATAAATTCAAATTCTGTCTGCATAAAGATCATTAGCTTGTGCACAAGTTCTGATATAAGAGGTAAAATTAGGAACTGTAATACAGCAGTAGCTTTTCTTCTGCTTTAGACCTATGCTCAGATTCTTAAATGGTGCTTCCTCTTCACAAAAGCAAAACTATAAATTTATGGCTTATATGCAAGAGATTTTTACTTATGTGACGATCTGTAATGCAACTAAAATACATTCTAATGCTCAAATATTTTACAGCTGTTGAAACATTTTAATGATCTTTGTGCCATTTCTCTAATTTTAATAGTCTAATCAGAAAATCAATGCCCGTTGGACCACAGAAGAGCAGCTTCTTGCAGTACAAGGTATGTTAATAGTAGTAGTGACCGGAAATATGATGCAAAGGATTTTAAGATGTGTTCAGGCATGTGTTTATATTTCCTTCTAAAGAAAGCTGGACTTTTATCTGATCTTTCCCTAACAAGGAAGTTACTGGGAGAACAACAAAAGTAGTGAGAATGCTTAGCATATTCATTCAAGCATCACATCACTAGTCTTTCACTTAGCTTTTCTATTTAAGATTTAATATAAGCTGGGTTTAACAGCTCTATTAATACACAAAATTCCCTTCAATCACCTTCTAAATAACCTTACATGAATTTCTACAAAGTGGAAGACTGAGGTACTAGTTGGAGTAACAATATTTGAAGCAAACATTTCTAAGACATCTTTCCATATCCTTGAAGTAGGGAGAGGCAGAAATAAAATTACTTTACAGCAAAGAACAGTTGTTTTTCTCTGTTCACAAGGGAATAAAAGAGCAGATATCTACCCATTGGGGGTCTTGAGTGGATGCTAATGTAACAGTCTCATTGGAGGAGAAAACTCCAGAAATTTCTAGTAGTCTATTGATGTGTCTAATTTGCAGTTGTTTCATTTATACAAAGGAGAATTGATTCTTGTCTTGCTTTAACATGCACTGCCTAATCAAGGATCAAGCAAAGGATATATCTAGAGAGCGTGTTATTTTTTTGAATTATATGTTGATTCACTTCTATTGATCATCTTTTCTAAAAAAAATACAGATCAGCTTGGTTACATGTATGTATGATATATCCATGTATTCTTCACCTCCTTTAAATTGAAAGACTCAATTTTAGTACAAAACCTTCCACTTGATCAGTGTATCAGTATAAAGTTGCCAGGTGTACATACCTGGTAGTTACTGGCTAGGTGAATGAACCTGAAATTAGGCTTATTTCAAAATGTGATTGGAAATGCTGAAGAGAATGGTGTATCATGCCTTTCAACTTGCATGCCTCTGAAACTGGGATTTGCATCTCCAAACTGTTTTCTGTCCTAAGTTCCCTCAGTATTGCTAAAAAGCTTACTTTTTAATTTTCTTCCCAAATGCAACATGAGGAGGTGCTTGTCTTTGATGTGGTAGTCTAATAGGTAGAATGCTTGCTGCAGAAGTGAGGAAAGTCCAGGTCCATTGTAAATGGATTCAAATCACCTTCCATTTTCAGAGTTTAGTTGTTAGAGCTCTAACCAAGGAGGAACTGTTTGAGAAGTAATAAGAATGCTTTTGTTCAGCTATGGCAGAATGTAACCAGTCATGGAAATGAGAAAACTGGAGCATGGAGAAAACAGAAAGGATTCATGACAACTGCTTGGAGAGGCATTCTGGTCTTCCAGTCTCTCCTTGACAGAGTGTTTTATAAAGACAGTCAACTCTAATACTTAAGGATAGGATGAGAAACCTACTAGAAGAAATCCATTTTCACTGAATTTCCGTGGGCTTCTTTTATGTATTGTTTTCTTTATAGTGCCTTTCATTGCCCACTATCTAATATGGGGAGAGGAGAACACCTTAGCATGAATATTTTTATCCTGTCTTTCTCTGTTATTTCCTCCCAGCATATGACTGTTGTAAGTGTTAACATTCCATCCTCCAGGCTGAGGAATAGCACGGCCCCTGATCCCTTCCTTCAAAATAGTTGCTAGAACTAGAAGCCTAAGAACCCAAGCATAGGGACATTTAGTTTGTACACTTAAAAGTGATTAAGTTCATCAAGGACATTGATGTATTTTGGCACATAGTTTAATAAATTTACAAAAATGATCAGCATTAAGCAGGTAGGTGGCATTTCCGGAATTTGTTTTCTAATTCCTACCATGGAATCAAAAAAAATAATCTGCTGTAGTACAGTTTTGGTTCTGTTTTGTGGTTTTTTTTTCCAAAAATGAACTAACTTTTGTAGTCTGTTGGCTAATCTCAGGAGATTGGCAGTACCTGAAAAAAGAGCTGAAATAAAAAAGAATAGAGCTGAGTGTGTAATCTTAAAAGTAGCATGGCTGCTTCCACTGGGATCAAGAACTCAGACTTTAGATCTTCGAGCCAACCTATTGCAGTATTAATCAAGTTACTGTTTGACTTTGTCTGAATAGTCATTTAATGCAGTGGGCCAGTTTGTCATGTGAGTTTGTTAACTTACAGATTTTATTTGTGTACAGAAATGTGCGAGCACAGTCATCTTTTTAAACTAAGATTTGTTCAAAAGAGCAAAATTTGAAGTGAAATTGATTTTTGCAGTGGAAAACAGTTGGGAAAATCAAGATCCAACCCTAAGTAAGCTAGTTGCTAGGAGCGCCATAATGATACTACATTGTAACTGGGGCTGTTGTAACACAGAGGTTGTGGTTAACTGTTTCTGCCTCGTTGTGGTGCTGTGTTATATTGCTTCGAACCTAAACTAATGTTTTTGTGTGTCTGGCATCGTTTGCTGTGCTGCGCAGCATTAGATAGCTGAGGCAATGTAAGACTTAGCTTTATGAGTTTCTCTGATTTAGACATCTAAGATGAAACACTGCTGAGCATGCATAAGTTGAAGTGCAACTCTAACCTGGGGAAAGTTCAGAGAAGGTTGAATGATTCCCACAATCAGGGCTTGTTTCAGTTGAACTCTTGGGGAGGCATTCGTGCCTGTGAAGAGAGGCTATGCAGTTGTGTTTAGAATTTCTCCTGCAGCAGCCTAATAAAATTATTCTTACTAAACAATATATTAAACACTTCAAAAATAATTTGGGTGCTGTTTGGCACAGAATTTGTATAAGGATGTGCATGTAATGTGCTCAGATTTGAAAAGAATGATGTTAGCATCAACACTTACAGATCTGCCAACATCTTATGTGTAAAAAATATCATAAAATATATACTGAATTTCTGTTTCTGATGCAACGTAGAAGTGCTCTACTACATCCTTACAGATCAAGTCATTGTGGCTATGCTATAGCTGAGCTAAATAACATTCTGAAAAGTCCAAGATGGGTAGTGCTGTGTGTAGCTAAACTGATGATGTTTGCTTTTCTTTAGATGTTTCTCATAGTTGGGCTCTCAGCTGAAGGCACGATGCGCTGTTTTCAAGCTGTCTGCTTGGAAGTAGGCTTGTCTCTGTCAACTGCAGTTGAAATTAGCTAAGAGGTTCAGTTCGGTAAAAGGGAGGTACAGACAGCTTAATAACAGATAATCCTGAAATTGCTAGAAGTCTGAACTAGTTCCTAAACAAAAATGTGCTTTGTTCTGCTGGGCACTTTGCTCATTGGATGATTTCCACAGGGTGTAACTATGTTGCAGTAGACATTTCATGATCATTATAAATTAGAGTGGTAACAGTAGGGCAATCCAAGGATATTAAAACATGGGAGAGAGTTCTCAGTGGGTACATGCAGCTGTTTAGGGGTTTAACTAATACTTGATGCAGAGCCAAATCCCTCCTGTATTTGCCTTGCCCAGATACCTATGTGCTCCCCCAGGAGCCTCTGCTAGACTCTTTTGTTTCCTTTCTGAGGTTCTGGCAGCCAGAGTGGTTGAATTCCTTTGTGTGCCCAAGAAAAAATCTTAATGTTGCCAAGCTCTTGACAGTTGTAACATCAGTTTCAGCTGCAGTAATTGTTACTATCCGAGAGCTGAACTTGTCACTTGAATTGCTGTGAGAGTAAGTGCCACATCAGAAGTGCCTATTAAGACAGTAGAAAACATCAGAGAAAGATGAAGGTCATACTCTTTTAACAGGTCTAAGTTGCAAAGATACGTAGCTCTCAGATTTGAATCAACTCTCACTTTTCTGAATATTTTGTTTCATTTTCTGAAGCTGCACATGAAATCAGGAGCAAACCTCAGCTCTGTGATGAGATGGAGTGTCTGTCCTCTAAACACTGTAGCTATCAGGAGCTTCACATAAGTAGTCAAATTGTAATTCACTTATGCATAGCTAAGAGCAAAATCGAGTCTTCTATTTATTTACACTGGAGAGTGCCTTGCAGTACCTTAGAGTACATCTACGTAACATTCTATTTCTTTAGGTTCCACACCTCTGGCCACTTGTGATTAATAATAAACTTTGTGCAACTGTGCTCTAGGATGAGGATTTTCTCCTGAAGCAGGCAACATGAGGAACTAGACTAATAGCCTAAATAAACAGAGCCAACATTTTCAGATTTTAATTCCAATTTTAGTGATAAACCACAAAATTCTGTTTTTTTGTTTGTTTGTTTTCCTCACATTATATGCAAATGTCATTTTAGAACTTTAAAAAGCATTGTTGGGATTTTGAAGAGGACCAGCAGTGTTTTCTTGTGGAGTGCTGATAACATATTGATACTGACAAAAAAAAAAAAACAGGTGAAAAGAACAATGCAAAGATCTTCCGTCCTGCTGCTCCTTGCTGCAGAATTTGATCCTGGAGGCTGATGCTAGGCTATCTTAGACACAGATACCACTGGCTGCTTGTATTTGTTTATGTTCTGCTAGGTGGTTGTCCAAAGCCCCAGGTTTGTTTACCCAGCTTGAATGGTGAATGAAAGCTTTAAAACAACTTTGTCCGTGAATGCTTGCCAAATACTCTTTAGCCCCAGTACAGCACGTCAGAAGTGGAGGAATAAGCAGTGTATGGTGACGTACAGAACTGTGCTCCTGTGCTCAGCACTCCTGCTGACCAGCTGCTGCACAGGTGGTGGGCAGCTGGTGTGGAGGGAACCTACAAAAGCTGTGTCAACTTTTGCCACTTGGCATTTCTAGTACTATACCCTGTTACAGCTATACACATATATTCAGTTACCCTCCCTCTCCCTTCTAGAATCTAGTTTGGGCTTCTGCCTTTAGTCCAAGCACACTGATTTACTTGGTTTGTCAGAGGCCAGATCTCTGTGGTTTTAGGTTGGGAGGCTTGGTGAGTAAGCCAGGATTTTTAAGAAGAGTGGGTAATGACCTTTTAATAAAGTTCTTGATTTATGTGTTGATAGCTATGCAATTAAATATTTTTGTCTTAATGGAAATTGAGGTTTTCTCCTAATTGAGAAATCCTCCTAATTAGTGAGTCTGGTTTGTGCAGGTCCCATAGGATCTCTCTATAAATACATCACACGTAGCTGTGTCTGACTGATCCTTCACAGCTATGTTATTTACTTTGCCTTCCAGGTGTCCGCAAATATGGTAAAGATTTTCAAGCTATTGCAGATGTAATTGGCAACAAGACTGTTGGCCAAGTGAAGAACTTCTTTGTAAACTACAGGCGTCGGTTTAACTTAGAGGAGGTATTGCAGGAATGGGAAGCGGAACAAGGAACCCTGGCTTCTAATGGTGATGCTTCTGCTTTAGGGGAGGACACAAAAAATACTTCTAATGTGCCATCAGGAAAGAGCACTGATGAAGAAGATGAGGTGTGTTTTGTGTACCAGATATAAGTAAGCATGGGTTGAGGAACAGCATTTTATTTAGTGATGTAATGTAAGGTTAACTGGTGTGGAGTGGCAAACCACATTCTAAAGAATGATGATAAGCTTGCATAGAACTTCAGCCAATGTCGTTAACCCGCTGGGAACAGGACCGCACCTTTCATAGTGACGATCACGTTACTGTTTTATTGTTAAAATACAGTTCTTGTTCTAGAAAGAAGACTCTTGCTTCATAGATATTTTTAGTTCTGCCGTCTGTAATATTTTGGTTGGCGATTTCTTTTCAGTAACTTCTCAGTTTTTCGGTTTTGTTTTTTAAATGCTGTTTCCTGTGTAGTGGACAGTGGCAACCCCAACGGCACTGTGTTCTGGCTGGGATGGCTCTTCACGCGATCTTGTCTTTGTCCTTTGTGCAGGCGCAAAGCACTCCGACCACTCAGTGTTTAGGCCCTTCACCTCCAGCACAGGCATCTGCTCCAGCTCCTACCGCTCCCATGGCAACTTTAAATCAGCCACCCCCGTTACTTCGTCCAGCGCTTCCTGCTGCTCCTGCTCTCCACCGTCAGCCTCCGCCGCTCCAACAACAGGCGCGATTTATTCAGCCAAGGCCAACTCTCAATCAGCCTCCCCCACCGCTCATCCGCCCAGCTAATTCCATGCCTCCCCGTCTGAACCCAAGGCCGGTGTTGACCACTGTTAGCGGCCAGCAGCCACCCTCACTGATTGGAATTCAGACAGAATCCCAGTCCACTCTGCACTGAAGAAATAAAGCAGAATTATGCTAACTCCTACATCCGAAAGACTGTATCAAGGTACTTTTCCAAATAAAGAAGCAGAAAAAAAGCGAGCCTTCGCAGGTAGCAGACCAGTCTTATGGAGGAGCAAGGTAATAACCAGTACTGGAACCACGTGAATGACCACCTGTGTAAAAATATTTTTTGTAGAAGACTTGTACAGAAGAACAATGCCTACAATACAGCCCTCCTCTATGTGAATAACTGTCGAAGGAAGCTAACTTCATACATGAGTCAATGTTCAACACACCAGGATTTCATTTAACTGATTTTTTTACTCTATTTATTTTATTACGGTTCTTTGTAGTCGAGCATCTACAGAAAAGTAGGCTGGCAAATCTAGGAATAAGTAATATTGTAGGAGAGTTAAATGTAGTGGTTTTCTGTGTGTAATTTTCATTTTATTTTTTACTTTTTAGTGGAGAAAAAAAATAAACCTAATGGCCTTAGGTTCAGAATTTTTGGCCCTGTTTAGATATCTGTAGAAGCATTTCTTGCAATTGTAAAAGGTAGATGATTCTTCTCTTAATGTTTTTTCCCAGAATGTTTTTTCTTGTTTAAAAAGGGTACTTTCTTATTAAATAGTCCTCTTCAAGAGTGTTCTGAAAACTCAGTGAGCTGTCGTACCAAACATACTAAACATCACGTGTGTTCTAGTCATAGAAGCTGTCTGGAAACAGGAGTCTAGTTTCCCGCTGCATTCTCTCTTGTAGGCTGGGCTGGGGAGAGGCAGCTACTGCCAGCACCCAGGGGGATGACAGCAGAGAAACTGCTTAGCAAGAACCATCCATTTAATTAGTTCTTCTGCTGACCCTTCTAATTTAAGTACAGCAGAATTTCAGTCCTCTGAGAACATCTTGCTCGCAGTTGGTATTCGTGAGATCATTGATATCTTGCCTAGGATGTATGAGGGATGTACAGAGGCTGAGGGTGGTAGGAGAGTAATGTAGCAATAGGGCTCTCTGCTTCCTGCTTGCCCAGTGTTAAATGTCTGATTTCTGCTATTGCTGGCAGATCAGTGGGCTGGGTTACAGCTTTCATTGTTTGTTTTGTTTTATTCACTAGTAAAACCTGCATTTGGGTTTCAATTATGGCTTCCCCATTTTAGGAGAATAAAAGGTTGGGGTTTATTTTTAATGGTATTTACTACTACATTTTTCTTGTCTAAAACCCTGATTCATGCCCAGCTTTAGTTCTTTTGTTGGTTTGTTTTTAAAGCAAACGCCTCTCCCTTCCAAGTAAACCAGGCTTCAGTTTTCAGTACCAGCATTTGAAACTATGATCTGAGTCAAGCTATTGAAAAAAACACTGCATTGCTAACTGCCGTGCTATTCTAGAAAATAATTTGTTTATACCTGGTGTATAAAATCCTTTTAAATCCATTGTGTTACTAGCTTGATTTGCCCATGACTCAGATAAGGCTATATTTGAAAATGGAATGTGCTCTCCCTTGTTCTTTCCACAGATGCTGTGGTGGTCTGACCACCAGTCAGCAGTTGGCTAAGGCTTTTCATTTGTGCAAAGGGAAGTTCTTACAGCACCAGATCCTATTACTTTTGTAAACCTAGTATTAGGGATTGATATTTGTGACGGGAATTGCAACTGAAGCATTCACCTTTATGGTTAAGTTCACAAATATTTTCAGATCAAACTCAATTTTTCTTTCAGTACAGCTTTCAGCAGTGCACTGGTGTCTCATACAAGATGCCCTTCTTAGGAATTTTCTTCTGCATCAGAGTAGGTTCTTAGCCACTATGTGAGCATCAGATGACCTCTCTCCTGAGAAAAGCAGCACTGTAATCAAAGTGTGCTGAGCGTGATCGCCGAATCATTAGTTCTGGAAGTCCTAAGTGTCCCTCAACAGCCACGTACAGATCTAGCTGCTCCCCAGACGGGTTTTTAAAACTGATAGGAAATCCATTTCCACATCCATAAGTATCTCAGTTGTTAACAGTGATAGGGATCATCTCCAGTACTGCTCACTTTTTTTTTTTTAAAGCATCGAGTCTCCCAGGTGTGTGTATTGTACCTTTGCTAATTTTTGTCTTGTCTCGTCGATAGACTTCAGTATGCAGAATGTTGGGTGTTGCAGTAGAGTTGGCCGCCACCAACTGCTATAAAACTGTTCAGTACATTGTAATTCAGTTTAATCTTGTTTAAATATTCTATAACTGGGCAAAGGTGCTGTATTTGAAGGGGGCGGGAGGGGCAGAGATGGGTAGTATTTCTTCCTTTACAAACACTGTAGCACACAGTAGGGATTTCCTAGCATTTGTAGTACTAAATAAGTATGTACATAGCAAAATGTCTTTATTGTGTGCTTTGCAGAGTATGTGCATACAGTTTGCACGTCCTGTTTTTGGGGGTAGGGTTTGTTTTAAGCAGTGTTTGCCTGGAGAGTGATATGCTTGCTGCTTAATCAAAGGATTAAAGTTTCAAAGAAATCTGTGTCTTCTATTTTTATGTACCTGGTAATAGTCTAATATGTTAGGGCCCTTATACTGTGATTCTCTTCTAAATTCATTTCTATTTTTTTAAGAATTAGAAATAAAATTATACAATGGTGTTGATTTCGGTGGGGAATTTCTTTTGCCATATCTCGTCTCCTGTTTTTGTAATGTAGTAATGAACTCTGACTTCAAGGTTGACTTAATTTTGTCACTTTAAAAAATGTAAAATGTTTGCACACTAAAGTTTGGCTGAGAACGTGTATCCGACATTGTTCAAAGCTAATGTAACTCTACAGCTTTTTGTACAGTTTATTTTAGTTAATAAAGCAAAACGGTACTAAAACTGACAGGTTTTACAACTGCAAGGCATAATTTGAACTACGTCGTCTGAGGAACAGCGCTTGCAAAGTATGGATGTACAAAAATATCAGATCTAATTGTTGCACTTTAAATCAGAATGGGTATGGAGTGAAGCAGGTATTCCTGCATTAATAAAATCAATCACTAAACATTGCACATCATCGTACAGCAGTTTAATTTCTTATACAGTTGACGATGAGTGAAAGGAATTACTGTGACTTGTGTTCTTAGGTTTTGGTTTTTGTCTTTGTCCTTGTTCTGGAAAGTTCACAGCCCCCAGCAAACATGAGCCTGTAGCTTACCTAGGGGGGAGCCTGAGTAGGAATCGCATGGGATTACAAAGCGAAGAGGATGAAGGTTACTAGAACTGGGCCGAGCCTCTTGCTGATTAAGGGAGAGAATGGGCTGAAGTGAGAGCTGCTGCTTGGCAGGAATGGTGTCAGAGAGCAAAGTCAGGTCCAAGAGGAACTTCTTGAGAAGATGTAGATCAGTTTGTCTTTCCAAACGAAAAGGAAATGGAATAATCAGCTGTCACAGCCATGCTGCAAAATGGGGCACTGTAAAATGTGCTAAATAGAACTAAGGCATCATGATAGATGTGATGGGCCTCCAGCTCTCCCTAGGGTTAAAGCAGAAAAATCTGTTTTCCTTTTTTGGGGTGCACTGGAAGTGGGGATGTGCATGGCAGAGATCTGCTGAGAACAGGGAGTTCTGTGTGAAGTACAGAAGAAAAATATAGTCCTTAATACCACTTAACTCCTAATTACAGCCTAACACAATTTAAATTCTAACTGAGCTACTGGTGAATAAGGGAGGAAGAGCCTATACTCTGGTGGGAAGAGGAGGAGGACGCGTACAGAGGGCAGTATCCGTGCTATTTACGAGCAACTGGCCCCACTGTAGTAACAGACATCCTAAAAAGTCTTCTTATGCATACTTTTGTACACCAGAAAAACCGGGCAGCAAAACTATTTTAGCCTTTCTGCTGGTGGTGCAGAAGGCTCCTTTCGGGCTAACAGCCTCGTAACCCCGAGATGAGGGATCTCCGTGCGCCCTGCAGGAGCTGCAGCGACAGCAAGGTCCGACCCGCTGCTCGGCGGCCCTTGGGCACACCTTGCGGTACCTGGAAGCGGCGCTCCGGGAGAGCTGGAACGTCTGTCGGTAGGATGGGGATCAGGAGTGCCAATCCACCTCCAAAGGATCTGTCCCTCCACCGCTATACGCGTTTACTCACAGAAAAGTGACGCCTGTCGTTCCGAGCGGTGCTCCCGTGAACTTCCCAGACAGGCGGAACCCCGAGTAACCGGGGCGCTCCTAAAGATAATAACAGCGATACGCTTAATTTCGGCAGGAGGGGGAGGAGCCGACACTCCGCCATCCCCCACCGTTCCGCCTCCCCAGCGCCAGCCGCAGCCGCGCTACCCCGCCCCGGGCCGCCCCGCAGCCCCCGCCGCCTCGGGCTCTCCCCGCCCCGGGGTTGCCATGAAACCGAAAGCGGTGGCGCTTGCGCTTCCCCGCCCGCGCTGCCCTCCGCTCGGAGCCGCGCCCCGCACCTCCCCCCTCCGCCCCGGCCCGGCGGGCGGCGAGCTCCGGCTCAGGTGCGGCGCGGAGGTTGGCCGGGTCCGGCAGGTGCCGCGGGGGGCGAAGGCGGCGCGGGGCGCGGGGCCGGGATGCGCGGGGCGGGAGGGACGCTTCTCTGCGTGCCGTTCCCGGGGGCGGGCTGCCCGCTGCGGTGGGTGACGGATGGAGCCTGGCGACGCCGCCCGGCTCGACGTGAAGCTAGCCCTGCTACAGCGCCGGAGGGGGCGGGTGGTGGGAGAGGTGGATTTGGGAGCCCGGAGGGGGAGAAGGAGGTCAGGGCTGCTTCTGGAGGCGGCGGAGTCTCCGCGCCTCGAGGTGTTCAAGAACCGCGGAAATGTGGCACTGAGGGACGCGGTTAGCGGGCGTGGTGGGGGTGGGTTGGTGGATGGACTGCATGGTTCTAGCGGTCTTTTCAACCTTAACGAGTCCGTGCGGTTCTGGCGTAATGAGCAAGTGGAGGGATGGGCAGAGACGTGATGTGGCTGTAGCTGTGGCTTGCAAAAATCATCTCTGGGTGCTGGGTGGGTCAGTTAAGTACTGCCTGCATTTTAGAAAAGTGGTTGGAAAGCAGTCAGATGGTGAAGGCCTGGAAAAGTGCATAAGCACACAAGACGTACTGCATCATATGGAGATATGAAATGGAGCTGATGAAACTGCGCAGGTTTGATTCTTCAAGCCCAAGAGAAAGGGATGAAGGTAATGGGCCTGCATGTAGTCCAGGCCGGCTGTGTTGGATGTGGGTAGGAAGGACTGTGCAGGAGGTGGTCTGCTTCCTTAGAAGGGATATAAAGAAGTCGCTTACAATCAGGGTGGTGAGGCATTGGAACAGGCTGCCCAGAGAGGAAGTAGATGAAGAGAAGTCCCTGGAGATACTAAAGATCAGGCTGGAGGGGCTCTGAGCATCTGACTGAGTTGTAGGTATCCCTGTTCGTTTCAGGAGAGTTGGACTGGATGGCCTTCAAGGGTAGCTTCCAACTCCAACAATTCCAGCATCGATGCTGGAAGAGATAGCTGGAGTTCAGCTTTTGCAGGAAGGCAGCCTGCAGCAGTCTGGAGAACTTGTGAGCAGCTGGCAGGAAGCTTTGTCTCAAGGTGTTCACTGCCGAGAGATAAGTAAAGACAGGAAGGAAGAAGAGAAAGCTTGTGGCTCTCACAGACACTGCAGGGGTGGTGGGAAGATGCACTGAATCAGTAATTAGAGAGTTTGGAGAGAATGAGAAGTGACATCCAGAAGGAGACAAGGTTTTTAAACTGGAAAGCTTCTATTGGAAACTTTGATAAAAGGAGTTTCCAATGAATGCAAAGAGCAGAAGCCACACAGCTCTTTATTTTACCCACATACTTGCTAAACGCTGTATTGAAGTCAGAAGCACAGTTCTTGCAAAGCCTTCAAAGTGGAGAGCTATGGGTCAGGTTGTAGAATCACAGAATGCTTTGAGTTGGAAGGGACCTCAAAGCTCATCCAATTCCAAGCCCCTGCCATAGGCAGGAATGCCTTCCACTGGATCAGGCCACCTGTCCAACCTGGCCTTTAATGTTTCCAAGGATGGGGCACCCGCAGCTCTGTCAGTGCCTCGCTGCCCTTCGAGTAAAGAATTTATTTCTGACAACTAATTTAAATCTCCCTTCTTTTAGTTTGAAGTTGTTACCTTTGTCCTATCACTGTGCTCCCTGCTGAAGAGTCCCTCCTCAGCTTTCCTGTAGGCCTCTTTAGGTACTGGGAGGCTGCAATGACGTCTCCCCGCAACCTTCTCTTCTTCAAGCTAAACAAGCCCAGTTCCCTCAACCTTTCCTCGTAGAAGTGCTCCAACCCTCTCATAATCCTCACACCCTCCTCCGGACCCATTCCAGCAGCACTCCATCCTTCCTTTACTGGGGATCCCAGGACAGGACACAGTAGTGCAGGTGGGGCTTCACAGGAGCAGAGCAGTTGGAGTCAATCACTTCCCTGACCTGCTGGTCACACTGGATTTGAGGCAGCCCAGGAGATGGTTGGGTTTCTGGGCTGCAAGCACATACTGCCAGCTCACAAAGAGTTTTTGTCCACCAGTACCAGAACTCCATTTCCTCAGGGCTGCTCTCAATCCATTCTCTGCCCATCCTGTGTCTGCACTTGAGATTGCCCTAACCCAGATGCAGCACTTTGCACTTGGTCCTGTTGAGCTTCATGATGTCCCTTGTGAATCTACCTCTCTGGAATGTCCAGGTCACTCTTGTTGGTGTCCTTCCCTTCAGTTTGTCAGCTGCACCACTGGCTTGGTGTCATCAGCAAAGATTAAATACTAGTGGTCCCAAATAGATTAGACACTACTCGTTTTGTGCTGAACACTTTTGGGTAACTTTGCCAAATCATTTCAGCATGCAGCTACAGACTTGCTAGGTGCTTCATCTCCCAGGCTTTATTAGTATCCTCTCTTTAAGTTATCCTGTAGGCCTGTGTGTTTTTTGATTCTTTTTCTGGCCTGTTGATTATAAATAGGTAGATAGATGTTATTTGTCCTCAATTAATAGTAGGCTGTGGAGAGAGCTTTTCTCTTTCTGGTCCTCCACAGAGTCTGTATGAATTAAAACATTTGTTGGGCCCTTGATCTTGAGAGTTCTGGTGATAGCTGCAATCTCATGGGTATTTTCTATCATCCTGCAGACATTCCATTCTCCACAGTGTTTAATGGCCTGCTGGGAGCAGTGTGCTGACACATCCTGTGTCCCCTCGGGTCTGTGCCTTTCTTTGCAGAAGAACTTTTTACTTGCTGGTCCTGCTCAAGTTTCCTGGCTTGTGACTATGAAGAGTTAATGTTCACACTGTTAGTCCCTCTGTTATCTGTGCTATTTGGGCTGTACATGCAGTTGTTCCACCTCCTTCCCCCAGCCCAGGAAAGAGGCTAACCTCTTTACCCTGGTGTGTAGCAGCTCAGGAAGGTAAGGAAACTTGAGTCATGCATATCATTAATAAAAATGCGGCAAAAATTTCCATAGTCTCTACATCTCAGTTCTACAATAATTAAATAAGTGTGTGAGAAACTGTCAGCACCCGAATTGCAGTGGTTTTAATATGGGACTGCCCACGGTGCTTTGTACCTAAGTGCATTTGTGTGGGGAACTCTTAAAGAGAGTTTATATTTGTCTTATATTGACATTTGCAAATGGGGTTCTGTAAGGGCATGTATGCTGTTGTGTCCTTATTTTGCAGAATACTGAGAAGTTGTTATTACACAAAGCCACCAGTGACTAAACAAACCTCAATGAGAGAAACGATCTGCAAACCAGTTTTGCCTGAGGTGGTCACTATGACATGCATAAAGCATCAGAGGCAATGTGTTGGTTTCAGGCACGGAGTTTCTGCCATAAACCAACAATGAATCCATGCACTTGGAACTGGAATGTGGCCCTTACTGAATATGAAAGCAAAATCTCAGGTTTCATTCCTTAATGTTGTCCTAGAGACAGGGTATAAATGGTCACCAGATCATATATTCAAATGAATGTATCATACAAGACTATTAGGCACTATCTGTAATGAAAAAAAAAAACTTATCTGCTGGTTTGTTTCTTTGTCACTGACATTAAACCTCATGGCACTTTTTCCCAGAGGAATTACCAACGCTGACCTTGGTGATGCCTGAGACACACCTTGAAGGCTAAAAGCCCAGTGATGTTGTTCACTGCTGGGAGCAATAAAGCTAAACCTGGTGCCAACAGCAGGAGGAGGACTGGGTGTCACCCTGGGTGTGTTAACATCCTTTTTACACGGCATCTTTCCTGATATTGGGCCCTGTGAAAGTGCACCTGTTTGTGACTCTGTAAATCTCCAGTGTGTCATGTTTGATCTCATCAGGACTTCTTAAGAACGTGTCCGTTCCCCTTTCTCATTTTTAAGAAAAGACAGTGATGATAATCTTCACTGTCACCACTTTCCCAGCAGCAAGGTCATGAAATCACTGATACTAGTTGGTTTCTGACATACCGATTACCTCATCATAGGCTAGAAAATATGTGTCCATATGTCATCAGACATACATGCATCTAAGCACAATCCACTGAGCTTATGAATTCCTGCAGTTGAGCTGAAGGGAATTTCTAACCTCTGGAATTACTAAGTGTCTGAGAAGAAATAGGTGGCCTGCCAAAATCTTCTGTGTCATGGTGAACATAGCAGAATTTGAGCTTATCCTAATGTGAATGGATAACCATAGGGTATATTGAGAGATTTTTTTATCTGTGCTGATTAAACCATTCATTAAGATCAAGACATACGGTTGAATGCATGGAAAATCAAACCCTCTTGTGCATTGAATAGGTATTAATGGATGCACCGACTGAAGTCAAACCAACTGATGCCCTGAATAGCATGTGCCCTTGGGGTAGAGGAGAGGTAATGTCTTGAACCTAGTCCTGCAACATGTGTGGTCTGTACTATTTGTTAGGAAATGTGAAGACTTCACTTTGGTTCTGGTACACTTCAAGAAAGAAAATGTAGTTGATTGTCTTGTTCTCCACGCTTTCTTTTACTTTGTTTCAGTACCTTTGGTTTCTCTATGTGGTTCTTGTCTGTTTGTTTCTTTCCTTAAATGCTGTTCCTTGTTGTCTTTTCCACCATTCTGTTGTGCATGCTTTAAGCTTGCTGCTGCTCCTTGCTGGTTCCTCCTGCCAGGGTCTTCAGCACTGTACTTAAGGCTGCAGGAAATGAAGGGGTGCCCAAGAACAACAACCCCTTTCTACTCATCTGCTTTCTACTCATCTGCTGAGTGAGATTGTTTAAAATGAAGATCCTGCTCCTACTCAACTTCTCCATTTGGGGTTTTCCCCAAAGCTTCCCAGAAGCAGATGGTGCTTCCTGGAGTTGTGCTCACAGACACTGTATTCTCTGCAGTTCTGCCTGATGGCAGTGGCTGGATGAGTGCTGCTTCCAGAGTTGATGGTTTTAAGGAGAACCCATGTTGGAGTTACTTCACTCATCCTTTGTCAATCTATGCACACACTATGCATCGTGCTTGATCAAGGCATATCCTAAGGATGTGAATTCATTGCAAAGATAAAATAGTATTTTCTGTTTTATAAGGTTTAGCCATAGAATTTATCTTAGGCTGCGTCTAGAAATGCCACTAAGATCAGTTTAATTGATCGCATGAAAAAGAAGCATGCCTTCAAATAGACACCTTTCTCTCTGCCAACACTGTACCAGCTTCAGTGATGACGTGTCTGTTCCATTGCTCTAGGAATGATTCAGGAAAGCATGCAGTACTCTAAAATCCTCCTGGGAGGGGAGACTGAGATTGAACAAGATTAGAAATGCTCCATGAGCAGGCTCAATTAAAGGAAAAAGGCTAAAGAGAGCATGTGTGGCATTTGCTGCAAGACAGAATAGAAGCTTTTTTTTCAATACTTGTATTTTAAATAATAGGAGTACTGAAAATTATTGCTTCTCTAGAAAATAAGATGCCTTACTTTGAGGGGAGGAAGGGAAATTGTTATTGCTTGGTTTAATTAGGGGCTCGTTTAACTGAACAAGCTGACCAGTACTCAAGCTTTCTTTGTTAACGTACCGAATAAAGGAAGAAGAGACCAGGAAGCCAGGGAGGGAGCAGAGCAGAAGAAGGAAGAAGTGGGATTAGAGATGGAGCCTGTGCCACTGCAGGAAGGGAAGCATGTATTGGCCCAGGGAAACACGGTTGGTGTCCACAGAGACTGCAGGGATGGAGGCTGCCAGGAGTCCCATATAAGCACTTAACTTTAGGATCTGAAATAAACAGGGTGTATGGCGGCCTTGGTTATCACAAATCCAAATACAAATATCTGTTTTTGTAGCAGCTGGAAAGTTCTGTTTTCAATGTAAGATGTCCATGCAGCTTTCAGTGTGAGTTCCTGTGGTAGCTGTGGCTCAATGGTGCCGTTTCCTCCATGAGCAGTCCCTCAGCTTCCTGCAGCGAGCAGACCTGCCTGTGCCCACAGGGATTCCTTGTGTAAGGGATGGATCTGGCAAGGCTGGGCCTTGGGTTTCCTCCCACCGTTCTGTGCTTGCTCCTGACCATTTGTTTTGCCTTTAGACATGCCACTCAGCACTTCCGTGAAAGCGATGTTATCAATATGAAGACTCTGTATCCTGGACTAAATCTGTGCGAAATGTTCTTGCTAACATTATGTTGCTCCAAATAGCAAATTCTTAGTACATCAAAGCTGCAAGGAAAAATGCTTTTAGATGGCTTGCTCCTGTCCTAACACTTTTGAAACATTTTTAGACATGATCTTTTCAACGCTACACCAGGGGATTTCCACTCCCTTGCTGATTTAAAATGCTCGTACTGTTGTTTTAACCACAAAGCTTACACTCGTGCACGCTCGCTCTTTCATTTTCTCCTCACTGAAGATCAGCTACAGATTTCAGGTACAGTTCTACTAAAACGTGCCTCAGCAATGATGTCAGGAATCTAATGCTGTTATAATTATTTGTCATCTGTAAGCAGCTCCTCAGGTGCTAGCTGCTGCAGGGGGATATGTGAGTGCCACGTGGTTGTCGTAGAGGGCATCAGAGCCTGAAAGCTGTCTGGAGCTGAGCTCCCCCACTGAGCTGACAGCAGCACCCAGAGCATGGGCTGCAAGCAGAGAGGTCTGCAAGTGTGCCTTCTGTGGAGATTGCTGAGGGGGGTCAGGATGATGGTAAATCATCTATATATATATTGATACAGAAGTGTAGAATTGACTGACAAATGAAAGAACTATTCAGTTCTGGGGCAGGGTGGTCTGATAGAGAATGATCTGTATTATGTTTTCTTGTGACCATCCGTATTTACTAGCTTGAAACATATCTATTCAGAAAATGTGGGGTTTCTGGAGTGTGTGGTTTTTGGTTTTTTTTTGTTTATGTTGTTTGTTTGTTTCCATGTGTGTGTGTTTTTTAAATGACTTTATTAGATTATAAGATTATAAAGTAGCTTCATTGACTGTTTTTTCTTTTTTAATGACTCTTGAGTGTGACCTCTCAATAGTGTTAGGAAGAAAATTAATTTCCAGCTGTGAACACAATTATTTTAAAAAGAAATCCATGTTACTGTAACTTAACATTGTGTTGGTTAGATGTAGAGAGTTTTATGATAATACAAAATTAATAAATTTGTGATTACGAAATCCAGAGAAAATAGCAGATGTAGCAAATAAGTAAAATTGGTCATAAAATTGAAGGTACTTCAGCACAAGATACGCTTTGCTAGTTGTGTATTGCTAAATTTTGAAGTGCTGTCTGTACTGTAATCTATGCCTTAAAAATAATGGAGTCTCGTCTTATGGGGATTCATTTGATTGTATCTCCATGCAAAAGAAACCTTTCTGTGTCTCACTTCACTTGGTGAAAATTTTACTATGGAGATTAGCAAATTGATGCTTGCTTGGTAAAGTTTTACTATTTACTGTAAGCTTGTGGAATACAGTAATGCTGGAGTTTGAATTGGATAATACTGTCTACATGCAAACAATACCTAATTTGATTCTGCTGCCCTCTGCAGCAACAGGCTCTGTGGGGCCTCAGAGGAAGTTCTGAAACTGCTGCTGTTAGCAGCACTTTCTCCTGGATGCCAGTTGGTCACTGCATTGTCATTTTTAAGCAAGTAGAGTAGCTCTTGGGGTTGATTTGCTGCTGAGTGAAGCCCTGTGTATCTCAGTGGTGAGTCTGCTGGATCCTTCTGCTCTGTAACCTCAATGCTGGGAGGCTTCAAGAAATGCAGCCAGGATCCTTCTCCCCTGCAGGGACTCTTCTAGTGCATTTTGTTGTCAGCAGTCAAAACATTATAACTCTCCCTTGGGTTAGGAGGAGCGTTGATAATCCAGCAGCGATATCAGGCGGCATCACCTGCTTTTTTTTTCCTCTGTGACTCAATATAATCTGCTGCATCTTCGACAGGTATGTATTTAATATGTGTAGACATCTACAGTAGTCCTTTAGCAGACTGTTTAGCTGTGTATGTTACGAGTCGGAGCATATATTTGCTGTCCCCAAAATTCAGTATTTTCATAGTGAAGCCATATATTACTAATAAATCATATGACTTAGTTATTTTATTTCAGAAGTCCTGGAGGCAGCTAATCCTTCTAGTTTATAAGGCAGCTTGGAGAGGGTCTTTCTAGTGCAAGGTATGTTCCCTTCCACCGTATTTCTGTCAGTCAGCTCCCATGGAAGTGAACTGATCTTAGATCTCTGAAGTATATTGACTTTTACAATACTTTCCAAATCCCGACTTAGACAGGTTTCCCATTCTGGTAAGTTAAATAATCTTCAATGGGAGGGATGGGGCACCTTCTAAGACCTTCTAAGTCCTGTTCCTTTTCCCTGGGGCAAAGGAATAGAGCTAAGCTGGAATTAGAGTGTATGATTACAGATATACAACTTCATGTCCTATTAAATGTATTTCGTGGAATCATGGTAGGGAAGGAAGTAATCACAGTGAGCAGCACCCCGACCCTGGAGCATTCACTTACATTATGAACCCAATTGAAACTGTGCTTTCAGCCCTCTACCTACTAAACAGCAGGACCAAGCATCCTATTTTCTTGTCCATGCTTAATGATCAAACCAGGAATAACAATTCACAAACTTACCTTTCTCAGTTTAAAAGACTTGGTGGTGTTCAGTGCCCATGTGTTGCATTGGCTGTCCTGGATGTGTGGGTGCTGCAGCTGTCTGTAGTGGCTCATGTGCTCAAGCTCAGGTGGCAACATGATTAGCCTCTCTTGGGAACCTTCATGTGAGAGAAAAGAGGAAAAACATACTGTCTTAAAAAAGAACTACCACATTATGCAAGTGTTTTTCTCTGTGTGCAGTCAGTTCATGGCTAAAAAAAGTTAATCTGTCCACATTAGTTCAGTGTCATTGTTGCACATGGTCATAATTGCTGTATGACAGTAAATCAGGCTCATGTTAATTTGTCTTCTTAGGTTCTGCTTGTGTCTTACCCCACTTCTAAGCAGTAAGGCAGCCCAAGCAGAAATGGTTGGGCTTCATCTGATGTGGTGGTAGTTAAAGCTAGATAAAGAAATTGTATTTTTGTTATGAAGATTCTTCACTGTGTTACTGCTAGTGAAATATATATCTCCATGCAACTCAGATAAAAAATGTTGTTTCGGAAGCATTCTGCTATTGATATAGGTAGGGACAGGAATGTGAAGCAAGGTGGGAGCCCAGCTGTGAGCTCTTTGTGCTGTGCTGCCATTGAGCTCCCACTCTTTGGAAGCTTTCCATACTGCTCATTCTTAGCTTCTGATGATTCCAACTGCTTCTATAGGTGCAGTCAGAGCTCTGTTCAGCACTGCCATTTACACGCAAGATAGGAACACTTACACAACAGAGGATGCCCTCATGTTTTTGGCACACTCACACAACAGAGGATGTCCTCACGTTTTTGGCAGCTGGGAGCAGGCAGAAGTGAAAGCACACCTCGGCGGTGGCGTGGGCCTGGCCCTGGCGTAAGCAGGAAGTTGATGCAGTCAGCCAGCAGCAGGCGGGTGAGCACAAAAAGCATTTTTTCCCCTCATGGTTTCCCACTGATGTTAACTCAGAAACCATGGGCGTGAGCAACGGTGACCAGGAGGGTCAGAACGGCTCCTGCAGTGGAAATACGTCACCTCACATCAAGCATTGGCCAGCGGTGGGTCTGTCACCCAGCCATCACCTCTGGCTCCTCAGGGTTTGTCCCACGCCAAACCACACTGATTCAAGCAGACTCCACTTCAGCACTGGTGTGTGGCAAAGTGAAGTGCCTCTTTTTTTGTCTTACCCCCAGCCCCTCAGTCCCAAGCCTGTGGAAAGAGCTAACCTAGAGCTGAAGGGCTGCACAAGGAAATGGTGGGAAGCCGCTGAGCCTGACAGGGGCTGCAGCAGCCCCTGAGCCCTCACAGAGCCCTCCCATCACACGGCCTGGTTCATTGCAACAGCGGCTGCATGTCCCACAGCAGTCATGTAACGGCTGGTGACAGTGGCAAGCTTGAGCTGTCTGTACCTGGGAAGGCTTTCAGGATAGAACCTGAAAGAAAGAAGCTGGTAATCACGGATTTTTGTGTGTGTGTCTGTTTTGTTACATAGTATGGCATTGACCTGCAGAATACATGATGCCAGAAGGTACATCCTGAAGTGTGACAGGACTGGAAAAATTGGATGTCCCATAGATGAGAAGAAGCATTCATAAGTGAGAGGAATGAGATGTGTTCTGGGGTTTCACTGAGTGCTGAGTTTGCAGGAGATTGGCCAGCAGGTGCCCATGTTGCACAGGTCATGGTGTCCATTGCTCACCTGTGATGGAAGCTGCGCTGCTGGTAACCCCTCAGGCTGCCTCCCTGCATCCTCACTGGGCATGAGGGAAATAAAATTGCTCCTTCAGGAGCATCAGAGAAATGGGAACCCTGTTGTCAGAGGAGAAAGGGCCAGACAATGTGATCAGTGTCTGACAAGCCCCACGTCCAGTCCTACAGGCTGATAGATGACTGCCCTATGAGGAGATTGGTTCCTGTTCACAGTGTGTTTTGGCTTGCTTTCAAGTCATCTGCTCCCTCTAGCCTGCAGGATTTCCTTGTCCATCACAGGATTTTGAACAGTAGAGAAATTTGCTTTCTGAGCCCCAGCTGCTCTATGACCTTTCAAGCTCTGTGCTGTGCCTTCCTCACCAATGTTTCCGTGGGCCAACAGCCCTCACTTGAATGGGATATGCCATGTATCAGTGTTGCTCATTGCCATCTGTGGGGTTGTTGTGGTGCTGTGCCAGCCATGCCTCCACAGCAGACACCCTCGGTGACATTACAGGAGCTAAGTCAGGCCCTAGCGAGGTGCCACTGCCAGCAAAAGTGACCCAGGTGACTGGCAGGCAGGATGATGGACCCAAAGGGAAAACAGCACGCTCAAGTACTGCTGTGAAATTGAGTAGCTCCATGGTGAGTTGTGTTTTGTGCTGCCAATAATGAGGTACTGACCAGAAGATCAAACACTTGAGTCACGTTCTTTTATTAAAGAGAACATGGTTGTGGCTGATGAGCTGTGCTTTTGTACACATCCTGTAGGTATAAATATCTTCTGAATGCAAAGAAATAAAGACAAGAAACAAAGAAATACAAGAAATAAAGACCTGAGCAGCTTGAGCTCTTTGGCTATTTGCACAAAAGTACTGTAAGATGGAGGGGACCTGTGGCAAACCTCAAGGTTTGTGACTGTTAGAGCTGGAAACAGATGTTGCTGGTTTTTTCCTATTAGAAAACTAATGCTGAATTCATCAGGTGTCTCTGAGCTTTTATAAGTTGAGCAAAAAACTTACGACATATTTCTGATTGCAGTCTTTTTTCTTTTTCTTTTTCTCTTTTCCTTTTCCTTTTCCTTTTTCTTTTTTCTTTTTTTTCTTGCAGACAAGGTTAATATAGCCAAGAACATAATTAAGTAAAATTTTGGAAAAAATGAGAGTATAGTCTACTGCTATAAATGAATGATCATCTGGAAATAGAAGGATGACAAGATAAGAGGCTTTGGGTCTTTTAACACCTAAACTGAAGGTAAAATCTCTCTACTGCTGTTTTCGTTTGTTTGTTTGTTTGTTTTTTGTGTACTCCTGTCCACGAACCACAAATTTATCTTGTTTGTGCCAGTGCAGTGAATTTGTGATACTGTGTTGGAGAGTTTCACATTAAGCACAGACTTTTCTGGCAGATCTTAGGGCCAACACTTGGCCTCTGCTTTCCCCACGTGTGCCTGATTTAAATTTTGGTGTTTTTTTTAGGCTAGCAGTTCCTGCAAGAAAATTGAGAAAAAATTCCCACTTCTGGGAAATAGTTCTCAAATCCTGAAACTCTTTCCAAAGTGTGTTTCAATGCTTGTCATGTAAGCATCATCTTGGGGTCCTCTGAGCATTCTGTTGTACTTCCACAGTTGGTGCCACATTTCCCTTTGAAATCTGTTGGACCCTTCTGCAAACTGAAACCCTCAGACAGATGGCAGCCTGCCGCAGGCTATAGCGGAGGTGAAGCGACTGATGGTGAGCATTTAACAAGATTCTTCCTATGTCTGATTTTCCAGCGTGGCTTCCATGGCCTGTGACGAGCTCACTGGTGTCTCGGGCATCTTTACGCGCCAGAACTCTGCGAGTGCTGTTTCTTTGGACTTCGAACCCGACGCTGACTACAAGTTTGTGGAAACCTTAGAGGACCGGTACAAGTGTGCCTACTGCCACTTAGTCCTTCACAATCCCCACCAGACAGGATGTGGGCACCGGTTTTGCCAGCAGTGCATTCTCGCTTTGCGGTTAGTACAAACTCCTTCCTGTATCTACAGGCTCCCCGTCCTCCTGTTCTTATACAGAAGTCAGCACCTTCCATAAATCAACAGTGAATTCCATAATAACAGTGATTCTCTGGTAGCATGTTGCATGAGAGTCAATAGGAAGACTTCTGAACTCAATGACTGCATGCTCAGTCTTTTTAAGGTGTCTTTAAAGATCTTACAGATGAGAAATATAGGATTGCTTTGGCAACTGCAGAGAAGTCAGCATATGAACATTTTTTATATGAATTTAAACATTATTGAGTGGGACAATGTCTTGGTTTGTCCATCTGTTATTGGTACTACTCAGGGCTTTTTGATTCCTATGGTACCCCATGTGAATGGGACATAGACAACTCATGTTCCTTCCATACTTTATTATTAAATAAATTCTGGGTATGATGTTTTGTTGATTCATATCAAGGAAAATATTACTTTGACATAGAAACAGCAATAAGATTTAACTTGTTAAACCATATCCAACTTAAATTTCCTACGTTTTAGTCACTTTTACAACAATTAATTTAAGATGGATCAAGAATCTATGCCCTCAGATTATTCAGGCTGGACTTTCTTTTGATGAACCCATGCTGACTATGCCTGATAACAGCTTTGTTCTATCACTGCCTTTCAGCATCCCTCAGGACAATCTTCTCAGCTTCTAGCTTTTCCAGGCTAAGCCAACAGGTCCATAGTTTCCCAGGTCTTCTCCTCCTGCCCTGTTTGCAGCTGGGTATAATACTGTGCAGCTTCCAGCCATCAGGAACCTCTCCAGACCCCCATGATCTTCATTACATTGTTGAGAGGGGTTCAGCTACAATGCCCACCTCAGTGCCCTGGGGAGATGTCATCAGAGTCCATGAACTTCTGAAAGTTCAGCTGATACAGCTGTCCCTTACAATTTTGGTGACCACAAATTGAAAGTCACTGCTCCATTATCCATTTATCCATGCCAGTTGAATTCTAGTGTAACCCAATCTTGGAAACTAAAACAAATCTTCTGTGGGTTAACACAACTTTTCTTTTAATCTAGAGGACTGAATGCAGTACCCACATGTCCTGTCGACAAAGAAACAATAAAAATGCATGAGGTAAGTGGCTGTGCATGCAGAGACCACCTGCATGAAAAAAAGCAGGACAGCTGAGAACAAAGCAGATCTGAACCTTTTTGTCCCCAGAGGTGGAACAGCTTTTGTCTTATGAAGCGATGCTGATTGAAAGGGAAGAAAAAAAAGATTTGGATGTACAGCTAAAACTTTCTTTTATACTTCACATTCTAAAGTTATTTCAGTTTAGTCCTCTGTATTTCCAGTAAACTGTCAAACAGTTTCACAGAGTTTTAAATCTTCTCATGTCTTTTGATATTTTTTATGGTGGATTTTTATAGGTAATTTTACCGTGAGAGTTTATGGCGTACTTTTTAATCCCCTGTCTTTCTGGGGGATCTTTCTCTGTTTTTAATTTTTGACTTGGTTATAATTTGCTGTCTTAACTATTTCTATTATAATTATATGTCATTAACCCTGCAGACTTCATTTGCTTTTTGGTAACTTTTTAGAAGAAAGGGGAAGTTCATGCTGCTTATTTTGCAATCTACCTGATTTTTGTAATTAATTCATCTGTTCTTGTTTATATGCCAAGGCTTCAAAGTATGCTGCCTACTTGATCCTGCCAGAATGAATTTCCCAGCAAAATGAAGTATCTCCTCCCTGTTCCGCTTCTCAGACAAAATTGTAATCAGAATGTCTTCGTGATTCTGTTTTTCACTCACTGCCTGCTGCCCTGTGGAAATCTTATGACAGTAGTGCAGCACAGAGCAGCTGTATAATGCTCTGTGTAGGAAGATCCCTAAATAAGACTGGAAGTTTGCTCAGGGAGCTCACTTGCTTCTGCTTACACAGCTGTTTGCAGAGTCTATAGACAGGATGTCAGCATCATTGCCATCCCATTCCTTTACAGGTATTCAAAGACAACTGTTGTAAAAGAGAAGTTCTCAACTTATACGTGTTCTGCAAAAACTTCCCTGACTGCAATTCAAAAATAATTCTGGGGCGGTATCAGGTTAGTTGGCTCAATCACATTTTAAGCCTTTGATTTTCATGTGAACTTTCTGTGTCACAAATTAAATTTCAGTGGTTGTCTTCAGACATTTGTCACTGTAGCAATGTGGCTTGAGTACATAGTCTGTGTCATAGTTATACACTGAGTAACAAATACTGTGTCATGGCTGTAAGCTTATGCCAGCTGTGCCTTATTTGTTTGGTACAAACCATTTGCTTTATATGGCTGTGAATATATCTTTCATTTTGCAAGTTCAGGAGGACTGCAGTGAAGGTTTTCTATATAATAATGAAAAAATAATGATATGGGAATTTAAAAATTATAATAATAGCAAGGATAACTCACATGAGAAGTCTGTGCAGGGTGATGTGGAACTGGGGAAAGAGACCCAAGACAGGTGACCAGGTTGGTGCCTAACCTTGCTGCCTTGCTGCTCAGCAGAGCCTGAGGCCAGCGAAAGTCCAGAGCCGTGACAGCACAGAGATGGCCTTACTATATCCACAGCATCTGTACTTAATTTCTGTACACTTAGGCATAATGAGATACTTGATTCTGGAAAACTTGCTAAGACGTGCTGGCCATTTTGGCCTATTTGAGTGAAAAGTTGAAATCCTACAGAGGACTCCTCAAATTTTCAGAATTTTGAGTGTCACCAGACTGCCAAATGTTTCTGTGTGTCATACCGGGGCTTAATTTGCTCTTATGTGTTGCAGGAACATCTTGAGCAGTGTTTGTTTGAAAGTGTGCAATGCACTAATGATGGATGTTGTGATCAAATCCTTCGGAAAGATCTGAAAGATCATTTGAGTCAGCACTGTAAATTTCGAGAAGAAATGTGTCAGTACTGTAATAAATATGTGGTGTTATTCAACATAAAGGTAAGATTATAAAACATTCCCTGGAATCCATCCATACATTTGCCTCTTAATATTTCTGAGTGAAACGTTTCCAGCATTGCAGTGGGGTTTTACCACTCATGAAATAAAATTTGGCTGAGTAGCCGAAGGAGAAAGCAGAATAAAAATGAGAATGCTTTAAGTAATACCAGTTACTCTTACTCTCTTAAAAACATGATGTGGGGCTTGCTTGTGTATGTTTATGATTACTTCTTGCATGCCAGAATTAATAACTACTTCTATGTATACTGTTTTACAAAAATCCAAACCATTGCCTTGTTTGCCTTTTTTTCCCCAGAATCATGAGGAAAATGACTGTCCTGATTATCCCATTCCTTGTCTCCAAAACTGTTCACAGATAATTCTGAAAAAGGAGGTATGAGGATTTTTTTCACATGTAACAATTCAGTAAATTGCACACTTCACTGAAAACTGAAACTCACATCACAGACTACATTGGCTCACACCAATAAAACTTCATCATTCTAAGTATTTTCTTTGTTTGGTCCTACACATGATGTATGTCCCACCTGACAAGTGAGGTGTTTGACTCACTGCAAACCACTGGTATTGCAGTATAGGAAGATACCTGTCTTGCTTATTGACTCTGAATATTCATTTTCCTCTTTGTGCAATCAGTCATGACATTGGCCTCTGTTCACCCCTTATGCAAGTATTTAGATTTTATTAGTACAATAAGGTACTTAATATTTATTTCATTACAAGTTTCTTTGTTAATATACGCAGATTGAAAAACATCATACTGTGTGTCCTGAGACTGAAGTGGACTGCCCATATAAACAGTATGGCTGTCTTATAAAGGTAATGTTTTATAGATCATTGCTTGTGCTAGAAATTTGTCTCCCAAACCAGAGTAGTTAATCAAGATAATCATTTTTAGTTCTTTTACAAACATTTCTAGTAAGACGCTACAGCAGAGAACCAGGACTGTCATTCCCTCACTTTCAGTGCTCAGAGGGGACATTTTAAATCCTGACATCAATATATCTTTTACCCGCCAGTTTCAAAAATCTGTGTGTGTCTGATTGTTTTGTTTTTTCACTCCTCATTTGCCTCACCAAGGTGAAAAGAGGGAAACTTGCTGAACATGAAAATGGTGCACTGCGGGAACACATGCTGCAGATTTTAGACAAGAATTCTAGATTGGAAGAACAAGTAAGTTGTATTTAATGAACACTCTTCAACAGTTCTTGGCAGTTTGGGAGATTATGTGAGATTTTGATTTGTTGCCTGTTACAGCTCAGATGCATTCTAAAAAGATTGGTTTTCTTGTCCTTGCTTACCTCAGAAGTCAGAATATGCTCTTCTAGTGAAGTCAGACAATTAGCCAGAAACTTGTCTGTGCTCAGGCATGTGCATTCTCCATCAGACACAACGGGAGCCTTGTTGCTATTGCTTATATCATTTGCTTTTGACTTCTTGCAATTGATGCCAAGTTTGTGGATAGAACATTTGGGGGTTTCAGAGGCCAGTCAGATTGCGCTGAAAAGGAGCCTTGGGGTGCCGAAGTCATCCCCTCTGCAGAGGCGGCACAGAGCAGTGCAGAGCCTCCTGCCTACTTCTGGCTTATAAAAAAAATCTCACTTTGCAAGCTGGGCAATAACAAGTCAGATTTAAGATGCAGGGATGTCAGTATTTGACACATCTTTGAATTCTGAATTATCCAGCTAAGTTAGAGGTTTCACACTGCAAACTTTTCTACTTTCTCCTGTACCATAACATGTTTTAACTTAATCCCTGTGCATTTTGGTTGTGCACGGAGCTTTTACTCTGTATTTTTCCATCTCTAGATATCTGACCTGTACAAGAGCCTGGAATGTAAAGAGATTAAAATCCAGCAATTAGCAGAGGCTGTTAAAAAGTGTGAGAAAGAATTCAGACAGTTTGCACAACTGTTCGGTAAAAACAGCAATTTGATGGTAAGCACACAGGTGAGTGACACATGTTTTTTTTTCCTTTTTGGCCAATTGCATTCTTGCAGTTTAAACCATGCAGTATAAAATATGTTTATCCAGTTGTCATTAATAGCAAGACAGTAACAAACACTTTCCCAGACACTTCCCAAGCCCTTCTTATTTACAATGACAGTATTGTCCTGTAACCAATAAAGAAGTTTGGGTATCTAATCAGAGCAAAAAGCACTGCATAAATCCTCATGGCCAGATCCCCATGGAAAACAGGAAGGTGTGAATTTGAATCATCATGAAATACAGCAACATTAACTGATCTGAATTGAGGGATAGCTTCTCAGCTGGCAAATGCCAAAGGAGGGATTAGTTGGACACATTCCTGAGGCAGCAGAGTACTTCTGATTGCACTGTGTAGTTGGTATTGCTCGCATGTTAAAGATTTCTTTATTTCCAATGAAATGGCTGATTTTGTAAATGTCCTTGTCTCTGTTTCCCACCTTCTTCCTGTGGCATTGACTGGAAGGCTCTTGCCAGTCATCTGGATAAGTCTGCACGACTGGAATCACAGGTGAAACAGCTAATACAGATGGCAAACCAGCAACAAAGTAAATTAGACTTGAGACCCCTGCTTGACACAATTGAAAATGTAAAACAGAAGATTGCCCTTATGGAGACATATGATCAGCGCTTAGGTATGTTGGGACTTCCTTCTTTTCTGCACGGGTTTGGGGATCTTTGTGTGGTGGCTAAGTAGAGGCTCTGGTACTGCAGTCTGTCAGGTGCAACTCTTAGCCAAAAAGGGTTCTCTTCTCCAGGCCATGACCAACCTGTGGTAGTACAAACATCCTCCCACCTTCCCCTACTCCACAGTGTCACCAGAGGGCCCAGCTCCTGAATTCCTGAGGCACAGCAGGGACAGAGTGCTGGGTTTGGTGAAGCTGGGGCACTGTGGTGATAGCAGTCATTGTGTCCCTAGTCAGACACTAAATCTGGCTTGCAGTTAGCATTTTTCCTCATTCAACTACCTTCTGCAATTAGAATTGGAAGGAAAAAAGATTAACAGCTGTAGTTAACAGCCTGTACTCAGTATTGTTCTTATGTACCGTCAGCTCAAATCTGGCTGCTCTTTGACAGTTTTATTTTACTTTTTCCCAGTTGTTTTGGAAAGTCAGTCCAGCAAACATGATCTCCAGATCAATATTCACAAAGCACAGCTCAATAAAAACGAAGAACGATTTAAGCTTTTGGAAGGCACATGCTACAATGGGAAATTAATTTGGAAAATCACAGACTACAAGATGAAGAAAAAAGAAGCAATGGAAGGTCGTGTCCTCTCCATCTTCAGCCAGCCCTTCTACACCAGTCGCTGTGGGTACAGGTTGTGTGCCAGAGCCTATCTGAATGGGGACGGCTCAGGCAAAGGAACACATGTCTCACTCTACTTTGTTGTCATGAGAGGCGAGTTCGACTCCCTGTTGCCATGGCCCTTCAAGCAAAAAGTTACACTTATGCTTTTGGATCAAACTGGGAAAAAAAATCACATTGTGGAAGTCTTTAGAGCTGACCCCAACAGCAGCAGTTTCAAAAGGCCTGATGGAGAAATGAATATTGCCTCTGGTTGTCCACGTTTTGTGCCACACACAGTTCTGGAGAACACAAAGAATACCTATGTCAGAGATGACACTCTGTTTTTGAAAGTAGTTGTGGATTTAACTGATCTGGAGGAATTGTGAAGAAAAAAGTATCCAATCAGTGTGACTGCTTTACTTTTTATGAAATGCCTTCTTGGTGATTACTAGCCATGCAATAGTGAATTTCCACCTGTCAGCTACTCATGTGTTTCAAGGCTCTTGGACCATGTGACAGATAATGAATTGTTAAAACAGCAGCCTTTGTTTTTTAACCTTTTTTCAAGCCTGCAGCTTCAAGGCAGCTGTAAGACCAGTCTGATGTGAACATACATTCAATCCAGTGCTTTGACTTGGCTCAGTATGGGCTGGGTGTGAATGCTTGGTTCACGTCACAGGACTAGTGACTTAGGATGAAAATTCTCCTATAAGCCCTTGGGAGCCCAGGCAGGCCTGTGGGCTCCACTACTCACACCAATGCACATTTCACTTGTCTGAAATGGAAACATTTCAATATTAGCTCGTTTGAAACAATATATCATGAGCCCTCAATCTCCTTTTTGAAGCAGTGAGAAAGGGGTTCAGCCAGACACTTGTCAGGGATCTTGCATACTTTTTTTTGTTGAAGTATTTTTTACCAGGGATTCCAGAGCAAAATACTAATGCCTCTTACTTTTCTAGCCTGATATTTCAGCTGTACAGAAAGTCACAAAACAGCTGTGGTAACAACGTTTTCATTCCTGCCTAGTGCCTTGGGACTGATTTCCACTGGTGATCAACATCCACAGTCCCTAGCTGAGGTCAAAAGTAGCTGCATGTCCTTTTCACCTCTCAGGATATGGCCATAAGGTACTCAGCTGCCAGCTCTTGGAAGAAAGGGGACAAAATTTTTCAAGTTTGTCCTTCCAGCTGCACTCCTTGGGCAAACCAGCTCTACAGGTGGCAGGAAGAGCTCTGGATATCTGTTTGGGAAAAACCTCAGATAACATGCACTGTTCTCCCTGGAAATTTGGAATTTTGAGAGTGAAGGGGGAAATACATGAGGGAATGAGATTCCTGTTGGAACCCAGGTCTCATGAGTAGTGCAGTTTGAGCATTTGTTAAAAGGAGTGAGAGCTGCAGAGCTGCTACTGATTACTGATAACTATGAAATACTTAGGAAGATCTTCATTTTTATCCTAAGTTCCCTCCATATTGCAAGGGAACTATTGCATTTTATGTGGTTTATTGGAGACACACTAAGAATGCCAAAATCAGGCACCAAGCAACAAGAAGCAAAGAACATATGTGCCTTTTTAAAGTCTTTTGGGTGCTTGTAGGATGGACGTAATTTTGCACACTCACTCATTTTGTTGTTAGGAGTGACAGAATTTTGTGTCTCGCTTCTTACAGATCAGGTAGCGAAACAGCAAAATATTATCCGCTGCTCTTGCAGCCCACTGGCAAAATAAAGCTGGAGCTTTTGAAAAGGATGGGATGAAATCAAGCTGGATTTACTGTAAGAATAAACCAGGCAGAATAAAAACCAAAACGGAGCACAGACCCCAAGGTATAAGGTAGAAAATTCAAGATGGCAAATGTGGCAACATGGAAAATGCCACTTCTGTGCAGAATAATATGATTTGGTGGCTGACACTAAGATGAAGGCAAAATATGATATTTTACACCTGGAAGCTCATTGTTATAGGCATTTACTTTTCCAGGCAGTTTCTAGAATGTAAATCAGACATATTTTCAAATTTGGAGGTGCAGTGGGGGAGAAGCCTTAGTGATCTGTACATCACAGTAAGGAAGCACATCTGGAAGTTTTTCATCCGAAGTCCTTTTTGTTGCACCACGTCTGTGTATGACAGGCACGTAGAGGTTTTCATAGTGACCAGACATATAGGTCAAAATTGGATAAAGGTTCAATTTTGTTCTTTTGTATCACCACCATGACTGACTTTACAGTCCTTTTTCTCCACGTAACGGAGAGAATTGGGCCTCACGTCCTTAACGCTTTTTGTTTGTTGTTTGAAAGATATTGTGATATCGTGGGACATTGATTCTGAGCCTCTGACGCGGACTTTGTATTGATTGATACTTTCAAAGGATAACCGAGTGGTGTCAGCCGCAGGTCCTTGGACTGCCCAGTGTGTGAAGTGTAAAATGAAAGGCTAAACACCCTGGAGAACCGAAGCAGGACAGAAAGGACACACTCTGCATCTGGATGAACAACAGACCTCTCTGCCTCCACACCCCAAGCATAAAATGGGGATAATAATACTTGTGGAAGTGTTAGGACTATTTAAATGTTTGTGAAGAGTTCTGAGCATGAAAAGAGCTAAGTATTAATAGAACTCCATTTGTATTTGTTGAGCTGGTGACGGCGTAGTGCTGTGGGTGTGTGTTAGTGCGTTGCCGGGCCAATGCTGGAAGCGTGCTCCGCTGTAGGCAGGCTGTGCCTGTGTTGGCGTTGGCCTTTTTTGCCATGAATGTTCCTTTTAAAATTCTGAAGCACAAACGATTCACCCTGGGCGACAGAAACGTCCCCGTTGGAGTACTGCCTGTTTTTTAATGAATTTATTGAGAAAATTACCTTTTTTCTAAGGCGATCTTATTTAAACTGGTTTCTTTTGTTACAATAGCTGAGTTTTGTGTTGAGATTCTCCGCGGTTTTTACTACTTGTGAACTGCATTCTAAGTTTCATCTCAAAGGTTAGGCGAAAATTGTTGTCCAGCATGATTACTGGGGAAGGATTTTGTCGTTGCATGATAAACACCAAAAAACCTTTCAATAACGTCGTACTGGGTAAACAACCACAATCCTGTTCTACATCAGCACACGGTGTATTTGTATGTACTTACCGACCGTTTGTAACTGAGTATCTCTTGCTACGGCGCGGGCATTTTTCTAGCCAAACGTCACAAGTGTATACGCAAAAACAGGGTCAGAATAAATAACGTTACCGCCGCTCCAGAGTGCCGCGCGTCCCGTCGGCGGACAGGCGTTGCCATGGGCGGTGCCGAGCGGACTATGACGAGCAGGGAGCCGGGGGAGCGCCGCCTCCCGCCCCCGGTCGCCGCCAGCCCTTCCGGGTCAGCGCCGAGCCGCAGCCGGGCCCGGTAAGCGCGGCGCTGCGTCGGGCGGTGCGGGAGGGGGAGCCGTAGGAAATGGCGGCGGGGTGCCGGGCCCTCCGCTTGGAGCCGTCCCGGCGGCCTCGACGCTGCGCGGGCCGGGGATCGCTCCTCGCTCTCGCGGAACGCGGCCTCGTAACGCGCTGACGGCTCGCGGTCGCTCTGGAGAGAAATTTTCTGTAAATGCGTTGATGCTGACCTCGCGTTGTTGGGAGGTTACGCGCAGACGGGGTCTTGGCGTTCCTGCTGCGGGAAGATGGAAGCCTAAACTTCTGCTTCACCGCGGTGCGATGCGCGCTGTGCGGGTGCTGGCGGGGTTGGTCTCACATGCCTTGTCGCCTTTCCTCTCTCACCGCACCCTTCCTCTTTCTTTTCTCCTCCAAGGCTTTCGGAGATGGTGCTCTTGACCAGGCTTTTGTCTCGCTAGGTATGGACAACCAGAAGGATGAGAAAGGCAGGCTGCTCAGTGCAGCTTCCGCAGAGGACCTGAAAGTCCGAGGTAGGCGCAGCTGGTCAGCTTCAGAGCCACGGTGCTGTGTGTGTGATGTTATCCTCTGTGTCAGCTACCATCTTTAACTGTCATCTTTACTGTAGTCACCCGCTAATGATAACGGACTGTGGCACACCGGAAGAAAGAAGCAAAAGAAAGAACCCTCCTGAAAATATACATTCCTTATGCTTAATTTCTGTGAAATGGTTTCTGTAGCTACTTGCAGGCGTGTCACTTTTGCCCTGTGTTTTCCTAAGGAAAAGAAAAAAGGAAAAGAAAACGTAGCAGAAGCAGATCATCATCCGTTTCATCCACATCATCTTCTAGCACTACATCCACTTCTTCTTCCTCATCACGTTCGTCATCAAGGTCGTCATCTTCAAGTAGCAGAGGTAAGCTGAAGCTTTTGGGAAGGGTGGCTGCCAGTGAAAGCTGAGGACAAAAAATTATTGAGTTCATTAGTCTTCCTTTCTTGGCTAAGTACCCGTAGAGTCCTTTATTCTTTGCATCCCTTGCCAAGTCCTTCTGGTATTTCCGTGAGAGTGAACTATCTTTTTTATTGTTTCTTCTGACAAGCTCGAGCTGCATTTGTTGTCAGGAGGACAGAAAAAGATTGCTTGAGCAGCCTTACTTTAGACGTTTTTAAGTTTTGAGCCTGGCTATGCTCTGGTATATTCCTATAATGTTACCTTTTATTTGGAATTGTAAAGGAACTGCAGAGCTGACAGCTTGAAGGCAGTTGGTTGGAAGACGGGTGGATTGTTTAACTGCCTTCTAGGTTGACCTTCCTGTTGGCAAAGCTTGTGCTTCAAAATCAAATTCCTTGCATATCAGTTGTAATCTTTAAAATTTGTGATCAGTTCATAGTTTCTACTTATAAAAAAGTAAAAACCACCAAAAAAAAAACAAGTTGAAAGGGGGGGCGATTGCTTTTGCCTTTAGCACTGATGGAGTTTTCAAGTTATTTGTCAGCTTCGGTAATACATTTTTGTTGCTTTCTTTGTGAGTCTGGATCTCTGGCTATCAGACACTTGCAGTCTGTTAAGCATATCTGCAGAAAGAGAGAGAAATACTGTCACTATCAATGCCATATGTTGGTATAAGTAATCAGTGCATAAATGAGATTTCCAATTTCCATGCAAGTAAATGGCAGTAAGCTAATATGTTATTTTTCATACGGTTAATTTGAACCAGTACTGATACATTCATCTGAATTCAAGTGTTTTCTTCCTGTTTTACCCTCCTGTATGCCTCATCTCTAAAACCAAATGCCTTTTTCAGAACACTAAATTGTTTCTTTTTTTTTTTTTTTCAGATTCTCCTAAAACTAAATCAAAGAGAAGGAAAAAAGAAAAACACAACAAAAAGGTAAACATTTTGTAGCAGAAATAAGTAGTTAACAAACAGAAAATAGCTCTTTGTATTTCAGTAGTCCTAAAATATCATGGGATGTTTAATGCTTTTGTCTGTGGCTATGTAAATCTGAAGCGTGCAGTTAGGGTTAAAGTAAGTGAACTCTTAAGTTGACACACACCAGACTGTATATCAAATGAGAAATAATTTATGGTCCCTTTTGCCAATAATTGCTCATCCAACTAGAATTTAGCATAGTCACTGAGGAAAATAAGTAGGAACCTTCATAACTTTATAGAATTTCTGTCAGAAGAAACCATTTATAGTTGGTCATAGATTCTCAGTGCTGTAATTTTCCTTTTTTCAGGTCCTGCCTGTTGTTCAGTGATTGTATGTGTTAGGTGTACATTAAAAGAGACAATCAGGGATCATACCATTTCCATTTTCCAGAAATCCAAAGGGTTGCTAATTTTGCTGAATTACTTTCTATGTATTTCATATAGGACCAGCAGTGGTAAAGACAAGCAGCAGTGACTTGTTGGCTAGCCATGGCACGGATAGGCTGCTTGTGGGTTTTCTTTTTCTGCCTTTGCAAATCTGTAAGTGCTACAGAATGTGTCTTATACTTGCAGAAGAGAAAAAAAGAGAACAAAGTGAAGAAAAAGAAAGAAAAGAAGAAAAAGAAAGAAAAAACAGGACCTGTCCAGCTTTCTAAGGTATGCTTGTATGAGTCGAAATTCCCACTGTATTTCTGATTTAAACAATGTAATGTCATAAAAATGTTTATAACTGCAACATTTTTCCTAACCAAATAGAAACTTACCTTTATTTTTTAGACATCTAGGAAGTATGAGAGATTATAATCTATAATTTTCTTTAAGATTCATAAGTATTTGTAATATGAAGCAAAATTACAGGTTTTTTTTTTTTCCCCTCATGTGTGGTCTTATTTTAGTTCTTCAAAAACAAAAAGAAGAATGAAAACTACAGCATGATAACTGGAAAGAAAATTAAGATGAAAATAAAGAAGACTAAGAAGGATAAAGAGGTAAGAGTTAAAACAGTCTGTGTGTCCTCTATGGAAAATATCATCTCTTTTTTTTATTTTCTTCATACTGGTATTTAGTAGAAGAGTAGATCTTACGGGTTATAAATTGAATGAAGATTTTAATGTGTCTATGAATGCCATCTGAGAAATTTAAATTAATTCTTTGGGCAGGCTTTGTTAAATGAGCAGTCTTGGAATATTCAGGCATGAATAGATAAACCAAAGGATGCTGATGCAGGTTCTCAGAATTCCAACCCATAAGGTTGAGCTACTTCATGACTTTTCTTGTTTGTTGAGCTTACACTCTTTTTAATTTTCCTCAGCTTTTTCTGGTCACTTGTGGTCAGTTGTGGTAATTGATGCCTTACTCTGCTTTATAACGAGCATGAGACTAGCCATTATACTGAGAAGAAGGAAAAAAGATAATAGAATCACATATTGATGCATTCTGCCAAAGTTGTCAAATGTTTTTTGCTGAGATACCGAAGGAGCTGGATATCAAGAATAGATAGAGAGCATTTTGTTCTATTGCTATGGATGTTGACAATCAGCACTCAAGTATGTTCTCTCTTTTCAGTAGTGTCCACAGCTCATAGAAATCTGCAGAGGGCTTCTATATTTGTTAAAAAGTGGCATTTTGCTGAAGTATCCAGATTGGTGGATTCTCACTTAGCCATGGCAGTTTGTTCTATAGTTACCAAAATAAACCTAAGCATTCCAAATTCAGTTTCACCAAAAATACATTATCTTCTTGATGTGGCACTAAGGTTCCTTGCTGTCCTTATCCCAGTAACTTGCTTGCTGCAACATTTGATGTCAAATATTTGATGTTTGCTTTTTTGCTTGGCGATTTCAGTTATGAACATGCTGAACTGAACAATATCTCTTATTCATGATATTTTAATATTCAGCGATTGTTTCATGAATTGTGTTTTTAAAAGGGGAAAAAAAAAAAAAAAAGATGAAAAGCAACTGTTTTGACTATTTGGGCTGTCTTTTATGTAAAGAATGTACCTAAATCCATGGTTCCCTTTCTGTTCTGCTACAAGCTGCTGCTTATGCGTAGAAAAAATAATACTTCCCAGAGCACAAGACTTCCTGTGCATATAGCTGATGTTGCTTCAGACACCAGAAAACTGCATCTGTTCTGCTTGTGAATTCCCTCCTGGCTAGGCTGTGTGAGCTACACGCTGACAACCCAGTGCAGCCTCCACAGGGAGCCACTTAGAAAATACACCATGAAATAACAGCAGAGACAGCTTGACTCCTCTAGCGTCTCTTCTGAGTACTCACTGCTTGCACTTCTCCCAGGCACTCTCAGCTGTCTTGTAGCCATTAATGCCCAATTGCCTGAGGCCCTCCCAGCAGCCTCACCGTTGCATAGGCAGGGTACTTGTCACCAAACACCATAATGTTTGTTGTGCAGTGTGCCCACGTGCCAAGGCCCCACAGAAAACAGACTTGTACAGCCTTGGTTCACCAAGCACAGGTCTGTTGAACTATTGCCTCTGCTTTTCTGCTCCACAGAGAGACCGGAACCGTGCAGAGCTGCTTGAATTTCTGAACTCTGCCTTATAATGGGAAGAGTGTGACCAAGGATTTGTAAATACGCCAAGCCGGTGATGATCATGCCTAGCAAAAAAGCTAAAGAAAACTCAGGGAAAAGGATGCCAAGTTTGACAAGACCAGATTCCTGCTGAGACAATCAGGATATCCTTTTTTAATGCAAAATGAAGATCAAACGATAACTTGTTAATGAAGATCTATGTCCTTTTGAGATGCTAAGGTAACAGCCAGGCTGTGGTGTTTTAGAAGATCCTAAGAGTGTGTCATTGGCAATGACATGAATTGACACACTGAGGTCCAATTCTATCCTAACTGCATGCAGAACACGCTTTTAATTTCAAACGTCTTAAAGTTTCCAGTAGCTTAAACAAAGCGGATTATTTGTAACTGTCTGTTGAAAGATAAGGCATTTCTATGTGTATATTTTTTCCAGTAGTGGTTTTACTTGTCCTAAAGAGCAGGTTGACCTTTGTAAATAGAACATCCTTTTACATAAATGCTTTTTTGACAGTTCATTCATTAATATATTATTTTATTTCAGAGTGTGAGGTGTGGTCTTTCTCTGGACGGTTTTATTACTCTTTGTCACTAGAAGTATCAACACTAAATATTCTGGAGCAATAATGGTAGCTGGATAACTTTTATTCCAAAACTGAAGTGGGAAAGTCTTTGGTTCTCTTTATCTGGATCAGCTGCTCACAGGCAGCATGCACTCACTGTAACTAGTTTACTCCCATATCTCAAGTTGCAGTTCCTAGAGCTAAGAAGCCTAAAGATGTGGCCTGCCTTTCTGACCCTGTGAGCTGTTTGTCAAATCTTCGTCTGTCTGAAGTGCTGCCAGTACGTAGCATACATCTGAGAGAAAGAGCCATAGGAATGGTTCTGAGGCAGGCAGTGACAGTGACAGAGATGTCCAGGTGTGTTGCTGGTCTGCAGCCCAGCATTGTGTGTGTGTGTGTGTGTGTGTGTGTGTGTGTGTGTGTGTGTGTGTTTTTTGGCCCCAGCAGACTGCTTAAAGCCTGCTCACTTCTTCCTAGAGCCCTGCCTGCAGGCCCCTGTGTACAGAATGTTGGAATTCCTTGTGAATCACTCATGTGCCAGACACTCCTCAGGAGCCACTGAGAGGTGTGCCTAAAAAAGGCTTCAGTGTGGTTGCCTTTGACAAGGATATCAGGTGGTCAGAGCATGAGGAGTTCATTGCACAGCAAACAGGTAGAAACCTCTTTGAGTCTTTGTCTAGCATGGTGTTTTAAGGAAATCTGAAGACTTACTATTATTGTTCAAGGTGCAATTTTTAAATTTGATGTGAAATTCTCTGGAGATGCTGGAATCCTGTTTTTTTTTCAGTAGCTTTGTTGTTGTGGAACATTTTGCAGTTGTTGCAGAGATTTAACTCATTAGAGATTGAATCCTCGATTCAGAAAAGTTGGCTTGCTTTATTCTTCTGAACATAAAACATGAAAACGCAGGGGTAAGAAATGGAGTTTCCTTGACTTTTAACCTTGTTGTGGATGTATTTTTCGAAGCAGTGTTCTGAAACAGTAGTAGGGAAAAACAAAAGAATCCAACTCCTTTGCTTTGTACTTTATGATTCATACTACTACTATCTATATTTCTATCTAGAGATGCCACGTGTCATGCCCAGATAAGCAGCTTTTATCTTCTGACTTCTCTTGGGGAGGTTAATTCCAAGCACACTGATAAAGTATACTAACATCCTTGCCATTCCATACATTGTATTATTTATTAAATACTTATTTAAGAGTCACGGCAATCATATGCATCTGCTCTGCGTGCAGCTTGGTGGAACCAAGTGTTTTTGAGGCAGATTCCAGTTGCACCAGTAAGCATAGGCCTCTGCAGGAGAATCACTGTAGTGCCATGCAGCCCCAGGAAGAATTTTATTTTTGTTGACCTTTTAACTAAAGCTTAACTTCTTAATACTGCTTCAAATTTCCGTTGTGCCAGCTTAACCAGAGACAGAAGTTATGATAGTAAGGTAACAGTTGCAGATCAGCGTGGGATGTCAGCCTGATAGACAGCCTTGCTAGAGGTCTCCAAAAAGTGCTTATTGTAGGGAAAGATGAAATCTGGAATAAGGAAAATGCATGAGATAGGGATGGAGGGAGGCTGCTGCTGTCAGAAGTCATGGAGTGCAGGCAGAGGTAAAGTGACAAGGGAAGGGATTCTGGGGCTTACCTGGCTGGACAAGTGGAGATTCTAGTTAAAAGGTTAAATGATAGGAGTCTTTCAGATGTGAAGCATACATTTTGTGTGTGTGAGGGTGCTCCCTATCACGTCCTCTGTCTGAAATTCTGAAATAGGAGTCACTGTTGGGGCAGACTGGTAGAAGATACATTCTCTGAACTGCTGCTGCCATACCCTTCCTCCTTGTCAGTATCCTGCTTCTCAAGTATTCTCACCAAATGTGCCACTAGCAGCAGAATTGGTAAGACTTTGTCCCTTGGCCCTGCCCTTTCCACCTCACCGATACTACTACCACGTGTGTGCGCTAGTATATAATGCTGTGAGGCTTTTGTCTCTTCTGTGATGGGATGCTCATCTGTAATTCCTAGATCTGAGCAAACAGGAAAGGAACCTGACATTTCTGAAGATCCCTCCACAGTAAGTACAGTTGGTAGTAGTCTCAAAAAGTTTTGAGAGGGGATAGATTCCCTGAAAAACTTAAGAAACCACTCTAAACATGAAAGAATAATTACTTGATACAAGCAATTAAATGATGCAGACAGTTCTCATAAGCAGTGCAGTCCTTTGTCACTCACTTTTGTGATTTGCTTGAACTTGACTCCTTTGTGCAAAAAGATACTGAGATTAAAATGACAAATCAGTCAGAAATACCAGTTAGGCTTGGAAGTGCTTGCTGTGTTAAACTAGGATATATCAACCTGCAGTGCTGGAGAGGACATGCAGTTTTGATCTCTTCAGTGCTGAGTATGGTTCAACTTAAGCAAGTTGTGCCATTTTGATGTACTTGAATGTTTTGTGCTGCAGGTTAATATGGGCTTCCCTGACATCTCGGAACATCTCCCTCTGCCGCTAGGAGGACAGAGCTGTACACGCAGGCAAAAGCCAGAAGTCAGAGAGGCTGGAGTAACTTGATTTAGGGTCAGTCGGGGGCTGGCTGAGCCACATGGTAACCACTGGGTGGAGCTCTGAAATAGCTTGCTGTACGTGTCAGTCCTACAGGGCTTTGCTGTGATCGTTCAGAAACAGGTTTCCAAAACTGTTGCTCACTCTCGATTCCAGCTCTCTTTTGGGCACTCTGTGAAATGGCTGGGGTTTTGTGGCAGTGGGTTCTTCTGAGGGCTTTGAAGTTTTGGGCACACCTGGACATTCCCAAGGCCAGTTACTTGATTACATTAGAAGCTGTAGGGGGTGAGCCTTTCTAAGAGCTGCTGTTTAGAATTATCAGCAGACACCCAGCCCAGCCTTCCATCTCCTTCTCTGGACAAAACAACTCGCCAAAATTATTGTCCAGTGCAGAGACCATGATTTATTTAGCTCTTCAGAGAAATAATCTTTTTTTGTCTGCTCATTTTTGGCCTTAGGGTGTGATTCATGAGGAGTAGGAAGCCTCTAGTGTTTTCTGCAGGGAGAGCAGGATGCAGTGTTGGTGGCTCTAAGGAAGCATGCTTTGAGACTTAGTAAGCAATGTGACTGCTAATATCCATCCTGACAAATGTACGTCGGTGGCAGAGGTACAGAGCATTAAGAGGACAACTGGTACCAACATGCCAACTGTTGGTGCTATTTTCCATTCAGGTGTTAACGTAGTTGTATTTGGTTTGTGTTTTGTTCACATGCTGTTCTCTGCATGGCAGTGATATGAAAGAAAGGCAGCATAAGAGTGAGGAAGCGGTATTTATTGGGAAAGGCAGTTAGAAAGTTACTCACTGCTTAGAATATGCCAGCAGGTGGCATTGCTGTCCATCTGCACTGCCTCATACAGGGCTTTTTGTTTCCCTCCTTTTGGACTTTGGCTTCACAATAATTCTGAAACACTCTAATTAGCCTTCAAAGATGTGTTGCTTATGGTGCATGTTTGTTACTGCTGTCCTATGAATGTAATCCAGTCTTTCTCCATTTCCTCCTGGCTGTGCTTTGAACAGACCACAGTCTGTCCTGCTTCTTCTCATATACAGAAGGTAGAAGAAAGGTTGGAACTTCTGAGTAGCTGTATGCAATGGGAGTGAGTTGCTGAGAGCCAGAAGGAACCTGGAAGGATTGGGTGCTCTTGCACCATCCTTACAGGAATTGCTGAGTTGTTCAGATTCAACACTGTAGTCTTCTACCTGTTAAATAATTTTATGCTTCCAGTGTCAGAATAACACCTAAAAGGAAAGAGGGGTATTTCTCTGGCACTGTTTTGTTCTACATCTGTTACTTAACCTGTCTTCAGACTAAACCACACACGGTCTGCTGCTTTAGGCAATCTGATACTGCTGATAATAAAGCTGGAAGAGGTACTGTACATGGACCCTGACTCATCAAAATCCTCTGAGAATATAGCATTATAAATACTAAATAGGAATAACAATAATTACATTCTGAGAGTGGATACTGGGGTTTAGAAAATGCATTTCTCTTTCCCCACATTCCTGCCGTATCGTCCAATGAGGGAGGTTAGATTTATTTGGTAGAGGCAACATGTAATTGTGACATAACAGCTGACACTGTAATCTGCTTATCCAGTCAGGACTCCAGGAATTTTATGAAGTATGTTGTACACAGATGTTCATGAACCACCACTTATTTCACTGTTCTTCTCGTAGCTTTTCTCTTTGCTTGTCGTGCAAAGATTCAGTTTGAGAGTATCTTTACACAGCAACTGCACGGAAAACACACGCCAGCCATGGGAGACTTGGCCCTGCAGCCCACCTCTTGGGGTCAGTACTGTGTCTTCCTGATGTGAGCCAGCTTGAAACACAGCTTGCCTGATCACACAGAGGGAACAAGAGGCCCCTTGTGCAGAGAGGACAGCAGTACCAGCAAGAGGCAAGCTCCCAGACTGCTATGTCTGTGCCTGGCACAGGTGGGTGGAACTCACTGAAGCTTCAGAGCCCTTTCTCTGTTGCAGGGTACAACAAAAAAAGATGCTGACTTGCACAGTCCTGTGCTTCCCAGAATTATATTTTAGCAAAACTAGCATGCACTGTGTAGCTTATCATCCTGTCTGAACAGTGAAGTTGACATAGGAGTACTGGAAGGCCCAACCATCCCGTTTTGGGCATAGCCTATAGAAGTGTTCTGGGGAAGGAGTGTGAGCAACAAGACAGAGACACTGCTTGTCCCCTACTATGTTTCTTTGCACAGCTTCTGGGAAGGAATGGCTTAAGCCTTCTTTTGTAGTCTATATCTTGACCACTTACTTCAGTTTATTCCTGGAGACGAGAAACACTCGTCTGTCTGATCTCTGCAGTTTGCTGAGCAATGCAGTCTACACTTCAGTGAGACTTTGTCTTGGGGAAAAAAAAAAAAAAGCTGCTTCTTGTAACTCTTTTCATCTATCTAGAATTGGTAGGAGTGACTTGACTCACAAGTATCTTGTGACAAAACATTCATTTTGTTGTTTTTCTCATTTTGTGGTAATACTGATCAGTGTAAGATGTACTTGGAAGCACACTGATGAGGATTTAAAGTCAAGATTGTATCTGTAAACCACTTAGCTTCAGAGAACTTCAGACTTCTGCAGTTGTTTAATCCTAGCTATTTATCACCTTACATCTTGGGATCTGTTTGAAGAGGTAGCAAGTGGCTGCATTTGCACCTTGTAGAAAGAGGATGTTTTTTTGTTTAGCTTTGGTTTCTACCATTCTTGCCTTTCTCCTTTGATGCGTGCACAGCATGCAGTAGAGAACTAGAATGGCTCTTGTGTTTGGCTAGATGTGGACAGATTGCTCCTTTAATTAATGACAACAATTACAAAAATTTGTTTTATATTTCGTAGCTTTGCTTTAATTTTCTAACGTTCCATGATGAAATACATAAACAGTGTAATCTCAGTGGACAGGTATTTCCCGTGAAGCATACTCCAGTTCCCCAAGGTGTGACAGCTGTCTGAGGTATATGCTGATAGAGCTGAAGAGTTTCCTCCTGCACATCTTTGCTGGCCACCACAGCCTGGGGCCAGACTAAGCTGTAAGAGCAGAGCTGCATTTTCTTTCTTAGGTGAGTAGTGACTCTGAAAAGTGTTTCAGCCCCTTGAAGCCGAGCCATGCACCTGAGCTACTGTAGTGGTGTTGCCATTATGTCTTAACATGTGCAATAAAAGTCTCTGATTGCTTTTTCCTGGGTCTAACAATGTCCTTTGGCCAGCATAACACTACCACTGATGTGATGCAACAGTGATGCTCTAGGCTGACACCGAAGTCTTTGTTCAGTTTTGAAAGAATGAGGATTTGGAATTATTCTTGTTCAGTTTACTTAGTTGTTTGTTACTGGTATTGTGCTGCTATTTCACTTCTCATTTTTCTTTTGGAATTTAATCACTGGACTCTCTCTAGAGTGGCTAAGATAGTACAGTCTCATCTAAGTTGTGTAGGAATGCTTTTCTACACTAGTAGGCAGTGCAGTCCAGGAGAAGCACAGCTGTAGAGCAGTACAGTTGTCAGTAAGAGCTTAATGTTCACACTATACAAGTGTAAGGAGGTTTTCTTAGTCCTGTTTCATGGTATGCAAACCTGAGAGTCAGCTGCAACAGATCATATAGGTTAGCTTAATCCAAAGGCAATCTAGTTTGTCCCTGCTCAGATATGTGGACCATAGTGCAGTAGGTAGGGGACAAGCAGGAGTTGCGCTCTCCTGATTTTATCTGAAATTCTAATTCAGTCACTCAAAACATGGAATTAGGATAAGGCAAAAATGAGTAGTTACTTGTTGCTGCATGCAGTGACTAAAGAATGATTTAGTTCAGGCTACAGTTCCTAAGAAAACCAAGTGTTAAAAGCACAGTGCAACAACTGCATATCCTAAGCACCTCTCGAGCTCTGTGTCAGTACCTGCTGGTGCATACACTGTGCAAAAAGTTGCAGTCAGTCTCCAGGTAGCTGGTTGCAGGCAAGCATAGTACTTGTTTTGCACCTTTCAGAGTGCTAGATGGCCAGATTGGTACCTGAATATCTCTTCAGCGTGAGATGGTTCTGTGAGCCAGTGTAACTTGCAGAAGAGGTACAGGGAGAAAGTGGTACTATTTGAAAGTTTGGATTACATTTTATTGTGGAATTAGAGATGGCAGGCAAACTGAAGCTTGACAGCTGTCACAGGTGCCATCACAGCCTGGCCCTCATATGTATATGGCTTTGACTAAAGGTCAGATTTGTCTCCCTCTGCTGACTGCAAAACAAGAATGGTATCTGCTAGCTGGAGGTTGTTAATGAAGGATACAGTATGATCACAGCATGCTGTGATAATATTGCAAACAGTCTTCAGGTGATTTCATTAGTTTTGAACATTGGTGCAGGGAAGTTAGTTACTCCAGGTTCTCCACTGGATAGAGTGAGCACATTACAGACACCGTACTGTAGCAGAGTTTTATGTCTGTATCAGAATGTCCCTTCTCTCCCCACAGTCTATCAAATATTGCATCAAAGCAGTCAGTAGTAAGGGCATTAAAATAAAACTTGAGTACAAAAAATTGACTACAGCACTGTAGCATGAAATTCATGACAGCTGTCAGTCCAGCAAGTATAGTGGCTTGCAAATATATTTTAAAAACGGTTAATTTTTTTCAGGACAGTGTTTTTTTTAGATGGTGGTATCTTGCTAGGGATGACAAAACTTCTAGATACCTAAGGTTATGCTAAGTACGTCAAGCTTTTATTGTACTGCATATACACAGTCACACCACTTCACAAGGACATAGAGCTGAAAAACACCAAGTTGATTGTCAGAAGGCTTGAACCTCTCCCCTGTTGACCTGGAGCTGAAGTAGCCAGTCCTAAACTGGGTGGTATATTTGGAAGCCCTGAGGTTGTTTTTTTTAATTATTATTAAAAGTGATCTTCTGCAGCAGTGTTTACAAAGGGGCTAGATGTTACAGCCTTGTGTTTAATCTTAGCTAGCCCAGAGGAGAGTGAGAAACAGCCACAGTTCCTTCCACAGTCTTAGAGAGCTGTTAAGGATTTGATCTTGATCTTTGTTTTTATGCTGTGATCCCCCAACATTTCTACTCTAGGATAAATTTCATGTGCTGGAATCATTCCCAGGGTTGGCATAACTTCAAAGGATTTTGTTTTGGTTGTAGTACCCACATGCTGTTGCAAAAAAATCCCTGGGGAAAAGAGTTGGAAACAGGCAAAAGAACAACAAAGCTATGCAATGTTCTCCAGGAGGCTATATCCCACTGGGGATGATTCCCCAGAAGCCAGTCATAGGGGGAGATCCCTATCTTCCTTCCCCAACTCCTGCTGGTCATCAGAATTTTTCTTAGTCCTTGGCTTTCCTCTACAGGAACTGTGATTTTTCAGCACTATGTTCTCCTTCTTTCCCTGGTAAGAGTTTTCCTTGTGGATGCTGAGTTAGGGCCCTAGTAGCTTTTCCTCACTGGTGTTTTCTTGTTTACTCAAGGTCTCAGCAGAACCATGCTGGCCTACAGGCAATTCAGTTTTCATTAAAGATTCTTCTGTAATAGTATCAACTCACTGGCCAGCATCCTGCAATATTGGAAAGCTCTCCTCTGAGCACTCGTGAGAGAAGAGTGAGGGAATGGACCTTCATGTGCCAGAGCCCTTCAGCCATTCATAACAGCAGCTTATTGAAACAATCTCAACTCTAAGCTGTACAGAGTGCTGTAGATGAATGCTGATTCCCTTCACCCTTCACTGATACTATCCTTCAGTACTCTTTCAGACTTAGTCATAAATGTTAATTTCAGCCCAGTGAATTATTACTGGGATGCAGAGTGTAGCACTTAGCTCAGTAACACAGAACACAGGACCAAGAAGAGCTTTTGACACAGAACTGATGTATCTACCCACAACAGATTGTTACATTTCTATCTGCTCTGCAGGCACAAGGTTCAGGGGTTCTGCTTGCATAAGAGAGAAAATACCCAAGAAACCTGAGCATGCTGTGCAATTAGGTTAGTCTTCCATCTTAAAAAGTTTGTCTGCTTTGCTTGAGCTGGATTGCTACTCAAGAGCAGCACTGGGTTTACCTGTATCTCCAGTAACAATGAGGAAGGTTGTTACTTGGAAAAAGAAGTTCAATTCTGACTCAGATACTAGCCCTAACTCACAGGCCTGATCCTGCAAGCCTTTGTCAATAGGACTTCTTGCATTCAGCCAGCAGCTCTCACTAGCTTGGGCCAATAGTTTTAGGAGGTAACTTCATCCAGGCTGAGGGGAAAGGGAAAAGAAGATAGATACCACAAAACTAATTCATTTTATACCAGGAAAAAAAAAAACCAAAAAACAAAAGTAATAAAAAATAGGATAGTAAGTGAGCCTTGCTCTTAAAGTTGCTGATTACTTCTAAATTAAAGGAAAAGCTGGCATGTGTGGTAATAAATTGTCACATATTGAGGGCATCAGCAGCAGTTACTATGGACACAACTTCTGAGAGAGGCAGACAGTAAGAGAAAGATGGATCAAAGAAGAAATGGTAGAGCTAAAAAAAAAAAAAAAGGGTTAATTGGGATTTGGAGAGATCACTGTTTAAAAACCTTGTTCAGTACAGAGTCAGTAATCCTTGGCATTCCGGAATTCTGGCATGCTCCAAACTCTCCTGGTGGGTTGGGTGCCCCGCTCTACATCCTCAGAGATGGTCTTGATGTCGCTGATGAACGGGGAAATCTTGGACCGGGACTTAAACGTTGTTAAGGAGAGGCTGGTTTTGTTCTTTGTGTTCCATTGCTTGGCGAGCTTCTTGGCGTCTTCCTCCTCTTTGATCTTCTCAACAGCTTCCTGCAGAACAGAGCGGAAGAGCCGAGATACTTCCTGCACTTCTGGTTCATATTCAGCAATGAGTTGCCGGAATCTGAAAGCACAGTCAAGGCACAGCTTTGATTAAAAACATCAAATTAGGGATTGCTGCCAAGTCACAGTGCTAAGCTTGGAACTTGCGCTCTTACAAAATGGGACTCCCTGCATTGAAGGGAAGAATAACAGAGAGGAGCCATGAAGATATGCTCAAGGTCTCTAAAATCCAGAAAGCCAGAGAATGTAAGGAAGCAATTAATCACTATTTCTCATAAGCACAAGAAATAATAGGGAGCACCAAACAAAGCTAGAGCGTGGCATCTTGAAAACAGAAGGAAGTGCTCTTTTCACATAACACCTATTAAATCAGAACTCAGTGCTATCAGTAGCTTAAGAAACAACACGGTCAGACAAGTTTGTGGAAAACATCCTCATCACTGCTGATTAACTGTGATTGTCTGCATGCAAATACTTGCTCAAATAATCTCTGAACTGCCGCCTACCAGAAGCTAAGGATATATCACAGAAGAGGTCCCACTAGATTTCTCATTTTTCAAATTCTCTTTTTCCACAACATTACCTAGTGGCCACTAGACAAACTCTTACCCAGTAAAACTCTTTGTTACACATTCAATCTTTTCCTAATATTTAAGTTCCAATGGATTTCTTTAAGATAACAGTGGCTCAGCTGATAACGTCTTGATTGGAAGCACAGCACTGTACCTAATTAAACAACTCTGAATTGCTCCACTGTCTTCTCTACAAAGAGCTCTGAATGATTTCTTGTCATTTACTAAGCTAGGTTAATATGAGGGAAGTGGAGAATTATCACTGTTTCTTTTGCAGGTGGAGAAGATGAGATGCAGAGCAGGGTAGTTTTTGTGAAGTCACTGAGTCAGTCCCTGGCTGGAGCAAGAAGAGAATTAACTGTTCTGGTCACCTGGTTGAGTGACTGGCCCCCATTCTGGACATGGCTACTCTTCTGATAATATTCAGTTCTTAACATAAAGATTTTATCTGCAAATAGTGCTAAACTATTACTTCACTAAAATCCAGGTGGTTATACTTAATGCAAGTTAAAATATGTATATGCAAGTTAAAATATATATATAAAAATATGTAATATCTGAAAGCATTTTGATATTTTCCTTTAACAGAACTGAGTGATGATGGAAAACAGTAGAAATGTCTTTAAACGAGCCCAATAAGGCAGCAGTTGACAGATTAAAATCCTGCCTCTAGGGTTTTTTTAATCATCCCTAAGAACGTAACAGAAGGTTCAACGTACTCCAGAACTGCAGTGTATAATGGTACCCAATGGTACTAAAAATATTAAGGGCAGAAGGAAAGCCAAAGGTGTAACTGGAAGATTATGTGTGTTTATGCTTTTGATTTTTACTATGGAAGCCTGATATTGGATGCATCTCCTGACATCATGCTATAAAGCAGATATTTCAGTGCTCGCTCTCTCAGAGCAAGTATTGACAGCTACACATACAACTGTGAGGAGACCAGCCTTCCACACTGCTTGGGAAATTCAGTATCATCAGAACTACCACTCACTTTCAGGATACCAAATGATCAGTTACCAAAGTCGCAGAGATGTTTCTTAACTGTTGCAATTGCTTAGGATGTATTCCTGATCTCCCTAACCATCATCACCTGCATTCCTAAGAGTTATAACAGTGAGAACAGAGGTTTGCTGTATATTGCAAACACAATTGTAGAATGGTTTGGGTTGGAAGGGACCTTTAAGACCATCTAGTTTCAGCCCCCCTACTATAGGCAGGGACACCTCCCTCTAGACCAGGTTGCTTACAGTCCCATCCAGCCTGGCCCTGATTGCTTCCAGGGAGGGGACATCCACAGTGTTGCTGGGCAACCTGTTCCAGTGTCTCACCACCCTTACAGTAAGCGATTTCTTTCTGATACCTAGTCTAAGTTTTCCCTCTTCCAGCTTAAAGCCATTTCCCCTCATCCTGTCACTACATGCCTTTCTGCCTTCTGAGAAGGAACTTTAGTTGCATTATCAAAGATCCACAAATACAGTTCTCACAATAAATACACTCTTCCCTTTATTCCAGTCAGAAGTTTAGACAGATGAGTCCATTGAAACCTCAGTCTTCACAACATTATTATTATGCTAGGGAAAGCATCTTCAAAGGTCTTTTATTGCTAAGGTGAAATGAATGAGTCATTCTGTTTTATCTTTATGTGTATTTTAAAGAGCAGTGCTGTCATACTATATCTATCCACCAGTACACCCTCTTTTCCTTGTATTGGCAGTTGTGCATCCAGAAGACCCTAGCACTGCCTCAGGTTTTTGAGGTTGTTTAAAAACCAAACAGAAAACAATGCCAAAGACTGTCTGCCAGTCACTCAAAGAAAAGCTACTGTCATTCAAATGGAGAGGAGGAGAGTTTTTTTTCTCCCTCCACAGTAAGATGAACCCTGTCCCTTTATTAATGCCCACCTAACTCCAGATCAGCATGTTTGCGTAAGGGAGAGTTGATGTATAAAGTTCAAAAGGCATGAGTGCCACAAGCATTTTCCAGCAGAAAGGACGAGTCATTTATCAGGCTAAGATCTAGCTAAATTAGTCCATGTATTGGAAGGTAGGTGATGTTTACTGCAGCCACTTGTACGCAGCTGAAGCCATCCTCCCTAGCTATCAGTGAAAGCCAGTCGCAGTGCTGACTGATCAGCAGTCTCTTCTCTGCACAAAACACACAACATATAAAGCCAGTTAAACCTCTGGAATCAAGGAATGTGGGTTTATATCCTGCGTGCCATTACTGGAAAACAAACTCTACACAAAGCTGTTTAGTAGAACCAAGCACACAAAATTGCACAAGGCTTACCTATCTTCTAGCACAGGTTAACACCCTTACACTTTTGCATGAAATAGTTTCAAACCCAGCAACTGTGCAATGATATCTAAAAAAAATCCATCAACAGGATTTTCTTACTCATCTAAGAAGTATACCTATCTATCTTATTTGTGAAACGAGTTAAGATGATAATACCAGTAGCTAACCTGTAATATATTACAGGAGTTTAATGTAAACACCTTAAGACGTGACTATCAACAGAAGTCACCTTAAACCAGCACAGGAGCCTAAAGAGCATGTTATGTGCACATAGAGATGAGTGTGTTCAGTAGTCCAGGCTGTGCTTCCATCACAGTCCAAACAAATTTGTTTCAGTTGTGACCCTTCAGTTTCCTCATACAACCATTTGATTGTAAGACTGGCTGCACTTAGCCACCTGTCTTACTCCATAGGTCCTCAGTTAAATAGGTTTCCTAAATAAAGCCTGTACTTTAAAGATCTGTTAAATCCAGTAGAAGTTGGTGGACTTAAACAATGTGCTTATAGTGAAGCCTGTTCCCAAGTCCCGAACTGGGAGTTCTAAGTAGATTTAGTTATTGACAGAAAACATGGGGTGCTTAGTGCTAATAATCAGCTTCTGACTCCGGAATCTTTATGTTGGGCAAGATTTCTGGTGATGCTATGAAGCTGTAAACAGCTTTGATAGAGAAGGTTGCTTGACTCACAAAGAACTATGCCAGTCACACTAACTGCTACTCTGGAGTCAGATCAACCTCAAACTTGAGAACGTAATTGTAAACAAACATTTCTGATTGTAGTCATTTGTCTTACATTCAAGCTTACTCTGAAGTCAACTTCTGCTATAGATAATCCTTAGAAAATAACAGTCCTAAGTCTATGCTATTAACGATCTCAGATCACTAAAATGAGGCTTTGCTTTTCTATGCTATACTTTTTTTGTTTCTCTCTGGACAGAACCTGACAGTTTCACTTTTACCAAAACTGATGGAAATGAAACTGACCGTAACCAGCTCTAATTAGAGCTACAGCTTTGAGTAGAGATGGTGAAAACCTACCATTCTGAATTAGCAAGCTATTAGTCTGCTCATTTTGTTTAATCATGTCAGCTAGGTACGAAGGGCCTTACCAAAAATCACTGTCACTTCCTTCAGATGGCTTTGTGATTTAAGCTGTGCGAGCCATCTCCAACCCGGTAATCTACAGTTAAAGTTACATGTGAATGCAAAGCTTTATTTGTATGAGGTAAATCAGATCTCCAGCTGTGGAAGAAGTGATGACATTTGAAGTGTATTTGAATCTTAAAAAGCGTCAAGGGGCTGAAATAAAAATCTACTGACTTAAAATACGTTTTTACAGAACAGACAAACTGAATCTGAAACAAACCCTCCAGCTTAAGAAATGCTCCTTTCTAATCTCCTCCACATCCAAAGAGATAAGAACTCTGCCTCTCGTAGATGTGACTGTAGCCCCACAAAAAGACAATGTGGACAATCAGTCCTTTGAAGAACAAAGGACATCTCTGACAAATCATCAAAAAGCATTTTGTTGTGGCTTTGACTCTTAGCCCCAGTCTCACAAAGGAGAGCCTGCATGACACAAACCAAACAAACTCACCCTTCATGCAAGACTCACACTACCACGCACCTGAACTGTGTTATTTAGGTATTTGCATGCCTGCTTTGAAGCTCCATCAAAAAGAACTTCGGTTCTTCAAATGTGTAAAATGAAGGGATCAAGGGAACAGAATCAAGGGCTTCTGCAAGGTACACACTCAGCATCTGCATTTCCAGATCCAAATTTGGAGACTTTTCTTTTTTGGGGGGGTGGAAGATTTTCTACAAGTTGCTACATATTATAAAGTCACAAGGTATTTCAGGGAAAAACATCAGAAGCACAGTGATTAAATACATAATTGGAAGTTTGAAGATTTCAAAGTCCTAGCTATGATAGTTATCCCAAATATTTTGGGGGCAAGTTATTACAATTTCAAAGCTTTCTCACTTTCTGAGAGGAGAATTAATCCAGTTTTAACTGTCTTCTTGTTAGGCTGCATGCTCCACTCTCTTGCACATTCTCAACTCCTAGCATGGCAAGCCCCCCTCTTCCGTTTCCTGGCCTCTTAGAAGGCAGAGAAGAAGAAGAGTCAACTGTTCACTTTTCCAACACAGGAAGAAGTAGTTATCAAATAAAACCAGAACATAATAGTTTAAGGCAAGCAAAATACAGTTTTCTGCAGCAAAGTTATAATTCAGATGTGGAACTCCACCACAGGAGAAGTTTACATATTCAAAAACAAAATAAAGCAAAAAAACTGATAAATAAATAAATAAATGAATGAATGAATGAATAAAAACAGCCCAAAGAAAAAGCCACATAGGGCAGTTATGGACAGAAGCACCACTTCTGGCTCCACAAATCTCCACGTGACAAGGCACAGTAAGCCAGCAGCCATACACAAGATACCATCCATGGTGTATCTGCTTGCCTCATTTGTTTTCTTTAGACAGATGCCACTAGATCACACATAGATTAAACAGGCCTTTGACTCAGTCCAGTTCTGCCATTTTTATGGCCATGACATTCCTTTCTCAACCACTGATTTGAAACAATTAAGGCATGCAATCTTTTTTTTTTTTTCTCTCCACATGGCTTTGCTACCCATACAAACTCCATAGCATGGAACAAACAAAACACACCACTTCTTGAATTATAGTATAATCCAGTTTGTTACAGTCTATCACAGTAACTTAAAAGAGGCCTTTTAAGAGGATGGTTTTGTGATTTTTTTTGATGACGCACACATACAATTTGACAACACCGTTGAATATGTTTACCTCCAGTTAAAGGCATGCTGGATGCTGAATGAGATTGAACAACTTCTACAAGTTACAATGAAATCAAGGGGGAAAAAAATGCACACAAAGCATCTTGCATCATCTGTCTCAGTTAAAAATATAAACAAATAATAAGCAAATGGTGTATGTCACAGCTTAATACTCTTCTGAAGTTATGAACCTTGAGGCCTCCCAGCTCCAATGGCTCTCATGGAAATACCTGTTTGCCAGACAGACCTTGCTCAGTGGCCCTGGGGATGTTGAAAATTACGCAGAAACCCAAGGAGTTTGTAGTGATTTGTTTACAGCATAGCTTAAAGTTATACAAACATAAGGCAAGTATATTACCAGCAAACTTTCACTGCTACTGAGCAACCCCAAATCTCTGGTTCTGCCACCACAGCAATCTTTGCGATAGTCAAAGCCCTGTACACACTTGTTTCCAAGGTTCAGCCCTGGGCAAGGGGGGCTGTAAGCCAGAGGGCCAGTGATGCCAGAGCTGTAGATTCAAGGGAAGACAGGTGAAGGCATATGCAGTGAGAAAATTGCAGAGTGCTCAGCACCCCAGTGTAAGTGGCCTGCCAGGACTGTGCTTCTAACCCCAAGTGAAAAACATGGTGAGATGGGGAGGTGGATTATAAAGGCCCATCTCACAACTTCACTTGGTCTCCATGGGACTTCAGAGTCATTGCTCCTCACTTGCACTGTGCTAAGTGAGAGGACTTAACTTAGACTGGACCTCTCAAAAGGGAAAGAAAAAAGGTCATCTCCTTCCCTTTCAGTTTGGATACCACTACAGTTAGGTGGGTTAGTTCTAGTTCAAAGCCAACCTCACAAAAGGTTGCTCAGCCATCAAGGAGCAATCCAGCATCCAGGATTGCTTGGAAAGCTCACCAGGAAGTGCAAGAGGCTACATCACAGAAGGCAGAAGCACTACCTAGCTGTTCAAGCCGAACGCTTACTCTACCTGTATGCATATGATGGAACTAGCATGCTCTCCTTCCTTTTTCTGGGAACATTTGACTCAGACTGAAAAATATAATAGCACCTTTTGGATAGTCTGGACACTGCTGGGACAAGTGCCTTGGTAAAGCTTCTGCACAACTTAAATCAAGGAAGGAAGCCTTAAATTAGAGTAGATAATACTAAAGGTGAGGAATCTCCACTCTCAGAGATACTCAACAACAGATAGGATAAGGCCTCAGCAACCTGACCTGGCTGTGAAGTTGGCCCTACTTCAAAGAGAGGGACACACTTCCAGTAATCCCTTTAAACCTTGCTTATTCAAAGATTCAAAAGACTGAAGCAAAAGCCATGAAATACTGAAACTGCAGCAAAATTAGGGAAGATAAAGTTCATCTGGCCAGTAAGGAGCATAAAGGACTCAAGCCACTCAGAGAGAAATGGCATTTAGTAGCTTTCCAGATAAAATGATACCACATTAAGCTGACTTTAAACATTCAGCCTTTCTTCTCCCACAAAGATATTGCCACAACACAATCCTCAATACAGGATACCCAAGTCTTGGTTCTGTTGGTCCTAACAGCTCTTGCTCCCCCCTCCCCCCCTCACACACCGTGAAGAGGAGAGAGGGAAAGGGAAGGTCTGGATCATCAGATCTTTTACTGTACCTGAGTATGACAGGTCCACAGTAGGAGGGATGTATTTTGGTACACATATCCTCCAGCTGCAGCCTTTCTCCTGGGCTGATATCATAGTTCTGCCTTGGGTAGCTGACCAGCCAGCCGTAGTCCACCCCAGTCTTGATCTTGCGATACTCATTCTCCCGCTCCCGCTGCTGCTTCTCTGCCTGCTTGATCTGCCAGCTCAGCTCCATCATTAGCGTCTCAACCACCATCTCTGTGGGGTTCCTCTGGGAAATCCGATTTGGGGGCTCATTCCACCTGAACCAGGATGCCAGTGACATAGTGCCCTGCGTGTCTTCACTGGGAGCAAATTGGGGGTAGGGAAGGAGAGAAAAAGAACAGTGCCATCATCAATATAGCTCAGACAAGAACTTTCTCCCCCACACATCCCTCAAATCTGTTGTTCACTTACAAGTGCTACTGGATTTGCCATTTAGAGGAACTACTAATTGCTGAGCACCTTGAGAAATCTCACCTGTGGCAGCCAACTTGTGTAGAGAGGCACTGAACTGCCAATCACCACATAATTAAAATTACAGGCACAATTCCTACCTCTGAAGTCAAGTTATGGGATATCTTTCTCCCACTGAGTAGGCAGGGGAAGAATTCTCCTGCCCGCAGAGCAACAGGGACTAGGCCTTGCCTGTCTGAACCCTCTCCATCCTGGGAGAGCAGGACCCTACATACAAAAACTCAACACAAGGAGTCAGGTGTATACAGGCGCTGTAGGAGCCATGTGCTAGCCAACAGGGGATCCTCAGAGGAAGCAGAGGAAAGGTAACGCGGGCAGATAGCAGAAGTGATACAGTTCATCTGTACTTCTTGCTGGCAAAAACAACAGTTGCATTCATCACAAAGCCAGGCAGAGCTTTAAATGTTATTTAGCGAAAGAGTTACTGTATGCAATGGGAGAGGCTACACCATCTTCTCAGAGCAGAAGACCAACTACCAGTTATACCAGAATAGCACACCTTAGGCACACACCACCAGTAGCAAAGGAGCTGAGGTTGGACTGAGAGCAAAGTGGCAGCATATCAAGGTTTAAACTGGTATTACTTCTAAGTGAGAGGTTTCTGATGCTGGGGAGTTACATGGCACTTAGAATGCAAAACAAGCTGCAGTAATCAGCTCAGTGAAAGATGGAATTAACTCCCTTTTGTGTAGTCACTTTCTGAGGATAATGCGTGGAATGAAGTTATTAACAATTGTATTTGTATTTAAACAAAATAGAGTTCAAAGCAGTCACCAGAGACCTGAACAGGAGTAAAACAGCATCTGGTTCTTCTTGCAGCGTGCTTGCCTTGCTGCTCCCTTCTATTAGCCTACAAGGAGGAGGGGTGGCACAAATCATGCTTGCAGCTGGGTTACCAAAAGTCTCCTGGCTGCAACTCAATCAGGACAGAGTGTCAGCTGTTAACATAAGAGCCTGATTCTGCATGGCCTGAGAAAACTTCTTCTGATAAGAGAAACAGACATGAAGACAGACATAAAAGAGAAAAATAAGCTTTTAAGCTGCCACACTGGGGCCTTCAATCAGTGCAAATCACCAGAAGCTTGTGACTACCCTGCGTTCTCGTTACAGCTGAGACACAAGTTCTCAGACTTCCTAGAAGGGCAGTGCTCAACAGGATTCTGCCTTCAGCGCCAAAAAGATTCTCTGCACTGGAGGTGAAGGCCGCTCGAGCTGCTTCCACAGCTTTACTGCTTGCTATAATGTAGCCTTGCTCTCTTTCAAGAATGTGCATAGGTCACACCATTAAAGAACAAGGCTCCAAAAATCTGGACAGTCAGTACTGTGTCCTGAGTTTGAAGTCATCTCAGAGACTGATGCTTAGGCTTCGTTAAAATCACAATGCTCACCGAAATGTAACAAAGGACAAGTTTCTCTAGTCCAGTTTCTTTCCTCTCACTGCCAGCTACAGGCTTCTTCAGAAAGAAGACATGTAAGGGCTGAAAGCTTCCACAGGGCACAGATCTGGCTACCTAGATGTGTAAGGCTGCACATAGTCCTCTGGGACTGTATAAACATGAGCTTACACATGAGGCATCACTACAGTAACCATTTTTCACTCTGGAGTAGCAGCTGTGATTACCTTCACGATACCACTCCTAGTTGGCACTTGCAGGAAGCGCTCCTGCTCCCATCTAATTTCTGTGCCCTAGAGGAGGAGCAGGAGGTCCCTTCCTTTGCTTGCAGCACCAGTGACTCCAGCCAGCAATCTGCTCCTGCTCTCATATCAGCACTGCTGCTGCTGACTTGCCCAAGACACATGAAAGAACTCAGTCTGGAACTGGTGTGCTGACAGTTTCAGCTCCATAATCTCATCACCATAACACATGCCTGGATCTTGTTATGTGGTCACCTCCACTCACCAGTACAAACTATTAAGGGTGAAGATCCTTAAAGCCTTTTCATTGGTTTTATCACCCCCCATGTGTCACAAAAGCATGCTCTCATAAAGCACTGATCACAGATTTGCTTTTGAAGAACAGAGGTGGTATAGAAGCACGGATGCTACTGGTTGCCAGCCAGGGAGAAGTGACACTGTCACCCTCACTCTGACCTCTGACAAACTGTTGTGAAAGTCCCACAGCCCAGCTGCCTTCCTCTCCATCTCTTACACCACAAGGGCAGCATCTGGCCAGCAGTCACCCCAAGGCAGCTGTGAGCACCCCAGTATGCAAGAACCAACCTTCCAGTAAGGTGCCATCTGGAATACCACTCAAGGCAATGAGCTGCAGTCTCAGCCTTCCTCACATCTACAGAAGGATGTGAGAAGGAGCTTTCCCTCTGCTCTGGCAGTGGTCCGAGTACAGTGTTAGCTCTGACCATGTGTCGAGCAGCTCTGGTCTGAACGGGTCTTGCATTCATCTCTCACACGTTACTTGAAAAATTTACTTACACCTAAGATCAATATAAAGTAAGGAAAGCATCTCACCCATAACTGAAATGGCCAGTTCTCCAGCAAAGGAAAATTGTATGCAAGCATTTTGCGCACAGTGGCAGCTTGTGCTGGCTGTTCCTAAGGGAGCCTTGTTTGTCTGAGATTGTTTCCTTCCCCATCTCTCATCCATCACCTCCTCCTTTTGAGAATTGGAAACCGGCCATCTCTATTTAGCAGGCTTGACAAGCCTCCACACTTTCCACTACTGGTCTTTGCAGCCTGCAGCAGGCAGCATGGGCTCCCTTAATTGTAGCTGCTGTTTTCAATTTAAAGTTCACATGCAGGCTAATCATTAAATGACTCAATATGGCTTTCCCATTAGAAAAACTTAAAGGACCATTGGCAGGATGTAGAAAACTAGAGGATGACAAAAGTTTCAGCCTGACCTTACTGGCGAAAAGGACAAATTTACACTTTGTGAGCATTCATGTTAGAATTATTAAAAGAAAGAAAGAGGCACTGCTCCATCTAAATACAGATCTTCCTGCTGCACAGTCAGTCAGTTTTCTGCTTCCATCTAAAAGGCTGTCCTGGAACCTGATGAACTACTCATGTATTATTTAAGCAGAATTTCAGGATAGTTTATAAAAGTTCCACTCCAAAAGTAGTTACATGTTTCAAAGCTTTTGTTTCACTGACTCCACTGCGAGCCAAACCTTCCCTCATGCTGTCAATTACAATTCAGCCCAACCACCTCACAGGATTTTAAGCCTAAGTTATCCATAAGTTATACCAAAGTCTGGAGTACCTCTTTCTTAAAAAAAGCTTCTGATGGTTTTCTTCAATGTTTAGTGATGGTTAGTAAGTACTTCTGAGACTTCTTATTTTTTAGGTTAAAGTTTCCTTTTACCTTTAAAGAAGCTTTCTGCCTCCCCAAATCTCATTTTTATTCTCCACATAGGCAGCAATTCCTGCATATCTCTCCTTTTACAGCTTACAGTTCTCCCCATCTTCCACTTCTCTACCTTTTCCCATATTTCCCCATGCAATTTTCTCTTCTTGCTACAGTGAACATATCAAAGAATCAGCAGAAGTACCAGGGTCCTCATTCTTTCTTTGGTTTCTCACCTGCCTATAACAGGATTTCAGATTCTCCTACCTCTTTTAGTGTGAAAGAGAATGTTTGCATAGCTTGATCTCTGGCTATTCTTTTGCCAGATGGAGTCTGTTTATATTACCTGGCAGCTATCAGCCTCCTTCAGGCTCTTGCAGGTGAAATCACCACCTGCTAAGACCTGTTACACCAGGCTGCTGTCTGGTGGTGAGTCAATCAGCAGGACCTGTTTGCCTTGTAGGAAATTTTTTATTCAGAAGCGTATTTCACTTTCATTGAACCTTCTCTTGGTTCTCAGCTTCCAAAACCCTCTCAGACAGGAAAGGAATAGACAGAATTGAGAATTGCATATTTATGAAAAAAGGGAGCTTTGCTTTCTATACAGGTATGTTTTCAGTTTGATAACTCTCCTTTGCAGCCTGTCAGTGCAGGAGTACTACCAAGAACACCTAGCAACTCCCAGTAATCATAGGGGTATGACAGCTGTGTCAGAGCAGAGGGAGAAAAGATGTGAGGGGCTGGATGAGCAGGAGCCTAATCCACAGTTGAGTGACGTCAATGGAAATGTTGTCACTCAGCTGGCTATAGATAGTCCCAGGAAATCCGCTGTCACCCAGGCAAAGCATGCTGACAGACTGGGCTCAGGAGCTGGGAAATGCCTTCCCCCCATCCCACGGGTGGTGGCTCCTTGCTGCAAGAGTCAGAGAGCAGAGACGGGATTTGTTCATGCAAGATACCAACTCAGTCTTGCTCCACACGTTCCAGGTCAGACAGGAACAAGCATGAAAAATGATTTCTGAAAGAAGAGTGACAAGCTCCTTCTCCAAATTGTGTTCATAATCATACTTCTTAAGAGAAATGCAGTCACAGGGAAAACAGGAGATGTGACACTGTTGAGTGTATTTAATAATTAGTTTTCATTTGCTTCTTTGGTAAAGATTTAATGATGTTATCCAGAGAAGTCAGAAGCTCAGTGCCCTCTGGATGACTGTCTCTCTTGGCTGCTACACCCAGGCAGGATCTATGGTCATGGCTGTACAGCTACCAATACCTGCAGGAGATACCATTAGCAGGCTGAGCACTACAGATGAAGCCCACACTATTTCTCCCATGAAAACAACAATTCAGTGTTGCTCTAAACAAAGAATCTCAGCAAGTTCTAATTAAGAAACTGCTGCCAACACTTTCCCAGTTTTATTAAAATAGCCATAACTTTGACAAGAAACCCTACCCTCTCTTCTCCATCACTTTTATGTAGAGTTACTTATCAGTATCCTCTACAAATAGGGACTTTTACTTTAGCAAGGCCCAAAGAACCCTACTTCCTATCCATCTGAATCTCTCTTATTGTTTAGTGACACAGGAGGGTGTGTGTTTACAGCTACTTGTTGTGCGATTGTAATCTCAGTGGAAATTATTATAACCTGAGATTGAGAACCCACATCTATCTGCCAAAGTTGCTATGAGGCAATTAATGCTGAGAAAGCAGTACATAGAGCTTTTCAATCAAGAAACTTATCAGCAATGCAAATATCATGATCGTAATGCAATATCATTCCTCATTCTGACCCGCAGAATAAAGAGAGCGAACTCTCGGGGACACCTGGGGACTCGCATACAGATCACGGCAAGAGAAGGTGTGCTTTGCTTTATGAGCACACCTGCCCTCATTTTGATGGACATGAGATATTCGTGGACAAAGACTTTTCACAGTGGTTAAAATATTCTCAAAGACGTGTCCCTGTTTCGAGTGGCAGGGCATTTGGAATAACTGGATCAAGTCAAGACTTTAAATTAAAGAATATTTCTTATTAAACCTTTGTGGCTGCAGGTGTTTAAGGACAAGAAGAGTGTCACAGCAGTGTGAGCCATATGAGCTCACTGGAGCAGGGGACTCTGGCACCTAGCAGGCACTTCTGCAATGTCTGGTGATGCCTGTGAGCCCAATCCGCCTGCTGCAGGCTGGCAGTTCTGCTGCTACCCTAGTCTGCTTCTGAATGACAAACACTCCTCAAAGTATGCAAAATCATGCTACCATTCTGCATGCAGGCTAAATTCTGTATGAACAGAAAGCTTGACTGGCCTTCTGAAAACACTCCAGTGGTTATGGTACACATGGTTATGTTGCAATATCTAGAGTTAGTAGCTTTCAAAAGAAAAAAAAAGAAAAACACTTTTTAAAGTGAAATTCATTATAATTGAGAGCACATTAAAAGCACTGCTTTCGCCTGCTCTGCATGCAGTTTTTAATCCATTTTTAAAGCTTCAGTCTTCTAGAAAGCAAGTATTTGGTGCATTTTATGCCTGCATCTTGATAGCAAGAGGGGTGAAAAAAGAAGAATACAGCATCAACTGGGCTCCAAGCTCAGGTATGAATAAGAAAGGTATTTTTCAATCACTAGTGAAAACATGCACAGAAATGGTAGCTGATCTAACCTTGTACAGCTTCATAATCTTCGGTAAAGCTGGACTAATGTAAAACAGATTTAATTCCCTGAAATGAAAGAGCTGTGTTGATTAACTTCAGATAAAAATCCAGTCTACAGATCTTAAAGAAAAAGTGAAGGAACAGCCCAACAGCCTAAAGCTCCACTAATGGCAGGGACTCTACAGAAGATAATCTTCCTGTTATCTGCAGAAGAAAAAGGGTGGGTGTTACTCAAATCTGCTTACAAAGCATAGTAGCATTTTACAGTTTGACTTCTTATCAGAGCAAATGAGTTCCATCTGCTATAAACCAGGGCTACGTTCATGCCAAATTCCCACTCGTGCTTTAAGCAAAGTTTTCTAATACTAACCGCAATAACACTGTCATTTGCAACTTATCCCAAACTGTTACTTCAACCTAGGAAGTTAAAACGCACACTGATTTGCTCTGTTTGCCCAACCTGTTATTAGAACTCCTATATTTTTTTCTCAGATACAGCTATCTTGCTGAGATAGATCAAACACTCCTTCAATTCCGTATCTTACTTTGATCTCTGCAGACTACAAAGCCAGGTTTCCAGTGAGAGCAGAGGGACATGAAGTACTCTTCGTGAGACGTGTAAGTGAGAGTTCAGAAAGTAATACAGGCACATAGCTTTCCTGTCATTAATATTAAATCAACCACAAAATGCTGTAATAAAGCAGCAACAGGCATCAGATGCACTGTTCTGACATCGAAAGTTGTCAAAATTACAACTCCGAGATCCTCAGAACATCATTCTCTATTCTTCTTTTACTGTAACTACACTGTTATTTAACAAGGGAGAATGGTTTTAAACTAACGGAGGAGAGATTTAGATTAGACGATGGGGAAATTTTTCACAGGGTGAGTGGTGAGGCACTGGCAAAGCCACCCAGACAGGCTGTGGATGTCCTGACCCCGAAGGTGTTCAAGGCCAGGCTGAATGGGGCTCTGGGCAGCCTGAGCTGCTGCTCATTCTAGTGGTTGGCAACCCACCCTGCAGGGGTTAGAACGCGATGATCCTTGAGATCCCTTCCAATCCATGATTCTAAGCAGACAGTTGTGTCACAAGCTGTGGAGTTCTCAAGCATTATTCACTGCAGACACGTATAGCTATAGAATTACACAAAAGGAGAGCTCGAAGCTCAGATTCAAAAGCATATTGTACTCGTCGCCACATCCCCTGAGTGCTTTTCTTTTAATTCACATCTCGTGCCACGGCCCAGACTACGTGCTGGGAGAACAGGTGGGCACGATGCGCGTTCTCCGCTCAGACAGAGCAGTGTGAAAGCGTGTGAAAGCAGTGTGAGAGTAACTCACTGCATCCTAAGGTCAGGGCACAGTTTCAGAGACACCGTAACGCTCCTATTCAGTACCGAGCCCGGGTTACAGCACCCATCGGAAAGGATATCTAAGGGACGGCCTCTAAGTCTCACTCTGCCTCAGCGCACCACATTCAACCCACGGGGGAGTTCTCCCTGGGCAGAGGAACGCGAAAACCTGCGTCCAAGTTCTGTCCTTGTGACAGAGATCCGTTAAAAGATCACACACACAAGAGCAACATCCGAACGACGGAAGCTAAGCTTACAGTCTGAAAACTTCAGCCTTTCTCCAGCGGTCACCAGCAGCGCGGATCAGCGTCGGCTGGCGGGAAGTCCCGGCCCCCCTCACCTCCGGCTCCAACGTGCGGGCGGACGGACGGACGGACCCACGGCGGAGCCCGGAGGGCGGTGCGGCACGCAGCGAGGCCGTCCGCTCTGGGACGGCAAACTTAACACCGGGTGCGGATTAGCCGCGTGACGACGGCCGGCGGCTGCGCTGGCGGCGCCGCTCTGGGGCTGCGTCCGCCCGAGGGACGCGGTGCGGTGCCGTTCCAAAGCCCCGCCGGCTCCTCGCAACTTTGTACCGCGCAGCCGAGCCCGCGCTTCGAAGCACCGAGGAAGGACGCCGGCGCCACGCACGCCGTTCCCACTTTGCCCAACTCGCCGGAGGCGGCTCGACCCCGCCCCGCCCCGCGGCTCCGCTGCCTCACGGGGCGGCGGGAAGGGCGCGGCGACCACAGCGACACCTCCCGCATCCGCCGGGCCGCCCGTGAAAAGAGCCCGCGCGGGCAGCCCGCCCGCCGCCTCCTTACCGCGCCCGTCCTCCGCCGGAGTGGCGGGGAGCCCCGCTGGCCGCCCGCTGCCGTTGCCTCGAGGCGGGCGGAGACGCGCCCGCCGGCGGCCGCCGTTGCCATAGCGACCGCGCTAAGCGGCACGGCCCTGAGGGACCCGCGGGTCCGCTTAAACGTGTTTGATAAACGGCGGCGCTCGGCGTTCGTGGCCGGGGCGCTCAGCCGTAGCTACAGGGGGCTGTGCGGGTGTGGAGGGACCGAGCAGGACGAGGGGCGGGAGCCGGGCTGGGAGACGTGGGGAAGTGGAATCGAAGCAGGCGGAAGGGGGAAACCCCGGTTCCGAACAGACCAGCTGAACAGTTACGGGTTAAGAGACGTCCGCCGCGGTCCGAATTAAAATGGATGAGGAGGGTTTTTCGTGTCCGGTTTATTATTAGATCTAATAACGCAACCAGACTAAACGGAGATTAGAGGTGTTTTCTGCTCCAATTATCTGTGGAGGATTACGCCTCTGTCCCCAGCCCCAGCCGCAGCCCAGCAGGCTGCCCAGCATGCAGAGATGTACGACACCCTCTGTATGCCCCAGGGTCACTGAGTTTTAATTAAAGTCATCTTACGCGGCTCCAGAGCTTCCTACTCTCATCCATTAAAACTTAGGTCAAAAGTCACCATCTCCATTTAATTCTTTGCAGTCCTCAGGCTCCAGGTAAGTTTTCAGCACAGGGAATTCCTGCCACGAATCGCACACGCAGGTGGTTGGGAAGTACGTTCAGGAGCATTTCTTTGGAGGTACAGGAGAGAGCACTCATCTCCCCTCTCTCTTACACAGCAGCTGAAAGCAAGAGCTCCTGCACTGCTGCGCCGATATGGCACGAGCTGATCAGTCATCAGTCGAACCATCAGTTGCTTAGCAGTTCTCTGCAAATAAAGATGGAGTAGAGCTGTATTCAGCGCTGTTTTCCATGACACGTTGTGACAATGAAATTTCACCATACGGCAATTTGTAGTACAGTCCATTTTGGCACTTCTTGCCATTGCTCAGTGCATCAACTCATCCGAGCACATGGCTGGCACTGCAGCTTCAGCCCCTGTGATGCCAAATGCAGAACCTTCAGGTTTCAGTGTCAAAGTCACAGATCTCTGGCTCCGGCACTCAAGATGGACTTCTCCAATCAGCAGCAATTAGAGTGCCGCTATCTTCTGCATAGGTTTGACCGTGAGCAAATAATCTCACTTAATCACTGTCAGAAAGCAAATATAATGTGTTATTGGCCCTGTTGGCTTTTGGCTAAGGTAACTGAAGTGTGTCATTGAATATAATGGGGCTCACAGAGGGAACATTGCCTTTCCCAAAGGCTTAATATGTTCCTTAGAAAAGTGCCACTTACAGAGCTATTTGTCATATTTCTGTCATGGTTGTTTTCCCTCAGCGAGGCAGTTTTTCATTCACTGGGAAGATCTTCTTCCTGCTGTTTACTTCAAATCCAGTCAGCCCACCCACACGCGAATGCACTATGAGCAAAAAAGAAAAAGTCCATTCAGCCATCAGCAGCAGTCCCCAGCCTTTTTGGCACTGAGGCTCATTTGAGAAAGGTTGGCAAGGCTGTCGTGCCTCTTCCAGAACGTTTCTCTTTCTGTGCCCCCCCCCCCCCCCCCCCCCCCTCCCCCCACCTCTGTGGGGCTGTCCTCTCTTCCCTCCATATTGCATTACCCATCATGGGCATGAGACCACGAACATCAAGGCTGAATGGCTTGGGTCAGATACCTCATCTGCTGATGGCTGCCTCCTGCCCCAGGGGGAAGGAAGCAACCCAAATAATGGTACTTGGGTGAGTAGAGGAGGATGCTCAGATATGGTGTTCCAGAGCACAGCTGGAGGAGGAAGAGAGCACGCTGGTGTTTCTCAGGACAATCTGTTAGATAGGTCTATTACAGCAAGAGCTGTACTTCACAAGAGACTGCATCACTTGAAGACCTTGGTCTTCAGATAATCATACCATAATGTTCTTGCAAGGATAGCTCTGTGTTAGCAGCCTTTCTCCTGTCAGCTCAGGTGAACTCCTGTGACAAGCTTGGCATTGTGTCTGAGGAGGCTCTGATGGCATTTTTTTGCTTCCCTTCCCTCTTTCAGGAGAAAATGACTAAAATCTGGAGATTCTGAAGCCACAGAAAACAAAATCATGGGCTGCTGCAATGCCAGAAATGCAAAGACATAACTTTCAGTGTGTATTAGTTAGAATAAAGGAAGAAATTTAGGGGAAGAAAATGCAGGCAGAACCTGTGAATTCACATCAGAGATGTACATCCTAGGCAAATATGTATTGTAGACAGCGAGCCCTGAATAAAAACATTTAAATGGCAAAGCAATAGAAAACCTCTGCTTTGTGGAGTGAGGAAGGTGGAGGGAATTACCTGCTGGTAGCAGTGCACCCCTCATCTCGATAGGAGCAGGTGGTAAAAGCCTACAAATCTTTCACTGCTGCAACCATTGTCCACTCGCTGCAGGCAGCACTGACTGCTTGTTGCTACTGACAGAATGTAGTTGCGAAGAGTGGCTGGATGCACTCTGAGCCTCCTGTGCTTCCAAGCACCCTGAACGCTTGGAGGGCTGAGGCTCTCAAAAATACATACATCTGGGGAAAGCAACACAGTAGCCTTCCAGCCACAACATAACCCCTTCTCTCTTATCCCATAAGCATGCACCCTAAGTAGCTGGTGGAACCACCAACGGTTGTACTCTGCATCGCAGCTCAGCAGCACCAGACAATCTGATAAGGAGTTTTTAAATGTTATCTCCTTCTTGCCTTTCTGTTCACCATTACAAAGAACATTTGGCAGCAGTGCGGTGGGCTGCTTAATTGCTGATTATCTTAACAGAGCAACTTAACTGAGCAAATATTAGTTCCATGTTTTTAGCACAGTGAGTGAAAATGATGAAGTGTCATGAAATATTCAGCTGAAAAACAGATGTAGAAAGGCAAGCTGAGCAGCAAAAATTACAACACAGATGGTCACAGTAAATTAATTGAAGGCTCTAGGCTGCAGGGTGGGAGATGCAAAAAAAAATTAAAAAAAATCCTATGGAACCTAATAGTAGACAGATGTCAAAAATATCTGTGATTATGCGCTTAATTGCACTCTGGCTGATTGCTTGGTTCCTAATGTAAACTATTAACATATAATAATCTCCAAAGGATATTGAAGTTGACACTGTCCATGACATCACCTTACCTGCAGTACTCATTTTCTGAGCAGTGATTTTCTTTGTATGAGGAAAATTCCTCATGTACAAAAGACAGCTGCTTTCACACTGTATTTGCAGGGTTTTTTTTTCCTTTGTCTTATTCTTTAATGCCTTATGTCGCCTTACACTGTTTCTTGGAGAACAGATAGCAATTGACAAATTTTTCACTAACTCCAGTGGGTTTCAAATTGTTCTTTTCTAGATCTGCTCAATACAAGAGGAATTTTGCTATTAAATTCAACATGGCCAAGACCTTGACCATATTCCATTCTAGAGTCCCATATTCTTATCATAGAATAGAATGGCGTGGGTTGAAAAGGACCACAATGATCACCTAGTTTCAATCCCCCTGCCATGTGCAGGATCACCAACCACTAGACCAGGCTGACCTGGTGCTTTTGGACTCTTGTTCCAGAGTCTACTGAAATCAACAGAGGGATCTGAGATGACCTGGAAGGGAGTTTGACAATAGAAAGGAAAGAAAGAAAAAAAAAAAGGAAAGATAATAATGCTATATGTCTTCAAATGAATATCGATATACAAAGAGTAACAATAGCCTCTTTTTGCCCCACACAGTATATAACCGAATTATACCACTGAATTTTTATGGGATGCATTGTGCAAGAAATATCAACTTTAATAGATCTCCTGTGGGAGAGATCAGTGGGAAGGGAGAAGGCATGGACCACTATGGAATTGCTTTGGGGATTTGAGACTGGAGGACACAACAGTGAAAGGTTCTCTGGAGGCAGAAACCCACACCAGCCCCGGGAGGATGACAGTGTTGTACTTCCTAGCGAAAGAAGTGCCCACTCTTTGGAGTTTCAGAATGTGCCTGTATCCTTATGGGTCTTGCAGGGACCTCATTAAAATATTTGAGAAAAGATGCAGGGTATAAAATCTCCTTGTCACTACATGGTAAGATCTTAAAGCCTATAGGAAAGTAGGATCGCCACTTTCCAGTACCAGCAACCACTTATTGTAAGTTTCTGAAACGATGGTACTCCAAAGAGAAGCAACCTGCGGGAATTTGTATTAAGCCCATATTCCCTGGCATATTTGTTACATCCTCAGCCTCACTCCTGGGAAAGCACTGGTGTCAATATGGGTTTCAATTCAGCATTTGTGCTGCCTCTCATGCTGCTCCGTCAACCTGCCAGGCTGTCGTATGCTGGCCATGAGCACCAGATGCCTTTGGGCACAGCTGAAAACAAAAGCTGGTGTACTGCAATGCCCACACTGGCTCAGCCCCAGGCCCTCTGCTCTCCCATATTTTCTCTGATTTCATGTGGAGACAGAGGGGTCTGCTGCTGCAGAAGCTGCAGGAGTGCTCCAGCTCAGCTGTGCTGGGAAAAGCAGGGCACAGTCACAACAATTTACCCATTTCCACACACCAGGTTTTTGACAGGTGAACTGAATGTGTCGTATCTGCTTCCTTCTGACTACATATTTAAACCCTGGGAAGCTTGAGAATTGCTGGGACAAAGGGAAATCTCAGTGGCTGCCTGTAGGTTCCCAGCAAGCTTTGTCAGGGCAGGGTAGGAATGGTAAACGCCAGTGAAGGTTCGTTTTTTCAGATCATGTCAAACTTGATTTCTTCAAAATTCTTGAGGGTAAATCTAAAGATAAATGTCCTGATCATAATTCCTTCAGTTAAACCTCTGTTTTAAAAAGGAAATGTAGCATTAGCCACCCACAGGCCTGTATTTCTTTCTGCGTGGGAGGTCAACATTTGAAACTCTAATCCCAAAGATGCTGAGATTTATTCTAAATCTAGAGCCCATGATTTCTTTATTTCTCTCTCTCTCTCTTTTTTTTTTTTTTTTTCTTTTTCTCCTTCCATTTAAATTCAGCTGAACAATTGCTCTTTCCTTGCAGCCAGCTTCAGGCCACCCATCCATCCATTACCCAGCATTATGCTACCAGCAACAGAAGACTGCGCAGGCAGCAGGGAAGCTTCACTAGGGAAGGTGTTAAACGCAGGGATTTAGCAACAACACATGGTTTTGGTCTCTTAAGTAGACAGTGATCTATGGAAGCAGATGCATCTATTAAATTCACAACACGTAGGCATTCAGCTCTACCAGTCTGGAGCCTCTGTGAGTTGCAGTATATGATTGCAGCATGGTTCTGCACACCACTGGAAGGCAAAACTTCATACCTGTGTTGTGAAGGAGCAAATGCAAGAGCATGCACTGAAGCTGGTGGGCAGCAGATAGCAAGATACATTTGGAATAAATTAGGCTCAGCCTAGATGAGATCTTCTAGTTTGATACTTATCTGCCATCCCACCCTTCTGTGTGACAGAAATGCTTTAGAGCCTGCCAATATCTGTTCTATGTCCTGACTCAAAATACTAATTATTTGACAAGCTAGTGCCCATTTTCATATCGCTGCAGCTATCTGTTGTCTGTTGTGATTCTAAATGGTTAAGCAAGCTGTATGCCAGGAGGAATAATCTGCTGTAATACGCCGTGGTCTGATGCACGCACCTAGATTGGAGTGTTACTTAAGCTTTAATCCCCGAGAAATCAGTGATTACCCACAGGAGACAAATGGAAGGCTGTTTATAGTATAGTTGCTAGACAACAGCGCGCTGTTTAAAGTCTATTTGTTCAAAGATTAACCACATTTCAGAGGCTAACAACTTTTCCAACAAACTGCTTATGGAAAAAGAAGTTTAAAACATCTATATTTTCAAAAAAGAAGGAAGTATTTCAATTATTGCTTGGCCTTTGCATTAACACAAAGAAACAGTGAGTGTGCTGCTGAATGGAGAGGAAAGGGATCTTCAGGCTCAGTCTGCACAGAAGAAATGAAGGGGAAGCATGACTGGGACTAAGCACGGATCTCTGCCTCCCACCCCTCTACACACAGTGTCTGCAAATCCTCAGCACTTCCACAGCAGCGGCTTTAAAGTTTTTTGTTCACAGGCTCCCTCAGTAATAAGTACGACCTGAAATAGTGAAAAATGACCCAAAGTATACTATTAAGTCCATTGGAACAGGCTGCCTGGGGTGGTGGTGGAGTCACTATCTCTGGAAATGTTCTAGAAAAGGGTAAATGTGGCACTGAGGGACATGGTTTAGTGGCTGTGGGGGTGATAGGTTTATGGTTGGACTAGATGATCTTAGTGGTCTTTCCAAACTTATCTCAGTGATTCTGTGATTTCTCTTTCCCCTCCTTTTCCCCTCTTGTGAGCTTTACAGCAACTACCCTTTTGACAAAAGGAGATATGAAACTGGTGCAAAGCTGGGCTGCATTTATCCAGATCTATTTGGAAATGCCCAAACACACACTACTGTGTAACTTTACTGATATTTCCCTATTTACTGCAGTGTTACATTTTTCCTCCTATGCTTTTTCACTGTCCCTTTGTACACAATACAGAAAATGAAGCAAAATAGAAATAGGGGGGACTTGAGAGGGGTCCTGTGTTAAAGGAGTAGAGGGGGACAAGAAACACAACAGAGGCTCAGAAAAGCAAGGCTTTGTTCCTGATTTGGCCTTCAGATTCCTTTTCCATTTTTTAGAAGCAAGTATGTGCATTATGTAGACTTTACAATATATGGCCCTTGTGTTGCTTGGCAACTTTCTGAAATAATCTCAGTTTTAGCCGAGAAGGATCTGCTCAAAGTGTACATGAGTGCTGCAAAGTCCAATCCTCTTACATTATTTCCTCAAAGCCAGGTCAGTGCTACTTTTTCTTCTCTTAATATATGTCCAAAAGAATGACACTTTCTCTTTCCTTTTTGCAAAGTCCTCACAGGACTTCACAAGCATGTGGTTGCTGAGATGCTCTCTTATGACCTCTTCTTCCACATGGAGATGTTCAGCAGCTTTGTATGATGGTCGCACAATTTTTGCAGAGCAAAAAACTCCCTCCAGGCCTTATTCTCACTGTCTATGGACACCAGGAGATAATTTCTGCAGTAAAAATATATTCCCTCAAACAAGGATTTAAGGATAAGGTTGCATCCAAATGAAGGCAGGAACAACTCCAGGCCACCGAAGAGGCACCAGTGAAGAAGTGACCAGAAAGGCCACCTCACCCACCACCATGACTGGGCAGTATGAAGTGTGAAAGCCATTCATCTGATCTGTTCTTAAATCACCACTGTCAAGGGTCCTGCAGCCTCTTCTGGCTACTAGCTGTGCTTCACAAGTTTTACAACAACAGCATGTTTCCTTAGATGTAGCATAAGTTCTCCTTCACCTAAATTAACATGATTTGTCTCCATCTTAAACTAAGTCAACGGGAGAACACCTGCCACGATATCATTCTAGTGATTTTGTATTTATCTTACGACCTGCTGTGACCCCCGAGTCTTATTTTGCAGTGCTTCCACCACATATTTGTTGTACATTCCTAAATATATCATTTTGCTTTCACCATCATTGAATTTCATTCTGGGCTGTTTCCCCCATTAGTTCAGAGCATTTCTTCCTCAGGCCTTCACTCCAAGTTCTTCCAGTCCTTCCTGGCAAGAAAGTAATTGCAAAATGATATAAATACATTCCCCTGTCAGTCCCAATGGACACTAATAAAAACATCCAGCAGAGCCAGGCTCTTCTTGTGAGACTGTATTGGAGTTACACCGAGATAAGGGAACCAGAGAGAGCTCTAAGAGTGTCTTTTCAACCAGCCCTTCTTTGTTACAGTACTACCTCTATACCGCAGTGTCCCTGATGCGCCATTAACTTTCCTGTAGTTGCAAAGAAGTCCATGCAACCAACAGAAGGATTTGGCCTGCTGTTCTGGTCTATGCTGTTTTTGACAGCCATCAAGATGAAGACAATCTATTCTTAGTTCGAGGAACAGCATTAGTGCTCAGAGTTGCAAGAAAAGCAGATAAATGTCTCTCCAGAGCATTGCCTTTTTGTGACATGAAGGCAGTGAGGGCCAACCCCAACTCCCAGGTCAGACACTTGGACATGTATACACTATGCCTCCAAGGTACACAATATATTTTCTCTGAAGATGAAGCTTATTTGAAAATTCAGAGGGATATTAGATCCTGGATTATTTGTAGGAACTTAAAGGGAAAAATGGGAAACAATCCTGACTTCAGTGAAGATTTCCTCCCTATATGCAGACAAAGCAAATCACAGCTACTGTACTAGAGAACATGGTCTCAGGAAAAAAAAAATCATTCAGTGTAGGCTCTGACTTCACAAGGTGCTGAGCTCACTGTGCACCTTACCTGCAAGGAAATCCAAGAACTTGAAGGATCTCACTACCTTTGACCCCACTGTGAAAAATACGTTTCATGGGTGGATTCATTTGTTGAAATAAGGGGGCTGGAGGTGCTGAAAACCTGAGGACTGAGTGATAAGTCAGCTCTGAGAGAAAGAGCAGAGGCAGTCTGGAGAAAAAATGCAGAAGCAAGACGTTCTTTTCTTATGCTAAAGCTGTCCACCCCCTTATATCAAGAAAAGACAAGCCATTCCCTTGTGCAAGCTAGCAAAAATAAATGAAGAAAGAAAGAAAGAAAGAAAGAAAGAAAGAAAGAAAGAAAGAAAG
>JAPSGF010000007.1:7776973-7809338 GCA_035772895.1 Perdix hodgsoniae
AAAGAAAGAAAGAAAGAAAGAAAGAAAGAAAGAAAGAAAGAAAGAAACATCACTGTTCAATGTTACATTCAAATAATTCTTTGTAAAAATACAGTCTCTATCCCACTGTACTCAGCCTCTCCAGTCTCATAGAGAAAAAAGAGGTTTGAAATGCAGCAGTGGGTGCCACTCCCAGTGCAGTATCTAAGGAGGCCATGCTCTGCATCTGATGTTTCTGCAAGGGACACACCTTGTTTGCAGTCTGCAGCAATAGGCCACCAGAAGGGCGTGGGGACTGAGCCGTGCTCCAGGCTGGGATCCATGATAAAAGCAGGAACTCATCACCCTGGGCCCGACCCTACTGAACAAAGACCTAAGGAAAGGAACAGTTTTAAAATGAAATTCCCCCTTTCCTTTATGATACTACTGTGGCATGATTGTCTGCTCACTGCTTGCCTACCAAGAAGAGACTATTTCATTTCAAAGCAGACTCTGCAAGAACACTCTTGCTTCTCTAAGATTATTTTTTTCCCAATTCTCCTAAATAATATATTTTATAATAGTCAATGCTGGCTTTTTTTTTTTCTTTTTTTTTCTTTTTTTTAACACAGACCTCAAGTGCTAGCAAAAGATGAAACAGAAACCTCAATGACCAAACTACAGTCTTGAAGAGGAATGGCTAGATGCTGCTGCCTCAGAGGACCCTTGCTTTAGCAGCAGGTAGCACAGCTAGAGGAATCTCCAGAAAATTACAAGAAATGAGCTGTTGATGGCATCTTGATGGTAGTGTCCAAAGAGGTGACATGAACACTGAGGAATGGGCTGTACTTTGGCAGCACACTGATTCCTCAGATTTTGGTGCCCAGTATCCTTGTTTACATCCTTGGAAAGTGGTCCATCTTCCTCACTGCCCCTCAGCGTGCTCACTGTACAGCTTGTTAGACTGGCCTTCCATCTTTGGCTGGGGATGTAAGCACTCATCCTTGTACCCAAGCTCCCACCAGGTCCCTGAACTGGAGAACTGAAATTTTGCAATGCTTATGAACTGTCATGAAGCAGCAGCCTTTGTGCCTTGTATAGAAATACCAACCCCAATGTCTTCAATGTCTTTATAGAACAGTGCAATCAAGGGGTTGCTCTGCCATCTTGCATCACGGCCTTTCAAAGGTTGAGAATAGTGAAAGACCTTCCAGTCTTCTGGGTCAGAGCACAGGAATGTTGGGCTCTGAACTGAGTGAGGACAGATGGCTGCAGTTCCTGCTCAGAGTTCAGCCCAACACCCTTGTAGGAACCATGGTGTGAAGAAGTTTTGGGGCTGGATTGTGGTGCTGACATGGACTGTCCTCCTTAAGGATTCAGTGGGCTCTCTATAGCTGTGAAGCTGCCCCACTTCACAAAGGGCTACACTACCCTACACAGGAACAGTGGAGAAATGGTCTTCTTCATGTTTTGTTGCTGATCTAGTGATTGTAGAGGAACAGTTGGGCTAAAATAAACACTGCATCTGTAATTATTACTGTGCCATGAAATACAGCATGTGTACATGTGAGAGACTGAGTCACTCTAGCAGATCTGGTGCCTTAATATCTCACTCATTTATTTTACCTTCCAGTGAGGTATATTTCTTACGACTGCAACTTTTATCCTGAAAGATGTGATATTTAGCTTAAAGTGAATCACCACCACGGGTGTGTTGACTCCACTCTCTTCACACCACCACAGGATCAAACCTTTGGGTGCATCATGGCAAACTCTGGCTTGGGATTTCTTCCCCATATCTTCACTTTCATGCCAGCCTTGCTTGGAGCAAATCATCTGTATCTGTTGTACACCCAGGCTTTAAGAGTGGAAGGTCAGGTTTTAACCCAGCTCAGGCACGGGAGATGGAGGCCTAGCTGGAACTTTCAACTTGCCTCATTTTGCTGCAAATATTTACCCAGCACATTCCTGATGCTTTGGGGGATAATGATAGAAGATTAGATCTATTATCATCTCTGCAAAGAGTAGCTTGCCATGATTCATGAAATTCAGCTCTGCCAGAATGAACCTGGTCCTATACTAGTACATCAAATGCAAAGAAGCTGAAAAGGAGAAATGCTGATGTGTTTTCACTGATGGAGCTAGGGGAGGATTAGCTCTGCATTGCCTGAGCATTCCAGAAACTGCAGAATAATTCATTAACTCTACTGAAAGGTTTTGCTATGGATCTGAAAAGTGCCCTAGAGGGTGGCCAAAAAAATCACACTGACTCAAGGGGCACACTCTTAGGCACTAAACTGATGTGCTTTGTGTGCCATCATAAGAAAGCAGGCAGGTGAATATAGAGGAAATTACGTGGGCATCACAGGACCAAGAGACATGGAAACAGGTGTTGGTGGAGGGAACACTGGCACTACAAGAAGCTTCCACTAGACTCCTTGCTGCCAGCTGGGTAGTACCCATGGACAGCATAGCACTTTAGAAAGCAGCAGGGCCAGTTCTCAAAAACAGCTGAGGCAGTAGCATGAGGGAACAAAGAAGGAAGAAGCACTGAGTTGTGTAAGCTGAAGCGTTTGCTGAGCTTGTACAACAGAACTTCTGCCTGTTTGTTTTTTTCCTCTTGTGCATACCAGAGACTGAGAAAGAAAAAAAACAAATGTGTTATGATATCACTTGTAATGACAGCATAACACCAGTGAGAAATGCTGTTTTCAGCAGAAACACTGTTCATCCCTTACAGGAGTTCTCAGCATCTTGATCCAGATGTCTGGGGCAGATTTACCTGTGTATTTACTCCTTGTGGTGCTTCCTGACTACTGATGCTATTATTTAGATCTGTGGGTAGCTTATTCATTCTTTACACAGGTGTGAGTGTCCTGAAGACCTGCCTTCTTCCCAGTGGCAGAGCAGGTAGCATATGGAGAGCCTCCTGCCTGCCACCTGCTCCAGCCTGGCCAGAGGGACAGCTGCACAGACAGTGGTCATTCAATTTCCAGTGACACTTAGTCCTTGAGGTCTGGTAAGTCTCAGTCATGATGTGCACAACCACCCAGGAAGAGAGGGATTAAGACCATCTGTTTAGTTAATGGCACAGGCTCCTAAAGGGCGATTATGCACTGCAAGGGCAGGTAGGTCTGCCAAGGTTAGCACAATCCTAACAATTTATGGCATTTAAGGATCCAGCCACTTCTCTAAGCCAGCACATAATGAAGTACAGATGTAATGCTGCGGCCTTCTGCTGGGCTGAGGACATCAGCACTCCTTCCACAGTTGAATGTGGCGTGACTGCTAGGTTAACGTTTTGGTAGAGGTCAGCCAGTGACACGCAAAGGGAGGGATGGTCAGCCTGTGCTCATCACACACATCAAAACTCCAGTTTGGCTTTAGGCTGGGGAATAAGACCTCATGTCACTGGATAAACTGTGTTTGAGACACTATGGGAGTCAGGAGTTGTGCTGCAGGAATTGAACAGCAGTAAGGCACAGAGGCAGGGAGTTAGTCTTTCATATCAGCAAAAAAAGAAAAAAAGAAACAGAAATGGCAAAGACAGAGTGTAATCACTGCAGATATCACTGTATGGCTGTGAAGCATCTGGCTTTAGAAGTATCTGAGAGCAACAGAAATAGCAAGAAGCTGTGAACTCCCATTGTTCTCTATTACCAGATCTCACTCTTGCCTGTCCTGCTATGTACAAAGCTGCAGGCACACACCTGGGGCTTTTAAACGCATATTTAGTGGCTGTCTTGAAGGGGACAGAATATAAGGGCCACAGATAGCTGGGTTTAATAAGTGTGCAAATAGTAAACTTAAAAGGAGGAAGCTACTGACCATGCTGTATAAAGCGCTCAACAAGAAGATGGACCAATGCCTTTTAAATTCAATAATATTGCTCCTCTTTTTTTAACAGCAGGTTTCAGATTACCCATCCACCCCTGCCTTGCCCAGGGCACTGTGTGCTCACCCTACCCCAGCACTGGGGCATTAGGACACAGTGGGGCACAGCAACTTGCAAGCCACGGAACTATGAATTCCACCTCCTACAAGGTCAAGCCACCAAAACAAAACAAAACAAAAACCCTTCTATCTATTTCTGACAGTGTGTCAAAACTGTTTCACCTACTTCAGAAAAATGTCAGCGCCACTCACCAGTAGAAAAGCCATGCAGAGCTCTTTGTGGCATTGGTAATGCTGCTTTCCCTGAGCCAAGAAACTGCTGTTGTCACCGGAGTGGAACTCTGCAAACACAGGCTGTTTGATGTGTGGAGGTGTAGGAAGCCAAGTGTGTTGGGGGTGTCACTGCCCACCCACAGGCTGCTGTGGGGCTGGATGGGGTGTCCCAGGCTGGCAGCTCCCAGCCCAGCCCCATTGCAGAATAGACGGGGTATTTTTTCCACCTTGTTTCCTTCCTCTGACTCCAGGTTTTAAGGCTCAGTGAGAACGAGCTATGAACTAGAATATATATGAATATTTTCAAGGAGTGGGGGTATTTTAGGCATCAGTGTCTTTTACCCACAGCCACTGCTGTCTCTGGAAAGAAAGGAACTTTCAAAGCAAAGAGGGAGTTTGGGATTGGTGTGGGCTGGTGCCTGAAAGCAGAGGTGGGCTGCTGGCACACTGACATCTCTGCCAGAGAGCAGCCTGCAGCGGCCCAGCAGTGAGCAGCCCTTCCAGGGGCAATCACAGGTGACAAAAAGAGAACAGCCCTAAACTGAGGCGATCTCTACTCACTGCACTGCCAGGGGTGGCGGCTCCTGCTGCAAGTCCTTGCACCCACCCACCACAAAGTTACATTACTGGAAAGTAAAAGCTTTGCAGAAGGGCAGCTCGCATCCCATGTGAGCGACAGCAAAATGACAGGCTAATTTTACGCTTCATTTTTAGCAGCATTATTCTGAAGTGTAGGCTGATAGTTAACTGATTTAACCAGGCTTTTACTTCAGGTAAGAAGGCAGAACAAAGAGAGAACTTTATTATTTTTTTTAAATCTGTCACTACAGTTAAGAAGCAATATTCATCTCTTTCAATAGATTCCATACAGAACCTTCTAATTGTCAGTGAGTGTGGTTCTAAGAATAGCTCTGCTTAAAAACAACATATAGCACAACAAAAGCACACTTAGTGAGGTTCCTGTGGTACCAAGCTTTTGGCTTTTAAATTCCATGCAAGTTCAGCCTCCCTCAGCTAGGCTGAGCACTCTGGTGTATGCTACAGTGCAGAAACCAAGGTGAGGAAAGGACAGCTCTCCCTGGTCACATGGATCCCCTTCATGGGCAGGAGAGTGCAAGAAGGTGGCACTGTGGTGGCAGGTCACAGAGCTGTTATTGTTATAGCCCTGTATACAAGGTTACATTCACAGCCCATATCTCTCTGTGATTCCCACTCAAACAGGAATCCCCAGCACACCACTGTGCAGATGCAGGCTGGAAGGCCCCTCCTCTCCCCTCCAGCCACCCCAGAGTGTGGAAGACAAGCCTCCAAAATCCCTGTAACCCCTTCTCTGCTGGGAAAGCCCCAAATAGCTGTGCATTGCAGCCATGGACCTTTCTATTTATCCCTGCGTTATACCCCTTCAGGATTTCTCAGCAGAAACACATGCACTCATTGCATGAGATTGACTTCTGTAATTCCCCTGCTAGGGAGCCGGCATTTCCCCTCACAGCACTGCAAACCTCCAAAAACCAATGATGTTTATGTGGTTCACCAGTTCTGCTTTCCTTCCTTCTCCTCCATGGGTACTCTCTCTCTTTTTAACACAGACTGGTGTTTGCCTTAGCTGCTCTGGGGTCTGGTGGAACCTCACAGCTGTGCTCCATAGCACCGTTGGATGGAAGCCCCACTTCCATTGCCCTGCGTGCCCAGACCGGTAGCTGGCAGTGAGCAGGGTGTCCCCCCACACTGATCCCCGGCCATCCTGCCTGCTGCCTCCTGCAGCAATCTCCTCCTGGCACAGCATGCCCTCGCCTCCCTGCACCGCTTAACCTCAGTGCACCTCGTCTGGTGCTGGCGGCAGCATTACGTAAATTACTTACTGCTAATGATGTCTCATAAGTAAGGGAATGGGATAACATCACCCCCACAGCATCCCAGATGCTCAGAGTGGAAGAGAATCAGTGACTGGGTGTCTGTGGGGCATGTAGGGTTGAGCTGTGGCCACGGGGCAAAGCCTGGTCCTCTCAAGAGCAGAGATGAAACCAGGGGACAGCCTGGGTGGAAAGAGGCTGAGGGGTCAGCCCAGTGGGTCCAGGCTGCTCTGGGAACTGTGCAGCTGGGTCCTGGGTGCTCCTGAGGATGGAGGCTGCACAGCACCTTTGGGTGACTTGCTCACCTATCCTTACAAGGAAAAGTGTTTCCTTGCATCCAGACTGACTTCTTTGTCCAACACAAAGCACATCTGCCAACTACAAAGCTGGTTTAAAATATCCCTGTACACAAAAATGTCAGCAGAGGCATACACATCAATCCACTTCTCTACCCACATCTCTGTTCATTGCAGCCCAAGCTTTCTCTAGCCTTAATAAACTTATTATAAAATATTTGTTGTACACAACATCGTTTAATTTGCCTGTGGCAGTGTAGGAATTTGTTTCTCTTTCTTCAGGCAAGCAGGAACATACACTTGAATGCAGCTAAAATGGCTGAGTGGCTTGTGTTTTGCCCAGGTGCTGCACCACCAACTTCCTGCTACAGAAACTCTGCTGGTGAGGGTGTCGTCTCTGTCAGAAGCCACTCAAACTCATGGCCAGTTGCTGGCCCCAACACAAATGAGCTGTGCTCTAGGGGCAGGCGTGCTTCGCCCCCCCCCCCAAGTACACTGTTCAGTGGGACTCTGCACCAGCACCCAATTCTGTGCCTCCCAAGTCCACGTATTTCGTTCCACTGCACATAAAATGAGCTTTCAAAGTTGTCAAATTTAAAATAAAATTAAATGTGGGATATTTTCTCTTTGGATTTTCAGCCTTTTGGGTGCGTTCCAGTTATGTTGGGAGGCTTGTTTCTAGAAAGATGAGTGATGAAATGTATTTTTAAACCAAAAGGCAAGGCTGTGACAGAATTCTGTAACTCCAGCAGTGGCACAGGCAGTAACAACAGGTTACGAGATCTTCCATAGGAATAGCAAGAACAACCCACAGAATCACAGAATCACAGAATGGCCAGGGTTGGAAGGGACCTCAAGGATCATTAATCACCAACCCCCTGCCACATGCAGGGCCACCAACCTCCCCATTTAATGCTAGACCAGGCTGCCCAGGGCCCCATCCAGTCTGGCCTTGAGCACCTCCAGGGACGGGGCATCCACAACCTCTCTGGGCAGCCTGTTCCAGCACCTCACCACTCTCTCTGTAAAGAACTTCCCCCTGACATCCAGCCTAAATCTTCCCTCCCTCAACTTAAAACCATTTCCCCTTGTCCTGCTGTTATCTACCCTTTCAAAGAGTTGATTCCCCTCCTTTTTGTAGACTCCCTTTAGGTACTGAAAGGCTACAGTGAGGTCACCCCACAGCCTTCTTTTCTCTAGGCTGAACAAGCCCAGCTCCCTCAGCCTGTCTTCTCAGGGGAGGTGCACCAGTCCCCTGATCATCTTTGTGACTCTCCTCTGGACCCTCTCCAACAGCTCTCTGTCTTAACCTGCAGTCCTGCGGCTCACATCACTTGACAGAGGCCCACCTGAGGACGAGACCTGTGACTGCACAGCACCCCTGCGAAGAAGAGCACCAGTGGATAGAACAAAGCTGGAAGAAGGAAAGGTGTTTGCTGTCCAGGACACCCAACTTTCACCTTCTGAACTGCTGGTTGCTAAAGGCTTTCTGTTGTCTCGCAGTGGTGCCAGGGGATGCTATAGCCCAGCCAAAGGATATGTTCTCCTGCGGTGTCAATCATTGTTGCATTGACACCACAAGGCAGGGTGGTAGCAGACTCAGGGGCATGTTCAGGGAGTTCTGGACTTTTCAGTGCTGCTCTGAGTGAGTGAGCTGTACACAGGCCTTCTGTGCATGCCCCGCTGTATGAAACTCTTGCCTGACAGCTCATGAGGGCTGCTCCAAAAATAATGCCTCCTATGTTATTGTGTTGGCCCACAATGTCAGAGGAGAATGTTGGTGGTCTGGCAGTAGAGGTTGAACTTTCCCACCATGAGGCTGTAGCCACCATGAGGCCTCCCCTCAGCCTCCTCTACTCTGGGCTGAACAAACCCAGACTTCTGCCACTCCTCACACACCTTGTCCTCCAGGCCCTTCACCATCTTCGTAGCCCTCCTTTGGATGCTCTTTAATATCTTTATGTCCCTATCACCCAAACCCACACCCAGTGCTGGATGTGAGGCTGTGCAGCACAGAGCAGAGTGGGACAATCTCTCCCTTAGCACAGTGCTGAGGCACCCCAGGGCATAGTTGGCCCTTTGGGTTGCCAGGACACACTGCTGGTTCACGTTCAACTTGCTGAAGGTTCAACCAGAACCTTCAGATCCCTGCCTGTGGGGCTGTTCTGGGCCCCTCCCAGATGCAGAAGCCAGCACAGCTCTTTGTTGACCTTTATGTAGCTGGCGATTGTCCGGCCCTCTGATTTGTCAAGATCTCTCTGCAAAGCCTGTCTGCCCTCGGGAGAGTCAGCAGCTCCTCCCAGTGTAGTTACAGGCTCTTGCTGACAGAGAGCGAAACACAGGACAAAATGCTGCGAAAATCAGCCTTTCCGTGCCCGTAGAAAAGGACCTGGCACACGCAGGGGCACGGAACAGCTCCTCTTTCCTCGGGGCTTCCTTCTGGGGTGCCAGAGCCCGCGGGGCCGACCTTGCGCTGCCTTGACCGGCAGTGACACCGCGTGGTGAGCATCCGCACCGCACCGCACCGCACCGCACCGCACGGCATCCTGCCGGGCATTCGAGCCCAGCAAAGCACGGCCGGGCTGTCAGCAGCCACAAGTAGGGCCGTCGGCACCGAGTCCTGCCGTGCTCTGTCCTCAGATGCCTCACTCCTCTCTTTACCATTAATAAGACTGTGCTAAGTTCTGATGCCACGGTGCGGTTCTTCCAGTGCCACAGCCTCCCACAAGAGAAGGGAGGACGAGAAGCCTCCTCTCTGCCTTTCTGAGCTGTGCCAGCTGTGCAGATCAGTACATACCAGGCCCTGATACCACATCAGCATGTCCCTGGTATGGTCACCCCATGATAGAGATGGGTCATCATTACATATCCAGAGCAAAAAAAGGCATGTTCCCTCCTCCTGCTCACTCTGACATGTGAATACTAACCATTTCTTCTTCTGCAGGGACCACATGTGCTCATTCTAAATCTTTGCTTGGGAAAAGCACCAAATGTATCCACACGTGGCATTGTGCAGGTGCCCACCCGAAGCCAGATACAGCTACAAAAGAAGCTGCTTTCTGCACACAGCTGAGATCAGAGGAAGCTGGGCCTCTCAGCTGCTGAGCAAAGAGCAGTTGCATCAATTGAAACTGCCTCGGGCTCACTGGAGTCAGCTCGCACACCCAGTGTGTCCTGGAGTTCAGGTGCTTTGGAGAAGAAAAGAGCACAGATCTCTCATCTGCTAGGGCCAGTTCAGTGCTCCACCTCTGCCCCAGCAGGCTGCCATTGCTCCCTGCCTCTCATGCCATCCTCCCCTGCTGTGCTCCCAGGCAGGCTTCCAGGCTCCAGCTGCAGAACACTGCCTTGATTAGATTTGATTCACAAAGGCATTTCACAACACTTGCTCACCTAAACAAAAGTCCTGAATCTAAGTATCATACTTAAGGGCAGATAGATCCTTTTGAAGCAAACTGCTGGTAAGTCACCACATTTTAAATAGTGCATTTTCCTGCCAAAATCCTTTGCTGAAGAAAAAGTTCATATAAGTTCAGCTATTCAACCCATGACTTCCTGAAATAGCAACTGACATCTTTTTGGCTTTTGTATCCTTTAACCATAAGGCTCCTGTTCCAGTTTTATTGAATTAAGTCAGGTGTGCAGGAGGCTTCAGCCATCTCCTCAGGCTTCATGGAAATGTGGTGATATATTACCAGGGATGCCACCAAGGATGAGGAAGGTTTTGTACCTGCTACTGCTTTGCCCAGTCTCTTGACTGACATACCTGCCATGCACACTAGGAACAAGAGGAAAAACTGTCCTCCAGCAGCAGGGTTTGTCTCTCAATAGGCTGGCCTGGTAGGGAAGACCTCACATGCTATCTCTATCATACTGAAAATTCTCCTTTTTCCCTCTAGCTGTTTCCCTGACATTTTCAGACAGGTGGAAATGAGGTGGCTCCTTGCTGCCAGCTAGCAGTGGTCAATGATTGTAGCTGCCCTAATAGTGTGGTTTGTCATCCAAACTTCTCAGCATCTCACAGCATGCTGCCCAGTTTATCTGTCCATGAGGCCATACATTGAATTACTCTAAAAAAAAAAAAAAAAAAAAGCAACAGCCTGCACAAGGAGAAAGCCAGTGGTGACATGCTGGTGTCTTGCCCCAGTGCTAAGGCAGAGCTGACTGTGTAGGAACAAGGACTGGGGCTGTACTGGTACAGAGGTCATTCACAGGTGCTGGGTTTGTCCCCAGCCCTTCTGGCAGCTTTGAGGGGACACATTCAATTTTCTCTCCATGTGCCTGCCTTAATGATTCCTGAAAATAATCTCTACCAAAAATACTTCCCTCAAAAACAGCACAAAGCCCTCTCTCTGAATCCAAACAACAATATGCTCATTACAAACTTCCTGTTGTGATGCAATGAAAGTGCTCCTGATGTAGAGTCAAGGGCACAAAAACATGCTGATGGAGAAAGGACTCTGCAAGGACACTCTGCTCCTTCAGAGAAAGGAGGTGCTTTTTTTGTGCTAGAAAACTCTCGAAGGCAAAGCAAGAGTAGCAGAAAGTGAACAGGTTTACTTTTCACTGGATTGTGGACACCCTCACGTGATGGAAAGTGTGAATGAGGATCAACTAATGGCTCCCCAGAAGGCTATGGCTGAAGACCTTTGAGATGCGGGACATTGGCTAGAAGCTCATCCCAGCTCCCATCTGCTCTCACCATTGCCAAAGGCAGAGGTACATTGCATGGAGTCAGATGCAGGCCCAGTGCAGTACCTGCAACATCAGACCTGAGAAAAAGGCTTGGACATAGCAAAATCAGCACTTTGATAATTGCTTTACCTGGAAAATTAAATGAAGTTGAGACTATCTTTCAAAATGTTTCCACACTAGTGGATCAGCTTCTTCCAAAGGGAAAAACTGTATCTCATGAAAAACGTTTGCCTGTTACACATACTGAGCCCTCCCAAGGGACAAGGCAAGCTGGAGCAGGTGGGCAGAATAAACACTGGCTTGGAGGTGCCCACTAAATGAAGAGAGCAGAAATCTGAGGTTGCCACAGGACTGACTAATGTCAAAGGGGAAGAACTTGTTGGAAAGCATCAAAATGAGACTTAAAAGGAATACTGGTTCATACAAACTAAGCAGCTTTGCTAGACTGAAAGAATGATGAAATAGCCCTTTTCATGTCCCTGCCTTCCCCTTCATGCATATGTTGTAAATAATTAACTGGCTCTTTGTCTTCAGCCCTTGATGAGTCCCTGAGTGTAATAACAGGAGTAGCCGATGGTATCTCACTGTCCTCCTTTCAGACAACACTAAGTTCTGGCATGCAATCCCATGCCAGCACAGACTATCTACTCCTTATCCACCTGATCATGTTTCCCATCCTCCTACTGTGCACGTACCCGCCCTCCAGAGCTACCTCCAGTGGCTGCGCCATGCAGACTGGTGGCCTTGCTCCTGCTGAGCTGTAATTACAGAGGAGGTGGCCTCCAGCGACAGCCACTAGGCCTGGACAACTACAGTAAATAATTGCACTCTGCTGGCCAGGTTCCCCATGTTGTGCTTGTGGTCATGAGTCATGTGGGAGCACCTAGCAGGTTGATGTCACCAGTCCTGCAAACCAACAGCTGACAGAGCAGACAAAAACATCTGTCCTGAAGCTGTGCTCCAAGCTCCCACCAGAGACCAGGCAGAGTATCAGGCTGTCATGGTGGCTGGGCGGGCTGCAGATGTCAACATTGCTTCTCCCATACCTCATATTGGGTAGAGAAAAGTGACTCTTGCACTTTGTGGGAGAAAGCCAGGCTGCAGCTGGCTGAGGAGCCCCATCTTGTCATCTCCAGTGTGATTCCTGAGGCTGAATGCATTTCTGACCAAAGTGAGGGATGTCACCACCTTGCCACCAAGTGCCTTTCTTGATGGCTGCAGCTCCTCGCAGGGAACAGAGGAGCAGCACTGAGCTCTGTTCTGTGACAGTGACTGGATCCAAGGGAACAGCATGGAGCTGTGCCAGGGGAGGGGTGGCTGGAGGATAGGGAAAGGGTCTGCACCAGAGGGCGGTGGGCATGGAAGAGGCTGCCCAGGGCAGTGGGCACGGCCCCGAGCTGCTGGAGTTCAAAGAGCACTTGGACAGTGCTCTCAGACATTGTGTTTGAACATTGTGTGGTGCTGTGTGGAGCCAAGAGTTGGGCTCCATAACCCTTATGGGTCTCTTCCAACTCAGGATATTCTGTGATTCTACGAAATCTGAGGCCAGAGGTGTGCAGCTAAACCTGACCCATCACTACCATGGCCTGGAACATCCCTTCTGAGAACAAGCAGAAGAGAATTAAGGACACCAAAGTAACCCACTATAAACCAGGAGATTTTCTGGGCTTCCTTGAGCAACAGTTCCTTTCTGCAGAATGAAGGCGCCTTGCCCTTCCTTCTGACACACCTGTTTGCTCTGGGTACACATAGCACAAACAAATGTGGAGTTTTGCACAGCTGTGCCAAATCTCAGAGGGCACATGGAGACCTCGCCTGTGCAAGCGAGTTTACATGGAGATGGTGTGGGCTGTTTAAAAACTGAAGCACAAAGGAAACTTGACAGGCTGCCTGAACAGTCACTGATGAAGCAGCACAAAACAGGTATCTCCGGTCCCTTCCTCTCACACCTCTGATCCTTTCATCCCCATGCCACAGCTGTTGCCTGAGCAACAGTGGGTGCCTGTTGTCCCCATGTGTCCTCCCAGAGCTGGCCTGGCACCTCTCTCTGCCTCTGCCATCCACCAGTCCTGGCACACTGCATGCTGCTGTTCACTGATGGTGAGTCCCCAGATCTGCCAAAGGGTGGTTTAGCAGGATGGGCAGCTGGCACGGGGTGATGCTAAGTAATGGGAGGAGATGGCTGTGGGCTGCAGGCATGCCAGGAAATGTGTCACCATTGTAGAGGGATGTGTGCACAGTGATGCCTGATTAAGTTGTTACACTTTCTGCCTCTGAGAGCCAGCTCCAAGTGGAGAGGTAGGATGCATCCTGCCATGACTTCTGCTGCTCTCTCCAGTGCAAGCACTTCAGTACATCCTTGTCTTTCCTGCAAGATAGAGGTATGGCTTGTCCTGGCCCCAGACATCCCCAAGTTCTATATTCACTGCTTCATCCTCAACTTTCTAGCGAAAACACTCAGAGTTAGTGATTCTGTGACTGTCCCACACTGAGCTGTGCATTACTGCTCTTAGAGCATGGGTACTGACCCCACTGTGTGCTTTCTGACAGTATGTACATCCAGGAGCAGAGGGAAGGGTGAACTGTGAACTCTGCCCCAAGTGAGCGAGCGAAAGGATGATTCCTCTTTCCCTCTATCCATGCAGAGCAGCAACACACAAGGCAGAACAGGGTAAGAAGCAATAATGGGCATGAAAGGCAAGAGGGAAATACAGCTAGATACTCTCAGGAAAACCAGCTTATGCTTTCCTTAAAATAATAATAATAAATTAAATTGAAAAAGCATATTTTAGTATTACTTCTGATGACATGCATTTTCACCTTCTAAAGAAAACTCACCAACTGGATTTTGAAGGAAAAGGAATGCCTTTGGCTGCAGCCTCTTTGCTGTTCTCTAAATCATACCTTTAAGCTGCCTCAAGCCCAGATTTGGGCTCTCACCACCTGTTTTTCTAGGGCAGGTGATGCCACAGGTGCACTGAAAGCAGGATAACGAAGGTTCGGGGCAGTATGGCTCACTCATGATAAATCATGCTGTCATGAATCTTTGCACAGAAACCAGGAAGTTTTTCTTTTTTGGGTGCATCAAGGTCTTAAGGAGGAAATTGTTGCAACACAGACTCTGAGTCTGCTGCAGATAATTATATCTGTTTGTCCTCTGAGGCAATCTCCTCACTCCTTCACAGCTCATCTGGAGCCACTGCTTTCCACATGCCCTTGTCTCCATCGCAGGCTGCACCTGGAGCCCTGCAGGGGTGGGAGAGGTAAGCATAGGGCTGGGGCTCCATTGTGCCCCGCAGCGCTATCGGCATCCAGCAGCAGACACCTAGCGCCAGCCTGGTGCAGGGCAGCTTTTGGGAAACCCCAACCCATGTACGTCCAAGCATAGGCTGGGTGAGGCCTTTGGGAAGTGACAAGCCGTGGCGCAGCCCTGCCCTAGCAATGTCTCTCCTGCACTGCCTTGCTGCTTTCCATCTGTGCCTTCATCTCTGCTTGGCAGTGCAAATTTTGCACAGTAGCAGAACATTGCTTGCTTGTAAGAAAAGCAGATACCAGTGTTTTCTCACCCACCAACAGAGAGCATTCCAGATTTAACCTGATTGCTGTTCTGCATCCTACTTATTCAAAAATGTAATCCTATTTTACTTTCAGTATGAAAGCAGGAAAGAGGCAGACAAAGGATTTTTCACTTCAGGAAGAGGAAATACCAAAGAGAGCTCCCCAGAGACAACTTGCAGGTGAACTTGGTAATTAAAAAATTAGGGCAGAAGTATGAATCAATACACCCAGACAAACAGCTGTGACTGTATCTCAATATTTCAGACAGGCAATCCATCGAGTTTGGCCACTCTGACACTCCTAAAAACTAGTGCAAATAAAGGCATTAGGCAGGGACACATAAAACCTGAGGATGATGCTGTCAGTGCAGAGCTAGGCTCACAGTGGTGAACATGGGGATGCTGGATCCCTCAGCCTCTTGCTAGGCACTGTGTTGTCATCCATTACAACCATTCTTCTAGCTGTGACGCAGGACCAAAAAACTGCCCCCAAAAATCCTTACTAAATGCCTGTTTCTCAAGCAGTGTGCTGTCTTCTGGCATTTCAAGTTTCTTGTCATGGGAATGGGTGTCAGGGTGATCAGGTCCAGCCTGAGATTTCACACTTACCCCCCAAGGGTAGCTTTATCGTAGATGTAAGAAATAAACTCTTTACTCAGAGGGCATTGAGACCCTGGCACAGCTGCCCAGAGAAGTTGTGGTGCCCCATCTCTGGAGGTGCTCAAGGTCAGATTGGATGGAGCCCTGAGCAGCCTGAGCCGGGGGGGGCAGCCCTGCTCATGGCTGGGGGCTCAGACCGGATAGTACCTTAAGAGATCCTTTCCAACACAAAACACCCATTGGTTCTATAATTTTGAGTGGGGTGTTTCTGCTATTCTCACAGGGTCAGATGTACCCCACATCCATCAGCTCACATATTGCCATGTCTGCAACACCCAGGACACCTACATGAGGCCAGGCAAGGCTTTTGGCTGGTGCCCTGCCTACTGAAGTATGGAGCAACAGAGCTGGTGGCAGAGAGCAACAAACAAGGCACCCCTCCTATTTCTTTCATCAGTACAGATTTTGGTAGGGCTGGTGCCTGATGCAGCCAGACACGAGGCACTTTTGTGGCCTCCAGGAGCCGCTTCTTGGAGAGCACCTCATAGTTTAAAAGCCAAGAATATTTATTAGTTGAGAAGAGATATTGACAGCCTGGCCACATTCATTGGTGTGTGGTTTTCAGCAGCTCCTGATCACCTCATCCCCTTTCCACAAGTGACACACCGTATGGCCCCCAAGCCCAAACCCTATGGGCAGACCTCAGGTGCTCAGATCTGGCGCCTTCCTGGCTGAGGCCTTCCCAAGAGGAAAGCAGCTCCCATCCCTGAACCCTGTTTCAAAGCACACGGCCTCCTGTTGGACTGCTGAAAGATAGATTTCTCCACCAGCAGCAGCCACTCAGGTATTTCAGCCAGGTGCATGTGGCAGCAGTGGTTTCATTTGGCAAAACCACATTTTATAGAGGGATGGATACTCCTTGAGTGATCAGCTGCCATTCGATGTGCCGCAAGTCTTCACGCTGACGCTGTGCAGCCCAGGAGATAGAGTGTGAGAATATGCAGGGGAGACAAGGATGGGAGCCAGCACCTCCGTGTTTTTCTGCAGCAGCCTTCAGAAAGCAGGTAGGTGTTCCTCAAGGTCTTGATTTTTCTAATTTAAAGGAAAGAATGCATAATGTGCCACCCCTATTTCAAAAAGAAGTGCTGTTGCTCAGCCTGGCTAGTCAGTGGCCATGGACAACTTGTGTTTTCAGCGAAACATTGTTTTGTTTGTATTTTACTGAAAAAAATAATTGCATTTTACCCGCCTGGCCTTACTGATAATTCCTCCCCAGAGCGTTGGATGTTTATTTGGTTCAGTGTTTATCATTTAGAGAGCAATTTGTGTGCTAATATGCATAATCCTCCAGTTTAGTTGCAAGATTTCATTTCTCTCATTGAACTGCATTGGTAGGGTTCATTCTCTCATTCCTGGATGGTGTCTCATGAATGCAGGGCCAGTAACATTTCCTTGCCTGTTTGCAGCTCAGAAAGTTTTCAGCAAAAGCTATTGGGGTCAAAATGTTTTGTTTTGCTCAAAACACCAAAAGAATTTGAACTTGGAATGTCAAGGATAACATGGGAAACAAACTTTCCAAAAGTGGTTGGGAGACAAGTTTTTACAAAATATTTCTGAAACTGAAAGCATCTTACAAAAATAAAAACACCACCAAAAATGAAAGCACCACAGGCTCGTGATGTGTTTGCACTGACAGTTTCAAAATCTGGAGGAGTAGGCAGGTTCTCTTCCCTGCTCTTGTGTTGATGTTGGGAAAAGGACTAGAAGCTGAAAGCACACAAAGGAAATTGGTCTCTTGTTCACAGCTCTGGATGACCCAGGTCATGGCTGTGCTTCCCAGATTCACCATGAAAGATGCAACCTTGCTACAAATCCAGCTGTGCTTATTTGTAAGGGTTTTTGTTGTTGTTGTTGTTTTCTCCAAGAGAACAGCAATATAGTGATAGGAGAAGAGGGAACAGTTTTAAACTAAAAGATGAGAGATCTAGATAAAATGTCAGGAGGAAGTTTTTCACTGAGATGGCAGTGAGGCACTGGCACAGCTGCCCAGAGAAGCTGTGATGCCACATCCCTGGAGTGCTCAAGGCCAGGTTGGATGGGGCCCCGGGCAGCTGAGTGGGAGGGCAGCCCTGCCCACAGCTGGAGGCTGGGGCTGGGTGGGCTTTGTGATCCCCTCCAACTCAAACTGTTCTGTGATTTTATGATTTTGTGGACAATCCCCATCCAGCCTGACACAAGCAAACAGATGGAGGCAGGAAAGCAGCTACCAAACCCATATATATACCCAGCACATGAGGGGCTCTCATTTTACTCCCTGCCACACTAAAGTAAAAAAACAAAGAAGTCAGAAATTTTATCACCATGGCAGCGTTTTGGAAGAACTTTGTCCAAGCTCAAAACCAAACCAAGAGCATTTTCAGCACGGCAAGCATCCTTAGCTTCCAGAAAAAAAATATGTATATTTATATGAGTCAACAGGCTAAAGAAATCACAGAAACAGGTGGCAAGACACTGTATGGGGCTCAGTGTTTGTGCAGTTGCTGTGGTCCTTACTTAGGCCTGCTTAAAATGAACCAAAATACCACTGGCTGCTTGTGGTTGGAATACGCTTACTGCCTTAGAGATGGTGGAAATCCTCAGTCGTGCTCCAGTGATTTTTATCTGAGACAGTTGCTTAAATCTCTTCTCTACAGCCAATGAGAGAATAACATTTTGGTCCAATAAAAACTAAAACCACATCATTTTGGTGTTTTGTTTTTTCTTGACTCTTCTGGACATTACAGAGTACACAATGAGGAAAATCCTTGAGACAAACTGCTTCCAGACCCCTCACAGACCCATGCAGGAGCCCATCGTGATGTCACCTCCATCCTGCTTTAACTGAACAGCCTCAAGATACAAGAAGTAAAAGCATCTCACAATGCCGAATGCTCTCACCGGAAAGGTCTGGCAGCCCCTCCCTTGTATACAGCAGCTCAAGTAGTGAGTTTGTGAAGGCTACAATGACAGGTAACAACAGTGTATTTATTGAGTTGCCCATTGCCCTGATATGTTTTCAGACGCCAATTTCTTTCCAGGACTGCTCTGTTTCATTATTATGCAGAGATCTGTTTCCAGCCATCTATGGAGGAGTTATGCAAAATGGGAAAGGAAAAAACTTAACAGCAACCACGTACAGACTCTCCTGCACCTCAGTATGGCTCCTGCTAAAGAAGGAGACTGTATCGTTCTGTTAAAGAAGGATACAACATAATTCTAGCTGTCTTTTTGCCTTGAGGGACAGTTTTATTTTATAGAAAGTATATTACTTCTACAGATTTCCACAAGCCAAGTCTCATTCCGAGCATGTGTCATCCTTACAACAAAACGTTAGCCTCCTGAGAGACCTGAAGCTCCTATGGAAATAAATGAGACAGTTACTAAAAGTGGGTGCTCACTTTTCCCCACCTCAGAGGGACTAGCTACTTACAGGGGATGAAGGGCACAGCTGAGGCAGGAGTGACAGGTGGGCTATGGGCAGAGAGCTCTTCTCATGTCTGCAGGAGCTCCCTGCTGCACCAGGGCAGGTTCTCATGTTTATAAGATGAAGAAACGGAAAACATGGACAGGAGACAGAAAACATAATCAAAGGAGCTCTATGATAACCATTACCATCCTATCTAACTGGTTTAATTAGCAGCTTGGATCTACCAAACAAAGTGCCTCTGGAATTTCACTGAATCTTTTCTTCCTCTTAAATATTAGTGACTATGAGATTAATCACACTTAGAAAAAGAAGAAAAAAAGATAAACAACAAACAAAACTCTGTTAATGAAGGCTCAGGGTGCTGGTAATTAATCTCACCCAATCTTCAGAACCAAACCTAACACCATGGACACAGCTGCCAGCGCATGGCCTCCAACAGAACTGGCATGGGTGAGGTGTTCTCCTTGAAAACCAGGAGTACATCTATCATGCTATTCACTCATCTCTACAATACTTTCCCCATCTGGATAAACCACTCCTGGGACATTATCTGCTTTGTCCAAAGTGAAGTCATCAGTACATTGATGAGTTTGTTCTGCTGGACACTAAGTACAAGCAAAAATGCCACTTTGGAGCAGTTACCTTTTCTTTATGAAAGCTGCAGAAATCTATTCCTTGAAAATCCAAGGAAAATAGTATTCCAGCCTGTTCCATTGCTCTGATCCCTGTGCTCTTGTTCTGCAGCCTCTCAGAACTCTGCATGCTGCTGAAGCACTTGTGAGTGACTTGTTGCCAATATTATTGAGGTGGCTCCAGTATCGTGACCGAAAACTACTGTTGTTATAGTTGATGTTTAAAGAAACATTGGGCCCACAAAAATTTGACAAAGTTTTGAAAATGAAGTTATTTCTACTTATCTACTTGGATTAGAAACAAAGATACAGAACTAGTAAATCTTTTTTTTTTTTTTTTTGATAATGAAACACCATGTAAACAGAACTAATTATTTAATTTGAAAACATCCTTAGTAATATATTAAAATATTTGCATTTGAACTTCAAAAGCTTGGAAGCATTTCTGTGGGCTAGAAAAACTTTCAAACCTTCATCATCACTGAAGTAAGATCTACTAAAATTTAGCAGCCTTCAGTAGTTGCAGATGCACAGCACTGTGTCAACCTCTGATTTGTAATTTAAGGTTAAGGTTTAGAGATAAAGGGGAAGGGAAGGATGGCAGCAGTCCGCCCTTGTTTATCTTGTGTAAGCGATTCTGTCCTAGCCCAGACCAATGACTTTGTCCCCAAACTGCTGTTTCGAAAGGGGAACTCCTCATTGCATAATGTGCATTTTACTTTACCTTAAGTGATTGGGAGAAGTATCGTTCGGTCGGGGTTTTAAGCAAGAAAACTTCAGTACAAAGACATGGAGTTTTCCAAGATACAGTCTCTTCATACAGGCTGCTTTTCATATGCTGAGGTGTGAAACCATAATTCTGGTATCTGATTTTCCACACTGCTTTTACAGGAGCTGAGGTTGGTACTCTGCGCTGTCCTCTCCTGATGTAACAGCTAAGGGGATGCTGGCTGCCTTCTCAGGTCTCACAGCAGGAGGCTGAGATACACTGCAGAGCTGGAGGGGGAAAACAGAGAACATCACTACTCTCACTAAATAGTTGCAGGAAAAGCAAGCAAACAAACAAAAAAAGGTAAGCAGTCCAAAAGCAAAATTTGCACACGCATTTTTTTCTCCACTGGTGCCATAATTTCAAAAGCCTTCAGAAAATATTATTGAGATTTTAAACAATACATCTGCCTTCGGTACCTTCTGAGCTGCGACTTGCAGCCAGCAACGCCCCACTCTCGGCCTGACGTAAGCAGGCCTTAAACATGGCTCTGCCCACAGAGTTTGCCTCAGCATTTGGTTTCTGTACTTTTCCTAATCCTTCAGAAAAGAAAACTGGGATGTTATGGTGCCAAGTGACATCCCGCCTCCCAGCTGAAGCATATGGACCAAACACCTCCTGGTCTGCGACAGTTTGCCCACTTGCTTGTCCAAGTCCCTGCCACGCACCTATGATGCGTGGGGAGATATGCAGAGAAACTGTGAACATGGCTGCAGTAGTTGGCTAATAGTGGCTGCAATCATCAAGCACAATTCCTTCTTTTTTTTTTTTTCCTTTCTTTTTTTTTTTATATGTATTTTTGAACATCAGTGTAAGAAAAAGTGCAAATTCCTTCCAAGTAGCATGGCATAAAAGCACGGGAACTCCACTGCGATGAGTATTTAGAACATGCATTTTATATATATAAACCAGGAGGTGAGAGGCTGGAGAGAGCCCTGTAGAAAGGAATGTGGGTGTTCTGGCAAGTTAAATATGAGCCAGCAGTGTGCCATGGCATCCTAAAGGGCCAACTGTGCCACGGCGTGCCGCAGGCCCAGCACTGCCAGGGGGTGAGGCCTCACATAAAGCTATTAGAGAGTGTCCAAAGGAGAGCTGCGAAGATGGTGAGGAGTCTGGAGGGCAAGGTGTTTGAGGAGCTGCTGAGGTCCCTGGGTTTGCTCAGCACAGAGCAGAGGAGCTGAGGGGAGGCCTGATGGCGGCTGCAGCTCCTCACAGGGAGCGGAGGGCAGCGCTGAGCTCTGCTCTGTGACAGCGACTGGGCCCGAGGGAGCGTTTGCACCGCACCTCAGCTAGCGGAGTGACATGGCAGCATCACAGCCATCCGTGAAGCCGAATCCGGGTTACAAATCCACCCGGTGGCTCCAGAGGGGAGGGCAGAGCAGAAGGGGCTCAGCACAGGCCAGCAGCGCAGCACAAACGCAGGAAACTCAGCAGGTTGCACATCCTGTTCCACAGCATCACTGCCGCTATTCTTAGCTGTGCTGGCTGGTGTGAGGAAAAGGCTGGGGGGCACGGGAAGGCAGCAGTGAGAAACAGCGTGTGTGAGGTGGGGGACTGCGGTTTGGTGTGAGCACTATTTTAAAGGCCGTGTTGTTACGCGCAAAAATAACCAAACCCTAACCATCCTACCAAAAAGCTATCAGTGACAGCTGACCCGTGTTCCAGCGGTGAGGGCTTCAGCTAGGTGTGGCACAGACGGGGCTGGGGTGCAGGCTCCTGCTGGGGCTGCATGCAGCCAGACGTTCCCACAGCACATCATCTCTGCAGCACACCAAGGGGCTGGGGGCTGTTCTGGGAGGATGTGGTCATAGGCCTGAGGCTTCTCCCATCTACTGAATTAAAAATTCACGTATTAGCATGTGTGGGGAGGATGTTCCTACCAAGGACAAATTGCATTTCACGATGAGGTAGAAATAGCTTTGGGGAATGGTTGAATTCATACTCAACTGCAGTGCTTACAGGACAACCAAACACATCTTCCTGTGTGCATAACGAACAACAGAACCACTTCTCCCTCTTGAAGCAAAGAAGAGCTTCAAAGTTGAACGACAAGCTCCAAAACAAATGCATCACTGCTAGCCCATGAACAGCTCCAGGCAGGTTCTAATTGCGATTCTGCCTCCTCCATATTATTGCTGGCAGCTGCATCTTGTGCAGCCAGTACTTTTCTCTCAATATATTTGAGAAGCTGCAGTGCTTCCAGATTGGAAGAAATTAAGCTGAAAAACAACAAAGCACCTTCCATTCTAGGGCAGCTATGTTCCAAAGTCTTGGAAATCAAATAAAGCAAGATAGACATCTATTAGCAACCCTACCTTATTGACCTAAACACTAGATATTTAACCACTGCCAGCTAATAGGTCAGCATTTCTTTTGTAATTCTTTTCAAAGGCTAAAAAAGTGCATTTTGCATACATGCAATTAATTCTCCACATGGCATCGGCAGCTATTCTTTTAATTGCACCTGGCAGTGGAATTGGAGGGCATCACTTTATAGCCCACTTATTAACTCCTGCTCCACTTGTGCACTTTGTACTTGTTCCCAAGATTCCCAGCAGCTGTGAAATTGCCTTTCTGCTTGTCAGATGTCTTCTAAGGGACTGGCCTAAGAAAGAAATCCCAACTAACAGTTCTTGACATTCAAAAGCTCCATTTATTCTCTCAAGACTTTAATACTTCATATTAAAAAAAATAATAATAATAATTTGCATTTATTTTAAAAGAAGCCCCAAAGAAATTTCAGCAATGAAATCTGGCTATGCCAATTATATTCTAGCACTGCTCAGAAACAAGATCCAGGACAAAGAAAAAAAAGAAAAAAAAAGCCAAGTGAATCCCATGTGCTTTTTGGAGGCATAGATAAAACCTATTTTTTCAGCATTGTGGTTTTGCTCTTCAACTATTTAGATAACACTATGAATGCAAGAAAAATACAGACAGGAGCCTGCTAAAATGCGCTACTGTACTTCAGAGGCAGTTAACCACACAGAGCAAAGGTTACAAGGGATAATCAGACCGCCTGTTATCAGCAAAGCTACATTTGATTTGGAAAATTGTCAAGACTGCCTTTAGCTCGGGCACATGGAGCATCCGCCTTTTTCTGTCTAGCAGAGAAAAAGCCAAAATTAATACACAGCTAAACAACTTACATACATATCCAAAAAGGGAGTAGCTGATGCCATGCTATGGAACTAAAATAGGCAGAGCATGTTTATATGCTTTTAAAAATAGTTAGCAGTATTCCCCATTCCCTCCGCATGGAACTCGGAACATCCAGCCCCTCTGTTCCCCACTCTCTCCATAGCTGAAGAGATTAGGGAGTGCAGGCAGAGCAGGGGGCAGGGGAATGGCAGGAATCTTTATCCCTCTGCCTCAAACTCCACCAGACAGTGTTTAATAAACTCAGGCAGCCCCATTTCAGAAGCACAAAGCAACATCAGTTCAGCTAAATGTGTTAGCAAGCCTGAGGACACTCGTCAGGTTTTTCTTTCTTTTTGGAGAGTGGAAAAAATAAATAAGCCCTGGGATAAGCTCTGGAAATTGCACCAAATTCATTTCTGCAGTGCATTGAGAATCACCACAATGCTACCAATTGTAAAACAGCCCCAAAATGTGGGTACTTGCAGTTCTTCAGGAGGCAGGCTGCACCGGCAGGAGTTCTGGGCTCACTGCTGCAAGTAATTCCTTGCATGCAAGTAGCTACTCGTCAGCCCGATGAAACTATTCTTGAACACAGAAATTTGCAGGACTGAGCCCTTGCCATGACTTTCAGGGAGTCACAAGTTGGAGCTAGTTTTGCTTTTTACATAACTATGTGCCTGTCTATACTGAATTCCACAGAGCAGCTATAAAGGATACCACCAAAAGCCTTCAGAGGATGCTGAAAGCAAGCAGCTAAATTATTACGAGGAGCTCCACACAAGCAATTTGCTCCACTAAAGTAGCCTGTGCAAAGCAATGCTGTGGCCAGCCCCCAAGGATCTGCATCACCCTTGCATCTCAGCATGGGTATGGCCTAAGTGATAATTCCAAACAGTGTGTTTCTAGATGAGACGTACTAAACAGAAAATATTTCAACCAGCAGTGTTTGGCACATCTCTGACATTTAATCAGAAGCATAAACAATCTAGACACTGAAATACAAACTTATTTTTTCCTTAAAATCAGTGTTCCATAGTTGTTGGTTTTTTTAATTATCATTTTAAAAATTCAGGAATGTGATACACAATACAATTAGCTCCCTACCACTGTAGTGCTCACTTACAGGAGATTCACTAGTTTCGTGCTTTGTGGAAAAAAAGGACAGATTGTGCAGTGTCTTTGAAGGCTCTTGGTATTCTGGAACTATGATTTTCAGAATAAATCTGGTCTGCGTAACCACAGACAGGTCAGCTGTCTTGTTGGGTCTAACACAGCCAGAACAAGCACAAAAACAGTGTTCGTGCTGCAGTACAGCCTCCTGACTGGCCTTGTACTTCCAGGGAATGAATCAGGCTGAAGAGACTGGAGGGCCCCATTCCCAGCAGCTGGTGCTGAACACACAACATGTCACAGGACAAAGAGGCTGTGCAGCTCCCTGTGCCCTGTGCCCCGTCAGTAACAGCATCAGCATCTTCAGCATCACATTCATACTGTCCCGGTAATAAAAATAAGGAGGGGGAGAGCTTTGTGTCTTTTAAGCTAGCCATTGCCTGCAATGGACACAGTAATAGAAAAATATGACTTCTGGCACAAAAAGATTAAATAGTTAGAGTGGAATTAGTGACCACAATTTCATCTATTTGGGTGCATTTACTGAGACTGTTAACCAATGGTTGCAACTGGCATGATTTAACTGTTGCTCTCTTTTTATAAAGGCAACAGGAGAGAAGTAAGTTGGACTTGTCAGTGCTACTACAGTCCCTCTGCATGCTGTTTTTGGTATTTTCTTTTTTTAAATAAACCTAAGAGCAGTAGTTCTATGGCGCATTAGCGATACACAGCAGGACCTCAATAATTCATACTAATGACTGAGACCAATTTTAAACTAGCAAGCAAAATAATTACTAAAAGTTTACCACAGAAAGCAAGAATACACATTAAAAAAAAATAATAATAATAGCACTTTGTTCATTTCAAAATTTACTTGGATAATACTTTGTAGTATACTAGCAGTAGTAGCATATTTTGCAAACGTAGTCTCATACAAGATCTCATTTAACAGTCAACTCTAGATCATATACAGGTAACATGAGAAAGAGTTAAGCTAATTCAGACAGAACAAAACCATATATAAATACTATATTAACATATTTAAGTTAGTTCATCAGACTATACAAGCAGAAACACAAAGCACGCTCAGTGATGCCTGGGAAGCACCACTGCCCCGAGCTGGGCTAAGCCCCGCTATTTCTCCCGTGCATTGGCACGTGGCACCACACCGGCACTCGCTACAGCTGGCCTGGCCGCGCAGGCTGCACAGCCAGCACACAACACTGGTCATCCACCCATGGATAATCGAGAGTTGACTGCAATGCTCCGCTGAGAGGTTGGGTAAGACTACTGACACAACCCAGGACTGATGAGCAGCAGACTATTCTGAACTACTTATGAGCAATTAGCATACAAGATGTGCATTGGAAATGCAAACTAGCAAAGTGTTCTGTATCTGGAGGCAAAGCTACATTCCCTTCGCTAACAAAACATTCTTTTAAAAAATCTACACTTAAATACTGTTGAAAACCTGAAAACCATAGCATCAAAGAATTCTGTAAGGCCAAAACTATCCTCGGTTCCTTCTGTTGTGCCTGGGTATTGTAATACATTTGAAGGAGCAAACACAAACGCAGTTTAGTATCCCACACTCCTTCCAGCGCCTTCCAGTAACAGATCTGAGTTCGTCACACAAGAGTTGAAGCCTCACAACACCCCTGTGAGGTAGGTATTATTCCCATGTTAAGACAGGGAAACCGAGGCAGAGTGTTTATCCGACGTGCCCAGAGTCATACAGCAAACAATGGAAGATGTGAGCGGCTTTCCAGTTTGGAGCACAGGAGCAGTCGACCAGGCTTTATTCCCCATACGCAACTCACAGGTGGATCAAGAGGGTCAGGGTTTTAGATTAGATTCCTTTTAAGTTTTATCTTCAACTCTCACCTAGTCTCCGCCAGATTCAGAGTCCACAGATCAGCTTCTCCTGTGAAGGTATAAGTTGGCAGCACGCTGTAACAGCTTCTTTACAGCCAGCTGTCAATTAACTGATTTAACATTTAAAACCATAGATTCAGATACTCTTTAAGTGAAATTATGTGATACACATCTTACAAAGTAAAGTACAGCGAATGAAATCCTGCTCCCCCATACACTTTAGCAGAAGCCAGACGGACACTCCCAAGGATGCTGCAGAGACCAGGACCGAAGTCACTGCAAGTGCTTGCAGACAGGCTTAACTACATGCAAAATGCCTCACTGGATTACTGTTTATGGAGGCTATGCCAATACTTTTGAAAAGCATCAGTTTTACTGTCAGGGCTTGACAAATGTCCTCCTGACAGAGCTCTTACTGACACAACTAAGTTATTCTTTTATTAGTAAACTCAGCATCAGTTAAAGCTGAAGCTCCAGCTCTTCATTCACGGCAGAGTCACTGCTTCCTTAAGCTCAAAGACTTTTACGATGATACGCAACTTGGAAATAATGAAAAACACCAGAAAATCTGTAAAATATTAAAGTAGGCATTACTTTATCTGCCAATCTCACATCCTGATCACACAGAGTATACAGTAGCTTGAACTTTCATTTTGAGCAAAAAAACCAAAACCCTTTCACATCTGATATTTTCACAGGCCATTGATTTTAATTACCTCACTACCTTACCAGAGGAGATGGGGATGGTTTCTAACAATCATTTGATGCTTCCTTAAAAATATGCTATGTGATATATTTGTAAGAAAAACCTTCACATTTTTTATTACATAAGATTAAGAAAAATATGTGAAACTGACAAAGTGGTTTCCAGTTTTAAGTAGTTATATCTTTAAAAATGTTCTATCAACTTTGGTTTCCTTAGGGCTTCTAAATAAACAATATATTAAAATATCTACAAATCAAATATTAAAGAAAAGAGCAGGTCCAAGAGATCTGTAACACAAATTGAGTTCCTATATGCTTATCCCTCAAGTATCTTTTAATTGAAAAAAATAACAATTTGAAGCACAACAAAAAGTGTCTCAGCTGAAATGTTGAACTGAAGTTGTTACAGCATCGGCGCACTTTCTGTCTGTCTCAGTACAAAGTTGTATATGACAGTGACATTTTAGAACAAGCCTTCTAGATTTAGCAATATGACAAGAACGAGGACCTCAGCAATTACACTACTTGGCAAAATTGCATCTCAAACATCTGTCTCTTCCTCTTGCAACGCAGCTGTTGTCAAAGTCACCAAAATTCAGGTAGCACCATTCAGGGAGTTACAAAGATGATTCAAACTGCTCGTTTTGATCGGTGTTTGCCTCTAGCTTAACTGCAGGTACGCTCTCCGATTTAGTCCTTCTAGTTTTGTTATGTGGAAATTCAATGACAACCTCTGAACAAGAAATACTAAGCGAAGAAGATTTTTCTGTCTTCTTTCCAGTATTATCTTCTACTGTTCCACAACACTGCTTCAAAGCACACTGAGTTCTGCAAGGAAACTCGCATTTCCCTCTCCCTGATTCAGAGCCAACACTGGCAAACTCTGGCTGGATGGTAGTCGCATGAATCCCTTCATCGTGAAAGATCTCTTTTATGCGCTTTGCCACCATCATGTACGTGGAAGGGTCGGGACACTTTATGTGAGCTGTGCCAATGATCCTACTGCCTGCTAGCTGCCAAATGTGTAATTCATGCACTGCTTCAACTCCTTCAAGGGTACGTAATTTTGAGTTCAAAGAGTGAACATCTATTTGTTTGGGAACAGTCTGCAGAAGTATAAGGGCCGACTCCCTAAGTAACGGGTAAGTTGTGTAAAGGAGGATACAAACCATAATCAAACAAAGAACAGGGTCTAAATATAGTAACCAGCATGGACCAGCCACCGGAATGCTCTCTTGCTCAGATTTGTTTACACTGCCAAGAGGTTGGGATAAAGTAGCATTCTCCACGCAGTGGCTATTGACACACGGATTAAAGCAGGGCCCATCTTTGGGGCACGGATTCCACAAACCATAAAAGAGCAAGGCATTCACTACAACAATTACTGAACCTAAGGCATCTCCAAAGACATGCAGAAAAACTCCACGCATGTTAAGTTGCGCACTAGAGTCTTCCTCAACCTCTTCAACATCCAGAGGATAATGCCCAGCATTCCCATTCACTTGTAGGTCCGTCGTGTCGTCCTTCATATCACCTGACAAGAAAGCAGTAGAGCCATTAGGCACATGCTAGAATAATAATACACATTACTACAATTCCGTATAAAATAATTATCCACATTAAGCCTGCCTCATGCAGTACAAAACTGAAAAACAAGCAACTTGGCCCATTACGCTTCTATTTTACCAAAAACCCACTTCCACCTTTTCCAGCTGCTTAACCATTAGGCAACTTACTCTTCATTTCTCATGCAAAATTAAGAATTGAGGAGCATATACTTAAAGATTGCTCAAGTAGCTATGTAATTTATATTTGCTTCATCTTGTGAAGGGACAGATAATCACATTGCTAAAACCTCTCTAGCATGATAGCAGTGCAGTTCTGTTTAATATTACATCTTAGGAAATTAAAAGCTCACAAGCAGCTTGGATGCTACTTTATAGTCATTTACTTTCAGGTTGAGCAGTTCATTTCCAAAAGACCTCTGAAATCAAGTAGGAGGAATCATTCCCGAGACGCCAGCAGAACTGTGAGATATGATGAGCTGAGCTTTGGAAGTTTAACAGGCAGAATTTGTCAGCAGCATTGACAAGTGGACAGTATAAGTTATCACTTAAGTTCCCAGAGGCTATGAATTTGTGCTGTTTGTATTCCAGAGTATATAAAAACTTATTTTTAGTACTTTTGTTTATTTCCAAATAGCACATTGCTGTGCAGTGGCATATAGAGGTTGATACCCAAAGCCATGTATTACGAATCACATAATTCATAAAAGAACACTTTAGTACCCTCCCTTATCAAAATGGGTTCCATCACACCCAACAAGCTATGAAGGAACAAATGCACACACCATTATAAAGAGGCAGTGTGAAGTTTTTGAAAGAAGTCATTTTCCAAACTTCAACAGTGGAATTATTTTACAAGATTAACTTTTTATGCTTCTTCAGAAGATCTCTGGACAGACAACTTACAGTGTTAAAGAAATGTAACGGGCACTGACAAAGTAAAACAAGAAGCTCTCGCTGCTTCCGTAGTTATTGAGTTCAGAGCTTTGTAAACATTAACGTGTTAATACGACCTGCAGCTTTTGTAATTCTGCTCTCATGACTGTAATTCTGTGATCATAAAAGTGTCTCCAAGGCCCTTCCTCTTCCAAGAAGGAGGCAGGCACATACAGAGGTGGCTGAGAGGTAGGTCAGTCCCAAGCCCTCGGCTCATCACGCTGGGCATCACACTTCTGTCCTAAAGCTCCAGCCATATTTTCCACAGTTTCTAGGAGTCATGGAACAAGGAAATGTCACTGGCACCACTAATTTTCCAGATAAATGAGTGAGTTAGAGGAAAATATCTTGAGTTACAGAGTTCAGACTTCAGGGTTCACAATGAAGGCACAGAAAGAGGACACCTTCTGATCCTGCTCCACACTAAGTGTTTAGGACAAAGGGGATTTGGAGAGTCAGTGGATAGGGACAGATAGCAAGAAACACGGTTCCAGAAAGCTCTGAGTCTTTTTAAAATGTCTCAATTTGAATGTTAAAATGTCTCAATTTGAATTTTGACTCATTTAAATCCAACTATAAACAGATTACTTTACACAGAATGTATGCACAAAGATGCCTGTGCAGGACTAACCCCTGAGGCTATCATGAGGATTTCACTTCAACCTCAAGAGAAGAGAGCCTACCCTTCTTCACAATTCCCTGCTGAGGTACAGCACCAATTTCAGTCATTTCCCTGATTTTCACTAGTACACCTCACAGCTTCTTACAAGTCCTCACGCACCTTTATCTGTGACACTTCCATGGGTCAACAATGAATAACTCCATCCTTACATAATCATGACATGGCAGAGAAGGAAAGGCAAACTTACTTAGGAGTTTCACCATGCCCAAAATGATGCCCTGTTACTTACTAAATGCCCACAAGAAATTATTTGCTATTGCTGGAAGGACACCCACAAGATGTTCCAGACAAGTTGCCCAAAAACAGCATATGTTTCAATCCACAAGAGAACAAGAGAAGCCAATCTTTTAGCTTACAACTAGACAAGATTTTAGCTGAAAGCACAACTTACATTCCAACAGACAAGAACAATTCACAGGCCAAGGTATCAATTAGATCAATGGCTTAGTGAATTTTACATTGTTTGAAACTCATTGTTAGGATACTTTTGTTGGGACTAACATGACATTAAGAGCTTATTTTATTTTGTGGTTAAGAGAGGAGTGCAATATACTCAGAGGAACTTTTCAAAAGCAACAGGGAGTCAAAACACTAAAGAAACTAAGGAGAAAAAGAGGAACACCAACTTTCTCAGATGTCCATGAGAACTTCTGACCACTGAAATACTGAAACTGTAGCAAAGTTCACTCCACAGAGGAAAGAGCAACCTAAGCTAATTCAGCAGTCTCTCTTAACATTGCCCTGAGAAGAAAGGAGATATGTGGATCAGAGGACTGAGAAAAAAAGGAGAGATGCGGGTCCAAGGACTGACACTTTCTTCCCTGTTACAGGGATGCAGTAAGAGTGAAGTGGAGAAGCAGCAAACACGCAACTTCCACTGACGCACAGTATTCAGCTTAGATCAAGTGACTTCAAAACAAGCCACCCAGGCGTCTGAATCCACTAAAGAAATAACCCGAGATGTTCCCTCCCACAAAAAAGACAGCGTAGTCAGAACTAGGGAGGGAAGATTTTAACAAACAAGAGAATGGGAAGCTGCATTCTCTGGAAAGCTCAAGAAAGCCAACTTGAAATCACACGTGTGCTCTGAAACCAGCGAGCTCTGCATTCAGTGCCCACTGCACGACTTCCTCAACACCAACTGGTAAGCTCCAAGATTTCTTCCTACACACACCCCGAAGAAGCACCGCATTACAGCAACGGAATACATATACTTCAGTACGCTGCGTCCAGTGGGGAAAATAAAATCTCTCAGGTAGCTGACAAGTAAGGCAACAGAGAGACCTGGCCGTCAGGACCAAGGCGCTGAGCTGCAGTTCGATGCACAGCCAGTTCAGCCGCCAGGGCTCTGCCTTGTGACGGGCGAACACCGCTTGTCACGCGCCTCCTCGGCCAGCACCAACTTTTCCCAAGGCAAAGAGCGCTTCACCCCGAGCTGCCCGCGAGAGAGAGGCACGACCCCCGGCGCTGCCCTCAGCACCCGGACAAAAGGCTTGAGGCGGAGGCGCCCCCGCCCCGCCAAGCGAAGCTTTCCCGCCGCTTCCCTCAGGACGGACGGGTGGCCCCGCGGAGCTCGTGCCGCCGCCGTCCTCGAGGACGGGACCCGCCCCGCTCCGCCGGGGGCTTACCCAGCTTCTCCTGGCTGACCCCGTTGGAGCCGCTGCAGTTCTCCACCAAGGTGCTGGTCTCCTCGCGGTGCAGCGCGGCCTCCCCGTCCCCGGGGCTTTGCTCGGCCTTGGCGCTGCCCCGGGAGAGCCGGGCGCCGCCCCCGTGCGCGTGGCCGTGGCCGTGGGAATGGCCGTGTCCGCCGACGCCGTGGTGGTTGAAGAGGCAGAGCCCCAGCAGGTTGATGACGAGCCCCGCCACCCCGACGGCGATGACCACCAGCGGCTGCTGGATCTCGTGGGGCTCGGTGAAGCGCTCGATGGCCTCCAGCAGGATGGTGAAGCAGAGGGCGGTGAGGAAGACGGCGTTGACCAGGGCGCCCATCACCTCGGCGCGCACCCAGCCGAAGGTGTTCTTCTTGGTGGCGCGGGTGCGCTGGGCGAAGCGCACGGCCACCAGCGCCACGACCAGGGCCATGACATCGGAGAGCATGTGGAAGGAGTCGGACAGCATGGCCAGCGACGACGTGACGCGGCTCACCACCACCTCCACCACGAAGAAGAGGAAGGTGAGCGCCAGCATGCACAGCAGCCGCGCCCGCCGGTTCTGCCACCACCGCGGCCCGCCCGGCCCCTTGGCCGCCATCCCCCCGCACATCGCGCCGGGGCGAGCGACGGCGGCCGCCGGCCCGGCCCGGCCCGAGCGCGAGGAGAGCCGCCGAGCGGCCCGCGGCGGAGCCCCGACGGCGAGCGCGGC
>JAPSGF010000007.1:7809738-7904011 GCA_035772895.1 Perdix hodgsoniae
CCCCAGCCCGCGCCCCATTGGCCGCCGCCCCTCCGCTCGGCGCGGCCCGCCCGCCCCCGCCCCCCGCCTCGTCCGCCATTGGCCGGCGCGCCCTCGCGACAGCCGGCCCCTCCCCGGCGGGACCGCCCGTCGCCTGGCCGGCGGGCGGGGCTCGGCGTGACGTCACGCGAGCGGCGGCTCCGATTGGCGAAGCCCGTCGGCTTCTCCCTCGCGGTCCCGCCCCGCGGCGAGCGGGACTCGTGCAAAAGGTGCGCTTCTTCACACGGCCCGGCCGGCGCGCGCTCGGGGGGCGGGGCTCCCCCTGCGGGCCGGGCGGGTTCGCGTGGGGCTTGGGGGGGGGGGGGGTTTGTGACGGCTTCGTGACGTAACGCGCGGCCGCTGGGGCCGAGAGCGGCTGTGTGAGAGGGGAGGGCTGCGCTGCGCTGCGCTGCGGGTAACGGGTGTGGCGATGGGCACCGCCCTGCAGGCGCTGCTTGGGCGCAGGGGAGCTCCCTCTAATTTTCCTCCCGTTTCTGAAAGCGTTAGGACGGGCGGGGAGGAAATAATGTAAGTGATGAGCTGTAGCTGCAACTATCAGAGTTATGTGGTTTGTAGTTACAGCACGCGTAGCCACGTGCATCGTCCTTTATAGTTATGTAACTTCTGATCGCTAATAGTTTAAATGTTCACTCAGAAGAAGGAAGAAATTGTGCCTGAGGAGGTTTTGGAAAGCTGTAGTCTAATGCAAACATTTGGATGCTTATAAATCAGTCCATAGGTGCCAGTCATTCCATTGAATGTGTGGTCAAGGAAAGAAAAAGGAGAAGCTCTTGGGAGGCTTCTGGAAAAATGTCAAAAATGTAATCACAGAAATTACCTGATGGAGGAGTTGACTCCTTCCTGTACGTTCCGGGAGGGCCAGCAGGCATGGCGGCACGGAGCAGCGTCCAGGAACGTTCCTTGTGTGGGTGGAAAACGAAGAGCGAGGAGACAAGTAGCCATCGCTGCTTGTAGTGTGGAGACAGGGCTTTGTGTATGCAGTGCATGCAGGCAGTGTGAAATCCCGTGCTCGGGAAAGAAGATGTAGCAGGTACACAAGAGTCCATTGCTACGCATGGAAGTTCCAAAGGGATCTTGATCTGGGGGCTGTGCGATGGTGTTTGACAGCTGGAGTAGACTCAGCAGCGTTCCAGCAAGTCCATGTGTGCCTACCGTGTTGCTCTGATGTTGGCATGCTGCTGGCTCTTCTTCACTTACACTACAGTGTCGTGTTCTGTACGTTATGGACAGAGCATAGGGCATGGCAGGCACTCCTGTACTGACCCGTGACCCTGAATCCTATTGAGATTGTTCTTATCAAAATCTAGGTCTGCTCTGATTTTAATTTAGGTTAGGAAACCACATGGAATGTTTTAATGACTACCAGTACTTCAGGAGTGCTGCAAGGGAGTCAGCAAGCAGGTTGCTGTAACGTTTTCCTCATCTACTTGGTTTCCCTTGTGCCATAGTATCACTTAATAAGGTGATGTAGGTAATCGGGAAGCTGACCATCAATAGCACAATTAGAGTGGAACATGCTCATGTCCTCTGCTCCTCACCCCCACACATGGTCATTTAGTTCATGAGGAAGGCTTACCAAATGTAGGATATATGGGTCAAAGAAACTAGCACAACTTAAACCTCCTTTACTGAACTGGCGTTCAATTTTTATAGGGATTGGTGTTAATCCAGTGGAATTTGTGCAGCTACGAAGAGCAAGGAGTTTAATGTCCCTTACTTACTAGACTTGGAGAATGACTGTAACCAAGTCTTAGTGGGTTCCCCTCAGCTGTCATCATAGTTTTCTTGGTGACTGGAAGTACTGGGTCTCTGTTCCTCTGTGAAATCAGCAGGAAATCAATATCAGCATCATCCTTACCAATAAAACTTGACTGAGCTCAAACATGAACTGTATAAAGACCTTTGTTGGCATTCTTAGTATGTGAATGATGCCTAGATGAATTTGGGATCCTTTGATATTTCTTTGCCATGAGGCCTCCTTATCTGCTCAAAAATCCCATGAAACTGGCCAGTCTTCTGCTGTTTTCCCCTTATGGGACAGCATGTTCTGGTCCTGCCCTTGCCCAAGGGTAGCTTTTCTTCCTACTATACCTGGCTGAATACTGAATACCTCCTCGGGCAAAAGTCCACAACATAGGGACCATATATTTCAGGAAACAGGAAGGATACAATTATCTGCCAGGAAAGGATAATGGTTACTCTAGCCAGTAACCATTCCAGTGCTCCCCATCAAATAGGGCTGGGCATCTGGATTTGCTCTAGGGGATCCAGTAACCACTGTTATCTTTATTCACCTGAAATGTAGAGACTTGGATTAAGAGTCCCCAGTGACAGCCTGGTCTTGCTGCTGGACATGGTGAACACAGATACTACCTCTACCAGAATCTTTCTCGTAAACCAGTGGGTCCTACACAGCTTTTCCCAGGCTTTTCTATTGTTTTACCACGCATCAGCATCCACAAGGGACAGGGATTGTTCCTAAATTTAGGACTGTCCACGTGACAACATTATAAATTTTAAGATTAATAGGAAGGTGACTGATAAAGGTACCTAATCAAATCTTAAGAGTGTGTGTGCTTACAGGAGAACATTTTGTTCCTTCTCATGTGTTTGAGGAGAATACTATATCTTCAAAGTAAGGAGGACTGTGTTTTTTTTATTTTCTTTTGCTTTGTGGATTTTTTTTTTAGGCTTCCAGGCATTGTGACTGACCCAATTCTTCTCTGGGCTCTGTTTCCGTTCCACACGTGTGGAATGAACAGTTTCCAAGTCTGCTTGCTTACTGAAAACGCTCCATGTTTTGAGGGGAGAAGTGACTCTGAATCTACAGTGAACGGCTTCATACCACCTCAGAAAATTTTCTGTGCTGCGTGCTGCTGAACTCGCAGTCTGCTGAGCACTGTGGGAAGAATAGGACTTTGGTTGGGAGCTATGTTACTCAGCATGTTTGCTGGGTAAATAAAGTCATTACCTTTTCCTTTGAATCTGTGCAAATTTTGCATGTGGAGAGAGGTCAGCCACACAGGGCTCTTCACTACATGCCTTTCCACTTGGAAAGGATGAAGCCTTGTCTGTGGTCTTCTAATGCAGTCACATATCACAGAGTGTGCTGCCTCCTTTTAGCACCTAACTTGTTCCCTTTCCGCACAGTCATCAGACCTGTCTGTGTTTAATAAAGGCTTGTGGGACTCTGACAAACATGATTCCATCTGTCTGTTCCACTTCAAGGCTGTCAGTGTTCATTTTAGGCTGTGTTTCTTGCAGGCAATGTCTCTGTTAGCTGTCCTTGCAAGGATTCTTCAAATTAGATCCAGTCAGCAGCACAGAAGAGAACAAAAACATTCACTGTTTACCTATATTAGCAAGTCTATTCCCTGTAATGAGAAACAATACAAAGGAAAAGTATTACTGTTCATGTAGACTTGTGTCAAATTCATGGTTGTATCCTGATTCAGGAAATCATTATCAAGAAAAGGATTTAAACATGTCTTTGCAGTTCATTAAAAGGCCTTCTTTGCATAAAAGCATGTTAAACATGTGCTTAAATGCTTTCACTTGTAGCCTGTGAAGAAAGACTGTAGCTGTAATGGAAGACAAAGAGAATCTTGCTCTATAAAGATATTTGTTCTTCCACTTGCTTACTGTATTAGTAAAACCTGGCAGAACTCCAGACAAATTAAATAGGTCAGGGTATCGTCACCTCTACTTGTGAACCTTAAAAAGCAGATGAAAAAGTGAAAAATTTCCTGATTTTTTTTCTCCCTGCTAAAGAAATGAATTTTAAACTATGACTACCTGATGTCCAGTTTTGATCTTTCCTTTGTAGGTTAGTTGTTTTGCTTTCTCACTGCCAGTCTGTTCTTTGATCCAGTAGCACTTGGCAGCCTGCAATTGCTTCATGATGTCTGCCACAATTAACTGCACAGCTAATCTCTAACTTTTTAATGAACGTGCATTCTTTTTTTGTGGAATTGTTGAACATTCCCTGGCAGTTTTGGTTACCACTTGCTCTGCTTATGATACAATCAGTATTCTCTTATAATTTACAGGTAGGCAGGCAAAACTGTTGCTCTAATCAGCTGTAAAGTTAACAGACTTCGTGGGCTTAGAGCTAATAATTTATTCAACCAGCGTTCAAATTGATCCTACTGGAAAATTCATCAGCATATTAATTGTTAAAGGAAAAAGAATTAGGAATAAGTGTGGTGTTGTTTACTATTCCAGACAAGGCAGCTCCCTGCTGGAAAGATGTGTTATAATAATTCAACAGAGGTAGGAAAATTCTGTAAATATGGAATATTACGGAATGAAGAAAATGTCTTTACAGCTGATTGGTCTGTAACATTTCTTATTAGTGCTGAAATCAATTATTCTTCATGGTATTTTTAATAAAACATACTGTTAAACTCCGCCTTTCATTATCTTTAGAAAGAACATGAGATCTCTACCTGTAATCTAAGCGTTATCTGAATCTATGTATTCTTTGTTAATATAATCAAAGGATTACAAGAATACTAATATTCTTGTTTCAAACGTCTGTGCACATTCTATTCTCTAATCAGAGTCCCAGCATGCATGGCTCTTCATTGTTCTGAACAATGGTGAGACAAACAAACACCTCCTTACGTGCTCTGACGATCAGTTTCAAAACAGACCCTCCTGGACCTGCAGTCAGTGCACCCTGAATTGGGTAGTAAAACTTTGGAGCTTCCTGTCACACTTAAGTTTGGGTTCACAAGGTGCTGGGCAGCTGATGTTCTCCCAGGACAGCTGGCACAGACACATGATGTGCATTAGAAATAAAGTCACAGTTCTAGGTGTCTGACTCTGGAATGTGTCTAACCTAAAAATCAGGTTTTGGAAATTTCATTCTATAGCCCTATTTGTTCAGTCTAGGATATCACTTTGGGGTTGGTGGCTTTTTTGGTTTTTTATTTGTTTGTTTGTTTGCTTGTTTGTTATTGTAGGTGCAGGTTTTTCTCTCCCTCTCTATGTTTGTTCTTTGGAGCCCAAGTGATAGGGGGAGGTGGAGGCTGATCAAACACATTGGGTAGTAACTCCAGTATTTACACACTACCCTCCTTAAGAGCCCACTTCTGGGGCACTTCTTTTGTCAGCAACACAAGTGAAGCCAGGTGGCTTTGAACTCCAATGTTTGTTTACCACTGTGCTGGGTTTAGAAGCCTTCAGGTTGAGAGTCAGTGGGCTACTGAAGACAGACTGAAGATGTGAGCTAATCACTGATGATACTTCCAGCAGCTGTCTGTCCAACCTACCTATGAAATCAGTCTGATGACATGCTATGTTTCCTCACATTGAAATGGATTATTTGGAAGCAGAGGTTATCACTATCACTATAGGATCCTGGATTTCTTTGATGTAGGAGTTCTAAAGGTTGCTCACAGGAATAAAGATGGCCAGGTCCCTCCAGATAAGCCTCTAGAGGTCCCTATAAGAACACTGAATATTGTAGGGAATTCATAAATGTATATGTTCTGGTATTTGAAAAGTTAGCTCAAAAGAAGAACTTTTGAATCCTTTGAGACTGCAAAACCTCTTCTGTGTTACGCTACCAAAGAAGAAATGTCCAGTGGTGACACGTTTTGCACTGACCAAGGTAACCATGCTGATGCACCTCAGCATCTGCTTGGAGTCTGGTGACATCAGGGGAACACCACAGCAGTATTTTGTTTTGATCTCAGGGACTGAACTAGCCAATGTGAGAACTTAGTACAAGAACAGTATTGGTTCAAAAGAGGAAAATCCCCAGGCAAACTGGAATGAAAGCCATCATTTTGGCTTTGTGTGTAAGAGATCTTAAAGGATGATTCCCGGAAGAGCCATGAGCACAGGATATTGCACATCCTATTTCTGCTCTTTAAGACAGGGCTGCCAAGCAGCCTAATAGAACAGGAGTCATAGGATGTACGTAGGCATGGGGACTTCTGTGAAATCATCACAGGTCACAGGCTTCCTGTGACCCAGAAACAGCAGGACTGATTTTGAGGGCACCCTCAGGCTCATCCTGGGCGGGCAATCCAGGTACACCTTGTGTTTCCAGTCAGCTTATCTACTCACACAGATCTACTCTTCTTGGTGCCACAGCCCACGTCAGGCCAGAATGGCATCCATCCATCATGATGACAGTCTTTTTCACATTAAGTCCTTTGAGTAGATTGTTTCCCTTTTTACCATTTTTTTATTAGGTATTAATTGTTGGCATTTGGTATTAATCAGCTTGATGTGGGCAAATTTCATTGTGCAGATGGATGTATCCACGGAAAAACACCATTAATTTTGCCACTTGTCCTTAGTGATGGGCTCTGGGATCCTTGACGACCTGAGTTGGAGGATCTTGACTGTGGTAACAATAAACTCCCAGTCAACCTCAAACTTGCATGAGATCTGCTGCTCCAGCTGTATGCATGTAAGTCTATGATGCCGATAGGATTTATCACGAGGTACTTCAAGAGTTGTTTGGTGTCACTGTGAGACCTCTAAATCATTTTTCAACGGTCTTGGGAACCAGGAGAGATCTCAGTCAGCTGGAAGATGGGAAACTGCCTCCCAGTTTTCAAGAAGGACAGGAAAGAAGACTTATTAATCACATGTATATCATTTTCACTTCAGTGTCTGGAAAATTTTTGAAGATTATTCTGAGAGTTACTGAAAAACATGTGAAAGAAAATGCAGCCATTGGTCACAGCCAACATGGCTTCATGAGGGGAAAGTCCTGCTTAATTAATAAATTTCCATCTCCTTGTATGACAAGGTTACCCACTAGTTGAAGAGGGGAAGCTGGTTGATGTAATTCTTTTGGACTTCCACAAAGCTTTGGATACTGTTTCTCACAGTATGCTTCCAGACAAAATCTCCAGCATAGAGCTAGACAAAAAACTTAATGCAATGGGCGAACAACTGGCTGATGGTGTGGGTTCAAAGGGTTACAGTAAATGGGGTTACAGTAAATGGGGTTACATCAGGCTGGAGGTCAGTAACTAGTGAGGTTCTGCAGGGCTCATTTCAGAGTCAGTTCTCTTCAGTATTTTCATCAGTGACTTGGATACAGGACTTGAAGGTATACTAAGTCTGCAAACAGCACTAGATTTGGAGGAACTGTTGAATCCCTCAAGGATAGAGAGGCCTTGCAGAGGGATCTTGAAAACTGGAGGGCTGAGCAATAGCCAACTACATCAAGTTTAAGAACAATTGACAGATTCTGATGGACAGATCTGATACATGTAGTCAGAGATGGAGAGCAGTCCTTTGGAAAGAGTTCTGGGATTCTGGTTGATGGCAAATTGAATCTGAGTAAGCTGTGTGCCCTGGCAGCCCAAAGGGCCAACTGCACCCTGGGGTGCCCCAGGCCCAGCACTGCTGCTGGGTCGGGGAAGGGGTTGTCCCACTCCACTCTTTGCTGTGTGGCCTCATCTACAGCCCTGGGTGCAGGTTTGGTGCCACAATGTAAGAAGGATGTAAAACTATTTGAGAACTAGGAGAGCTATGAAGATTGGGAACATTCTGGAGGGTAAGACGTGTGAGGAGTGGCTGAGGTCATTTTGTTTCTTCAGCCCAGACAAAAGGAGGCTGAAGGGAGGCCACATGGGAGCCTTCAGCTTCCTCACAAAGGGGGGTGGAGGGGAAGTGCCTTGCTCTCCTCTCTGGTGACAGCAACAAGACCCAAGAGAATGGCCTGGAGGTTGGAGATCAGGAAAAGTTTATTCCCTGAGAGGGTGGTCAGGCACTAGAACAGGCTTCCAAGGGCAGTGGTCATGGTCCCAAGCCTGCTGGAGTTTGAGGAGCGTTTGGACAATGGTCTCAGATATATTGTTTGAATTTTGGTTGGTCCTAAATTTTTGTTTGGCCATGGGTTGGGCTTGATGGTCCTTGTGGACCTCTTTCAACTCAGGATATGTTATGATTCCATGATTCTATGATCATTTAAAATTTCCTTTCCCTGCAGGTGATGTGATTTGGAATATGCTGTAAGCCTGACTCTGGGATGTTCAGGACACTGTTCATTACTTCAAGCACCAAGCATGGCCTTGACATAAGGATGGAAACTTGAAGGTCTGTGCTATGTCTCATCACATTTTCTCTTTTCAACAGTCAGTTGTATTTGATGTTTGTCAAATCATATCCCAAGACAGTGAGCATAAATATGTTGCCTTTATGTTCTGTAACTAAATATATTTATTTTCATGACTGCCTTTCATGGTGGCCACTACACATTCAACTTCAGCCAATCTAACTAATAAACAAACAAATAAAAGCTGGTGCCAGAAAGGGCAGGCATGTTTCCTAGCTGGAAATCACATTACTGTCCCTAACCAGTCCTCAGATCTAGCAGTGCTAGATGTCCCATGAGGGGCATCAGTTCTGCCTGCTAGAACAACCAAAACCAAATTATTTTTCTTCAACTAGTTCAGTAAGCTACTCCTATTTATTTAGGGCTACAGGACAGCTAGAGCTGACACACAGGAACATGAGATAAGGGCAGGAAAGAGTGTGTGGCCATAAACTGGCTACATTCCGTAGTTGTTTATGCTGATTGTGAATCCACAGTTTCAAACTGACAATAAGGGAGGGATTCATGTCTGGGAATTGGTAGCTGATGCAAACATCTTCAGATCACGAGACTCCCTCTAGAGTTAGTGGAGATCTAATCAACTTTGTTAGTGGAGACTACGGTATGATTTATCTCCTCCAAGAGTTGTTTGTACTTGTTCAGATGAATTCTACCCTTACAGTGCCCATTTCTGTCCATGACTATAAAGAAAACCTAGTGTGAACTAGGAGATTAAATCAGCATCTAATGAGGTGAATCCTGCCCCCAAGTGTTAGCTCTGCCTGTTATATGACAAGATTTTTTATTATTATTATTATTCATAATTTAAAGTGTGAGTTAAGTGAATTATTTAATGAAATAAACTGGATAATCAGAAGGAAAAGTAGTAGCCAGTGGCCCTTCCTGCTAACAGTAGGGCTCATACCAATATACTTGAAATGTGATGTTCTAAACTGTCTCCAAGCCAAAATTCACATGCACAGGGAAAGTGCTTTGATATAATAAGTCCTGCGCAGCTAATTGTTCCCTTGGAAGCAAACAGCAGTGATGGTACTTTTGGAAAGCAGGGCTTTTGTGAGTGTGATTAAGCATGGACGAATCTAACTTCAGGCATTTTTCAAAAAAACATCATCTAAATTTCTTACAAGCTAATTCTGTACAGTTCATTATGGATGGCTGTTTGTATGTGGGAACTGTGAACATGGCTTGTTGAAAGCTTTATATGCATTCAGCTGTTTTGTATTTACCCAGATGTTTCTGTCTTAATATTTGGAAGAACAAATTTCTTTGTTCTTCTTTCTTCTCTTCATTTGTTCTAAATGGGTGAATTAAATGATGTGTCCCAGTATCCTCAGAGCCAATTGACAGAATCCATTTCTGTCATTGTTAAGATGGCAAAGCAATTACTGTAGCTATCCCACAAAGGGTTCATCCATCAGGTTTCCAAGAAGGCCATCTCTCTTATCGACTAACGATGCATACTATCTGGTTAGTTAACAGTGGGGTAAAGGTCTTTTTCCTGCTGTATGTCAAGATGTTATGCAAAAAAAAAAAATGCTGTATATAATCTGTATATAACCTTAGAATTGTGTACAGTGCCAACTGGAGTTCTAGGAATATGCTTATTTATTTTTTTATTAGCTGCCTATAGTGGGCATACCTTGTGCCTTTGATAATTACATAGACCAAAGCCTATCTCTAACTTGGAATTTTCCATGCAGGAAGATATTCTTGTAAGAAAAGGACTATGTAAAAAGTGCAAAAATATCTACTTATTTGGCTAGCAGCATCATACCAATGATGTTTTGCAGTTTGCATCACTATAGTGAGATAAAATCATTGTAACTACTATCAAATATGGATGTACTTATGCTGCCTGTTAAAAACCAATGTAGATCTTTGTCTAGCCGGTCTTCAGAACTTCTGTTCTTTTTAATAGTGATAGCTAACAACTTTTTGTCTAATCTTGAATAGGAAAAATGTTTCCCATGTGATATTTTGTATTTCTGTGGGTTTAACTGCAGCTTATGAGCACACAAAAATGCAGCTGATACTGTTCGTGCTTATGTTTGCCCAAGGAGTCTCAGCAGGCTGACATAGTTCTCCACCCGAGGCAAGCACTGAGGTGAATTACCCTCCAGGTCACTCTGTGTAGGCGAACATAGATGTGCATGGCCTCTCCTGAAATGTTCACAGTAGGGCAGCATGCAGACAGTGTGTAAGCTGGGATTTGTTACAGGAGGGAGTAGAGGAGCTGCTTGATCTCTGTTACCACAATTAACCATCATCATGTTTAATGGCTTCCTGGCATTGGCTCTGGCCTGAGCTAGCAATTGGGGTATCTGTGTCACTTTTGCAGTGCCACACGGCCCAGCAGTTCCTACTGGGGTGTATAGCTTGGCTGAGTCTTCTCTTTGTTGAGGTTGTTCTTTCTAGCCCCATATGCCACAGTATCTTCCTGACCTTCTTTGCCTCTCTGTCTCACTTGCTGTAACTGTGTCACAGCCTGTTTGTGCTGGCTGGTTTGATAATGCAGGTCCATGGGCCATAAATGTCCATCTCTGGCAGCCAGAACTCAGCAGTTTGCATGTCACCCGATCCAGTCACAGGTAGAAAAGCAAACGTGGGTTCCATATAGCTTTCAGTCTATGAAAAACCTCTTCAGGGCATTCCAGAAGGCAGGACCACACACAGCAAAGGGGGCTGTGGGTGGTTCTGTGTGTACTATTCTCAGCTCCAGGCGAGTGCTTCATCCTTCAGGATGCCCTGCCCCTGTCACAGAGCAGGAAGCTCACCACAGGTGTCTTGTGTAACACTAAACACAGAGGAAGGCCAGTTTTATGCTCTGTATTATCTGTTCCACCCAGCGAGGGGACCCTGTGTGGATCTGTCCCTCTGGGCCACCAGGATAGCATGCTTCATGACCCTCCCGCTAGCAGGAGCAGCAGCACTCAGCCCAGTACCTCAACCTCAGAGCACCTCTGCACAGCTGTTTGTCTAGGATAGATGGAGCCTTCAGAGGGAGCGGTCAGCTCCAGCATTTTCTTTCAAAACTCTTCCCACACAGCCTTTGGGTGTGCCTGAGTGCCTTTATCTGTGAAGCCTGCTTGCAGCCTGCTGAAGCCACCAAGATGGCAAAGCAGCTAATAATTAAACCTGCTTTTGCAGTTTTAGTGCTGGAGAATGCTCCTGCAGCAAAGCACCAAGGAGAATACAATACTCTTTTACATCAAGAGATTACTCCGGTACCCAAGGTAAATACTGGCCTGCATTTAGGACACTAATGTCAGTGCTGCTATCTACTTCCCCCGACAATTTCATTAAGAAATTCTCTTAAAAATTCTCAGGGCTGTTGCTTTTAAAATAAAATGAAGAAATAGTTGCATTTATAAGATGACTTGGAACAAATCCTAGTTTGGGAAATTTCAAATGATCACATAAAATGTACGTAGGCATCTGTTTGCACATAGTCTTGCAAACTGGTTCATCTTTCTGCTGTGTGTTGATTAGGGGCATCGTACTGGTGCACACACGTGCACACACACTCTGGGCAGTTGTACTTCAGAAAGAAAGTTAGGAGTAAGGATTCTTGGTTTCCAAAGACCTGAGAAGACACTATTGGTTTCCTGATGCTGGAGATTCATTTTGTGGTCAAAGTGTGCCATCCTGGGCTTTACTTGTTCCAGTAAAAAAATAACGTGACTGAAAAATGCGGGGGAAATAATCCAGACAGACAAGACAGAGCAAAGGCAACAAGAGAAAAAAAAAATGCAAAAGCAAGTAACAGGCAGTTAATTATTTCTTCTAAATCCAAAGGTCTTGTCTATTTCTGCTAGCCTCACTTGATTGTTGGACAGTGGGGCACTTTGTGCAGATTTCTCTTCAGCTGGAAGGTCTTATTAATAAGGCACATTATTTGTAATCGACCTAAGGGTACTGCTTAATGAAAACATTCCTCTCCAACAAATAATAAAACACTTGCTCGGTTTCAAGTCTGTACTCAAATGTTCCTGCTGGATGAGCGTTAAACTCATGTGGCTTTATTCCACTGAATCATCCCCAGGGAGAGCAGCAGTGAGGGATGGTAAGGGAAAAGGGTTGGAAATGAATGAACACTAAATCAAAAACACAGGACTTTTATGCAGCCCAGGCCACAACTGAATCAGCGATTCCCCTGGGGCCAGGATTCCTCCCACATTTACAGTTGAAGGACAAAGCCTTATAATCTTCCCCTAAGCTTTGTAATCTATAGCATCTTTCCTTGGTTTGCCAACCTCTCAGTTTGATGTTTGGCAGATACCTCCTGGACCTGAGAACACCCATACTTCCACCATCTGGTATCAGGGAGACCTGAAAGTTAGAAAACTTAGTTTGAGAGTGAGGAAAACTCCCAGCTTTTGTCTAGTGCTTTGAGTAGGATAATGAGATGATAGTTTTTAGTAGGATGTGTTTTGCCAAAAAGAACCTGTCCTTCACAGGTGTTCTAAAGGAAAGTCGAAGAAAAAATTACGCAATCTCAAAGTCAAGTTCTGGAGTTATCACTCCAGTGCTGACCTTTAGGAGCTGTAGGATTGAAATAACCTCAATCTGTGACTCAGAGAATCTTGCAACAAAGGCTCCCAAACAAATTGTGCAGTAGCTTTTTGAAATCTGGCCAGCAGTGATAGGCAGGTTCCAGGTCACGGGGAAGCAGTCTCATTCCCCAGCCCTGCAGACTGCTGTCCCTTGGCTGCCAGTGTGTTCTGGCAAGAGCAACCACAATCACTCAGATCCACATATTGGTAATGTTTCAGGAGTGGGTAAAGAAAATTTTTGCAAGGTTCATTGCAAATGAAAAACCCTGAACTAACATGTTGCAGTGAGCAACAGCATCAAGGGGTCAGTGGAGTTTTTGGTTACAATGATTCTTGGCCCACAGTTCGTTTTTGTTTCTTGCAAAAAATTCTCCCCAGAACTCATAGAGGAAAAAGTGAATGTGAAATGGTTGTACATTAAAACTCTCCTTTACTGCATGCGTTTTGAAAAGGAGGTGACATGGAAATCCTTTGCTTCCAACAATGCTGAATTAAGGTTAATGTTTCTACCATCCCAGGCAAATGACAATGAAACCCCAAGGAGCTGTAAATAAACTGCTGTTGTTTAGATGGCCACTGCTACTCCCATGCCGAAGGAGGATTCGCTCAGACAAAATAAAAAGAAGGGAAAGGATGTCAGATATTATCACTTGATACCTTCTCAGTAATCTGTATAGAATTACTTAAAATTATCGTTTTTGAAGTAACCACTACCTAAAACAAAAGAAAGTGCCATAGATCTGAGCAGCTTTGATGAGAAGACAGAGCACTGAGTGCACACTGTGACAGCCTCACCCTGTGACAGTAGGAAGTCAGGCTATGGGGCTGTCAATTTGAAGACTGGTATTAAATTAATTAAGACAATTAGAAGGGTGGATGCTGTCACAGAATGACCCAGTAGCTGTGCAAAGACAATGTATCAGCATGGTTGTTTTTTTTTTTCCTAGCTGCTTGTTTAAAACAAAAGCCTCATTGCCAAGTAATGGAAGTCCCAAATATGAGTTTCTCTAGAATAATTCACTGGTTGAGAAATGCCTACTGTTCTTTTCTTGCTCTATCTATCTATCTATCTATCTAGGGCAAAGGACCTCAGCAGTAGCCAAGGTCTTAAACATGTTACACGCAGCAAGGAGCAGGTAGTGCTGACACTGGGTACATGCCCTATTTCTGGGTGCTGCCAAGGGTGAAACACAACAGGATGATTTACAGCATGATAAGGAGTTTAGTGTGGCACTAAAAAAGAGAGCAGCTACCATTCCTCTGAGGCTGAGTCACCGGGGAGAATAAGCCTGTAAACTGGGGAAGTGGCTAATTGTTCTGTGTTTGGCCAATAAAAAGGAGGGTAGATGACAGTTCTGTGTTTGCGTACAGTGAAAGTTGTCCTTACCATTGCAAAGATTTGATTTTATTCTCTGTTTTTCTTGTTGAAGCTTTGGATGTTCTGTATGGAACTATTGGCAGTTTTACTGTAGCATCACTAGAAATATTTGTTCACAGCCCGGTTCTCTGAGATACCGGATTAGGAACAGTGCTGACAGCATCTTTGGTAGTATATGTTTGTAAGATAATAACAATAGTAAAACCGTGCTGAACATACACAGTTTTTCTCCAGCTTTGTACCAGTGCCAACCGGTTGCATACAGTGTATCTTTACACGTCCAATAATAGCTCCAAAGTTATGAATAGTTAAATGGCATTATTTAGCATGTTATTACTCATCTTTAAGTACTCTGTCATGGTATAGAAATTTCTTCAATCTCACTTTATTAAGGTGAAAAATTTTCAAGAATTTTGGCTGTTTGCCCTAGCTGATGGTATGGAGAAACAGCCTGGTAAGGGGGATAGGGGCAGGATGAAGAGACCCCATGGCCCAGAGTGAGCCTCTAAAATAGCTCCCATTTCTGACAAGGAGATTGACCTTCAACTGAGGCACTGCAGATATAGCAGGCTGCTTGTAAAAACTGTAAATCATTGCAATAATTGCAGTAAGCTTGGAATAATTGCAATGAGCTTAGAACTGACCCTTGTTGCAAGTGCTGTTTTGTTTCCAGAAAGTGGCCTTGCAGCTGGAATCTAAACTGTAAAAAATGGGATTAAAAAAAAGTGATCATTAGAACATCTGGTCAGTTTAAGCCTAGGCCCTAGGATTTTATGTAAGAAGCTCCTGCAGAGCCAGCCTTGAAAACAAAATTCATGGTTACTGCCTGGCACAAACCCAGGGCTGAGTTTCCTGGCTGGGCTTCTCTGTTCAGTTGAGCTCATTCCCTGGAGCAGAAGCAGAACACCACGCTTCCAAGACAGTGATTAACCCACCACTTGTTGCCAATACTTAACTGTTTTGTTTGCACCCACAGCCATGCCAGCAGCAAGTGCAAATTAGCAGCAGTTACAAGACCAGTCTGCTGCGGATTCGTTTAATCAGAACGTGAGACAGCAAAATAAACAGGGGAAGAGGTTAAGAACATGAACAAGTGAAGGCTGTAGTTGTTCCTGCACAAATTTCCTTTCAAGCTTCTGAAATAAGGCTTCTAGGGCTCTGCCCAGACAATTTCCCTGAAATTAGGCAGTGCAGGGTCCTGTTTTCAGTCCCTTAGTTAAAATGAGTACCAAGAACAAATAGCTTCATGCCCTTTCCCTTTTGGGGACACCTGGTTGTGGCTTTGCACAGAGGTGAAGTTCCGCTGTAGCCATCAGTCTCATTTTAAAACATGAAGCATCAAAGCAGGTATTTGGTTTTGAGGAAGAGTGGGAAATTTAGAGAAGGGAGTTCTTGTGGCATCTTCCATGGAGCTTTAGTGATACGTTCTTTGTTGCTCACCTGTTCATCACACTGCTGATCTGTGTCCATCGCATGGCTGAAGTAGGCAGAATGAAAATAGATGACGGATACCTTACAGGTAGATGGATCCGTTTGGGTGCATCATACAGCAGCTCTTCTCTGGTAACACTGGTCCCTCTAGAAACTAGCATGATGGTGAGAAGGTTCTCCTTGCTCTCAGTTCACCTGGGGAAAGAAATTCAAAATGTGCCCTAAAGGTAAGACTATAATAATTCTTATAAAACTAAGTTATTTTTTCCAATCAACTGAATACTTCCTTGATAGTATCATCTTCTTTAATGCTAATGCTTCCTCCTGCTTTTAGTTGCAACCACAAAGCACTTGCATCCAGCTCGAGCTAATTACATGGATCACTGCCATAGGAGGTATTTGCTTCACCTCCCACAAAATCATTATCTGTCATGATCTGCCACTTGCCCTGGCAGCTTTGTTTGTGTTATCATCCAAGTCTCAGAAAGCCCATATTATCTTTCCCCAGTGGCATCTAACGATTGATTAGTAGCAGTCAGAAAATACTTTAAATGGCAATTAGCTCTCAAGTTGGTCAGTGACTTTAACACACGTATTTGTCAGGCATCTAGACTTCCTGGATAACCTAAATAGAAATCTAGCTTTGGGGTCACTGGAATATTCCCTGATGGTCTATGAAGAACTGAGAGGTCAGGTATATAACATGACTTCTATTTGCAGTTGGATGAGCAGAAAAAGTGTATTCAGTATTCCATAGTACTACTCCAGAGAGGTCCATGGTGTCCAGGCTTTCCAAAGGGCTATTAATGCGACTTCCTGTCAAGGAAAGTCTGATTTCATAGAAGCCAAGATTGAGAGCTCTACCTAAAGTGACTTCAGTTCTGTTGAGGAAGGTTGATGGATTGTTTCTGCTGTGTCTTTGACAATGCTTAGTCCACAAAGAGCAAACAAGTGTAAGTATTTACAAGTGCCTAATGCTAATGAAGTTGAAGTCCAGCCAAAGGTTCAGTGAATTTGAAGGAAAGCTTGTCATTGGCTTTTCTGAGCTTCTGCTGTGTCCTTGAGACTCAGACTGACACATACATGCAAAAATTTGTGCTATGCATAAACTTGCTTCTGCTGACCTTACAAGAGCAGGACCTGCTGAATGAGCCGATTAATCAGTTAAAAAGAAAAAAAAAAGTTAGCAGCTATCTTTGCAAATAGAAGTTTTTTGGATTTATATGAATAATGGGAAAAAAATTACTAACTCTAGCCATGTTGAGCACTTGAACACCTCTTGAGTACCTGCCATACTGCTCATCAGTCTGCATGCTGCAGACCAAGTTTTATGACAAAAAAACGCATATGCAAATTGATAGCAGAAACTGCATTATTTATTATTAGTCACTGCGTGTTACGTTCAGTGCTTGTTGTGTGAAGCACTAAATGCTGATTTCTGTGTCTTGGATTTAATAGTTGAGAGCGGATGCAGCCTGGAAGTGAGATCCAAATGGCTGGAGTCCATTTGCAGAGCGCAGAGAACTGTTGTTTCAATAAAACTTCATTCTTTTATGGCAGCTGAGCCACAGAAGCGCACTTTGTATTCAAAAGAAGTCAGATAAAGGTGTTGCTGCCTCATGTACAGTAACTTCTTAGCATTGCTGATCTGGCTGAAAGTAGTGCTAAATGAAAAAGCAGTGTGATGTGCTGCAGTCGGTCTGTGGAGCTTTTTAAGGTTGTAAAGGTTAAGATTTAACCTTCACCTAACTTTTCAAGTAAATATAAAAATAAAACTCACTTATTTTACCTGACGTGGGTTATAATGTATATAGCCTTAATAATGCCAAAGTCTTCCATTGGAATGGCTCTTTCAGCATGTTCCTCAGCAGGCTTTGGCTTCCTTCCACGCCCAGAGCCACAGCTTTATGGCTCTTAGGATTCCTCTGGCTTCACAAGTTAACAAGGAAATTGGGGGACACAGACACAGCCCAAAGGCTGTCACTGTACCATCACTAGGTCCGGCTGTGTTTTGGGCTATGAATGCTGTGAACTGGGAAATGAATTTATCAACATACTAAGAAGTGCATGCAAGCACTGGGATGACAAGTGGTGTAAGTGAGGAGCAATGCCTCTTTTTCATATAAGGACAACAGTGATAGCCGGGAGCTTCTCTGCACTGTATTTTTTACATCTGGGTATCTGCAGGTTGATTCTCACAGTAAGCAGCTGTGGATCAATTTGTGCCAGAACACCACCTCTGGCTTAATCAGTGAGAATAAAGGGGGAAAATGTGAATTTCCCTGTGAAAAAATAAAATTATAATTAGTTGTTTCAGAAGATTTATCCTTCCAGCTGTTCAATAATGCAGTACAGGTTAAAGGATTTATTGATATTCTTGTTTAGGAATGAGATCCATGATCCTCTGTGTTTAAACCTGATTTCTTCTAGATGTTATGAATCCAGTAAAAGTGCAGACCTGCACAGGATCCTAGCACTGTCTCTGAGCTCCCCCATGTGACAAGCCTGATAAGGATGGAGCCTTAGGCACAGGACAGGATCTTGATTAAGATCACACACAAAGGCTGAAGATCAGAGATTTGGGCCAGTTTTTGAAAGTGGTGCAACTTCCCTTCAGATCTACTCTTCTTGTATCATTTGAGCGCCCCCAACTATACACATTATTAGAATTCCTGATACCAACATTACAGAGTAGTGAATATCGCAGAATATCCAACAGGGTAGGGTACACTATTATTATCACTCTGCATACTACATGGGGAAAATGCCTAAGCTAAACCTTGTGCATACGTACAAATTTACCCTTATTTTTAGGAATTAAGTATCTGCATTGGAATGATGGCAATGCTTTGCAAGCAGTCAATGTTCCCATACATATTCTATTTCTTTTCCTGCGTATAATTGAAAATTACAGCCTAAGTGTGATTCCAGTGCTGCACACATGCTCTGGGAAAACTATTATGCATTAGTAGGAATATGTAAATTCCAAGATTCCAAAGCAAAAATCCCAAGGCATAATGAAGACAATCAACAAGGTGCCTTCCCTTGTTTGACACATAGTGGTAGGAAGTTCTTATTCCAAAAACCTCCAGAAAGACTGCATTTATCATATTAGGGCAATAATACCTCAAGGGGACATTGTGGATGGGTAATGCATTTGAAATAGCTCAATGCTACAGCTGTATCTTAAGCTGTTTTCATTTATTACTGCCATCACGACTGACAGTTTGCATACTCTGTAGCATTTCCTGTTCATAATAGTGTAATCGTTAACTAAGATTTTGATTCAACTATCTTTACAAAACACAGATAAAAGATGCAAAATGGCAAATCACAGATAATTGCAATTATTTGCACCAGAAAGTACAAAAGCATCCGTAGCCTAAATATACCAATATCTTGCAGCAACACACTTAGAATTTTCTGAAACAAAACAGACAAAAACATATTTCAATCAGATTCTAAATTTTGTGTTAGGTAACGTATCAATGGGCTACAGGCAGTTCCCAACAGTTACAGGGCAACAGCACCATCTTGAGGTCACTAGAGAATTGAACGAAAAGAGGAGCTGCAGGTATTGCTCTGAAGATATCTTACTCTTAAATGCAGTAATTATTTGATCTATTTATGTGGTCCAAGAGAAAAAGTCAAGCCCTTTTATTAGTCTGGCTTTTTCAAATGCAAAGTGCTTACAAGCATCAGCCAGCTAATGATACAGGCTTTCCTGAGTCATTAATTACTCTTTTCTTGGTTACTTTTGCTTCCTCCTTTGACTACCTGCATTTTGCACATGACAGTGACCAACAAAATACTTGCATCCCCCACTTTTTCCACATTAGAAGTATACTACTGCATATGCTAGTCTTTGCTCTTTTATGGGCTATACAATAACGATCTACGTGTACCTCAGTAGAGCTGCATTACAGATTTGCTGGCTGAGGCACACAGCAGAAAAATCTATATACAAGCATTGTGAAAAAGCATGGATTAATCCTTAAATTACATGTGAGCATCTTAAACAGTATTTATGATAGAAAACGTCTAGAATACCTCTTTAAAAAGCATTCTTGGCCCAACAAGAAAACGCACGATAATAAAATCAGCTGCTTTCTATAAATATGTTTTAAGGATGTCAACCCAGAGAAATCTTCACATGTAATATATACCCAGCACTGGAGTTGCAAAGGATTGTTTTTATATTCATGAATCTGAATTAGTTTATTAAATTTACAACACCCTGAGAAACCAACCACCACTCCAGCAGAGAACTGTGAGAGGAAAGATGGAGGCTGAAAACTTGAAGAAAATAATGAGTTGCTATTCAAAGTAGAATTGCCTCTCCCCGAAACCTAGGTGCCAATATTCTGGGTGGTGCCCAGCACCAGCAGACCCAGGGGCTCAGTTTACATGACATTTTTAAGATAAACCAGTGAAGATGTCTTCTTCAAATACACATCCCAATCCAGGTCTTTCAGGAGCTGACAAAATGTCCAGGCAGCAGGACTATAAACTCATCAGTTACTGCAGATATTCAAAACCTGCCTGATGGGTGCTTTCCTGTGCAACCTACTCTAGGGAACCTGCTTTAGCAGTAGAGTTGGACTGGATAATACCCAGAGGTCCCTTTCAACACCTACAATTCCATGATTAGGTCTTCTTTCCACTTTAGTAGAGGAAAGGGATTTTAAAAATTCATTTTGCTCTTTTGAAAGCTAAAAAGTATTCACAAGCAGACATAAACCTTTCTACCTATGAACACTTTTATCAAGTACTGTACATTGTGTACAACATGATTTTAACCCAGACTTTGAATGTATTTTTTTTCAGCTAAGTCTTTCACACCAAATCTAGTAAAATCTGTTTTGCTTTTTCTTTTTTTTGCAGAAAAACAAGATGTAGTAAACAAAGAAAAGCAAAAAAATATATTTTAATAACACAGCTCAGCTTGTTTGATATCAAAATGACCTGTTTTTGTAACATACCCTCTTACGCCCTTAGAAAAAAATTATTCATTTACAGATTTAAAATATATTTTCAGTAGGTTCCAGCTTAAAAGAGGAAGGTATAAGTACCATCCTATATATATAATCAACTCTAAAAAGATAAATACTGTACACCTATGTTACAGGTTCAGCGCATGCCCAAGATTTGTCTGCTCTTTAGTTGATAGTTCTTTTCCAGTTCACACAGTGCTTGAGCTCGTAGGTTTGCAGCATACAGGCGTCTTTTGAGATCAGAGCATTTCCCTTTCGAAAGGGGATGGTTCTCCACATTAACAGAAGGCATAGCATTCTCTTCACTTCCAAAGTGGACCTTCTTCTTGCTTGTAGAAAAGGGTTGCAGGAATGCATTATCTTAAGAAACAAAGAAACAGAAACTGAGTTAATGCATCTCAGCCTTTATTGCTTAGCTTATAACCTTTAATCCTGTCACCCATTTTGTTAACTACTCATGGAGCCAAGTGATCTAATTAAATGCATCTCAGCTCTTGGCAATAATTCCCATTTTTGGAGGAAAATTTGAAAGTGAAGTTCTAAAACAATTGCAATGAAAGGGTGCATGCACTGTAGCTTCTAAAGAGCTCTTAAGGAAATAGCACTCAAAATAAAGAGAACAACTGTTTCTCTGGAGAAAGCTCATAGAAACTAGGAATTTTGGTTTTCCATTTTACTGTGAAGTGAGCCACACAACTCACATTGAGGAAGAATTAGGAATTAAGAACCTGGGTGAGATGCAATCCACTGATGAGAAAGAGTATTAAAGCAAACTAAAGAAATTAGTAGGAAGTGATCTTGTTAATATTGTAGTACATTAACGTAGCCTGCATCAGGTGCAGGTAAATTTCAGAAACAGTGTTACAAGAATGCTACTGAATGAGTTGGAAGCGTAGAAAACATTGTTAGAGAAATGTCTAATGACGTTGTCTACAGCTGAGACTAGAGCGGGAACTTGTCACTCTTGCAACAGCTACATTTACTTTTCTGCATTTTCTGGCAATAGCTGTTGCTACACCACGTGTCTTTGCTTATTTTCAATCATTAATATCTGCTAATATCAAACAGCGTATGAAAGAGGGGGAGAAGGGGAAGAGACCAGAAGGAAGCGCTGAAGCTTGTTTAACTTAATGTTTTCAACATAAGAAAGCTCCAGGCAAGTGTAGTTTTTATTTGATTTTATATTCTTCAATGGATCAAATAAAAAATGTTGGGAGAGAATTCTTAAAGTAGGCAGGTAGGTTAAAAACATTCAAATAGCACTAATATCTAGGGATACTTTGTGTTTTCACACTACAATAGCCACTTCTTAAGGGAAGCAACTTCAGTTTTATTTTATATTAGAGGCAATGACAGATGCATATCTTGCTTTCTCTCCAGCTAAAACTAAATGAAGAGTTTTGGTTCATGTTAAAGGCTATTCACATTCCTTTGTTCTCATAGTACTACTTCAGAGCCAGTGTTTAATATCCCCATCCAAGATTTTTACTGTTGCTCTCCCTAACATAAAGCAAAAGTAGTATCAAGTACTTTGATCATTTATACTATTTGAGCAGTAGATACTATCAGTTATTACAGGGAAGCTTTGAATATTACCAAGGCCAAAGTAAGGCTCAAACACTTGTGAGCTAGTAGATCTTGTAAAACAGATGTAAAGTAGTTGAGTATTAAAGCACTGTCAAACATGTTCTTGGTTCTTGTGAATTAAACTGAAGTAAATTAATAACACTGTTTTCTTCTGAGCCTAAGCGAGGCAGTGATCACAGCTGGGTGGCTTGCAACAAATATTAGTTCCCACTTTAGAAGTTGAAACTAAAGATGAAGAAATTTAGGCATTTGAACTTTTATTGAAATTACTATATTAAAGGTCTGTAAAAAGACAACTAAAATAAATACAACTCGGAGGTTTGGATTACAAGCCAGCATTTTGTTGGTTCATCACAAGAACCTAATTTGCAAAACAAAAACTCTAAGGCTGACAGTGGTAACTCACACTGATAAGAGAGCATTGTTCAAATCTTCCTGCGAAGCAGAAAATCAAGAGTCTCTTCCCAGGCAGAGATAATGGGGTTTTGTATTGCTACAGTGGGACTACATACAGCACGTTGATCATTCTTCTGGTCATACCAGCCTACATCTATCAGTGCAAGAGGCTCCTCATATGCTTGCATACCTGGATCATCTGCGGGAGATAATATCCTCTGCTGTTTATAGAGACTGTAGTTCCTCATCAATTTTTCAGCTCTGTTTTGAAAAAAGGAAGTTTAAGCTTTTTTGTTGCAAGGCTCTAGAGCTTCTAGTCAAGGCAGTTATAGGTTAGTAAAATACCTAGCAAGTTTGTCCTCTGCCAGCCTCTCTCGAACACAGAGTTCCCGTTCTCTCTCTGGAAATAGAGATAGGGTAGTATGTAACGCTTGAATGTAAATGTTAAAGTTAGAGGGATTGTGCATGGTGTACCTTCTTGTGAAAAAAGACAACAGTAATAGCCTGCCAGATGTTCTTATGTTCTGCTTCTGTATTTCTAAACAACGCAAGGTAACTGCTACACAGACACAAGCTTTCCCAGTACATCAGTGAAACACTGAACAAGTGCTATTAAGTGTGCTGGTGGTTTTTCTTCGGGAAAAAAGTGACATGCCACAATGAAGCTACAGTAAACTTCTGTTCTGAACATTATCTCATGACAAACAAGACGCCAGGTCTGAGTAATTTAGATGCCAGTTAAAAAGTCAGCTATGAGCTAACTTCTTATTTTACAAGAGCAGCTATTATTCTCAGAAAATCATGTGTAGCGGAAAACCTATACAGTGGAGCCTCCATGTATGTAATGAAGTATTATGTGTAGCCAGGAAGTCCTAAAACCTCAGCCACCTACACTATTTCACATGTAAGTTACCTGTACAATGCAGCTTCTATGAAAGCAGCTCACCATTCACTCAGGTATATTTTACTCCAACATTAGTATATAGCCTAAAGCAAGCATAACATGCTAGTGCTAATCTGCACAGAATACATGAAGATCAGCCTACACTGCACAGAGCAATGTATTTGGACTCTGGTTTCCTGCACATGTTGCTGAGTACTGCTCAATTTTAATATTCTTCACAGGCCAGGCTTATATTTCTGAACTGCCAAGTACATCTTAGCAAGTGAAAAAAAGAACAAATTAGTAATAAATAATTTAAGGCCAAGCATTCTTGTTTTAGTCTTTGGACAAAATTCTAGTAGTAACTACAGGAGTATGATAGCCTAGTGCATTAAAATGAGTTTTGAAAACAGTCTACATTTCCTTCACCAGCATGTATTCTTTTAAATCAGAGTCCCACTGCCACCCCCTTCCCAAAAGGAAATATCATACGCTCCAATCGTTGCTCTCTGTCCTTAATGGCTTGCTCTCTTTCATGTAATTGTTGCTCCTTCAGCTTCAATTCATTCACTGGAGCATCCAAATGCTGCACCCTCTCTGGCTCTCCTGATTTCCGTCCTCTTTTATCAGGATTTTTTCTCTGCTCTTCTGCCACTAAGTCTGCTATCAAGGGGTGCTGCAGAATATCTTCAACAGATGGTCGGCAGTAATCCTAAAGGAGAGAAGTTACCAGTAACCCTCAGCTGCAATCAAGAAAAAAGCTATTGCCATGGATTCCCAAGAAAGATGCATGCCCAGGTGGAAACCAGCTGATGTGCTTTATAGTGAATGAGAAGCTGATTTTAAAAAAAGTGTGAAAGGGAAGAATTCACATCTGTTAGAGATTTAGGTTCTTTATACTGATGGTGAAACAATTTTAACCCTGAAGATAGACCTTGAAGTTTGCTGTTAGATAATTCCAGTAGGCCATACTGAAACACTGCTTTGCACCCTATTAACCTAAAATAAGTCTTGCTGCTAACCCATTTCTTTTTTTCAAATGTATTCAAAGTAGTTTTTCCCACCTTCCTAGACAGGTAATATTGTTGGTGACAAGATGATGACCACCACTACTACAGATTAGTTTGTTTCATAAACTGAGGAGTAAAACCAGTCCTTCAGTACTGGCTCTTATCATAGACAGAAAATTAATAATTGATTCTTACCTTCAAGTTCAGCATCTCTTTGAGAAGTTCATTCAACTGATCTGAGTAACGATACGGTATTCGTCTGAACTTCCCCTCCCTTATCTTTTCTGCCAACTCCTTCTGGTTGTAAGCTGTAAATGGAGGCCTGAAGAATAGCATTTTTCTTGAATTATCTCACCAGTTTTATGGGACTTATTTTCATTAAAGTGTCAGACTAAGAAATAAGCAGCAAAGACTGATTACCTATCGTCAAGACAAATACGGAAATAAAAATCTAGGACTCATCTCTAAATCCTTTAAGCTACTGTTTATATGAAGAGTAATCATATGCACATTAAGAGTTATGCTTCCACATTAATTAGCATACTACTATACTTACATGAGAGCACATAACTCATATAGAAGACATCCTAGAGACCAGATGTCAGATTTCTCATTGTATGACATGTGGTTAATTTGCTCCTGAAAAAAGAGAAAAATCTTAAGTTTATTAACTAAGATATTTTTCTCATATTACAGGATCATCCCCTCCTGTTCAAACCTGAATTTAACTCTGGCTTCTGAGGTTGCTTCTAAGGTTCTTTTTTTCCATTTACCTCCATAGCAATTCTTACTAGAAGGGTCTTTAGTTATTGCAATAACTAACAACCAAATAACAACTATTGCAATAACTACAGACTAAAGTGCTGCATCAGTCCTTAACGGACACAACCCCATATTTTATTCAGCATTATTATTACACCCACAAAAGAAAAAGGCAAACAAACCATTGTATTAGGGAAATAACTCTTGCTCTTTTCTAATACAAACTGAAACCTCACCCTCAGCAGGTGATTTAATAGCCTCTTTATATTAACGCCATAAAACTGAAGAATGCTGTAGTTTCTCTATTGCTTTTATAGAGAAAGATAATCCAACATAACTTACCTTGATAATAGCTCAAGTATATAGGCCTAAGCTAACTTTCTGCAAGGCAATCTTGTCTCTAAACACATACACACTTTATGAGTCACATGCATTTAAGACAAGCAACTCCTCATTAAATCCTCCAAAGCATTAGCAGACTGTGAAACCAACGCTGCAGAAAACAGGCCTTAAAGGGAAGAAAAGGAACAGAACGGAGGTCTTACAGGAGACATATAGTACGGGGTTCCAACAAAAGTTTTGGCAAAGCTGGTGTCATGATGCAGTATTCGAGCCAGTCCAAAATCTCCAAGCTTAACATTCTGCTTGCCATCTAGGAAGACATTCGCCGGCTTTAAGTCCCGGTGTACGGTGACCCCACCGTCGCCCCGCCTGTGGCATTCCTTCAGGGCCAACGTCAACTGCGTCAACACTCGGAGAACAAAGCTCTCTTCCAAGTAGTGCCTGCGGAAGACGACAGAGTTGACGCGCAGCGCCCCACGCCCGGGTCCCGCTCGGATCCCGCCCTCCCCCTGCGGCCGCAGCGCACCTGTCCCTGGCGCAGCGCGCGATGACGCCGGCCAGGTCGCCGCCGTCGCAGTACTCCATCACGATGTAGAGGGTGGTGCTGCTCCGGTCGATGATGCGGTCGTGATAGCGGACGATGTTGGGGTGCCGCAGCTCGCGGAGCAGGTTCACCTCCGAAACGAGCATCTGCTTCTCCGCCTCCGTCATGGAGCCGTAATCGAGCTCCTTCCATACTAGGATCTACAAAGGGGAAAACGCAAAACGCGCAGCGAGCGACCAAAGGCGTGACGAAGAGCCGTCGGAGCCGCCGCCGCCGCCACTGCTGCGGGAGCACCCGGCCGGCGCCTCACCTTGCCGTCGGCCTTGCGCCGCACCTTGCGGCACTTGCCGTAGGAGCCGGCGCCGATGGTGAGCAGCACCTCGTAGTCCTCGGGCCGGCTGGGCATGGCGCTACCGCACCGCAAGCTGCCGGCCGCCCGCCGCACCGGCGCGGTTTGAACCCGCCGCCCCTTCCTCTCATTGGCCCGCCCCGATCGAGCTCCGCGCTTCCCATTGGCTGTGCCGCCGTAAACAACGCCCGCCGGGTAACGGCCGGCGCAACCGTCCGGAGGCGGTGCGTGGGAGACATCGCGAGAGCTGGAGCCGCTCCGCTCCTCCCCGCCGCTTTCGCGTGGCACCGCCTCGCGCTCGTGCGCCGTCAGAGCGGCGGTTGCGTGTCTCCGTTTGCTTTCGTTCGTGTTTTCTGAGGCGGACGAGGTCTGCAAGCGGCACCTCGCTTTCCCGTGTGAAGAGGCTGAGCCCGCCGCAGGGCACGTGGGCCTTCACTTGTAGGAGCGCCGCTCCCCTCGGTGCCCCAGCCCGCGTCGCACCGTGCGCTGTGCTATGAAGGACTGACGAACAGCTAGTCAGGAACTGACGTTTTCCTGCACAAACGATACGTTCTCCCCACTTAAGAAACGTGTAAGTCTGCTGAGCAGGCAGCCACGTCATTTAGAAGAATTTAACGGAGGCCTTTTTAGCACAGAGAAGCGTCTAAAAACCTCAAGCTATGTAAAACAACAGAGAACGGCTCTGAAAAATTGTTCTTTAAAACCAACGAGGAGAATGATTTGTCCAGAAATCCGTGGTCAAAAACTCAGGAATGTAGTTTGGAAAGCAGGGATGTGTGGGTCTGTGTCCAAGTGTTGAACCAGTAATTATTATGGGTGCGTTAAATTACTCAGAATGGTGCTGTGATATCCTAGCATGGCAGATTTGAAGTATGTGATGTGTTTCCTAACGCCACTTAGGATAATTTTGGAGCAGTACTGGAGTGCCGCTCTGCATTCAGTTTAATTTAATCTCTCTCCACGTGGAAATGGCCATGATGGAAGGAGGAACTCCTTGTTATTCAGCAGGGAATTGCAGCACACCCCTATAATGCCTGAATCGGGTACAAAAGGGAACAGTTGCCTTTGCCGACCTACAAATTTAGCAACACAAAACATAGTTTCTCATATTGCACCCCCACATGGCCTCATTAATCATTTCCCCATTTTGTTTCAGGCCCCGACAAAAGGTCTGGGGGCGTAGAAGCCACACTATTGCCATTGATGAAACATTCTTACATTCTTACCATTTAGTCAAATCTAAGCCTTTGCTTTCCTCTGGATGGCACAAAAGCTCCTGTTCCATTATAAAAATTCCATGGCTATCTGTAGGTATCTGTTCATTACAGGAAAATAATGGGCAAGTGGGTGTAAGGCATTTTAGTTTTGTTGTTAAAGAGTAATGGTGTCCTTCAAATGGTTCACTTTTACCACTGCTTTTAATTACATTAAAAGAAAATTCTGACATCCGTTCTTAGCATGGTAAATAAATGACGGCATTACGCAATTAAAATGAAACGTATCGCATTATGCATTATGCAGGCCGTAAGCTTTCATTTCTGATTTCAAATGTGTATCTCTGTTTCAGACTTCTGTACTTCCAAATTAGCAAAAGGCCATGGTGCATTCCCGCTGTTATCAATGGGAGGCTTTCTATTTATATTTCTGCAGAAATAGAGGAGGTTTTCAACACTGCGCTTCATGTAGGGTCCGACTTGAAAGTTTCTTTAAAAAATGCTGGTTTGAATCATAGGAATGTCAAAATGTCACGCTCCAAAAACCAGTAGGGCAGTCATTTTAGTTCTGATTATACTTATTTTTAAGAACTTGACAATGTGAGAAAAACACATTTCTAAAAGTGGTTATTACAATTTTCAGTAGGTAGTCCATTTGCTTTCTTTTATTCTTTCTGGTTCTCACCATGTAAGAGAATCCAGGATCCCACGATTCCAAAAATATGTTTTTAGTTTGAAATGGAGACCACAATCATAAGATATCGTGTTTCCAAGTCTAGTTTCTAGTTCAGAAGCAAATCTTAGGATTGTTTCTGATCTCGGAAATACATGTGCTGACTTCAGGTCTTTGAAATCTTCCAAACAGATGTCGATATTCTATGTTTTAGTATTACTTGCAATATTTTATTCTGAAACCTAAAATTCTTCTGTATTTCACTGTCAGAGTTTGGCAGATTTTGTAACAACTGCCATTTCTGCCCTAAGGAGTACCATTTTCCTTATTCCAGGGCCCAGTTATCTGACTAAATACAACACGCTGAAAATTATAGGTAATTATCTGCTTTTTCTTAGATATCTTTGTTTTCTACATGGAAATAAGTAATGATAAATGTCTAACTCCTCAATGTGGGAGCCCAACTGAGTATGTTTATACAGACTGATGGCAAAAAATGTATTTTAAAGTACTGATGCAAATTATATTACGTTTGTGACATCTTTTTTTTGTTATCCAATCAGAAAATTGCACATTTCAAAAACTGGTTCAGAAACAGAAAAGAATCTTGATAGGAAAAGATTGAAAATAAACACAGAAGATTCTAATGATGATATATAATATAATGATTATAAAAATAATACAAAATATTGAAATAATTAAAATAATGACAAAAATATCTGAGGAAAATCATGTTTCTTCGCTTCAGAGAGGTGAAAGATGCAGGAAATCATGTTCCAGGATCTCAGAAATGTGTTGATGTCTACAAGAAGAAAAGGAATTGAGTACCTAGCATTGGCAAGGTAAGAGATCTTAAGAATGAATTATAGATGAATTATATTATGAATTATAAAAATTGGAGTGACCAAGACATCAGTGTATTATTTTAATTCATTTCATCACAGAAGTATTTTGCTTTTTAAAAATTTCAATTGCATTTGTCCTATTTGTCCTTACATGTCATTACCCTGATCCTTCATTCTGTATTGTTTTTTTCCTCCACTTTTTCTCCCTTGGTCTCAGGAACATAAATTTTACATCTACCAAAGATTATCGTACACAGATTATGCTTTTCTATTTCTTTCCCCCCCCCCCCCCCCCCCTTTTTTTTTTTCCCCTCTAGCTGCTGATTTTATTGTCAAAATTCATACTTAGAAGAAACAAACAAACAAACAAACAAAAAAAAAGCTGGAATATTAGACAGTAGCACCACTGTCCTTTAGAAACATCACTGGTATGGTAAACTTTATGTGAACAGATCAGTGGGTAAACAGAGATTAATGAAGTATGCAGCTGTTGACTTGGTTTAAAAAACAAATAAACAGAAAAGAACACCACACACTCCCAGGATAGTCTAATGTAGTGAAAGTTCAGAATAATCACTGTCGGCTTGGAGATGGAAGAATGCTTTCTGAGCTCTCTGTCTCATGTTCTCTGTCTTTCTGGGATATTCCAGTTGACAGTATTTGGAATAAGAAAATTTGTGATTATTGGAATGCATCTTGATTTTAATATCTTTGCCAGACATCCGTGTTCAACATATTTAGATACTAAAGGCTAGAATAATGGCCTATAATTACAGCGTACTTCTTCATGTCATGTTAGTAAATGTCAGGAAAAAAAATACCAGAGAGTAAACTTTCCTAGTATTTTTCCTCTGTTGGTTTGGTTTGAGGGAAAACAACACATTCATTGATGAAATCCTTCACAGCACATCTGTGGACAGCACGGCAAAGGAACAACATTTAGAAGCATTAATTATAGTGGTTTAAGCCATGGTGCATTTCATTTTTGGTAATGTTGGAATTCAGTGCCAAGTTAGAAAGAAATGCATGCAGCAGGCAAGCTTCAATTGGGGAGTACATTGCAGCAGCTGTACCTTCACTGTTTTGCAAAACAAGGCAGTAAAATAAGGAAAACATGGAAGCATAAGAAATGAAAACAAATTCAGGAAGCAGGAAGTTAAGTTTGTACATGTAGCAGTGAAGAAAAAGAAAAAGCTAAGTGTGGGAACTAATGAGGAAGAGACTGAGGAAAGTCAAAAAAGATGTATTTTTGCATTCAGTGAATTCTATTAAATCTAGACTTGCTTTATACATTTCTTATGCTTATAAGGGAATGTTTAAATACATAGTTGGACATTTTGGAAGCATATTATTACCTAGCTCTGAATTTTGATGTGAGATTAGCAGCCCTATGTATTATACATATCTCTATGTATATGCTGATTTTCAAAATGGTATTCATTCACTTTATGAACATAAGGTGCTTGAATTGATCTTTTAGGGTACTATATAAATTGATTAAGATGCAGATTTTTCAAGGTGCATAGAACTTAAAGTGTGGATTTCCAGAGTAACCTCATGTCCTCACCTCATCAAAATCTGAAAAAACTGGAATTGTGTCTGAGCAAGAAATCTGTTATGATAATTTTGAATTTATTTTCTGGTCTCTCTTGGTAACTCATTCCTATGGAAATAGACAAGTTTATTATGCTTTAACTGCTTCTCTTTTGAAATGGAGGTAGTATACCAACTTTTCAGATTGAATTTTATAGGTTGAATAACCTCAAAATATTTGACAAAAATGCTATCCATAAAAAATTAATGCTTCTTGTTCTCCCTTGTTTCTCTTGCGAGATAAAAATGCTCAGAAATCACCTTAGACATTGAAGTAAAATCACAAATAGTGACTCACATTTCTTCCATACCTTGTCTGGGGTCCTTGCACCTGCAAAATGTCACGCAATTCAGGCCTACTCTGCATGGATCCAATACTCTTCTGTACACTCAGGAGGCTGTAAGGCAATAGGATAGCATTCAGTTGATGCCAAATATTTCCTACCTTACAAGACACCCAGCCTGGAAAGACAGGAAGCAAAGCCTTTGGGCGGAAGGCTTTATGTACTTTGGAACTCTTTAATGACACAACAGCTTCTGCAAAGTCTTGATAATTCAGCTTTTGAGCTTGGAGGACAGCCAACCCCTCTCCTGCTTCATTCACACCGCATTTTGTTTGGCTGAAGCATGTACTGGCTGACCACATCTTTTAAACTGACTGCCAGCAGAGACTGAGTGCTACCCCTGTTCTAGTCCATTCTGTTTAGCAAAACAGAGTTTAGTCCTCAGCTTTTATGCCTCTTGCATTTTACTTACCTAGTCCCAAAAGGAGGAACAAAAACAGCTTTTTTGTCTATTACAAGTAATACTTTTTTTCAGATTTTTTGGGTAGCAGATACCAAAGGACGCAGGTTGTGCAACATAATAATCTCAAACTAATATGCCTAGTGTTATTTGGGCACTGCCCATAACATGCTTTCAGATTTTGTAATGTTAAAGGTTACAAGTGCATTAAATAGATGAATTAGAGACAGCATTTTTCCATTAGCAAGATCTGCAGACAGATGTAGCATTGGCACAGGTGGCACCTGTCACTTGCTGGGGCTCTTGACAGTACATGTACATGACATACTATAGGCCCATGTAGAAGCGAGCAGGAGCTGAAAAGAAGCCTTTGCTTTCAGGAGATAAACAAATTCCTGTGCCAAGAATATCAGTTATAACTGATGTAATTGACTTAAGGAAAAAAGCCTTGTGGTTTGAGCAGAAGACGAGGAGATAGGTAGAAATTTTTGGCAGAAGACAAAGATTCTGGTACTGTGTGATACACAACTCCCTGGTGTCCCTTATCACAAATTACAGGAAATTAGTTGCCCGATTTTAAACAGAAAATACTTGAATTTTATTACTGCTGTACACCTTTAACACCCAGTGTCTTAGGGGGCACCCTGGTGTGTGGGTTTCCCAAAAACAATGCTGATGAAAAGATTGTAAAACCAAGACAGTCTACATAGAATCATAGAATCCTTAGAGTTGGAGGGGACCTTTAAAGGTCATCTAGTCCAGCTCTCCTGCACTGAATAGGGACATGCACAGTTTGATCACATTGTTCAGAGCTTAATCCAGCCTGGCCTTGAATGTCTCTGGAGTTGGGTCATCTACCTCCTCTTTGGACAGCCTGTTCCAGTGACTCAGGACCCTGACTGTAAGAGACTTTTTCCTTATATCCAACCTAAATCTCCCCTCTTTAAGTTTGAAACCAAGTCTCCTATCATAACACCCTGCTGAAGAGTCTGTCCCCTTCTTTCTTGTACCCCCCCCTTTAGATACTTACAGGCTGCTATCAGGTCACCTCAGAGCCTTCTCCTCCATGCTGAACAGCCCCATCTCTCTCAGCCTGTTCTTGTAGGAGAGGTGTTCCATCCCTGGGATCATTTTTTTGGCCCTCCTCTGCATGCACTCCAACAAGTCCATGTCTCTCCTGTATTGAGGACTCTACATGTGGATGCAGTGCTCCAGGTGAGGTCTCACCAGGGCAGAGCAGAAGGCAGGATCACCTCCCTCACACTGCTGGCTGTGCTTCTTTTGGTGCAGCCCAGGATCAGGTTGGCTTTCCAGGCTATGAGGCACATCGCTGGCTCCTGTCCAGCTTGCCATCCACCAGTGCCTCCAGGTTCTTTTTGGCAGGGCTGTGCTCAGTCCTTTTATGATGATGATGATGAGGAGGAGGAGGAGGAGGAGGAGTGGGTTTATGTGAATATTGACTCACTTGTGGGAAAAGTTGACTAATTTGTGCGCTCTAGACACCAGAAAGCGTAACTTTGAGATAAAAACCCATGGGACAACAACCTTCTGCTTACTGAAGTACATGTTTTTTTAATGTCATGTATTATTCTGAAACCCAGTCCTACTTATATTACAGTAAGATAATTATGGTGAAAAAGAGCTTTAACGTGGAGAAAAATACCTGGTACTTACCAGCTCTTTAGACTAATGGAGAATGATATAACATGTACTGCTTTTTGGAAGATGAAGTCTGACGAATTAGGGGAAAAAGCTTTTGCTTCTGGCTCCAACTTTATCATGCATACAAGAAGTGGGCAGCCAGGCTTGTAGGAGGCCCGCTGTTATCGGTGGAAGTAACAGAAAGAAAATAACATGTCTGATTATAACTCTTCAAAGAAGTCACTGCCTCAGTGTACCATTTGGGTAAGGCATGGGCAGGTCTGCTTTAGATGCCTTTAGAACATTTGGCACCTCACAGATACAGTTTAGTAAATTTTGCTTTCATTTTCCGATAGGTTTGAATATTTTCAGCTGCCCTCATTTGAAACAATCCACAAACAACAGTGGTTAGACCTAAGTCTTAAAGAGCAAGATGGCCACCCTACTTCTTTCTCATAGTTCTTAAGTCTCATTACTGTAGGAAGCTTCTTGGAAGGCACTTACTAAGATTAAAATGACCTCTTGCTTAGGGAGAACCAAGCTGAATTGTAGCATGTGCATGGAACTCATTGCAGGGAATACAGACATAATTCATTCAGGTTGACTGGAAAAAAAAAACAGGTAGACAGCTAACTGTAGAGCTGATAGGGCCAAGATAGACTTGAAGTCTTGTCCTATTCTTCAGATTGTTATCAACAATTATCATGATGTGCAACAGTCAAATATTTAAGGCCACTGAGACTTTCTAAATGTGACATCTGATTTCTGTGGTACCTCATTCAGTCTTGGAGTGGCCGAAGCTCAGAAACTCATAATATTTTGTTTCATTTTCACTGGTTTAAGTATCACCTCAAGCTCTGCCTGAACCCTGGGAGCTCTGTAGTCAAACTCAAACTGGAATGTAATTTTGTGGATCACATGGATCTGTAATTTTTCTCTCTTTTTTTACTTGAAAACAGAAAGAAAGCTTTCATTGTACCTGTATTGTTGGTTATAACATGTTTCTAAGAACCTGATTGCTTTTGTCTAGTGTCTGTTAGCAGCTCATCTCATCACTAAAATGGAAGGAAAAATAACATGCTTGGGCTTTGAAGTTTAAAATACAAGAGCAGCCACACAAGTTGCTGATTATTTTAATCAGGAAACAGGGGAATTCTGCAGAAAATGGGTGTAGAGTTTCAGGAGGAAAAAGAAGCAACCCTAATGTGGGTTTTCAGTGTTAGCTAAAAATAACATTTTGTGGTCAGATGCACATTTACCTAATAGGATCATTTGATTCACAGAATATTAGTCAAAAAAAAGACAGGGTTCCGGAGCTCATTCCCTTCTTGTCCTCAGGGAAGTACCCAGATGGTGTGATCCCAGAGAAGGCAGAAGCTGTGCCTGGGTCTCTGGGACATGGATCTCATCCCTAACCACACATGAGTGCATGAAGTCCCTTGCTGGCTGCCAGCCCGAGAATCTGCTAATTCAATTTTTCAGTGCCTTCCAGCTTTTTCTCTGATCTTTTAAGTCCTGAGCATTCAGGCAGTTAATTTGTTCTCTGCTAGAGGTGGTTATTATATTAATTAGTCACACTCCAAAGATTTATATGGAGTAGATTGGAGCATTCAACAGCCAATAGTTATAATGCCACCTCCTAGAATTATTTCAGAGTGACCCTACAAACAATTTCTTCACAGGCGTTGCTCACCAAGGGAAAAGTAATTCTCCCTCTGGCCACAGGGAGCCACACAGCTACCGTTATGGATCCAGGGGAGAAGACAAGGGAGAGAGCAAAAGCCACGGCCTCTAAGCTCCCCTGCCCAGAGTCACAGGAGTTGCTCTGTCCTTGGGGTGACTGTACTGGTTGCACCTGGCCTTCTGTTAGCTGTTTTCTTGCCAGCTCCTGCCGAGAGTATTTTGTTTGTCTGCTGTTTTTAGCCAGGCATATAGAATGCCTGTGTAGCAAACTTGCAAGCAAACGGAGTAATTAGTGCAGACTGTCATCATAATTTCTAAGTGTGTTTTTGACTGCAGTGTTCGGGGCACTTTGCAGCACAGAGGATGATCATTAACCTGTGAAGCTCTAAGCAACAACATCAGAGAGCGTGGCCCCAGAGTAGAATCCATTTGTTATGTAATCACCCCAAATATGTGATTCTTAAATATTTAACTGTCTTGGTACAGTAATAATTCTACATTAGTAGCACCACACACTAGAAAGCATAATACTTATCTGACAGTCCACACCTCTAAGATAATTCTACTGTTAATGTACGGTGTACTGTGGCATTCAGCATCACAGTGCTTTCTAGACCAGACTGTCACATTAAACTCACTCAGCACCATTAGTTTCTTTACAAAGACCCTTAACTGGACTTTAGAGACAGAACTTGTGCTGACTTTCCTGTTTTCTCTCTAATAAATTTCCACCAATTGTTTGGTAAGTTGAGGGATCCAAGAAGAGCTCAAATAGATCCTCTTTCAGGTGAGGGAGGAGAAAACTGAAAAGATCAGCAACTTGATGGGGCAGCACCCAGAGAATAAACTGATGAAGGTGGAACTCAGAGGGATGAGTTTTCCTGATTTGTTTTCTTTTCACCATGTGATTGTCTTTCTCTTTCTCCAGACATAATATGTACGCTATCTTTGAGAATTTTAATTTTCATTAGGCATCTAAATAGATGTTTGTTTACTGAGATACTGAAAACAAGTCATTGTTCAATCTCATTTATCAGAATGCCTTAACACTTGCCTACATTTTGTCTAAGAGTTTAAAGACTGAGGCAGTTATATTGGACTGGAGAGTCTGCTGCACTGAGGTTTTACTGTGCTGGATTGGAGAGACTGTGGTGATAGTGCCAAAGACTTGCCTAGGGTCTCACGAAGAAGCCATAAATCAAGCCTGCTTATCCTGAATTACTCCAATCTGCTGCCCCAGCTAGCTCATTTCTGCTCTTGCATCGAAACACAGCTGCTTGAAGGTGAATATTTGGCCTGTAAATCTTAAATCTCAGCCTAAATGTAGCTTCAGTGCTAAATGTCCCAGCTTTGTCTGAAAGCTGATATTTTCCTAAATAAAAAGCATCCCTTATTTTTCTGTTCTATACACGCAGTGGAGATGAAGTGCATAGAGCAAGGACTGCTCCTTAGAGGACATTAGCAATGCTCTTTGACCAAATATTATTTGACATTTCCTTTGCCAGTCTGCAGGGCTCCTCAGAGGGCTTAACTACTCTCATTTCTGCCAAGGAAGCAAAGACACCATTTCACTTTCCTCAAGCTAAACAGTGTATGATGTGCAACAATTCAGAATTAATTTGACAGTAATGGAGATGACAAGTATTACTGTGAGGTATTTCTGCTATGAACATTGCCATCCTGTCCTCATTTCACCCCCACCCCCAAGTTTTGGTGTTATAAGGAATTGTTGAACAGCAGACAGGCTCATACACAGGCAAGGCACACTCATACACTGGTCAGGCAGAGCAGCAGCTTTGGTTTTGGCAGCCTACATGGGTACAAGATCCTAAAGTCCCACAGAACTGCAGCTCAAGCTTGGAGAGAGAAATGAATCAGCATGGGTGTATAAAATACATAACATGGGTCCATGGGAAATAGTATTTTCTTCTACAGAGACCAAGATAGGATCTGAACAATTTTGGTCAGATGTTTTTGGAAATAGTGTGGTCCACTACCCTGCTATGTCACGGGACATTCAGGGCTGTTTCCACCAGAAAACAGTTAGGAAAACTTCCTGGCTCTTTTTCCACCAACAGTGCCCAGAACAAACTGGTGATTAAAGGATTCATTCTCCGTACGTAGCTAAGAAAAACAGAATGAATAGCACTGAAGCCAAGACAGCTCTAAAGACAGCCACTACTGGCAATAATTCCTACCTGCCAGATACTCCTTCTCAGCAGAACTTTATTGCACTCCCTCTTCTACCAGTACCCACAGAAAGCATAGCACAGAGCTGCTCTAGGCTCACTGCCAGTTTCTCAGATGTGGCCTCTTTTTGATCCCAACTTGCCGTAATGATTTTACAACCTTCCTATGTAGATGCAAGCTAAAGACACTGGCTGGAGCTGGTTCCTGAAGACACCCAAACATAGCAGGAACTTGAAGATGTGTGAGGGCAGGCATAGCAAGCAAGGAAGAGGCAATTGAAAGAGTTGGGGAGAATATGGCTGAGTCCAATCTGTTCCTAACTCACTGCCCCAACAGTCTTGCTAGCTCAGCAGACATGTTACTATTAAAGTTTTTATTATCAGAGTTTTTGCCCACAGCTCAGACAGGTTTATCTCTGGCAGGTGGAATAAATTTCCTTAACTTTTAGTGTCTTCACAGCTGAACTTAATCTTGTAGTAAGTATTAACAAGAAGTCTCAGCTTTATTTCAAGTCAATAGGTGCTTCATCTCTAACTTCGCTCTGAATAGCTACTGTAGGCTTATTTTAACATGCAGATGTGTGACTACATAAAGAAGTGCATCATCTATAAAGATCATTTTTAGTCAGATACTTGAAAAACATGACAATTTTGGTGGGCTCCCATGCACTTAACTTTTATGAGGAAAAATAGCTTTGCCTGCTTGATCTAATGAACAACATAACATATTTGCTATTTCTGGGTAGAAATATTTTAGTGGACTAAAATTGGAACACAGTCACCCTCAGATTTGAATATGTCCTCCCCTTTCTTTAAACAAAGCCAACAGTAAAGCCAGTTACATACATGCTGCAGCTGAAAGGGATGAAACTGTTTTTTTTACCAAAACCTTGCTTGTTCCTTATGCTACAGACACAGTAGCCACCATAGCCACATTAGTGTGTCACTTCTGTATCCTTGGGATGAAATGAGCACTGATACAAATTTCAAAGGAGATCAACATTTTGATCTTTCAGTGGGTTGCAGTACAGAAAAGCAAGGTGCTTTCGTTGTTAACTCTCTTAGACACTTCCAAGACAAGAATTACTGCTCAAAGAAATGTAGAAGATAAACATTTTCAATATTCATTTTGCATGGACAATAAAGCCAGTGAATGCTGGAGTCCTACAGATTCTTCTACGTTGCCTAAGCTCCGCTTCCTACAGTGTAATAGTAGCTCTGCTGCATGTTTCCCTGAAATGCCCACAGGGCATAGACAGCTCATGCTGCAGTGACTGTGCAGCCATCCACACATTGGCCAGCTGACCAAATTCTGTAAAATGTCTGTATTGAATTTTTTTCCCTCGTGGAGCTCAGTAAGCTGGAGAGTCTGTCCCCCAAACAGCTATCAATTTTTTCAGTAAAATACCCCTCTTACCATCACACTTGAGTCTTCTACCTGATCTAAATGTAGCAGAATATGGCCAGTAGGCCTGAAAGCTATGGGGCAGGGTAACAACAGATGGCTCAACCACAAAGATCGTATTTCTTTAGGAAGCTGGGAATGCTTCCCCATCCCTAATGTGTGGGTTGGAAATGCTACATTATGACTGCCAGACAACCTTCTGTTTTATGGCAATTAAATGTAATACAATACTCTAAAGGCATTAAAGATAATTTTCTTACGTTGTTATGACAGGGCCAAATTATTTTAATGCCTACTAGATAATACTAAATAAGTATTTAATAACCACATATCTTAATATGATAATTCTAGAATTTAAATCTCTTGAGTATGGGATAACCCAAAATTCCTACAGAATATTTCCTTGTAAATTGCTAATATGAAGAAGTGGATGGAGAGCGTAATGTCCGAAAGTTCAGTGATTTAAAACGCCATATAAAAACAAGCTACTTTTTTTTTCTAATTTTAGCACTATCCTTTGTTACAATTGAATATAGCTATTCAGTCTTGAGATCCGTTTTCCATTTCCAGGCTGCTGAAAAAATTGAAGGCACAAAAAAATCCTGTTGTTTGGTTAACTGCAGAAAGTCCAGGTGTAGCTATTTTAATGGTTCTTGATGCTTATGAGAATGATAGCATAATGCACTTGTGCTTACAGTGTTAGCATTGACATGAAGGTCATAGGTAAGTTCAGTTTTGTTCTCCAGTGCTATTAACAGAATTTTAATATCAAGATTATTCTTATACCTATAGTAACCGGGAGACCCAAGATGGCCAACAGGTCTGTGTAGGCCAAAAGAGAGCAGCGTTACCATGACCGTGCCATAGCTGTAAAGAAGTTAGTTGTCTCAATGCACATCAGTCAACATACGAACGTTTATGTAGGGTAAGTGACAGGTTAATGTGTCCAGCTGGATGTGACCAATAACTTAATTCAGAAATGCAAGAGTAGGAGTGTAATTTAAAGTCACTTTTGTTGTCAGCCTTTGTTCTCCATTCCTGAGGTGAAAGTGGCACTGGTCACATCCCTTGAGAAACACAGGCCTGTTGGTCGATCTCTGTAGCTTCACTTTAGACAGAATGATGGAACCTGATGGTTAATCCCTCCACAAGCTAGCTCAGTGTGTTGTGCTGGCAGGAAATTATGGCTTGGTTTCAGCAAACGTAGGGCTTTTGTCAGTATTACTCAGAGCAGAAAATGAAAGCACAGGGAGGCAAAGTCAGGCAGTAGGCCAGGAGGCACGGCTTCCAAGTCTCTTCCACTGTCAGGCCAGCCTTGACCACAAGGCTTCATGTGTCACTATAAATAGTATATAGGCTTCCAAGATTTCAGTGTCAAAATCAGTAGTATTCTAATGAACTCTGCCCTTCGTTTTCTCCCCTCCCATCCTCCTTTGTATTTTTTTATCTCCTTCTCTCTGCAGGTACACTGAATATGTTTTCAGATAAATTTGGAACATTCTCATTTATAATTCTAATTAGTAGACATGAGAGGACCTGACCTCTTTTATAATAACTGGAAAGTTTGAGTATTTGAGGTCTGAGTAATCAAGGTCAAAATATGATGTTGAGCATACATCTTACAGTTACCTAGTTTGGACTTTACAGAATTAATTAATAATTTATATAATAATACATATATATTAATATACATAATAATATATATAATAATACATTATTAAACTACAAAATCTTCAAAACACTTCTTCTCTATAAAGAAATACTATATACTTGTTTTTTAAACTGAAAATTGTTAATGGCACAGTGTCGTAACATTTCACGTAGCTGAAGTGCATCTGCTCATGTTTAGGTCTATTCACATTAGCAATAATACTTAGGATAAAGCTGCTTCTGTCTTTAGTACAGGATCTGTTATGTCATGAGAGGTTCAGTGCCTGCAACAAGCACCATTACATAACGATGCTTCATCCACACTATCTATTGGCATGCATTAGTCAACAAGGAGGAGAGGCATACAGTTGCATCAATGGGGATCAATGTTCCTCTTTCCATGCTGCATCAGGGATATGAAAATGGGCCCAAGGAGCAGATGGCCTGATATTTCTAAGAACATTTCTTCTCTTTCCCCCTAAAAGGAAGAATGAGAACATCTCTGGTTCTCTTATGCTGATCTGTTTTCAAAGCTTGATATAATTTGTTAGAGCAGGCTATTACAGCGTTATGACAACTCTGAACTTACAGCGTTCCCTCTGCAGTGATAAATGGAGGAGAGAAGAGGGACAAATTGGTCCATGTGCAGTCCTCTGGAGTAGTACCCATTCAAGTAAAGATTTCAGAGCAAAAGAAAAGTGCTTACACATGCTTGAGGCAGTTAAACTAAACCTCTGTGAGCCTGTACGTAATTATTTCCACAAAGCTGCTTCCTATCTTTTACATCAACTACTTCAGTCAAGTAATTATTTTTCTTCAGATTTGTGGAAAGAACAAGATTGAAGTAAGGTGCTTCTGTCAGAAAAGGGTAAAAGGCAGCAAGAGAGCCATGGTAATAGAAACACTATGGGTCCCCTGGCAAGGAGCAGTTCAAGAGGGTAGGGCACAGCATTTCATTTGCTTCTCAGTAGGCCACAAGCTCCCATAAAAGCAGTTATTGAGTACTTGTCCCTCAGTCTTCAGTGGTGAACTCACCAGGCCCTTCTCCTGTAGTCTGCTGTTTTTCCTTTGCTGCACTTTTCTTCTGCTGATTTTGGCACAATTCCCTTGCTGCTAGTGGTGATGGGAGCACTGATACAAACAAGACTGCTGGCACTGCGATCACCGTGTTGCCAAGATCTGAGCTGTCAGGTGAAAAAGCAGTTAAACTCTTGTAAACAAGGTGTTGCTTCATAGATCCACATGGATTTAATAAGGACAGTGGAGAAAGTTACCTTCTTCCAGCTGTGTGGCTGGGAACCTCTGCCACCAGTGCAGTTAGATCTGACAAGCATCACCACCTGTATTCATACTGCTGTATTCACACAAACTGAGGTCAGGGCCCTTGGAGGCAATATGCCACTTACTGCTGTCTCTTTATCTGTTTCTGTGTTACAAGACACTATCTTCCATCCTAATTTTGGGTGTTAAATAAAGCATGTTAGATGAACAACATCCAATCCCTTTACAAAAGCACAACGCTACTGTTGTGATTATAGCTATTTTAATAAGAATCATAATTAAAATCAGTGCAACATGAAGCATGATAAGACACATTACAAAGAGCCAGAAATGAATTCTCAGTTGTAGCACTACCAATTTAATGGTCAGGTTAGACACAGGAGCCCCATTGTTTGGGTGTATTTGATTTACTTTAAGCCTGTAGTCTATGAAGCTGCCATGTGGTGCTGCCTCAGAGTAGTCTTTAATTTAGTGCCACAGACAGTAATTAGAAGGGCTGCTCCGAAAGTAATGTCTCCTATCTTTTGATGTTGGAAGAAACAAGTATAATTAACTGTTTGCAAAACGTATTTTGTTTTCCTCCTGATTTGCTGGAGTAAAAAAATGTCTTGCTGTACTAAATTGCCTAGGTGGGCACTATCACACCACACTATCCCTTACCTTGTCATCATAATGCCTGCCTCTAAAAGCAAAGGGTTATTGCTATAACCTCAATACTTCACAGTATTCATCCAGTGCTGCAAAGCAAGGAACTTCTTTTGTTCCTGCAGTTTTGTTCATTTAGCTACAGCACTCACCTCTTTCTATACAGCTTATTTCTGACTCATCTTCTGGGCTTACAGCATACAAGATAAAAATAGGTAATTGTTCCATCTAAATTCCCATAATCCTTGTACTCAATAAACATAAAGTCATGTAACCGTTCTTAGTCAGGATTGCACTAATCAGTGCAACTGGCACTTCTGACCTTGTGATATCTATCTTTACTATGCCCAGGTCTGCTGTGCTGCCTGATGCAGCTTATATCACACTCTCTTTCACAACCAAGTGCTGAAGAGAGAAATGGGCACATCAGAAAATAAACACCAAGAACTTTTTGCAAAGTAATAGGTGGGTTTTTTTTTTCATATCTTTACCCTTTGGCTTGGCTGAATATTTTGGATTTATTTTCACATGGCCAATTAAAGGGCCACAAGTTAAAACCAGAGACCAAATTTTATAGATGCTTCAGGAAGACAGTATTTTAATTTGGGGGATAATTGCTATTGGCAGTAGATGTAGGTGCTAACATTTACTGTTTGATTTATATAAGTTTCACTGGAGCCAGGAGATCACTAATGGTAAATCCATTATGAAATCTAAACTCACTGTCAAGCTGTATTTAAATGAATATTTAAATAAATTATGCTGACAGGCCAATCAATTCTCTGAATGTTATAATAAAAAGCAGAAGGAATGTAAGTGTGCAGGTGATGAACCTACAGGAATGAGAACAGAAATTTAAATAGCTCAGAGAAGTCCTCAGTCACTGCAGAATTGACAGGGCTATATAAAGCTAGGGAAGACAAGCAGAACAGAAAACAAATTGGGGATTTTATTTGTTTTTAAACTACTCATTAACACAAGAGGAAAGGCACAACTAGTGTGAAGTCAGAGAACTAAAGAAGCTTTCTCTAAAAACAAATGAACTCCTAAAAGAACCCGTAGGCAGCCTGCAGTATCCATCCACCTCCTCAGGCACAAAGATGCGTCAGGACTACAAAAAAGGACACTAAGGAGGCAGACTTCAAGGAAAACAAGATAGGGATATAAGTTTCAGTGGGCCAGGACATAAGCCAGCTTCTAATACGAAGGCTGGAAAGAAATGACCCTATACATAGCAAGGTTACTTGACACTCATCCACTCCAAGGATCCTTGCAGTTTGCCCTGAGGCTCTGAGATCAGCTATTCTTGGTGAAGATACTGGCTTGGACATATCTGGGGCCTGACTCACAGGCAGCTTCTGTGGTCTATATTTACATAATGAAGGCAGGCATTTTAATAGTTACTCCAGATACAAAAGTTATTGAATAGTCTGAAAAAATTAGTATTCTATTTGTTGCTATTTCTTGCAGTTCAGGGTTTTAATAAGTCCAGGGCAGAAACATTGTGTTGAAAAGTTAAAAGAATAAAAAATTGGCCATATGATTACTAGTAAAACAATAAGTTTTGTAGACATTCTGACCAAAAACAAATCAGGATAACATCTAGTCTGGTTACCTGCACCAAGTAGGTCACAACCTCCCCCAGTAATTTGGTTAAGCAGTACCTACTTCTGTCTCAGCTCCACAGCAAAGTATTTAAGATGACAGTTTTAACTTCAAGAGTGAAGGATCAAATACACACCCCTTAGGGCAGTTGCTTCTGCACAGAGCTGCTGCATCTTTCATCTTTTCTTCAAGACTATAGTCAACGATGGAAAGTAACTGCAGAGGGCTTGCACGTAGTGTTCAACTTTCTTAGTGATAAAATAAATGGAGTAGACTTTGTAATTCTGCTAAGGCAGCTTTTTTTTTTCTTTCTTTTTTTTTCTTCAGATTATCTTTGTAGAATAAACTGACTGTGGAGTCCTTTTCTCAGCACAACTGAACTTGTACACGTACCACACAGTAATAGTAACAAGTATTAGAGGCAACCTTCAGGGACTGTTATTCCTCATGTAGTCTTCTGTTGACTTGGGAAATACTGAGTTGCCTGCCAAATGTTGATTTTCTCAAGGTTAAGTAACAATTAGAACGCAAACGTAAAACACGTACTGTACCACGTCAGTATTACTGTAGGGCAATGGCTGGAGAAACAAAATCCACCAGCTGAAACTTTAAGAAACAAAGTCAATAGGAAATGTTCTTCCCGTGTCAAACAGAAATGAAAGAACACTTATTTGCCAGAATTTTTAGGGGTTTTCTCCTTCAGATTCTCAAGTGAGATTACAGAATCTTAACTACATTACTCTGTCACACAATAATAAGCTGAATTTGCCATCTCATCAAATTTTGCATTACAATTTTGGTTAGCAAAGCAAAGCATTGCTGCATTTTCCCAAAGTGAAGCTGACCAGCATCACTGAGGTTGGTTTGTTATTTACTCTTTGCATGGCCAGAGCTTTATCTTAACACCGATTAACACCGTCACACTATGTACTTTTTTTTTTTTTTTTAAGATCTGTTAAGATTTTAAGATCTGTTCATCATAACTCAGCAAGCTCCTTCCCATCTTTAACACTCATGGATCAACATATTTATGTCAATTTTTAACACTTCTGTAATAATACTTAAAATTAATTATACTTTTAAAGTTGTTATTAAAGCTTTACAGCCTTTATTCAGTAGTAGCAGTTAGATATCAGCACAAGCTGCTCGGAAGATCCCAATGGATCACTTTTTCAGTCTCATAGAGAAGTCTTAACCAAACCAACCAGCTGACTCAGTGCAGAAACAGAACACCAGGACAAACCAAACCAGAGTGCTTTTCCTTAGGCTCCAGAGAATATAAGCATATTCTGAAAAACTAAGTACCAGTGGATTCCACCTATACAAAGGTGTAAACAAAAACCTTTTTTCTTCCATAAAAAGGGGATACAGTGATCAATTAAAAAAAAAAAACCAAAAAACCTACAAAACTACAGCATGTAACACACCTGACCACCTCAAATGCCCATATTTATCCACCATCACACTCCCAGCCCTGTGAGCACCATTCTCACAGCTCTGACCATTACTCTGCCCTATTTGCAAGTGGGCAGCCTCTGGTAAATCAGCTCAAGTCTGGCACTCAATCTGTATGCCAAAGGGACTGACCACACGTGCTGACAGCCACCTGAGCTGAGAAGGATGGGAAGAAGCACCTGGCACTAGAACTAATTACATCCGTTCTCTGTGCCCTGAGCTGACATAAGCTTTGAATACATTTTATGGTTACCTTATCTTAAAATCAGTGAGATATGCTTCTCTCTATGCAGCAGTATACATACAAGACATCCATGCACCTTTATCTGCTTCAGCTGAAATTAGTAATACTTACATTGAAACCAACAAACCAAAAGCCATGTGGCAGCCAAGAGAAAAGTAAGAATACACGATGGAGTCCTGAGAGATAAAAATTTATTTATATCTGATCAGCATGTCATGATATGGTCATAACTCATACAGCTGACATTCCCATAGCCAAAAGGACTTTTTCCTTTTTAAAAATACATTTTTTTCTTCCCAGCAGGAAAGATTATTTTTTCAATTTTTTTTTAAACAAACTTTTAATACGAGGCAGGAATGAATTCACAACAACGTCTTCTCAGAACAATGACACAGCCGGTAAGCAGTGGGTCTCCCACGTGTGTCTTCACTTAGATTTCAAGTTTTTCCTCCCCAGCTTCCCCACCCCTCACAGGAAAACACCACAAAAAGAAGAGCACAAAGCCCAGAAGGGAAAGAAAGAGGTAGACAGAACTTCAGCCATTGCCATTGGCAAGACATCCTCCTGTGCTCTGAGGAGTTCCTTGCTGAGTTACATCTGATGCCGACAGGTAATGCTGCGCATGGCAACTGAGCGCTGTGTCAGGGCTGCAGAACGGATGGGGCTGTTCCACTCCACAGTGCTTTGCCCAGCTGAAGCCGTTTAAAACCAGACTGCGCTGTTAGATAATAGGTGCATCTGCCAAATGATCTGGCCTTGCTCACAAGGTCGGACTCCCATCTCTCTTAGGTGGCAGCAGCATGGGGTCAGTGGGGACCTGGGTTCTGCTCCCAGCATCCCCTGAGCTCTTAGGAACTTTGAGGGGAATCATTGCTATACAGCACCCTGTGCAGAAACCGCAGGTGGAGCACCACAGTTTCCAGCAGGTACTCGAGCAGAGGAGGGCTGCAGGAATTGCTTCCCCCAAACTGCTGCTCCACTCCTCCCCTTCAGCACTGCTGGCACAGAGAGGTTCCTCTATTTGTCCTTCCCCAGAGCTCCATAACCAATGCTGTCACTTAACGCTCAGCTGCACGATGAACTGCTTTTTCCCCAATATTTGTAGTCTTCATGTCAAGCACAATAGAGACAATAGACTGTGCATCTATTAGATACAAGCACAATAAATACAATCCTCAAACAAAATAATCTCTGCTATTAAGGATTAGAAGCACATGAAATAACCTTGAAAAAAAAAATCAACTTTATTTTGTCACCCCCCAAAAAAAGGGAAAACGACACCTAATAGTCTCTGAAGGGAAATGCTTCTTCTGATATCTGTCTGCAGTTCTGAAAGACGTCTTGGCTGCTGGAAATACCTGATGAAAAAAATCCAATGAAATAATTCTAGTACAATGAATCCAACCACAACAGCCCTCTGCACAATCACAGAGTAACTGCACCCATTTGTCATACAGAGCACGGCGTGGCTAACACAGGGGAAGGAGAAAATTGGATGCTAACATAAATGCTATCAAGAAAACTAGCTTTTATCATACAAAACAAACACCATTGTAGAGAAACTTTAAAAGAACTCACTGTAAGAGGACACTTGTTCAGTGTATAACTAAAGTTCATTATCCAATGCTTAAATCAAAGATTTAACTTCAAAATATACAGAATCCTTTTAAATCCTTTCTGCATCCCAGGCACAGTCTCCACAGCTTTTGCACAAAAAAAGTGAAATTGCTCAGAAGCGTTCATAATATACACAGACTTTTTAAAATCAGAGAATAGTTTCAGTTTCACTCTTCCAATTGTTGTTCTTAAAAAAAAAAATTATGAAAGTTATCAAGTATGCAGTTTTGCAAAATAACCCTTTATTTTGTATGGCTCCATTATTTCCAAACAATACAGTACCCGGACGTATCCTTGTGTTGTGTGATTGTATCAGACCAGCACACAGCCTCCAGCCTGCAGTCTCAGAACACACCCGCCCCCAGCTCTAAGTCCCTTTGGTTCCAACACTTTATGTCAAGGCAAAGCAGAGCAGCTGAATCTGTCACACACAGTGATCGGTGTATCTGCATTCACTTATACAAACAAAGTTGACAGAGTTAACAGCACTTAATGGCAAAACACCCAAAACAATTACATCATTTACAGAAAGATGAGTAACGAGCAGTACCACAGCAGTCATCTCAATGCAGCAAGATGCATCCTGTTTTGAGGCTCAGGGTGGAACAGGGAGAAGGAAGCTCTTAATTTTCAGGGGAGTGAGGTTAATTGTAATCTTTCTTTTCAAAATCTGATGAGAGCAACTGAAAAAAAATTCCTCCTGCAAGAGTCATCACTGTTGAAATGTGTGGTAATAGCATCATACGTACAATGTAAGAGAATCTGTAAGGAAGGTACACACAAAGGGCACTAAAATAGAAGCACTGCTCATTTTGGAGGGGCAGATATTCTTCTTATGATGAAATTCAGTAAGAGCAGGAATGCTAAACCATTGGGACTTGCACTGTTTCCAGTGAAGCTTGTTTATGAACAATTAAACAGAGAAACTTACAAATGTTGAGCGCAACCCTGACAGAGAAACGTCTTTATTCACAACAAACTTGAACCGCTGTGTTCTCACCTGTGTGTGCAACAGCTTTCAATTTATTTTTTTCATCCTATTGTTGCTTTATACATTCTTCCATATTATTTCTCCTAACACATTTAAAATCACAGCAATTAACCATTTTGTGATCAACTGCACTGTTCATAAACATTTTTATCAAATGCAGGTTGAACTCTTCAGAAGAGGAAATCCTTGGCTGCAGCAGCACAACACTTGCCCCAGCTGTACCTCAGCCAATGCCAGAAGGTATGACCCAGCTGGAACCCACAGGGATCCAATGTTTTACAAGCTTGCCTGCCAAGCTCTAGCCTTCACCAGCACAGTGTTTTTAGTGCAGAATTTCCCACATAATGTTTTTCCCTTAACAGAAAAACTTATTCTGTCATAAAGTAGCATTCAAGTTGATGCTGGGAGGGTACTTTGGATTTTCTTCAGTTTCATTTGACTGTTACCTACAGCAGCTCAGCCAGAGCGAGAGACAACACCACGCTCTGCTCACACGTTTCAGTGCAGGCAGGAGAGAAGCCTAAGACCTAATACTATTTACTCAGTCTCTCAAAACAACATTCAGTGCGTTCAAACAGATGTCTCACATTAGCGAGAACTATAAAGGAACTAACTGAAAATGCACAGGACCAGATAAACCAAAGGATTACCTGAAACATTACTGCACATTACTAATTTCTTCAGGCAGTGTGTGAACACTAATTATTGACTGCAATCCATTGGAAAAAATACTGCATTGCAAAAAATAAAAAAGAAAAAAAAAGAGTACGTTCTTACGTGGAGTTTACTGGGTCTATTACAAACAGCCTCCTGATGCAAGTTACTGCTGTGCAATCTGCTTATATTGTATCACTCCAGTCTGTCCTATCTCACATTAAAACAGTTGTAAAATAAGGGCATCTCTGTGGCTCTGATCAACCTACACTGTGGAGGACAGAGATAATTAGCTCACCACCTGCATTTTGCAGTTTTGAGAGTCAATTTGTGCCCAGGTGCTGCAGTCTGACTGCTCACACCTCATGGTGATGGGCTGCCCCAGAACCTGCCTGGAAAAAGGCAGATGAAATACATTCATTCCATCAGCTGCGATTTAGCTAGAGCAACAGAAAAGAAATTATGCTCCCTTTTCAAAGCATATCTCTTCTCAAGTGGATTTATGTTATGGCAGCATTCAGATATGGGGCTAGGTGTAAGACAGGTGGGATTTAGAGACAGCAGCTTAAATAAAATATTAAGGCTCTACCTAGATAAATGCTGTCCTTTGCCCTCCCACTGCAGTGGTACACATGAGTCCATGAGGGGACTCACAGACTGGGGGAAGCTGTCATGGCCTATGGTTTCACAGCCATCACAGAGCTACTTCAAGATAAAACTGATTTCAGAGAGAAAGAGAAGTGGCAAATTTGACAAAGGGTTTTTCAATTACATTTGGGAAATCAGCATTGCCTCATATTTTAGTATGCTCATCCCATTCCTCCAAAGGAACCACTGAATGTGTTTGTTTCTGCATGCCACCCACAGATTCATATAGCAGAAGGGTGATCAGTATCACTAACTCTGAGCCAAAACCACTGAGGGCTTACTTGGTTCTCAGTAAAATCAATGGACAAAAGGCAGCATGCCACACCTCAAGTTCTGACTCTCCTGCTCGTATTTAGAGAGATTAATTTTATTTTAGGAACAGCTATCTCAAATCTGTGTGTAATCACACAAAGACAATGCCAACTAGACCAGCCAGGGTCAGGACACACACTGCAAACTCCCTTTCGAAAGTGTCTTGCATTATGAAAATGGAGCTGAACTTCTGGCTTACCTTTAAAAAGAACTTGTTCTTTCATTATGATTTTTAGCATGCTGGTGAGCTAATTAATACTGCCCTCCATATAGTCACTCAGATGATTTACCATTGCTTTTTCTTTTCTTTTGTAGCGATATCCTCACACAGATTCATGGTAGCGATTACACCTACTTTTTTTTTTTTTTTTTAATATGTATTTTTCTAAGAAACTAGTTTTCCTCTGTTATTTCTTAGCAAAACATTAAGATGGTTGGCATTGAATCATTTAAACTCTCCCACAAGTACATTTAGTGCTGTTGCAACTAGCAGGGGAGAAAAAGGCCTCTAAAACCATTCAAAGGTCACCTTGGTTGGACTGCATTATACAAAGTACAAAGGTGGCTAAAAATCACCAGCAGCACCAGCAGACCTTCAGAAACAGCTGGTATTGCTCTGGCAATTGGTCAATGCATGGCAGATAAAGCTTTCCCCTGCGCCCTATGTCTTTCTTTCACTGTATTTTCACCTTTAAAAGTGCATTTACAAAAGTGACAATGATCAACTAGACATATTCTGAACAAAGGGAGAAACAGATCAAGTGACAGGTATTTTCCAAGCTTCCTCATAATATGAGCTACGGGTAGCACACAGAATTCGGTTAGCTGATGGTAAGACCACAGCAGGGATGGGCTGATTCATCAAATATGGATAACTTCTAATCACACTATGATGAGGCAATGCTTTTTTAAGGACCGATTCCTCACAAAACACACCTGAACAGGACCCTGTTGGGGTCTTGGTTTGAGACAACAACTGCTGACTGAGCAGTGGCAAAGATGCCACCATCAGCTCCGCTGATGTCTCTGGCTCCAGCACAATGAGCTGCAGTAAAGCACACGTTTGTGCAAATGAGGAATCTCTACCACACCAATGCTGCACAGACTACTGAAGAGACAAGTTGCTGAGTTTTCCGAGCTCTAACTACAACACCAAGAAATACTTATGGTGACAGTTTTCTTGTTGCAGACATTCTTCTACGGTGGTTGTACGATTGCACCTTTTGTCCAAATGCTGAATTTGCTTAAGTGTGGGTGAGAGTATACACTTTTTAAAAATACAGACAATTCTTAAAATAATACATCATCAGGTCACTATGTTACTGATCTTCTGCTTCAGTGGAGTTTAAAATTTCTCCAAAGAGAGGTAAGAGTCCATCCAGTATTCTCCTTTACTCTTGTATACTCACATTTGCACATACAACATGGTACTCAATCGCAAGAGCCTCGATTCCCACTGTGTCCTCAGGTCCCATTCCACTTTTAAAATAGGCAATGATAAAAATACTGTAAGATGCAGTACCACATACCGCCCGACAAGAATGCAAGTGATTGTATGCCGACTAGCCACAGATTGCTGAGGGTCATCTCCCGAGAAACAGCTTTCATTTGACCCTGCAGTGGAGGAAAAGCTCCTGAAAATGAAAAACAAACAAAAAAACCCCACATTTAATGTATCTGCAGCAGGAATACAGGCTGAGTGCATTACTCTTGACTATTGCTGCCTGTCCCAGCAGCAGTGCATACAATTAATTGGTTAATTTTGTGTAATGCTGGCAAATTGATCAAACTAACTAGGTTCTCTGTAAAGCTTTACAACTGTTTGGTAATAATTTTGTATGCTGTGAAGTACATGTATACTCTTAAATGTTTTGACTATGAACATCTATACACACATGCACACACACAACTGTATAGATTTTCTTGCACTGATTTGTATATGTTGTTTGAACATTCATTAGCCAGTCAGTAGTAAAGTGTTAGCAAGGACTTCGATTTGCTACTCTGTTTTCTAGAATGAATTTTTGATTTGCCTATTTGAATTGAGAAGCATTGGCAGGAGATACTTTTAATGATTAAAAAATAAGTCAATTCTCCCCCATTTTGATTTTTTCTGACTTAAAGCAGTAAGTTTTGACTAACTACTTTGGAGCTTTATGATCATGATCATGAGCGAGTTGTTTGCATACATTTATTTCAGAACATTACATAACCTGTGATGTACGTTAGCAAGATGTACATAGCAAGATGTACAAAGCCTAGCGATATGATCCACTTTTTTGCTGTTAATTCTGTAGATGTAAAAACTAACTACACCTACAACATTATAGAGTCACAACTACTCGTAGAAGAACAAAGGAGTAAGATTCAAAGAGTAAAGATTTAGCAGCATCAATTCTGAATCTTAGAATCCACCCAACTTGGGCAATTAGATACTCTCAGCAACTCACCTCTGTGCTTTGCATCTGCAGTTACTGGAGGAACTGCAGTTGAGCACTTAAGACAAAGCTTTACTTTCTCTATGAACGGTCTTATGTTAAAAATCTTGATGAGTCCCTTGTTCTCTGAGGCATATTTTCACATGTGATCTGTCACTCCATTTACTTACCTCCTAGTAATTTTCACTGCTCACCTCCTATTTGTCCACTCTGTGCTACATTTGCTTTTCTGTGGCCCATTTGTCTTTCCATACCAACACTGATAGCTGGTTTAACTAACTCTCCTTATCCTGCAGAACTTGTTACAAAGAAAGAGATCTTGACGCTGGTTGACAAGCCAAGTCAAGCACTTTTAGTTGTCAGGAACAACTCCTTCCTTTTCATCATCTTCACACCTATTACCTGCCCCTCTTCCCAGTTCAATTCATATTTCTCGAGCCAGAATGACAGATCTGTATGCAGAATTTCCAGGTGAGGTTTCAGATTTGGTACAATGGAAAAAGTATTTTTGCAACACTACTGAAAATACTCTCCTGTTGCCCCATAGGATGACATTGCTTACTTTTTTTAGTTGCATCACACCAGTTGGCTTAAGATCAGAGCACGAATGAGGAGCATGATGTCTTCAACTATTCATTTCCAATTGATAAGCTCCAGGTTTACAGCGTTGGGTTTTTATTTGTTTTAATTAGTCTCCAAGTGCTAAATGTAATCCCATTTGTGTTACTGCAGTGTTCAAGGTTATCCCGCTCAAGACTTCAGAGCAATCACGTGCTTGCCAACACAAGCTTTCCATTAGCTGTTAGGAATCTGTAAACAGCTTTAACTTCATAAATGAAAGGTGGAAAATGTACTACATGAACAAACGTGACAGTTTTGATATTCAAACTTTTAAGGGCTTTTTAAAGTTATTAAATCTTATAGTTTTTCCCTAGATCTATTGAAGTCCTTGATACTTGGGAATACTAAAAAACAAAACAAAACAAAAAACCCAACAACTGTTTTAGGCTTAGATTTTTTTCTTCTTTCCAACAAAAACACTTCAGAAGAGAGAATGTACAGTACAGAAGGTACTGGTGACAATAGCAGTGACAAGCTTTTGACATTGTAAGTAGAATTAAATGTTACTCCAGCTTAAAACTAATAGTGCTCTGACTTCAGACTATGTGTCAGTGAACAGCTGACCCCTGGCAACTGTTGGGATCCCTTTCATGGGACCTCCCTGGGGTTTTCTGCAAACTGCAACAGCTCCTTTTCAGTAAATCATGGCAGCAAAAGAGAACGCAACCAAGTTCTCAACTGACATAAGTGGTCGTAACTTTTAAGTTATGGTAATTTACGCCTAATAAGGTTCTACATCACATCATTTACATTTATGATGTCTTAATTCCTGCTTATTACATTGCTGAATTATAGCCAATTATCCTATTTTTGAAGGAGTAAGTCTAATTATATTCATTACACTTTTTGAAATTCTGGTCTAGTTAGATTTTTAGGTACAATCATTTTATTTTAGTGGTATTTGTGAAGTAATATCTCAACAACATGAATTCCTGACATCCTATTGACTACACCTTTAAGCAGATTCACAAAGTTATTTGTCTAATATGTGCACTTAGATGCAGTGTATATAGTAGGGTCTGATTTTTGCCATCCTTGATGGCTGAGGGGCAGCAGTATTTCATACAGCATTGTACAACTCTGGTTGTTAGAGAATTCAAACTCTCTAAGTGCTAAATTGGTAAAATTAAGCCATCAAAATGGAATCAGAACAATTTTTGCAATAAATCATCTAATAAAAGTAGCATCTTTGTTTTAGCACAGTCACTCTGAAATACTAAACTCAGTTGATGCAACAGACTTTCTTTTCCTCAGCAGCTGTGGTAATCACTAAGAGATTTGTTTTTTCCTCACACAAAATACAGTATTTCAGTTGGAGTCTCCCTACTCAGTCAATATTTTATAAACTTCCTTTCCTATATGTCTAAACAAAACCATTTTTCCCTCTCAGGTTTTTCTTTTTCATTTTTACATGTTAATTTCCTCTGGTGTATACTCTGAAAACACACACACCCATTAAATGGATGGAAAAAAAGAGGCTTCAGGAAACACTTCTCCAGCTCAAGTACTTACCTGATGCTTTAAATCACAGTATTTGCCATTATTCCTTCTGTAATGTTATTAATGCCTTAAATTTATTTAGATCTCTCTGATCCTTCAACATCTGAAGTGTGTTACAATAGAAGTGTAGAAGTGACTCAGTGCACCTCACAGCAAGGAGACCAGCAGGCACAGCACAGGGCTGGCACAGACTCCAGAGACCTCGTGCTACTTAATTCATACAGACCCTTCCAATAACATCTTTCTGTTTTGTCTAACAGGAAACAGAAAACAACTAGGGTTTTGCATTACACTTACAGACTACTTACACCAGTTTTCTCTAACAGTACAAGTGTCAGAGGAAGATGCTAAACAGCAACACAAAGATACAATAAAACTTGCCTCACAGAAGAGTCTTACTTAATCACTTTTAATCAAGAATTTGCTCATTATTTAAACCCTGAATTTTCCCCTCCAAATGTAAACTCTGAATTGTTTTATTGTGCATGTGAGTGTTCGCTGCCTCTCTGAATATTGCTAAAACATTTCTCTCAATGAAAGCCTCTGGCAGCAAGTTTCACAGCTGAGCTGTTGGGGAAAGAAAGGGATTTCCTTAACTCTATTTCTCATGTCTCAGTTTCCAAATGTCACCTGATTCTCATCTTAGCCAGGCAAATGTTTCCTGAATATTTCTTAGCATAAGTTCTTTTGCCATGTAAAAATGTCAGTAACTATATGTACTATGTTAAAAAAAAAAAAAAGCATACACATTCTTAAGTCATCTTGAAATCCTTTTAAGAAAAGACATCCTGACAGCATAATTCTCTTAGCTAGACACTTTCCTACCTGTTTCATAGAAATGGGTCAAGAGATCCTCCTTTTCAATGAATCTTTGATACAGCCATTGTGAGAGAGCTTCGGGCTCTGCAGGTACATCTTTAATTGGAAAAATCCTACCAAAGAAGAAAAACACAATTCATTCTTTCATTTTTTTCCACAGACCACATAATTATTCAGGATGAAAGAAAGGAATGGTCCAGGCTACCAGCCAGATGCTCACAGGAGACATCTGTATTTTAAGTTTGTATCAAATACAGTAGTGCAGCATTTGATAGAAGCAATGGTATACTAGGTCCATTTATAAAAATTCCATGTCCAGGACAGAATTCACTAAGATACATGCAGAGAGAAACTCCCAGCAACCCACTGTACCTCAGCCAACTTCTTTCAAAATACAGTTTTGAAAAGTCTTACAATTGTGAAACCACTACAGCAGACTCAAAATGCCCTTTGGTATATATAAGAGATGCTCTGTGTCTGCTGTGTTCCACTGGGAGGCCACTGAAGAAGAAATATGTGCATGAAGCCTGAAAAAAAACAGGCTTAGAAACATAAGACCTTTACATGAGCTTTCTCTTCCCAAGAGAACTCCCAGTTAGCCTGTCACCTATGCTACGTTTTGCTTCCATTAGTAGATTTTTCTTTCTTTTTTAAAACGTATACTAAAAAGAATTTGTGATAACAACTCGATCATATGAGAAGTGTCTGGATAGATAAGGGAACTGTAAGCAGAAATAACGGATGTTCTGAAGAATGCTTTTCTTATTTTTATAGTTTTCAACATTCCTGCTTGACTTGTTGCTAAGTCATTTGTACCTTCTCCTTTCGTGAGTTTTTTTCATGAAAAAATAAGCTGCAATGGAGGAGACAAGCAGCAAAACATTGATCTGATCAATAATAAAAAATAATGATGCTTTGGCATACAAATAAAAATTCATTATAAGGAGGCAAACACCTATTTACCCACTATGAGATCAGTGTTAGCTCAGCTCTGTAGCCTTTGTATCAATTCTGCTTACAATGTGCTCAAAGAGTTCTCTGTGCCAGAAGTCTTTGGTTCAAGAAGGGTTGGGAGACAGCTGGTGGTAGAGTAAATAGCTCAAGCTCTTAAGTGTGTACAATAAGAAAATGAAAAAGACAGGTCACAAATAATCCTACCTTGAAGCTCAGACGTTACAGAGCACTTCAAAATTAAACCACAAAAAGGCAAGTGAAAAACATCCCCACAGAAAAGGGACTATCTTTGTTGAGGGCTTAACATTTAGACAGACGACCTCCGTGTCCCCAAGTACTACTGTACTGCCAGGCTCTATTTTTACTTTCTCCTTCCTATCTGGTGTGAAGAGATAAAAGGCCTCAGCAACTGAATATTGCATTTCACAGTGTATTTTTGAAGGACAGATGCTCACTTACGCACGTTTGAAGATAGTTAAGAATTAACAGAAGGCACGTGTGGGCTCAGGACAGAAGTCTAGGATTACCTGGCCTCACAAGCATTTTCCAACTCCATAACCTAATTAAGCCCAATATTTTTCTCAGTATACTCATTGGTCTGAAAACATTATCACAACAGCTAACAAAATGCGTGTTAGAAACTATTTATCAGCTGGCACTTCCATAGAGTTGCAAAGTAGTGTAAATGATAAGATACTAGTGGAGCACAGCATACCAGCCTCCTGCTGGAGTCCATCCAGGTCCCTGTACGAGTCCACACAGAATTAGAATACTTCAACCTCTGAATACAAACTCAAATTTTTTTAAGAAGGAGCCCCAATTACACCCACTTTGAATGAGCATTTATGCAGCATAGAGAACAACTAGTTTTCCAATTGTGCTACACTGGCTGTTATGATTTATCAGTGATAACTCTGTGTATTTTGAAGTTTTTTCAAACACAGTTTTAGATTATCTAGGTTTACTTACTTATTTTCACAAGCACAGCATTCTTATTAGAGATTAAATGTCTAAATCCTCAAACTCTGGAAACTGAACACACTGCCACGTTCTCTGCTCCTCAGACAGCTCCTTTAGAATCATGTTTTAAAAGGAGCTCAGGTCCAGGAAAGCATCCTGAGAAGGTTCTGAAGGGGTTCAAAACTCTACGCAGATGACCCAAAACCAAAGGATGGAAGTGCTGCAGACTGCAGCAGGTTCATCACCAGCCACTAGCTGCAGATCCGCCAGCTCCAGCCTTCAGAAACACTCTTGTGTCTCTCCTTCTTTCATCCATCAAATGTGAGCTGAAGAAAATAGCTGCAGTTGTACCTCACGCTGTGAGCCTACAGATCCTCCCCTCAGCTCAGCCGCACTTTTAGTCCATAGTTTTCAGAACACATCTCAGATTGAAAAGGGAAAAACATTCATTTTACCATTTTTCTCTGAACTTGACTGACTGACAAAAGGTACCACTTTTTTCCATCTGCAAAACCTTAAGGAAATCCACTGATCACAAAGCCAACCAGATACATGACGAGAGCAGAAGAAATCCTCTTTCAGAGCACCAGATAAACAGGAAATGGTTTCAAGAATTGATACAGCATAAGTATCTGAATAAATTAATTTTTTTTTAGGTAACAACCAAAGCACCGAACCAGCAGCCTCCAGCACCTGCTGCCTATGTCCTACCCACCCCACATTGGTCTCTCTGCAGGGATTTCCCTGGCTCTCCCCACCCCGGGCCCAGCTGGCTGCAACACGGCTGACAGAGCTGAGGGGCTTCTGTAAAGGGCTCTCCAAGGGGATGTTTCTTCCGGTTCCCAAAACACACAACAGCTAATTAGTCTCATGTTGTCAGCATTACAGTGATAAACAATCTATGCTCTTCTTGCCTAGAGTACTGTTCTCTCTGTGGCATCATGTACAAACACAGACAAGCCTACCATAACATTTATTTCTTCACCAGTAGAAAAAAAAAACAGAGGACCACCACCACTTATATCATATTTCTCAAAGACAAAACTGACTCTTGAACAGCCCCAGCATGTCATCATTTTGCTGTTAGTTACTCCAAGATTCGAAAAGCCGGACCAAAAGTTAGAAGAATGGCTCACATGGAAGACGGTGCCGTCTACTTCTGAAGAGAATTCACACAGAAGTCATTTTCTACTGCCTTGGGCTTTAAGTTTCCTCAGGGAAACTTGCACTGTGAGAGCCCATCCCTCCTGAATGCTGCGCCTCAAACTCACCATGGAGCGTGTGGTATGCGCAAAGAAACTAAAGCTCTTCACTTCTGCTACGTTCTTACCTATCCTTGGACACAGAAGAACAGCATACGTAAGTACAGTTACCTTCATCAGTGTAATTTGCATTCTCGTGTTCCCGGTGCCAAAAATTGCTTGCCCTCGTCCAACAAGGATGCAGTTGGCAGCTGTCCCGCAGACTGAACAGAACATTCCCTTCAGGAGGGCCTCCTCCACCCAAAGCAGCAGCCCGCCAGCCGTGCTCTCACCTGTGACAGTGCTGCTCAGCGCCTGCAGTCACGCCAAGCACCCAACCAGATGGCAAGGGGTTTGCTTTCCATCACAGAGGAAAGAGCAAAACAAAGAGAAAGCAGAAGTCCACCTGGTACTGACAGATTTATCATTAACGTCAGCAACATCTGCACGTACCAATAAATGTACTAAGATTACAAACCAAATAAAACAATTACTGTGTATTTGACACACAGAGAGGTGGAAGTGCCAAAAGAGCTTTATGGAAAAAACAACTAGCTGAAACATCTGCAAAAATATACTGCAGAAAGAAAAGAACAGGAAGACACAATGAGGATAATTACCTTAGCCTCTTCACGTACAGACCAATTTAATGACACATTTCAAGATAATGTATGCTTCTTTTTAAAAGCTAACAAATAATTTTCAGAAATATGGCATTTTCAGGAACATTTAAGCCATATTAAATAGTCCTTATCAGAGACAACCTCTAATTCTGTATTAAAATGGAAAAAGTTCACAGACACCACCTTTCAGTACTAATCATCTTTCATCATCTGTCATATCTTGAATTAAATTTACTATCCCCCTACTCTTTCTAAACTTTACTTGCTGTTTCAATGGCTCTTCAGTGTGATGGAGGTCACTGGTACATCTCAGACACCTCCAAAAATAAGTTACTTGTATAAAAAAGCATATTAAAATTACTTCAGAATTGGATGCCCTTCACAGACATTTCTGCAAAACTCATTCAGCAACCACAATATATTCCATTTTATTTATAGCTAAGAGTCTAAGCTTATTTTAATAAATCTGTATTCACGTAGACACAGAAAAAGAACTTCCTCAGTAGTTGAAAGCTTGTTTGAACAGCAGCACAGTACAAAAGCTGGTACGATAAGAAAAGGTGACACAGTTCTTATCTGCATTACGGCACCAGGACAGCTGAGCTGGTTCAAAATTAAGTGGTGCCTTCATGCAGTGTGAACACAGCTACCTGCTCTGCTGGAATGAGGGCTGTGGCTGGCTGTGCCTTTGGGCTCTGCACCACCCTCACCAGAGCACTGAGCAAGCAGGGATATGATCGTATGAGGTGGGGAAGCTAATGCAAAATGAGCCCTAAGCCATTTTTTACTGATTTGCTCCTTTCCATGGTGCTTAGTGCCCTACATGACCTCCCTAATTTCACCCAAACTCCAGCAATGTTTGACCTGGAAAAAGTTAATGAAATATTCTCCTTGATTCTTAGTTTCTGAAAGCAAAAGCTATTTTACAGCACCATCCTGTGAGTTTTGAGGAAAGTCTGCCATGGTCAAATTTAATTGAGATCTCACACATTTTGTTTTGAAGAATCAAGTCTGGTAATTGCCTATATATATATAGATTTTTTTTTTAATGGAAAGTTTCTTTTGAGGAAAAGTGAGGCTACAGCTTAGCCTAATGATGAGCTTTCTGAAAGTAACTTGTACAAGAAATTGGTGAAAAGCAAGCTTTAATTCATCTACCAAAATTTGAGCTGTCAACCAAAAATGACCACAGGATTAAAATGAACTTTCTCTGCCATTTCCATCAATTAAAGCATTTAAAAGTGAAAAAATGAGGCCGGTCGCCGTGTCCTCTACACTCCTGCTGCTGCTCCCTGAGTAGGATGAAAGAGAGACAGACCTGTATGAAAGGACAGGCTATGAGAAAAGAAAGACAGCAAGGCATACACTGCTTGTGACCAAGAGGAACAGCAGACAGCACCGTGAGAATGGCTGGAACAGAGGCAGCTCTGCAGCAAGCTCTTCCTCTGCTTCATAATAAGCAGCACAGAAAGTGATGTAAGCAGCAGTAGGAAAGCAAAATCATTTTAACTGGCACACAGACTTTGGTGGTGGGGTGTTGTTTTGTTGTTGCTTTCCCCAGAACAATTTCTGATTAAGACCTGACGCAGCAATGGGGTCAAGCCATCACCACATTTGGATGTGTGAGGACATGACCTAGGAGGCTCCAGAGAGTCTCCATGAGAGAGAGAGCTCATGTTGATAACTTCAAAAATAAGCCCTAACAAATTGGTGTCAGTGCACTGATTCTCAATTATCTGCCTGCTCAATGCTGGGGAAGGTTTGGTCAAGTGACAGCAGAGCTGTACTGTTTTCTTTCCTTCCAGAAACCCTCTGGGAGAATAATTGTTTCTTACTCTTTTCTATCCAACAGCCCCTTTTTCCCAAGCACTTTGCAGGTTCTCAGTAGTGCCAACAACTTTGTTCAAATCACAAATCTATCATTTCAAGTGATTAAAACACTGAAGAAATAACAGCACAAAGAAAATAAATGATCACTTGCTCATATGTCCTGAATGGAACCTAACTGAAAAGCAGTAGAAAAAGATGATGCAGCATGAGCGAATTCACCTACACCCATAATTCAGTTACTTTCTGCTAATTCTGCCATCAATAAATATCTCCTTTACATATAACAGACTTTTAAAGGTGCATGAAAATATCTAAAAATAAGTTTGATTATCATACTGGAGGTGAAAATTCATTTTAGACTGCAGCTGTAGTCCCAGATACATTAAAAGTTCTTAGCGTATCAGAGATGAATGATATGGTAAGCCTAAAATATGGATTAAAATGATGCGACAGTTTTCTAGAATAGAATTATTCTGGGTACTCAAAGAGAATCAAAGAGAAGAGCTGCAGAAGGACCTGACAATGGCTGCAGATGAAATAAAACGTACCAGATAAAATGACATCTCACACAACTTAGGGTGTATGTTCACTTTGAGAAAATTGAAAACAGATTTCTATAAAAAGCAGGACTGATTCAAACATGGCTGTGGAAAACAACTCCAGTGAGCATCGTGTACGGCACTTCGCACAAGGTCATTCCCAGGGGATCCACATGAGGAGATCTGAAAGCTTTCTGTAAAAGCCCAGAAGCTGAGTTGTTGACAAAAGGGAATTAACAGAAAAATCACACAACTTTGTGATAAAAAATGCGATAAACCACATCCCTCAGTGCCACATTTCCACATTTCTTAAACACTTCCACGGTGACTCCAACACCTCCAACAGCCCGTGCCACTGCCTCACCACTATTTCAGAGAAGAAATGTTTCCTAATATCCAACCTGAACCTCCCCTTGATGTAACTTGAGGCTATTAGCTCTTGTCCTGATTCAGCTTCCCCAGGCACACACCGAGAAAGCTCCTGAAAGCAGGACTTGGGGTGACTTCTTGTCCTAGTTGCCAGATTTTAACATTTTTGGAGTGAAAATCATTTTGGTACATCTGTAGTGGACTCCAAACTATTTCTTTTACAAAAAGATTAGAGTTACACAGTGATCAAAATCACCAAGTTTACTAAAGTAAACTGCAAGCTAAAGTTAAGAAAAGTAATCCACTGGATGATCAAAGAGCTTTATGGGAGAAGCATCTTCCTTTCATCCCCAAGATACACGGTGTGTTGTTACTTACATTTCTGATAAGGAGAAGGAGTCTTTAGATTGATGATTGTTTCACAATACACAGACTGCTTTATACATCAGTAAGCCAAATATGTCATCTAGGTATTATACTCTTATGAAACATTACGACAGGATTCCTTTATTTGCTTTGATAATGCTTTGGAGCAGAGGCTCAATGGAAGCATGTAAAACAAAAAGTAGTCTTAGATTAGATGGACCTCCTCTTTGACCTAAGAGCACCTGCTGTTTTATTTTGGCTAATATAGACAAATAATATAGGAGCTAAATAGATTCCCAGCCTTTTCATTGAACCACACAACTGCACTGTTGAGATTATAAAGCAGAGGCGGAGAGCTGGATGTGACATGTGACCCTCCAGGACTCTGATATTTGCAAAAGCAGCATTTATTCCCTCCACTCCCCTTCAGAGACACTGCCATCCCTCTTGATCAGGGTGTCCTACTCTGTTCAAGCTGCTCCAAACTCCAAGGAGCAGGGCAGCCTCAGGTTTCCCTTAGAAAGTTGCACATTTTCCAGGTGATAAATCCTGTAGCACTGCTGTGGAAAAAAATAAAAAGTTTCTGTGTTATCACCTCCAGACTCTGTATAGGGTCTATAGGAATTTCCCCCCAAAAAAACACTCCTTCAGCTGCTGATTGCACTCCTGAGTATATGGTGACTGGAGAGGGTAGAGGGAGAAGCTTGGGAAGGAACTAGAAGTAACAGTAAGGAAATTAAGTGTTTGTCAGTTACTGCCAAGACACAGTTGTTAAAAAAAATACCTAAAAACATCCATATCTACTCCATTAATATATTTAACCATCGGACAGTAGGAAAAAATTTCAACGTGCTAAGACAGACCAAACTTCAAAAGAAAGCTGTATTTATATACTCAGTTGCCTAAACGTGTAAGAAAAAAAGACAGTGATAGTGCTGCTGATTTCCTGTATCTTGAAATATACTGTTATTAACTTCTGAGATGGTTTACTTCTTGTTGTTGTTTGTTTGTGTTTTGTTTTGGGTTTTTTTTAGCACTTTAGTTCAGTGTAAGAACAGAAGGTTTATTTCCTACCTGTAGTGTACATGTGTAACTGTTGGTTGTCGGTAGCCAAGAATCCAGGTTTGGATGTCTATAGGTTCACCTTTGGGATATGCAATGGTTGCATCTATCACCCACTGGAGACCTTTTGATTTGCTCTCTAGGATTAAAAAGAAATACTGTATTAAAATTCACCAGAAAGTGTATTCCACTTGATTTGAGAGTTATTCCATTTTTAGATTACTTTAAGAGGTATGAGGCACAAATATAGTGACTTAAAGAAGTGACAAAATAAGACAGCTAAGAATCAAATCTAGATTTCATTACAGAGCACAAAAATATTCTTACAAACTTCAGCAAGATTCAGATTTTATTTTCATGGTTGTTTCTATTGTGCGTATGTATTGTAGCACACAGAAATCAGCAACTCTGCTCTTTGGTTACAGTCATAGAACACATTGGCTCAAATCTTAGGTCTTCCCCCATTCCCAAAAAGAACTTCAGCATAAAAATCCAACTGATTTGACCCGCAACAGCCACACAGAGCCCTTTGGGCAACTGCCTCACTGCTGGGGTAGGGCAAATAGAAAAAGGTGACTTATGTTATACAATACAGATGGATTTTCAAAGGCAGTTAAAAAAAAACAAACAAAAAAAACCAACAAAGCAAAAGACCTCAAAGGTTCTTGAATAGTTGAGTTACAGGAGAAAGAGGGAAAAACAGACACTCTGTGAATGAAAGGCAAGCAACAAATAGGAAAAGATGGTCAGTGTTCAGAACAGAGATTCCATCCATGAGGTCTCTGGCAGACTGACTGACCCCAGTGTGTACCCATGCACTTACCAAAATATTCAAAATGAGGAGGTGAAAATGATGCATCAAATCTAAGCCATAATGTAAGTTACTACCAGCAATATTCAAGGACAGACATCAGCCTAGCTGTGACCTCTCTCTGCTCTTTTGTCAATCCATCTGGCACATCTTCAACCCACAGATTTGCCAAGAAGGAGAGCAGCATACCTGGAAAGCGAGCCAAGGAGGGGGCATGGTGCCAGACAGCGTTGGGAGTTCAGTTGTCAATTTTATTTCTATTCTGTGGGAACCAGTCATGCCTTGCACCTGAGGTCACATTATGCTCAGGCTAGTAGAGCAGTATATGTTTACATCATACCCAGCAGTATCGTACAGATTTTTTAAAAAGCTGAATTTAAAAAGCTGACAATTTTAAAAACAGTCATCTGTTGGCAGAAGTAAGAGCTGTTATGTACCGGTACAAAGTGCAAGACTCTTCAAGCCTGCAACTGAGATACCTAAAGAGGAATGACCCTTCCTGCAGAGGGGACGCCCCTTGCCAAGTGTTGGGTTCAGGAGGAAACTGGAGCAGGTATATGGAAGGTGTCCATTGGAGAGCTAAATCAACAGACAGAAGCGCCCATCTGGCTCAGCTTAGGAAATGTGCTGCACTGGAAACAGTCAGAAACTAGGAGAGAAATACAGTAGGGCAAGAACGATGTACATCTGCTCTGTTCGTGGCTCTCCTGCAGTATGCTTTTAGAACCACTGAGAGGATTTGGGGCTAGATAAATGTATGGTTTGTCCAAAGTCACCATTCAAGTTTTACTGCACACACAAAGAAAACTGCAGCGCAGTCTGAGGCACACTAAGAGCTGCAGTTATTAACACCAACTGGAGCATACCTGACCTGACAAGGACTGACTCACAGGTTTCTACCTGTACTGCATTTGCATTTAATTTAATTTAAGTGCAAGAAGACATGTACAGCAACACTATCACCTGTATCTATCAAATATTTTAAAGTGCTAGCAGTGCTGCCGCAGTGTCTAACTAACAGTGGAGCTGTACCACTTCATTCCAAATGCAGATATGCTCCCTGAGTCAGACTAGACAGTATTTCACAATACTTAGCTCAGAAGTGAACAGCAGCATGCAATATATGGTTCCAAAATTTGATGTGTAAGATAGATAGGTCAGATTGAAACAGTATTTGAAAATTCTGACAGGCACAATGTGAGTGCAGAAGGTACCAGCGGAGGCTCCAGGCCAGGATCATGGCAGAGTGGTTGTCATATCTCTCATAAGAAAAGCACTAAGTGCAGAGTCCTTCATTTTAAATGAAGCAGCGTATTAGAGAAAAGCCAATATGAAATTAATAGTAAACTCAAGTAAGTATTCATTTGGAAATGGATTTCAGAACAAGGCCATTCAATTTATCATTTTCCCAGATGTAAAGAGAGAATGGATGAAGACAAGTAAATTGTCTGAGTAAGCAACAAAGATCATTAATTGTAATTAAAAAGTGCCAAATGAATATGGGAGCATTATCTTATTATTTACAGTAAAATGTTTTTAAATCGTCTATTAAATATTTAGCTACTATTTCAGACTGTTCTTTCAGTGGATAATGGTTCAAACTTCTTTATGGAAAGACTACTGTGGCCCTTCTCATTGCTGATTTCTTACCTTCAACCTTTTGTGGGGCAGAGCTGCTGCATGGATTCCTCACATCAGCGCCAGCCTCGCCTCCAGCCCCTTCCAGGGCAGGGAAAAACCTGCCTGACGGTCTACCCAGAACCCCGCATTCAAAACACAAAGTTCTGAATGTTCAGTCTCCAGAAGTAAGCAAGCAGGTCTTACTGCAGCCACCTCCACAGGCAATTTACAAAGACACATTATCAAATCACAGTCACTGACATTTTTCAGCATACCCTGGTTTAAAATAAGCCTTGCATAATCCATCCAACCTCTCATGCTGTTCAAAAAAAGCTTAAATCACCAAGGATTTGGAGAAAATTAATTTTGAAATAAATCTCATTGTCCTCTCTAGGAGGCATCTGTATTTTTAAAGACACAAAGGTCTAGCGTATCCTGAAAATGGAAAGACAGTTGCAGCAACACAAAGGGGTAGGATCTCTTAACCTCTGAGCATGCTGCTCTTGGGCCTAACCAGACCTTTGAACAAGCTCAGGACAGACTGCTACCCAAGTTATAATACATGTGACTTTCAGGTCTGATATCTGTAGAAAGGCAGGCATCAAGCACACCTGTTCCAGAGCTCCTCTTGCCAAGCTTGGCTTTGTCAACACAGCCACAGATGTTTTGAACGTTCCACCTCCATTAAAAGACACCCTCATCTTTCATTTCTAGTACCTGCTCAAAGACTGAGCAGCCTGACTGCCAGAGGCTTCAGCAACACTAACAGCTGCAGAGGCCAAATTTAAGCTGATCTCTCTGAGGACTGACGTTTCTTCCATATTGCTTGGGGAAAGCGTCAGCCTGCTTGCCACCTTCAGCACAGGTGGACAATTTTGAATTCTCAAATCACCTGTAAATGCCATCAGTGATGCTTTATGAGTTGTTCATAAATGTTCAAAACCATCCTGCAGGGCCTGTCCTGCTCAGTGGTACCCAAACCATGCAAAAACAACATACCTTAATATCATTGCTGTGTACTTGTCTTGTGAGTGCTAAGAGAAAAAAAACATTTGAAGACTGAACAACCACATGTAGTGACTGTTTTCTAGTCTAGACAAAAAATAAACAAGTCTCCAAACTTATGTTCCCACCCCCTTTAAATCATCACCAAAAGCAAATCTTCGTAACTCTTTTGCTGTATTTTTAACTCTGCATGCAGCAATGGTAAACTGCTTTTTATTTAGTTCAGGCAGATTCTTCAAGACATTGCATGGTCTGTGTTGCTCTCACAGCAGACACTTGACTCTCTACAATCACAAATGTATTGGAATTCAAAGCTCCTTGCTGTCCCTTCCATTTCTAGCCTGGGCTTACCCTCAGCCAACACCGCAATCTGCATCTGACTATGAGCAGGGCCCTCCAAACCCACCAGCAGACCATCAGCATTTACCACTGAGGAAGAGTAAGCTACAAAGAGATGTAAGAGGCTGTAGTAGGAAACATTGCCTCCAGCCAAGCTCTGGGATTGCACTCAGAGTGGGAAAGCACCAACAATGAACCTGGGGACTGCAGTTTCCATTTAAAGAAAATATTTACTAGCATTCACTGGTGTTTAGGTGTGGTTTCTTGAGCAGCTTACATCACTCTACACTCAGCCAAAAGAGGCTGCTGCCTCCCCTGCAGAGCAGCAATTCCTGCCATTTCCCTCTGCTCATTGGTCTTCTGGTGATCAGCTGGTGATCTAGTGATCAGATCAGCTGGACCACTGACCTCAACATTAAGTCTTTCCTCAGAGATCAGATTTCAGGCAGAACATATTATTCATCATCCCAGGATCTCTTAGCAACAAGCCACCTGTGAACAAAACCAGAAGCCCCTCTTCCAGGACTAAAAAACCCAAACAACAAAGCTCCCACATATTACTCAAGTCACATTTCTCAAAACACAGTGAATCAAGAAGTGTGAGTTAGAAAACTGAGTTGTGAAGTCCAGCGTCCAGCTTTGCAGCAAACAGAAAACCATCAGAATTGTACGTTCTGGGCTACATTTGAGAACAGTAAGATGAGATTTCAATATGGCTGTGGTCAAGCTCATACCATTCTCTTGTCAGACAAAATCACTGTCGGGTGAAATAAAACAGGATTAAAAAGTATCCTAAAGAATGGCTTATCACGAATCAGCTTTGCAATGTATATCTTCAGTGAGTAATTCCTCCTAACTCCTTTGAATTGCCAGCTGTTCACTGTAAAAGTTGGATCTTCACACATCACAATAACAACAAAAAGCAAAACCAGTTTGATTTTTACTAGATGATTTCGCTCATTCTCAAGCTCACAGGATGACCAATTCTTTCCAACCGAGGAAACACTTGTAAGTACAGCCCAGGTGTCTGGTAAAGAAAGTAAAGAAAAAAACAAAACCAACAAAATCGCTGTAGAACAATTGAATGAAAAGAAGGTGAACTCTAATAATCATTAATAAAGCTTGGAAGTAACAAAAAAGATTGCAGGAATAACAAATAATGGAGAAGAAAGCTTATTATAGCAAGCTGAATAATACAGTTCAGAACATGAGAAGTAGTGCAGGGGAGAAATGTTTTTGCTGAACCATGAAGTTCAAATACAGTGCTATAACAAAAAAGTATAACAATACTAAAACTGAAAAGACATTTCCCAAACCAAAGGATTTCAGGAACGAAGTACAAAAATGTACACACAATTCTTATGCATGGTACTGGTGAAGGCATAAGTGTACATCCTGCATTTGGTTCTGGCAGCCACAGCCAGATGAAGACAAACTACAGAAGAGACAGGCAAGTCTGATTTCACTGAGCCAGGTTTCTTCATGTAGTTAAAAAAAAAAAAAAAAAAAGATAAGTAAAAGAGAAAAAGATGACCACTACCTTGTGAGACTTTCTACAATAACCTTGTAAATTTATAAAATTGTATTTCATTCAACTGAACAAATATTCCTGAATTTTCTGAAGGGCAAGCATAAAGTAAAAGCAGTTGGAAGGCAGAATATTAAAAGAAGAGCCTTTGATAACATTGTACAGATCAAGAGTTAAACCTCCATAACTCTTTGGAAAGGAATTTTTATTGTGGTAGAAAAATTTTTGTGAGAGAACGTAAAAAAGCTCAGCTTCACACATGCTAAATATTACTCTTCCCTAGCATACAACATTTATTTTCACTTCTCTTTTTCATCTTTTTTTTTAATTATTATTTAAATGTTTTCATATCCACTACTTTTTTCAGTTTGAAATAGGGGTAGGTAGGAAACAAACGTTCTTCCCCTACTTCTCTGCTTCTCTTTCCATCTGTCTTTTCAGTAGGATGGGTAGGTGGGCTTTTCATTATGTCTGAGATTACTGGTTTATTTTATTACTCAAATGGGTCAACAATTATCAGATGCTCATTTCTCATGAGTCTGAATCATGCCACGCAAAAACAAGTGAGGAAACAATAACAAGGAAAAATCAAACAAAAACAAAGAAAACCAGCGCTGCTTGATCTTCAGTCAATATCAATCAACATGAGGACAAAAACATGAAGCAGTTACTTTGGCAAGTGCCTTCAGTTGTCCTCCAGAACTAAATATGACCTGTAATTCATTAGGGAAACTTCTTATTTTCATACCTTGTTGCCTTTGAGAGCAGAAGAAACAGAACAGATCAAACTTCTGCCCTTAAAAAGCTTTATTTGAACAAAGGATTTTTTTTTTTATTTTTTTTTTAAGAACCTTCAATATTCTATGAAAATGAGGGTTTTCTTGAGTCTGTCTTTTATGAATGTAGGAAACATTTTTATGCATTCCACAGCTTGAGTTTCATTTAATTTAAAATCTTTCCTCCTCCAAGAGTATCATCTTCATTCATTTCCTACGTTGACAAGATTTGCTTCTAAACAAAAAAGTAGAAAATTCCTGGAAATCACTGGAAGTGATTTCTGTTTGAAGCTTCCTGCTAAACCTGAAATTTGAACTTAAGCACAGAAAAAAAACCCGCTTACAGCTTCATTAGGATTGATGTTTGCTTCTAAATGAATACAACTGCTAAATGATTATAGTAATTTTGGTATGGGAATACCAGCATCACCCACCAATAAGAAAACAATAGAAGTCCCCAATCCTACTTCTTACAGTTACTGTAAGTAGTAAAAGAAATCCATAACTAGGCTCAATAAAATCCGACTCCACTGTCTGAAAGTGCCAAGAAGCGCATATGAAAAACTGAGCGACTAAAAGCACGCAGTCCCGTAACAACAGGCATTACTTACATCACTTCCATCCCAACTATTCTCTCCCCTGCAGCACCCCAGAACAACAGTGCTGCAGGAATATTTTTGACCCCTTGCAACTCCCAGTTACAGGCCCCAAACAACCTTTCAAATCTAGTCAGTGACAGCATAACCTCCATCAACGAAGATGAAAGCCATCTTAAAATAATGATAAAATAATGAACTATAATAATATTTAAAAAATAATAAAATATAATAATAAAAGCACTTGAACTCAATAGTTCAAGAACAGAGTATACAGCACCAGAATTCAAAGAAACTTCAAAAGACGGAAATTAAGATTTAAATATTGCTTGTTCTATATTCCAGAAATACTTGTACAGTAGCCCCATAGCAACACAAAGCAGCACAAACCACCACCCTGCTGAACAGAGCAGCCCCACGTTCTTGCTCACTCTCATTCCAATGTCTGCTCTATCCACTGCTTGCGCTGAGATGAGCATTCATGCAGTCACACAGTAGACTAAATCAAATGAAAGCTAAAGTGTTTGGTTTTTGTCTCAACATCAAAGATACATTTCCTAAAAAACATTTATATAAATATGATGATTTCCTAAAACATTTATATAAATATGATGGTGCATTATGAGTGTATTTGACAGTTTGAGAGACCAATTCAACTCTCAAAAGGTTTTGTTTAATAACATAAATATCCGGGGCATTCACTTTTCTTTCTATGTGATCTTTACCTTTTATCACAGCATCTCCACCTGCAGGAGTTCCATTTTCTTGCGGAGCCACAAGCGTTTTCAGAATCACTTGAGTTGCCCCAAGTCTTGGCAGGGTGACATGCTGAAGAAATGGCAAATTGTTCTTCTTGGCAAATGCCTGGCTTGTTTCCCTCCTTTTCCTAAGAAAGCCACCCTCTGGAAATAAAACAATCCATTTCCGATTGCGGCTCCGGTAATATTTCTCTAGATGCTCCTTGAGTAACACAAGCTGCTGGTCACGATGTGCTTTTCCCTAGAAGAAAAGAACACTGACTAAATAAAATGAATGCTTAAATGATACAACATGTGCCAGGTAATTGTTACATTTCTAAGATTTCTATCCCTTTTCAGAGATGCAAATACACCTCTGCAACAACATAAAATAATCACAGAACCATTAAGGTTGGAAAAGATCACCATCTAGTTCAGCCATCAATCCGTGCCCACTGACCATGTCCCTCAGTGCCATATGTCTACGTTTTCTGAACACCCCCAGGGACGGTGACTCCACCACCTCCCTGGGCAGCCTGTGCCACTGCCTCACCTCTATTTCTGAGAACGTTTCCTAATACCCAACCTGAACCTCCTCTGGTGCAACTTGAGGCCATTCCCTCTCATCATATCACTAGATATGTGAGAGCGGGATGCTGATCTCCGCTTTGCCAACACCTGCTTTCTGGCAGGTGTAAAGAGCAGTAAGATCTCCCCTGAGCCGCCTCTTCTTCAGACTGAACAACTCCAGCTCCCTCAGCTGCTCCCCTAAGACTTCTGTTCCAGCCCCTCACAGCTCTGTGGCCCTTCTTTAGACAATGTTCTCCTCAGAGTACCCCCTGTTTGCCCGGTAAATGCCACTTCACAAATAAAAATACCCTTGTGAGGGAGGATGAAAGTCTCTGATGACTTCTCTGCAGGAGTGATGTCCAGACCAGTGACCAGGTACTCTACGTACCAGAGGCACGGACTCACAGAGTTCCCTGGTGAATTCATTAAACTGAATTCTGCAAATGCAAACTGGGTCAAGCTGTTCTTCCAAGGTCCACATACTATCAGTACTTTCTGCAAGCCAAGAGTAACTTTCCGGGCATCACCTTCCACACACCTCTCCCCCTCAGGACCAGTGCAGGTGACAGAAGCCAGAGCAGGACAGCAGCTTTTAGTTTGACTATTAGCAGTATATAGGGTATAGCCAGGCAATAATTAAACCCAAAGGACTAAAGGTAGTGAAAAAAGCCTCATTAATTTCTCCTCTTTAATGTACTAGGACAACTATTTCCACTTAAGACAGATTTGACCTTAATTACTGCAAAAATACCAACAGAATCTTCAGCAACCGTATTCTCTCCTTTCACCTTCACACAGTAAGAGCAAGTCATCCAAATTTTCACAGGCAGGAATTTACATCAATTAGTGTTACAAGGGCTCTGAAAGTTGAAGGTAATTGTCACAAACACCTTCCTCTGTGCTTTTTTTTTTTTCCTTTTGGAAGGATGGAAAATAGGAGAAGTGAGGTTGACTGAAGACAAGAAACAGTATTTTATCAATGGTAAGTTTTGCAAAAGAGTTCCTCCCAGATTTTCATATTTCACCATTGCAATTATTTCCAACTTAACTTCATGAAAAAGGAGGAATGAACTCTGTCTGCTCATATTTATGGCATTAAAGAGCAATATAAAATTTCCTCAGTTAAAATAATTCTTTGACACCAGACCAGAGAACTCCAGGATAACAAAGCAGTTAAGAAAAGAGCAGCGAACAATACATTTTTTGCAAGTTAAATATTACGACTTCTCAAAACCTAGACATACTTACAAATATGGCAGGTGCATAAACTGAAGCTTAGCAAACACTGTGAGGTTTAAGATGTGGCTGTAATATAGAAAAATCTACTAAGCTAAAGGGAAAGAAAGCAGATAAAAGTACCCATGATGGCTGCTGGATCAGCGGGGAGTCCTGGAACAGAAATGCACTTAACATCCTATCCAGCGAGAAGTCTCACAAAGGAGAAACTCCTCAGCGTGACCAATTCTTGAAGGTCATGGCTAGCTGCTGGTATCATGGAGAACAGGCTCGGCTACCTTTCCTTTAGAGGAAAGAAAGCAGGTAGCAGCAGATTGCTGACATTCTTCAGGGTGCCCTGCACTTTGCATCTTCACTAAGGCAAGTTACAGACAGCCTCAGTTTCTAGAAAACTTCTCAATGGGAGAAGAGAAAGCATCAGTCAGCCTCTAGCAGACATCAGAAGCATTCCTGAGTTGTTGTTGCTGCTTGTGGAAAGGAGGCTAACACACCTTTTTAAACCAGCGGGCTGCATTGTGCTGTGATCAAACTACATTATTTCACAGAAAAAGACAAAACAAAGTATTTGCTCATCCAAATATTAATAGGGTCTTTCTAAAATTAGGTAAGATTATTACTCATCCCAAGTATTTTAGCTTTTTATCAATATAATAAATAATCAAACACTCCAGCAACATCCTATTTTCATGTAGTCTAAAAGACACGCTGACATGATTTTGTGTGTGATGTTGCAGACTTCAGTCACTTCACAGAAAAAGAGGAAGAGGTTTGTTTCAGCTCAGTAACAGTTTAGCTTCATAACTGGAACTGCAACAATGAATTCAGAAATTATATTTAACTATATTAATTTAATTAATATTAAACTGACAGCCACATGTACCTCAAAATGTGTATTTTGTGAATTTTAACTACTGAAATGAATTTATATTTATGAAGCAAATCTGTTCTTTTCTGTATGTTTCTTTCCCAGTATGTTATCATCTCTCTCTAGAGACCTTCATTTTGTCTTGATGTGGTGGTTTGATGTTTTCTAGACTTGCCTCTAGTCTTCATTACAAATCTCACTGTAGATTTCTTTTACTGCCATGAAATAGGTATTTATTTATTTCAGAGAAAATTAGATTATCTTCCTCTGAAAAGTTAAAAATGTGAATATTCTCTGTCTGCCACAGACTGTTTAAAAGTCCGAATGAAAATAAGGACAGGGAAGAAAAGTATGCTGGATGTTATAGTCTCATAACTGGCACCAGATCTGTGCTGATAAGCTGGATAAGCTCAACCCAAATACACACATTTCAGCATAGTTATTTCATCCCCAAAACCAACCGGAATGGGCTTGTGTGAGGTAAGACCCATAGCATCCCAATACCCCAAACATTAGGATAAATCAAAGCACTGCTATGTTGCCACTTACCTGTCTTATAAAGAAGTCTCCATGGATTAATGAGACAATGCCAAAATTAGTATACTTAAAAATATGATCCATTAGCCACATCATCTGACGGACAACCTGAAAAGTTCAGAAAGAAGCTGAGTAAATATGGGCAGAGAAGCTTGCACATACAAGTCATGAAGAAGCAACAGAACTAGCAAATAAATGGAAGAAAATCCTTTATGTGTCTATGCATCGAAGTATAAAGCAACACAAGTGCTACACTTCTCCCTTAAGAATGGTGTTAAGCACAGAGTGCATTTTCATAATGTAAGATGCAATTGTACACTGTTTGCCATGTGCTGTAGTCATTTCTACTCTGTGTTTTTATGGGACGTGTAACACTTCTTACAGATGTGCCATCACAATTTGAAGTCATCTGCAGACTAAAACCATTTTTGGCGTTTGTTAAAAGTCCACAAAACAACACGAATTTGTGTTTGAAATCTCTAAGTGATTTACGTCTGCAACAAAAACAAACAGGTTTTCTTACACATTTTGTACTTGACAGCTTAGGGATGAGGTCATTTTGTTCTCTGCTGTTGATTTGCACATGCTCCACGTGTGCTCCCTATAATCTTTAAACAGTGCCATCACCAAGTCCTATGCAGAGCCCATATACCATTGCGAGTTTCTCTCACAGCAGAGCAACCAGCCACATGCAGCTGACAATTTCACTAAGACACGAAATGCTCCTTCTCCTGGCCAAGCAGCACGGTGAGAAAGCAAAAGCAGTCAAGGAACCATTAGAATCACTTTGACTATCACTTCTATAGAACAAGGAAAGGTATTTTAAATCTCAAAAGACTGATATCAGTAAGAGAATAATCAATAAGGGAATTGTCCCAGAGGTAAATAACAGAAGGGGAAAACTTCTGCCTCCAAGGTCCTTCCCCACTGCAGCTCCTATGTGTGTATGTTAAGAGGGGTAGGAGTTGGCTCTCCAACACTGGAAAATTCGATGCCTCTTATATGCTTCCCACCATGTATGAGGCTGGCTGCCTTCACTCTTCCCTAGCTTAGAAGGCCACACAGAGACTGATCCAAGTACTTTTCTATTTATCACAGTCAAAAAAGAGTATGGAGAACTATGGTATTTCTCTGATAGTCAGATTATTTATTTATTTCATCTTAAATGCGTAATTTATACTTGGCATCTTTCATTTGTCCAAGATACATAGCTTGGAGGCAAAGGAAAAAAAAAAATGCATTGTTCACAAATTAGTTGACTGTATCCACCACTAAGGTGTAGCCTGCACTTCCCTTCAAGCCCCAAAGGCTTACACAGCATCTGAAATATGTGGGCCCCAAATATTCAACAGTAATTCACACAAAATAGTTTGGTACAGCCAAGGATGGTGAAAACAGGTAAAAGCCACATCTCTGCATGTCTAAGTGGCATTTGTAGGAAAAAATGATTATACTTATTGCAGGAATTCTGTTTTACGTGAAAAAAGCAAACAGCCACAAATAAATAAAAATAAAAATAAAAATAAAAATAAAAATTAAAAAAAACATGCCTTGATAATCTGCTGCATCTATCCACAATTGCAGCACCAGACTTTCTTTCAAATACATCTAATAATCTCTTGGAATGCTCTGATTAACCCTTCCCCTTTTTGACCACAGAAGCTATAAATGAATCCTGCGTTATACGTTTACAGAAAAGTAACTACCACATACTGTTTATTTTCCTTATCTATAAACAACTGTGGTCAGATACTTAGCAAGGTGACGTTTTCACACACTTAGGAGAACAAAACTACCAAAGAATGCCTATGATGCTTTATTGCCTTAGACATAGGACTGACCTCTCAGCTAAATCCAAATGTTACAGAACGCAGTAAGAACCACTCAGCTTTGGTGAGTTTTTAGTATCAGCAAACTTTCTGTTTGAAGATTTTGATTTTGGATAATTAAAGTGTAGTGGTTCCTGGGCCATCCAGCATTTCCACGAGTAGAAAAGGAAAATCATGTTTGAGAGAAGGGCAGTTCTCAAAGATATGAAAAGTCACAATATCATCAGTTCACATCCACACATCCAGAGAATAAATGTCATAGGGAAATGCAACTTTATGACCATCAAGTTAAAAATAGTACTCAGATTCCACTAACGATGTTTTAACAATGTTTTAGTGGAATGCAGTACCCATATGACTCTCTGATCACCTGTTACTTGGGCTTCTTGATAAATATTGTTCTATTCTATTTATTAGAAACAAAACCAACATAATCTGCTTTGCTGGAAGAGGTGAGCAAGCTTAATAATCTGCTTCTCTGAAAAGCAACAGTTTGGGTCTTCTGAGGAGTCGCCTTAGAAGCACTGTGGCACCCCATGAAGAACACGAGCAATGCTGAGGCTCCTCTCCTCCCATACCACTTTGTATGGCTGCGTATCACCTGGGCATTTAGCTCACAATTTCAAAGGACTTCATTTCTAACACAGAAGTTTATCATTGATCTTCAGGGTCCGAAGTCCGTCTCATCGTGTTACAGGTGACAGAGCTTCTAACCAGTATCCTTGAACATGCAGTTTGCTGCCAAATGGGCTACAAAGAGGCAAACTCCATACCTCAATGATTATAAGTCTGCCAACAAACCTATGCAGTGGGGTAAGGAGTACAAAGAAGAAATAAATATTTTAATGCCTATTAATTCATGAACAACAGACACACACACACACACACACCATCAAAAAGGGGAAGATCAAAGGGTACAACACAATCATCTTGTTTGCAATCAAAAGGCAAACAAGATTATTGATATGCATTTTGTTCCACCACCAAAGGCAGATCAGAAAAAGCTGCAGGAGAATGGTGGTGGTTTTTATCCTTAGGAACAAAACAATGCTTATCAGAGGAATCTCTTATCATATGCATTTCAAGTAGGCTAAGCAGAGATATTAAAAATGTTTTGAACACAAACTCATAGGTGTTCATGGACAGAAATAATTTTTGATCTTTTTTTGCTCCACCCTTCCTGTTTAAGCAAAATACAGGATGCTGGTAATAGTTTCTGATGTTTTAATAGGAAATCTAGGTGCCTCCCATTCACAGGCTCATTTTGATTTCACTCTGCATAGATTACATAACAAAGCAACCCAAACAGACAGACTTTCATTTTCAAAGCACTTGCCTATAACAACTATGAAACTCAGGTGTGCATTGAAACTTGCACTAAAACAGCTACAAGCTGTATTTTTTTTCCTCTCCAGTGCGCTCATTCTGCTCTTAATAAGAACAGAACAGTCAAATTTATCAGCCCTAATCCAGGCAGAAAGCACTAACAGGAGTGTTTTAACCTACTTAAAGGTTATGAGACCTCAACTAACTTACTAAGAGTTTAACAATTTCACAAACTGGAACAATTTCTAGAGCTGTATACAAAGTGTGCTCAGGTCGCATCTGAATCAGCACAAAGCTGCTACTGTGTGGCTTATCTTATGGCACTTGTTAAAACAACCCATGCCAGCCCTTCCACTATGTGTAACTTTTAGCTAAACTCCACTTCCCTAACAGAATATGCTTTCCTTACTCGCCTAAATTAATCTCAAAGAGAAGAAACAGCGTAACAAATGTATTTTAACTTACTGTTTAATAGGACTGTTTGCTTAAAACAGATAGGGTACACTAGCATTTATATATAAGCAATTGCTAGGAGAAAATGCTAGGAAAAATACATCACAGTTCCTGACCTGGCCTGTAGGAAACCTACTGTCAAACTGCAAAAAAATGTTGGCGTTCTACCTTGCTACACAGCAAAACAGAACTTTGTCTTAAATCAGACACTTCTGATGTCGTAAATTAAGAACAAAAAAGACAGCAGCAGGGGGACAAATGCTTGTTGATTATAGCTGGACTCAAGTCCATGCTGCCTTGCAAAGGAGAGCACAATTTCAAAGCACCATGGGAGGAAGTTCTGCCACTGCCATGTCAGCAAGAGGCCAGCACTGGTACATGACTTCACATCTCCATGCATCCTTCTGTGTGAAATGGGAAGGAGCCTCCCGCCTACACAAAGTACTTGGAGCTAAAAAGTGTCGCTCGAGTGGTGAAAAGTGTTTCAGAATTAACACAGCTGAGCTGTCCTAAACAAAACCAAAGCAATTGCTATCTTGTTACTTGCAGTTGAACATCAAGGTTACAGAGGACTTCATGTTTAAATTAAACTGTTAAAAAACAAACCCAAACAAAAACCTGTCTTGTTTAAATAGTAGCTTACTGCATAATGATTTCTTTTCTTCCTCCAGTGGTTTCACAGCCTCTCCAAGATAAGACAATTCTCCCGTTCATAAATACGAAGCATGCTATTTAAAAATACCTGACTCAGCAAGTTCCATCCAGGATAAACTATTCTGATCTTTCTCCTTATTTTTAGACAGTTGTACCACTCACCCAATATTTTAAGCATGTGCTAACATTTGTGCTCTTTTATTTATTTATTAGCTAAAAAACTATTAAAACCACTCAAGGCTCTGGACATGATTATTCCAAGCACAACAATGAAACCCCATAAATGAAACATGCAGATTTTTATGGCTGTTTTGCTTTTCGGAAAACCCACAAACCTAACTCTCCCCATACTGAAAGTTGTTTGCCACCTCAACACCTTATTCCACTTTTAGCATCTTCTACACTTACCAAAACTCATTCTGTCTAAGCTGAAACTTTTTAGCTATGGAGTGAAACAGGATCAGTATGGCTTAGATTTAAACACAAATATGAATATATAAACTAGGATACATACATGTGAGAGGGGGACAGACTGACAGGAGTTCTGACAGGATAAGGGGAAATGGTTTCAGACTAAAAGAGGGGAGATTCAGATTGGATATATGGAAGAAGTTGTGTTTTTTTGTTTTGTTTTTTGTTTGTTTGTTTTTTACTATCAGGGTGTTGAGGCACTGGCAGCAGATGTCCCATCCCTGGAGACACTCAAGGTCAGGCTGCGGGGGGCACTGAGCATCCTGATCTGCTGTAGGCATCCCTGTTCAGTGCAGGGGAGTTGGACTGGATGGCCTTTATGGGTCCCTTCCAATTCAAACAATTCTACAATTCTATGAGTCAATTAACTTCTATGATATTTAAATTATGGTACATCAACAGCCAAGACTATATGACATAGGTATCCATAGGACTCTGTCCTCATAGCTGTACCTTTACCAAGATTGCCCTATGCATAACTTTGATGAAGAGAATTAAAAAGTGTTTATTCTACTCATTTAGGAACGTACAATACAGAATACGATACATACCTAACCTCCTCAATTCCCAAAGGAAATAAAGCAATTAAAAGTACAGTTAGAACACTGTCTTCTGTAGGCTACAGCAGAAAGAAGTTAGTCTCTTCTATCACCCTTGAGCAAGACTTTTGTACTTTCGAATTCAAAGACTTGAGGGCTTTTGATTATTACATCAATTCAGCACAAGTAACATCTGGGAAAGACTACAAAAACTGGAAGAAATGCAGTGTACACACAGTGTGCATGAATGTACATTAAGAAGAACAGCATCAGTTACAGGTTGCACAGATACAATCAAGAGCAGCTGTTGTTTTCCTTATTTCCCCACAGTATGATGGCAGGAAAGAAGTACATTAAGACAGACACAGCTGATGCAGCATTTCAGCTTTCCAGGCATGTACCTACCCCTCTGCAACCTAAACACACATACCTCTTCCTTCTAATTACTTCATATATTAATTTCCAATTCAGATCCTATCGTCTAGCTTCCCAAACTATACTCTTTGACACGATTTTTCTGAACATCTGTGTATGAAGTGATTGACATCAGTTGCATTTCTCAACAGGAAATGCTGAAGGCTGAGTAAAATAAGAGCTCAAGCAATTTTGACTGTATATAGCTAGCCAGTCTGGATATGCTCTCTGAGGGAAGTTACTTCCAGTTTCGGATTTTCTACCAAAATCCCACAGCTGCTTTCTGACTTGATGAGAAGAACTCTATGTCAAGATAAAGCCACAACCTAAAAGCTGTACCCATGTTGGTTTGAATAAAGTTGGTATGAATTTCACAGGGATATATGGTGAGAGGAAGAAGGACACAATTACCTTCAAGGAGATCTGCTTCCCAAAATACTAACTTAGACTGCACGCTGAGTCAGTTTGTAACTGACCTCTGAAGGCAACACAGTGATCTAAAACCTTCTCCAATCTACTGTCACATTAATCCAAAACCTAACCAAAAATTTCCTGTATTCAAAGCCTTGTGATTATTTAATAGATGAACACACAAATGAAAGTCATCAGCACTGCACTCAGATGCAGGCACACCCATGGTTACAAATCACAAACAGAAGCTATCATCCCACTCCCCAGTTGTAGCCTACCGTGCCTTTATCCTGAAGGCACATCATCAGAGTGCAGACATCACCCGTTGCTTGATGGTTCACCAGCACCACAGCTTCATCTTCTGATACCGCTTTAACATCATCACCCCATTCCACTACTATTAAAAAAGAAAAATAAAAGGTAAACTTTACAATGACCACATTGCTAATTTCACTATTAAAAACTAAAATAAAAATTAAAAAATCCAAGACCTCCACATCCAGTAATAATGAAGAAACCTACATGCTACATATGAATTTAAACTGGCACATAGCATAACATACGCTATATTAGCAAGACCATTTTTTCAAGCAGAGGGATTCAGCTTAGTTGTAAATCGCATGCACAGAATAAGAACAAAACAAAAATACTCTATCAGTACATATGCAGAGAGATTGATCTTTTTGTGTCATTACACTATTCTATATTTAGGGTCTCTAAATTACATAAGCTTTTGACCCAGCTTTCAAATTCAACTGACTCATTAAGGTGTTGTTTTGTTTTTTTTTAAATCAGGTTGTAAGAATAAATGTTTATTTATTACTAAAACTCATCAAGTTTGTTTCATTTCTACATTTGCTACTATCAAACTACACTGGTAAAAGCAAAACAATAAAAAATATTTAGTTGGAACATTCCATTTAAAATACTTCATTAAATAAACTTAGTCATTCACATCTCAACAAGTCAGCTACAGGCAAAAAAATAGGTTCAGAGAACAAGCTGCTCAGATAACAGAAACTATTAGTCACAGTTTTGTAGACCAGAGACCAGATACTCCAGTGGCAAGAATGACATCAGGATGAAGCCACAGCTGTTGATCATCCAGCATCCCAACTCACTAGCAAAAATGTGCTGAGGTAAGGAGGAATTAGAACTGCATCATCATAAAGTAAATAAACAGAAGAAGGCCTCCTGCAGAAGAGCACAGGATGGAAAACTGAAGAGCATCTGCCTTAAATCAAAGCCTGGCCTGTGCCTATTGCTGTTACCAGAGCAAAAAGACCAATGTTCAGAGCCTGGGCCTTTTCAACAAATACAAAGCTACTGCAACACAAGGGACAGGATGAGGGAGGCTGAACAGTTCTGTGAAGTCCAACAGGAAGAGGAAGATGCCTTGCCTGTGCATGTAGGACACAACTATTTTTCTGGACTCTCAGGATCTCAAGTGCTTCCCACTGGCTATTATTTCCATTTCTGACATCAAAGGAAATACATCACCTTCACTACTGGATCTTTAGTACCTTTAAGGAAGGTTTTATTAACATTCTCCAGGCAGCAGACAGCTCTCTTTGAAGGACAAATACGGGTTATGCTTCCACTGCTGTTTCCTAAGCTGTAGTTTAACTGATGCAAAACCCACAGGCTACACACTGAAGCTGTGAAGCAATAAACCACACGTGGCTTCCCTGTCCTTGAAGAAATTCCATCATACGTTTGAAACTTGCTGTTTCTATTAACTTCTAGCAGTTTTGAAGTTAGCACTGACCCAAGACAAACACAAGGTTAAATACATAAAAACGTTCTATTTGGTCACAAGTAGGTAGAATCAAACTACACACAAAGATGGGAGAGAACCTGTTTATTCCATAACATTAACCTCCCTTCCTTTCCTTGACAAAAACTTAAGCATGGATCCTTCCTCATTTCTCTTAATGTGAGCTCTGAGGATCCCCTTTATTCTTGTGGAATAATCACTGGACGAGACTTGTCCCGATGTCTTCCTCTAGAGATATGATCATATGATTCTATGAGATGTTACAATATTGAGGAAACTTCCAGGACAGAATACAGTGAATGTACAAAGAACCTGTTCATGAATGGCTCCCCAAGCAACATAAGGTGCAGCTCTGTGGTTGGCAGCACAGGAGAGCTTGGGGCGCTGGTGGAGAGCGGAACGAATTAGCAAACTCTGTGGCCAGGCTCTGATAACACCAAAGGGATCAGAACTTGGTAGTACCACGGAACCAGTAATCATCATAGTTGTTATCCTGAGCCAACAGTTTTTCTTTTTTTATTGTTGTTGTTTTTGAAAACACAGCCCTGGGTGAACTTTGCTTACTATATGTTTATTGTAATAGCAAAACACACCTCCATCCCAAAGGCTACCTTGCCTTCACCCCTCACCAAGTACATCCTCTTAATTTTTTAGCCTAGACCATCAAAAGCAAAGCCAGAAGTAAGTCAACCAAAAATATGTATGACTAGTCACTAAAGCTCCACCCAAAAGTAAGAAAATAGTATAAAAACAGCTTAATAGAGGAATTTTAAGGAAGATCCCATTACAGGCAAGTTGGAATGACATCACTGACAGCTGAGACCAGTTGACAGGCTGAGCCTCTCCCTGCCCCACAGGGACACCTCCTGGGTGAGATTCACACGCTCAGCAGTACCAAGTGCTTCCCTAGGAAACTCAGAAATCTCTACAGAACTGTTCCATGATTTAACACATCTGTGGTTGGCTGTATATCCACATTCCTGGTATCTGCACGGGCACTGCAGTCAGTGTATTTATTGCCAGCAATCGAAAAGAATCTACAGTCTGTTGCTCCAATAAACAGCACTAGTCATTAATCTAGCCATGAAAGTTCTCACTGAACGTGGCCATACTCCTTTAGTAAAGGCTGTATTAGTTCAGTCAAATGTGACTAAGCTAAAGGTGCACTGAGTTACTTGTGCATCTGTGCTCATGACAATTCATAAACGAGCACTACTCAGAATCCAAGCCAGTCCCTCTGACATCTGAGGACAAGCTGGAACACAAGGGAATAGTTCTTTTGCCAAACCTTCTTAACCTTTAATGAAATATAAAAATTGGCATTGTGGACAAGACTGACATGGATAAACTGCTGCAAAAATATAATAATAAACTGCTGCCTTTTAGCAGGTCACAAAAGAATGGGCTCAAAAGTTTTGGAAGAATGAAGAGAAGGTGGCAGAGTGCACTGAATTCATTCGTGGATTAGATATCCTTAATTCTATGGAAGGCACAAAATGGAAGCAGCAGTCATAGTTGACCATGCACCTTACTTATCAAGTATTTAATGTTCCTGTGCATGGCAGTACCCAACTTTGCAAAAAAGAAAGATGAAAGAAGAACTAGGAAATATATTAAGAATGTACTCATTTTGAAATCATTACCTCAGCATCGTTATCACATTGCCAATATACAATAGTTCAACTTCTCAACTTTTGTGGTCCAGAAGCCACAAAACCAGAGTGCTAAATATATTGAGCACCTACAAAATAAGGTGGATCACAAGAACGTAAGTATTACCACATAACGTAATTTTATTTCTAGATCACTCCATGCTATAGATACTTCCTCAGATCACATCAGTTCATACTATTAATCATTTCTAGTATACAGTAGTTGTGACTTGACTTGGAAATTTTCAGACAAAGGAAAATTGGGAAAATAAGCTTCTGCCAATACACTGAAGAATTCACCTACTCTCATTAAGGTACAATACACAGCAAACTCACAGCCAGCTCACAATGCACTACCAAGTTTCAGCTGCAGTGGGATTAGGAAACATTCTCCCAAAGAGTGGCCAGGCACTGCCCAGGGAGATGGTGGAGTCATCATTCCTGGAGGTGTTCAAGAAACTTGTAGATGTGTTACTAAGGGACACGGTTTAGTGGGGAAATATTGGTGGTAGGTGAATGGTTGGCCTAGATAATCTTGGAGGTCTTCTCCAACCTTGAGGATTCCACAATTCTATGATAATACAAGGCAAACTCCCATCTGGCTCACAATATGCTACCAAGTTTTAGCTGTAGTAGTAGTAACAAGAGGGGTCCTGCTGCCATGTAAAAATGTTTGATTTAACCCTTCAGTTGATTTATTCAACTAATTTTATCTGCCAACTGGTGGCACTAATAACTCAACCTCTGTACCCAGCAGACAGGAAGTAAGGTACTGAATCACAGTGATTCAGTCCTACCTCCTGGAGTTCCTTTCCCCTCAGGCAATCAGACTTGTCTCCTGTGTTCAACATCACCTTATTGCCAATTGATTGAATTAATTGATTAACAGAGAGAAAAGAATCAGTTACTACAACTCCTTCACATACCATTGTGTTGGATGGGAAACAACAGTAAACCACAGAAGCATGCACACAAACCACTGCTGCTACCACAATTTTTTTTAAAAGAAAAACCTCCAAATATCAAGCTTAAACTCAATGGAGGAAGAAATGCCCATCTTGGATTTTCCTCCTGCACTAAAATTTTCAAAACAAGCACCTTTTCCTTTAAGAAATACTGTGCCATGACATTCCATTCCAATCAAAAACACTGAAATCAAAACCACAGATGCATGGCAACAGAACCAGGAACCGTGCTTTGCTTCACTGTAACAAGACAAAAGAGTTTCAAAGGCAAATATTTGTTGCTCGGGGTGCCCGAAAATCAGCAAGCAATCCTCTATGACTTCCTTCTATTCCCAAGACACACTCCATAATGGTACAAGCTGTGTCTCTACAGCCTTGCAATCATTAGATTTCGGCACATGTGGTTTCACATAAAATAATATAATATAAAGGCAGGCAGGAAAAGGCCAAACCAGTCCATAAACTGTTGACATTACTTTAGCTTGGTTATTGGAAATGGTAGTAAATTCAGTATCAAACAGATCTGGTAATCCTGATTAGAAATGAAATTTTTACCCACAGGAGTGACACAAAAATGGCTTTGCTGCAAGAGAGACTTCATCTGGGACATAGTGGGAATCTGGGATTCTCCAGTAAAGGATGAAGACACAGCACGCAATGGCAAATAAATGGAAAGATTTATCCTTCCAAGTCTGAAATACACACAAATCTCTTTAAAGCCAAGAATATATTTCATAAAAGGAGCTACAAAGTGAGCTTTTTATGAGCTAACCCTTGCAAAGCTTGAAGTACAAAACGATTAAAAATGTTTGTTTTTTTTTTTTTCCACGTCGTAGCTAAACCACTGCACATCTAGATGGAGCTTTGGAGAGCTTTCGGAACACTTGGCTGCATAACTGCATGCAGGTAAGTGATGCTATGAATAAATATTCAAGCATTTTAATTGCAGCATGTCATTAGGCTAGGCAAATCACCACTCAGCTAACTAACAATTCAGTAGATCTATGTTGTGCTTTTATACCTGGCCAGAATGGCAGCCCAGTATTCTCTTTCTCTAGAGAGGAAGCAGTCCTTTGCTTAGAAGCACATGAATAATTTCTTTTGTATCTGGCATTTTAAAACTTCTGCTCTTTTTTGTAACTAGTAATGTGTGCCATAAGAACCAGTATTAAGTTGGAAAGCTGTTGGTGAAATTTTAGTTAACACTTGGGCTTATGATTATTTTGAAATCAATTGGGTTTCAGCTTCTTTCCCCACTGAGCTGAAAAACAGGAAAGTCTCCTGCCAGAAATTTCAGCAGCCATTAGAAAATGAGAAGGAACCAGACTTGGTTTATTTTTCTTCTGATCATTTGTAATCATAGGCAACCATGAAGCAAGACTTCAAGAAAAACAATTCCAAAAAGACACAGATTGGCAACAGATAGAACTGAACAGTACCACTTTTTGTCAACCACTTGCAAACCTTTAATAAGAAATACATGGAGTTATTAGTAGATTTTGGTTTTTTTTTTGCTCCCTCAAAAGTAACCCTGCATCCTAGAAGGGATTTTATCTTTAGCTATTCAATTGGAATTGCAGGTTACAACAACCAGGTTTCTACATTTTTAATATTTCCCCTCATGCTCCATCATTTGTCTTTGGGAAGTTACACCCTTGTGCGACCATTCTCAAGCAGCTAGTTAAAATATGCTGCATGTTAGCTGGAGCTGCACAAATGCTCACAAATGTTGAACTCATTTGAGTCTCCTTTACGGGTGGGAGTGTCCGATAGCTGGCACTAAGAAGTTTCACCTTGGGCATCACTTATGGTATATTAGTTAACATATTAGGTTTCACTGAAAAGAAGTGGATAAAGAAATATAAACGGTGTCCACCCCCACCTCCTTTGCTAATAGGATAAAGGCATTTGTCTCTGCAAATTGATATGCTTGTCTATGGTAAAAGCAAAAACAAGAAAACAATGGGCTAAACAAATTAGAATGCAATTACGTTTTTGTTTTTTTTTAAATATTTTAGGGTCAAAAGGCAAACCTCTTTAAAAAAATTAGATATTTTCTATTGAAAGAGGAAGAACAGCTCTTCCAACTCACCCAAAAGAAGAGCATTTTTCACACCTAATTCAAATCACGGTGCCACCGAGCAATTTTTATTTCCCTTTGAGAAAAACCCTTATCAAAAAGAGGTAAGTAACGAGAACAAGCTGGGAGGGAGAAACCCACAAATGAAAGAAGGTTGTTCTCACAGGACATGTAAATATACTAAGTCTTAGTTTAAAACATCCCAACAGCCATGTTAATTTTTCTGTGGCAAACAATTTCATAGTCCTCCACACTTCATTTTAGAGAGCAACCAATTCCCCTCTACTTTCATTTCCATTCTTTTTGGCTTCCCCTTTTACTGCTGCAGTTTACTGACACCTGCTTTGTGGAGAAGCTGACTTCGGTGGCCACAATATTGATGCTGTAAGTCAATCCCTCCTCTTATTGCAATTAGCAGAGGTGGTAAAAACAAGTGACAATTAGAATAAAGATGCCCCGTCGCTCTTGTAACTCTCATCAACCCAAGAACTATGTTCTTCCTAATGCACAGAAGTTCCATTTGGAAACAGATCTTAGTGATGACTGCTATTGAAGACTGACTTCATTTTCCTGGAATGCATGTTTTCAAGACCTCAGGGGTACAATTTTCTTGAGTTCTATAATTCACTGGCACAAGAGATAATGTCTGTGGCTGAAGAAAGGGCTCCTTTTACCCGTGTGTGACTGAGAATCAATAGCAGTGAAACCTAAGCTTGCCTTCCATGAAAAGAACATCTCCCACTGATTTCAGCACAGCCAACACCATTTCAAGAGCTTCAAATCAGAATTATGCCATGCAGCCAGTTTATATGATACAAAAACTTATGAATTTAAATTTCATCAGGACAGAAAAGCAACGCTGACTACAGCCACCAAAGGCATAATTCCAATACAACTTACACGTCTCACAAGGATACATCTTTCATGGAAAATACCCTTGATATTTTCTGGAGGACTCCAGTAGCTACTTTATGCCACTCCCACAGCTCTGCTTGATTTCCAGAGACACCCAAGCCTTACTACTTGTCTTTCTGAACATGCAAACTCAAACCCTGTTCATTTATACTGGTTACTGCTTCCAAGAAGTGGTACAAGATAGGCAGTGCTCACATCCTCACCACCCACATTTGCCTGTGCAATGTGAACACTGCCGTTATGCCTGTTTTCGTGACTAGGCTGGTAATAAACTGCAGCAGACAAGAAGCAATTCCACTGTCTGCTTTGCTGCTTCTATTATTAGAATAGCAACTCCAAAACTGAAGAATGGGATGGAGTGCTGAAATCCTTTTGAAGTACCTCGAGCTCATGAGTCAGACCATTTGCAGACAGAGCAAGCTGTACAGCGCGTTCCTCCCCTGTGACAGATAAAATACATTAAGCATTAACTACCCAGAGGAACATCAATGCATTTGTGAACTAATATAACATCCTGAAGCTCTAATACCTAACATGTTGCAGATGTTGTAATGGACAGAAATGCTGTTTGTTTGAAGCCTAGAAGGAGAGACAAAACAACAGGGCACCGTTTCAAGTTTTGTTGCCTTTGAAGAGTAATTCTTCATTTTTTAACAAAAGAAATGAAACACCAGGACAAGGAAAGGTTATTTGGACACATTTAAAAAAAAATAAAAATCAAACAGACTTAAATAATGAAGAAAAAATTGCAAGGAATTCCAAATCACACAAAACACGATCAAGGTAGAAACACACTCTCCAAGGTCTTGGAAGAATCTGAACCAACAGTAAGCACATTTCAGACAGAGTGCTATCACTTCACTTCGTATTTAAAGCTGACAGTACCATTTTGGTCACTCCTAGTTACATTGTGGAAAGAAATTTCATTAATCCATGTTTAAAAATGTGGATTTCTGACATTATTAAAGATGTACAGTTTATAGGACTGCCTTTCAGATTACTGTAAAGCAAAAGGAGATATACAGATGAGCTAAAGTTGACTTTTGCTGACTACAAGCCTCTAAACATTTGAGGAGTGGTCAAAAAGCCACAACACTGTGATGACAGAAGCAAGTAAACACTTACGTAGCACAAGCACAAAAGAGACTCTGAATAGGGGGAATCTCTTAAGTTCTTAAACCAGAGCCATGATTTTTCAGCTTACCGTGACATGGCAAGAAAGAAATCTGCTAAAAGTCACAAGGCCACAAGACTGCTCATACGAAAAAAATTATTCTGAAAAATTTTTGTCCAATCATGTTCTCCCGTTTCCTAGGAAGACAGTAATGATTTGAAACCAGAGTCACCAAAACACACAAGACCTTCTATGAGTTTGCAGTTTTTGCGTCATCCAACCCCAGAGCGCAGACAACAACAGAAACACCACAGCCAGTTCCTTACATTCAGGATCTCTTTATGACAGTTTCCACATTTATGAGCTGGGGAACTGGTTCCCTGCTGGATTCTAGTTAGAAAAAAGTGAGGTGGTTCCCCACTGCATACAATCAGAAAAGAAGGAGAAAGAAAAAAAATAAAAAAAAAAATAAAAAAAAGGAGGAAAGACAAAGTTTCATTTACAAGACCAAAAGGGGATACGATAGTCTGAAAGTCAGTATGCTGACACTTGAGTTTTAAGATGGAAAGTTGTTGGAGACAAGATCATCCTCTTCACCAGCCCAAAGTCCAGCTTCATATCTTCACCTGCAACCTGAATGATGGGACAGAGTGCACCCCCTGCACAACTGCTACACGTCCTGCAGACAGCACAGAGCTGGTCAGAGGTACTGGCATGGCAAATAGCCATGCTGCTGCTCACAGGGATCTGAGCAGGGTGAAGAAGTGAACTAGCAGGAAACTCACCAAGGTCAGTGAGAGGAAGAGGCAAGTCCTGTACCTGGGGAACAGATGTGCAGAAAAAACTCTGGGATCCTGGACAGCATTCAGAAGAGCACTGCCAGCAGGTAGAAGCAGCAGCATCCTTCCCCTCTACTCAGCACTAGGGAGGCTGCTCCTGGAGCCCTGGGTAAGGGGAGAGTCCAGCAAAGAGCCATTGAGGTTGCTGAAGGACTGCAGCATCTTTCAAAGAAGCAGCTGAGGGACTGTTCAGCCTGGAGGGGAGAAGGCTCAAAAAGTGTTGTCTTATCTATATATAAAAACCTGATGGGGATGCAGGAAGCAAAGTAATGAAGACTTAGCCAGCCTCCTTCCTGTGGTATCCAGTAACTAGCTGAGAGTCAACAGGCACAAACCAGAATACAGGAAATCCCACTTCAACACAAGAAAAAGAACAACTTTTTCACTGTGAGGATGGTCAAACACTGACATAGTTTGCCCAGTGAGGTTGTGAAGTCCCCATCTTTGAAGCTGTTCAAAATCTGAGTGGACATGGAGCTGGCACCCTGCTCTCGCTTGCCATGCTTTAAGCAGGGGGTTTGGCTACACAATCCTCAGAGGCCATTCCAACCTAAACAACTCTGTGAGTTACAGTTTCATATCAGGAGGGAAAAACTACCAAACAATTAGCAGAATTCTTTCATATCAGTTACCAACAGCTACAACTGAACCTACCACTTTACCCCATGGCATGGAAAGGAATAGCCTTTACAGTCACAAGGCATTAAATAAAAGTGGGCAGGGTTTTCCTGTCTTACTGCTGCAGAACTGCAGCAAAGATGTAAACCCGTGAGGAGAATAATTCATTCCTTAATTATGTAAGATACAGAATATGATTAACCTGGGATCGTAAGAATCAGGCAAAAAATGTGGGTCCAGCCACTGTATTCACTGTTACAAAGTCTTGAGATATTTAGCCAAAGATATGAGAACTTCAGATCTTCATCTGTATCTTTATCTATAATAGCAAATACAGCAAAGTAAACTATTGAGACTGTTTTTTCCGACATCAAGTACCAAGCATGTGGGCAGTTACATCCAATTTAAGCAACTTTTGGTTACTCCAACACCAAAACATTCAAATTACTACTTAACATTCAGCAATTGGCCACCTACTTAAATGCAAAACTTAAAGACTGGAGTAGTAACAGGTAAACAAGAAGGCACGCAAGCTTCCTTCTGCACTGTAAAATGGGAGGGCATCAATTATTTTCCATACCCTCTTTTTCCAGGATTTGCTATTTTCCCTACTAGCAAGTTGCTCTAATATTTGAGAAGCAAAACAAAGCCACCACAAGATCATATAAGTATCTGTGCTTGTCACAAAAAAAATGTAAGCAGAGGAGGCAGGACAGCTCAATCAGAGATGTCAGGAGAAGCAACAACAGCTGGACCCAAACCAACTCTCATGGATCTATGGTCTGCTAGGCTGGAAGAGCTGCCAGGCAAGTTCCTTCAGCCCAAAACACAGAGCATAACCTGCACGAGCCACCCAAGTTGTCTTCTAAATGGATGAGTTGCTTTAAAACAAAGTAAAAACAAACAAAAAAACCCTTGCTAGAAATGTTGCAGTCTTTAGACCACAGCAAGCATGGTGTTCTGTACTTCAGTGCTTCAGAATGTGCCAAAGACATGCAGCTTCCCACTCTGCAGAACCACTGCTTGGGCAGGGATGGGGTGACAGCTGCTTGATTTGCCAGCGGGTTTTGAAATGGTTTGGGGAAAACAAATGTTTAGAAAATAAGGAATGTATTTTCTAAGAGAGCTCTTTGAAAGCACACCTCAGACACAACTCAGCTGCTGCATCTAACAATAACCTGAGCTGTCTTTCAGCAGAGTCATCTGCCTACATGGCAGAATCCACCCGGGGGCATTATCACAAACTACAGTACTATTACTACTGTTTCCTTTTGAGTCACTGGCAACGGTATGCATTACTAATTTGATGCTGCTGCTTGTCTTCCCAGATGTGAAATTCCCTGTGAGGCCAGCAGAGTGTCATTCATAAGTCAATTCATTTCCATCAACTGATAAGGACACTCAAGAAGTACAGCTGGTGAATAACACACCCTAGAAAAGCCATCTCATAAAGGACTAGAGTGTGCCTCCGTGGTCGGGTTTCAAGGCAGACCATGACCAGAGAACACACCAAAGTTCACAGCCCCGAGAGGATACTTCTCAGATTGTGTAACCAACACCAAGCATCAGCATACCCAAACCAACGGTGTGAAAAATGCCTTTAGGGCAATGGTCTATGCAAAGCAAATGACTTGTGAAATATCACTCTTGTTTCCTCCAGAGAGGAAAATGCCCCTTTCAAAGCAGGGGGAGCGGCTGAAACCTGCTTTGCAGCCTCAGCTGTTAAATTTGAGGACCTTGATCAAGAAAAACAGGAGAAATGCAAGAAGCAAACTAGTTGGTCTAGTGCCAGCTGGCTCAAGCAAACCACCAACGTGCCCTCCTACAAGACCACAGCACTTCCATCTCTTCCACAAAGTTGTGTGGCTGCTTACACAGATTGGTGTGCTGCAACCTATGAGGAATCAGAAATGTTTCTCTGTATCATGGAAATAATCTGCAATATGCAGTCCAGAAAAATGGACAAAGATTCCATTTTGGAAGAAAAAAGGTGCCCACAAGACTGAAGCAGCCTTCAAAAAAGTGACTGGGGAAAAATGCAATTCTGTTTCAGGACTTAAAAAAGAGCAATAGCAGAGCCCAGTGGCTGTAAATAAATAAGAAACAGGTAAGATGATGAATGTTAATTCACTAAACCAGCAGGTTTAATGAAGTATTCTTTGTTTCTCATGATCCTGGCGATGCTAACCAGCAATGGAAAGACGTGAGGCGGAAGACATTTCCATTTTTAACTGCAAGTTCTAAATTACTGGATATTTTTGGGACCATCAATTTTTCAGAGCACTATGAGAGCTTCTTTCAGGTTAGAGGCACGTAGAAAACTGGAGCTGGACTGTACAAGCATGGAGAACACTTTCTCATAGGAAATCGATAAAGTATGGTATTCCAGTGTGCTTATATTAAAGCTGTGGTACCCCATCCCTGCGGGTGCTCAAGGCCAGGTTGGATGGGGCCCTGGGCAGCTGAGCTGGGGGAGCAGCCCTGACCACACAGCTGAGGTTGGGGCTGTGTGGGCTTTGAGGTCCCTCCCAGCCCCAAACCAGTCTGTGATTTTAAATTATTAGGAAATGCTGTTGATGCTGTCCTGTTATACAACTGACCTTTTCCAGCACAACTTACAATATAGAACAAAAAAATCTCACCGAATGCACTCAGAAAAACCATTCCTTTTTAGATTATCTCTGTTATATGGCCCATGTGGGAGGGTCAAGGGACCATTCTGTGCCTTTATTTACTGTCTCCCTGCAGTGACCTCAGAACTGAAGAGCTTGTCTCCACTTGGAGGATGCTGATCATTTAAAACTTCTCAATTCAGTCAACTCCAGACAGAAAAAGAACAGCTACTGAGTGCCTGAACGATGGTGGGAACAGATATATATATTCACACAATGTATTTTGAGATTGCAGAAGTAGCATAATCAAAAACTCAATATCCACAAAACGTAAAGCCAGGTACTGATCGAGCAGCTGCAGCATTACCCTCTTGTTCTCCACATACCTTTGTGCCATCCCGCAGCTGTTAAAATGGGCTAAGCTCACCATGCTACAAAGCAGAACCAAGTCATTGGATGTTTTCAAGTTGCAGCATGGTGGGCCAAACTTAACAATGAAAGGCATGCAAAGAACCAAGAAATAAATGGCTACAGATGGAAGGAAGTGCAAACACAAACCTTCTAATGGAAGCCTTAAATGCTTTCATTATTGGGCTTCCATGGGCTTTATTCAGCTTCTCACACATGCCACAACAGTCTTAAATACAACAAAGTCAGAACATGAACAAGAACTACAAACATTTCCCCTTGGGCTTCTAAAACATTATCTTCATTTTTTTTCAAATAATGGAGCTTACAAAGGCTGGAGGAAAAATGATGTTTTGTTACCACAAATGTAATCCAAGTAAATTAATCATAAAACAATAAGAAGTTAATGATGCAGATTAACACAATGGCATATTCCTATACTCAGTTTTACGTCTGTGGAAGTCCTGCTATTAAAACACAAGGCCACAGTAACTTTGAAAAGCATGCTGAAAAGTATATGACAACTACTGGAGCTGGGAAATGTATCTAGTACTTCTGCTGGCATGACACAGCAAACAATCCAAGCTAAGTATCTTAATTTATTTAAATTTACCCCAGATTATCCTGTGGCAGCTCAGGGACACTTGAGAAGAAAGCGTGTAACCACATTTCAGGTAAACAGAAGTCTGTTAATTATCATGAAATCAGAGGTGACACCTTTCAGGGCACGCACAGGCTGTCCCAAAAGATGTGATTATGAAGAAAAACATTCTCACTCACATTATTTTAGCTGATGTACCTCAAAGCAGCAAAAGAAAGTTTACTGTTCCTAATTTGAAAAAATACAGTTACTTGTCTGGCATGTGCTACTATTACAAAACAAGTAATCCTCTTACACCTGCTCACTGCTGCAAAAAATGTATTGGATTTGCAGATGAGTTCTACCAAGAGTTTCTGGAGTACTTTTAATGGACTCCAATTCATTCAAACACTCTGGCTGGCTCTAGTACCTACCCCCCGCACTCAGCACACAGCCCTGTCAGCACAGCACTCAGTATGCTTCTCTGCAATACCCAGGTCCCAGCTGTGAAGCTGCTGCAGCGCTGGTCATCAAGGTTTCTCTTCCTCTCTTCCCCAAGTAAAGAAATAACAAATCTACATATCTCAGATCAACAAGTTTTCCTAAGAGCTAAAAAATGACAACAGAAAAATGCTGGGGGTAGAAAAAGAGAAAGGAGAATGGACTACCGCATACATCAATTAAAAATAGGGTTTTGCTGGAGAGTGGTTTCTCTGGAAGGCACCAGTCAAGGGACTGAACAGCAGGACTGTGAAAGAGACTGTGGAAACACATGTCTCTATTTCAAATACAGAAAATGAGCTATAAATGCAGATAAACATGTCAAAATTCTATTTTACAATTAAATGACTAATGTGAATACTCCTAACGCTGTTGATACCAACAAGCACTGTAAGTACATTATATGCAACGTGTTGAAAGTTACAAGCATCTCTGCTTACTCAGGAAGCATTTGTAGGAATTCTTACGAATCATTCCTCCCCCACACAAAAAGAGAAGTGAGCAAAAATAAGTGTTTGGACCATAAAAATCTAACACAAGCACAGAGTAACTTTGGTCAAACATCACATTCTACTTATCCACTTATCTACTTATCTGAATCCTCTGACATCTGGTTAAAGAAACCCTGCCTCAAAACAAAACTAGCAAGCAATCAGACATTGTTTTGGCAAGACATCATAGGGGCAGCAGTGGGGCAGCAGTGGGGCAGCAGTGGGGCAGCAGTGGG
>JAPSGF010000007.1:7904021-7991871 GCA_035772895.1 Perdix hodgsoniae
GGGGCAGCAGTGGGGCAGCAGTGGGGCAGCAGTGGGGCAGCAGTGGGAAGGAGCACACTACCTGCAATAGTTTGTTCTTTGCCACAGCAGCCACCCAAATTAGCCTTCCTATGGTGACGCACTGTGACACCACCCGTGGTTAAATGAACTCAGCCCTGCAATTTAGCTTTTAAGTTTCAGAAGCTGTTTAAATATTTGTAATATTTGCAGTAAAGGGGAAAGAAGAACAACAACAAAGTGTTTCAATATTTTCTCTCACAAAAGCATTTCTTTATCCTATAAAAACCTTGTTAAATTTCAGAAGCCCGAGGTAGGCATCAGCTGATCATCTAAATACACCAAAGAGAACAGAACTATCTGGATAAAGACTTTGCTGATGTAACATTCCATCTGTAGATTATTAGGTTAGAAGACTGCAATATTAGGTTTGATGATATAAATAGAAGAGTCTGAAATACCAAAAATACCTCCATCAGTTTTTATGTAATCCAATGTACGGAAAAGGCTTAATAGACATTAATATTACCTATACCTTCATCTGAAAACATTTTAACAAACATAAACTAACACAGGTTCCTTCATGGAGTATCAGCAGATACGCAGTCTATGGTTGTTTGTTTCCAAGTAAAGCTGTTGCTAGGAGGAACAAAAACTGAATTTTATGCCAGAGGCAAGCGCAGGAAATAAAAATGGGTACATTATCCAAATGAAAAGAATGCATTTGAAAAGGAAACTGGCAGCCATCAGAGCTGGAATATTGCCAGGCCATCTATATATGTAGTTTAAGCATTCAAAATAGACCAGACAGGTACACATTTCAAGAGGCCACCTCAGTAATGCAATGCTTACACGCAGCTGCTCAATGGCACAGAACCCTGCTGGACAGATCATCACACTGCTTACCGCCTGCATCGCTGCTCTCTTCCAGGTCTCTGCAAATACACCTCAAGTCTCACGTTTCCAAGTACCTCTGGGTCAGATTTGTCACTGACTTCTCTTTGGTTCTGCCCTGCCCACAGCCACCTGAGCACCTCTGCTCTGTCCCTAGAGTTGTAGTTATATTACCACCCCTTCAGGTTCTCTTTTCAGGGTGCAATGTCAACTCCATTTTTTATCATGGAGAGATGAGTGGAAAGTCTTAAATCCCAATATTTTAAGTTCTTTTTTCTACCATATCCTTTTTCCTGATATTAAGACTGGACAGTTTTCTCTGTACACCTTTCAGATTTAAAAGGCTGTGATAACCAAGGTGAACTAAACATCTCCCAAAGGAAAGGGAGATTTCTGCCTGCCACTGCCAGACTAACCAATTAGTCTGGAAGCTGCAAAAAGTAACAAAGCCAGGTTTCCCAAAGATTTGCTGTCTGACCTTCTTCTCTTTAACATGCTGGACAAGATAGTGCCAGCAGTGCAACAAACGCAGAACCTCCCTCCTTTGTGCTGGTTGGTGGTGCAGCAGATGTCCAATGAGACATACGATGGCTAAATTCTGCCTACTCTGTCTCCAGCTGAGGCACTAAACTCAAGCCTCTCTTCTCAGCTCAGCTGCGAGTTTCCCCCAAACTCCCAGAACATCGTTCTCTCTAAAATCTGAACCATCTGGTCAGCTGTAGACAAATTTGTGAGTAGGCAAATCAGAAGCGTGGGACAGCTGACAGAAAGAAGAACTGTTAAACAAGGAGCTTCATCCATCCCACGAGGCAGCTATACCAAAAACACCATCATGCTTATCTGCATGTATGGTAAATTATACAGGTATCCAGATTACTTTAAAAAGGTGTTCAGTGGCCCACTCCAAACACCACAAGAACACAACTAATGTTTAAATTAACCGAAAGTACATTTCTCAGTGTTGTCATTTTTACCCCAATCTGGTAAGAAAGCACAGACACTACAGACTTTCACTGTGCACCCTTGGGATCCTGGGCTGCTAGAAAACAAATGAAACTAAATTTAAAAAAAGGAAAAAAAAAAAAAACAAAACAAAACAAAAAAAAACACATCAAGACAAGATCCTCCCTTTCACCACCAAAAACCCACATCCATAAACACTCATATCACTGTCCTGCTACTGATTCAACTTTCTAGTGCCCACATCCTCTCAAACAGCAGCAGCACTGCCCCTTGCTGACAGAAAACCCTGGCTTTAGTTCTACCTGAGCGAGAAGCTATAATAAAGCCACTAATCTTTCCTCTGCCCCTTCTTTAAACTACAAGATTGAAGTGGCACCCTAAACTAGCTTGAACAGTTAAGACTCATAAAACACAGACAACACTTCGCCTTTTAAAACTATAACTTTTAAACAAGGTTTTGAGATTATGCTGCATGACTTGAGAACTAATACCAGTGACACTACTTAACCTGCACAGTAAAGTATTTGTGAAAAAACATAATGAAAATATTTAAGTAAAACAAAATTAAAAAAAATAAATCAGGCACTGCTGTCTTACTAAATCTTAAAAGATTTATATTCGTTACTTTCTAATGATATCAAAAATTCCCCTTCTTCTTTACACAGAGGTGAAGAGACTGCACTTCTGCTCTGCCCAGGAAACAGAATCATTAAGTTGTTCAATTCAAGTTTAGTGGTGAATGGAATTGCTCTGATTTGATTTCAGCTTCTATTAATGAAATGCTTGACCCTCTTGGAGCCCCCCTCTTAATTCTCAAATAGTTTTAAAATATCTGAGACAAGAACAGCAAAGAGTGAAGCTGATATTTTCATTACTCTCCTTGTTCTCCACATACTTTAATTACACAGTACGCATTGAGCCAAGTTTCTCTAAGCTCTCCATCATTATACTGATCTCCTCCTTATGCTGCTACTTTCCTGAAATGTTCATTACTTTGGACTGTTCAGCACCAAACAACTTCTATAATTTGTTGGCCATTCACATAGCTTAACTACATCCAAAGTTCTTTGCAATCCTCTCTGCAGCTCACAAAATCAAACAGCCAAGTATACAAAACTCGCGAGGAACCCCACTGCTAACCTTTCATTAAAATGAACACTGGCCTTTTTATTCCCTAACCAAGCAGTCTTCAGTTCATGACAGTTCCTCACTCTCACTCTATGCTTCATTTTCTCTTCTAAAGAAACTCTGCAGAAGGCACTTGGACAGTCTAAATAACGATAACCACTTAACAGGACAGAAGAAGAAAGTGAAGAAGCCTACTTCAATGCAATTTTAATCACATATTGCAGTCCAGTCTGTCTAAATACTACAGCAAAAAAGGCAGCAGGTAGTTTTTAGCGTGGATCAGAGCTGTGATAAAGATCACACAATGCTTAAAATATTTGGCAATAATACTGCAGCAGCGGTGGTGCGAGTGCGAAACTGAAAGCTGGGACCAGGCTTTGCTGGGGCACCCCCTGCTTGAAAAGCTTGTAAGGGGATAAAAACCAAAAAACAGCTCCGTACACAAAATCCCTCACCAGTGCCACAGAGCACTTTTAGGAATGCAAACATATTGGCCTTACTTATTTCAGTAATTGCATACACAAATGGCTGGACTATTATCTCAAGCGTGGCAACTGCAACAGCAATGCAATTACATGCCTACGCAATCCTGCGTTTGACGTGTCATCTTAAGCATTAGTTTATATTCACTGTAATAAACACAAGCAGATTACATGTCTTGGAGCTGTATTTTGGCTCAGTTCACGCTGGAAAGTTACACCACTAAACTTATACTCCATAAAGGATTTCCTAACTACCCAGTCTCACTAAGGTTGTACAACTCTTCCATTTCTGAGGTTCTGTTTTCAGCTGCTTAAGACCTTGCCAAACTAACCCATGTCAAGACTTCCCTGCCCCTGGCAGACACCCAACAGAGAAAGGGAAAGTGATAGATTTCATCTGTTTGAGTGGAATTCTAAAAAAGTAATTTATCAGTACAAGCTGTCAGAGAAAAGTATCCTTTATTCACATTGAACATTCAGTGTTGTCTCTAGTTTTCTTGAAAAGTTCTGAGATTCTTGTGTTTTAAAACAATCAAATTAAATATATATGAGAATAAGCAATTGCATCTCTGATGTCAAGGTGTCATTTATAACATGTTCTAGTATGGACTCAATCAACATTGTTTAAGTGGGGAAAAGATTTCTTCCTTCAAATGCAAAGAATTGGTGCATATAGGGTTTAACTCCCTAAGATTCTGTTCTACCTCCAGATCGGAGCTGGAATAACTGTTCCCACAGTTACTTCATGTGGTTCCTAACAGCCTACCTACCATCAAGAAAGAGAACAAGAAAAGGCACAGAGACATCTCTCAGGTATTTAGTCATACCCTTCCAGGCACTTAACCAGCAATGCTAGGGGGAGTAAGATGACTAGCATGCACGGATACATTAAAAACAATGTCATGCCTAGAAGAAGCAGAAGAGATGAAGACATATCCTAAAAATAGAAAACCTGGCCATAAGCAGGAATACAGCCCTGACTGAGAAGCATTCCACAGGCATTCCTGGAGCTAAGAGTAAACAGCTTTCCCTTCACACCTTTCTGTAGAAGTATTCCTCAGTAATGTCATGCTTACTAACCTTAGGCAGACATAACAGACTTGTTACACTTGCAACATCTTGTTTTATCCAGATCAGGTGAAACACAGGAGCAGACACTAACCCACACTGAAAAAGAAGCAAATGGCAACAAACAAGAGAAATATCACAGGCGGAAAAATAACAGTGTGTGCTTTTACTCTAAGTGCTGCGCCAGAAGGCAGGAGCTTTCTAAAAATAAAACTTAGAGAGCATTTCTATAGCTAATCTTTCGGAATGACCCTTTATAGTTAAGTGATACAACAGGAAAAAGAGAAATAAGTTTTGCAGCTTTTGACACGTTGCTGACACTACATGAAAGGAAGAACTACGGTGAAGCCTGTACCAAAAATGAGAGAGGGGAATTTCCTGGTGATTTCACATACGATTAAAATAGGTCCAGGGTCACTGTAAGAACCCTTTACAAACACAGACCTCACTTGCACAAAGCGGACAGTGAGTTCACTGTACTCCCCAGCGCATCTTACGCAATGACACAATGAGCCTTTGCTCTGAGGCCGTGGCAGAAGCAGTTCCAACGTCCCTAACTCATTCAACTCTGACCTCTTCTTATCAAGGCAGCTCACAAGCTGCATACAAACTTCCTCTTACAAAATAAATTTAAAGATCCCAGCTCGATCTCAGCCTAGCCTACACAAAAGTTACATACATCTCTATCAGAGAAAGCCACGAAGAAATGCAAGAGGAATACAGCCTCCGCCTGGTATGTCACTATCCAAACCTGCCAAGTCACATCAGGTACGTTCGCACATTCAAACAAGAACAGTCTTCTTTCTTCATTTTATATACTGCTTGTCCTCAGAAATATGTGCGTTTCTCCCATTTGCTTTCCTAGTCCTCACAGCAGTGACCATTCCCAAACCCTAAATACTACCAATTAAAAATCATACTGCAGCAACAAAGCATGGTAGGAAACAATGGCAGGGAAAAGCATGCAGATATATCTCCTGAAATAACACCCCATGCCTTATTTGGTGCAAAAAATGTACTTTATCTCATCTGCTGTTTCTCGACTCGTGTTGCACTTCCCGTTGGAGAGGGACTGGCCAGCCACGAGAGAGGCAGTGCAGACAGCACACGTCACCTGTGCCAGGGAGGTGTGATCACAACTCCATCTGCGCCCATCGCTGTCCTAGAAGACCAAAATATTCTCATTCTTTAAAGATTAAAGGAGTTGAGTCTGGTGACTGATGAAAGAGAAACTAAGAACGTTATGAATCAGAGAAAAAAAAAAAGGATGACTGCTGAAAAAAAATGATATACTGGTCACCACTTAATCTTACATAAATGCCAGCCAATAAATTTTAAATCACTTGAGTGGAAAAGAGGAAAGACAACTAGAAACCCAAATCACAATTTTACTCTTCCTGTCAGAACATCAAGAAATGAGGAAACAAAAACTCTCCTCCCTTGTCAAAACTGCAGTATTCTCACAGAGACTATTTAAATGTCCCTACTGACTGCTACAGAACAGTACAGGCAGTACCATTTGGTCAGTTTAGATCTTTACCCGCAATACCAGCAAGCACCCTCACACCACTAAGATGCTTTCAGCACAGCAGCAGAGGTATATTACTCTTCCTGTCGCCAACCTGCCTGACTTGATTGAGAGACTGCATGAGCTGGTGAGAGGCTGATACAGAAGGTGGCACTGAGTTCTCACAATTCACAAGAGAATCCTCTCCTGAGATGCACACAACCCCACTGACTGCAAGGGATGCTTCTCCTCCTGAATGGGAGAGGAGGGCTGACAGCAGCTACGGACACTCACCATCACCAACTCCAGGAGGTGTTCAAGGCCACACTGGATGGGCCAACCTGATCTAATAGAGGTGTCCCTGTCCACGGCATGGGGGTTGGAACTGGAAGGTCTTTAAGATCCCTACAACCTTAGAGCAAAGCACAAGATCAGTATTCCAATTATCTGGACTGATGACTATGTAGAGGCTTATAATTACAACATTAAAATGTCAGGATCTCAAGCTAATGGTAACTGCTGCAGTTAGACAGAAGGAAAAGAGAACAAAACAGCGTGTCTAAGCATTTTTAAGCCAAGCCAGGTTCTCTTCTAGCAGTCCTAACTATTTTTAGATATATGATTAGCTGCAGGATTATTAAACTTTAGTCAGTAATAGTCACTGACCTGAAGAAGTTCAAATATAGAAGATAGTTGCTTTAAAAGTAGTTTTGTAGGTGAACAGGATGTCATTGGAAATCCACCACCATAGATACACTCCATCTCCCTCCCATCTATTTAGCAGCTTTTGTTCTACCTGCATGCTAAATGACAAATTATAGCACAGAAAAAGGTATTTGCCACAAAGGATCAAGCACTCTTGAGTTTGCTTTTTTTAGACTGGGTCTTCCAACAAATGCAGAAAAATATTGAGAAGTGTCATTCAAAGGTGCCTTTCAAACCACATTAATACGCAGATTAAAACAGTGAACAAGGGTTTATACAAAAAGCCTTAGAAAACGTTTGTAAGAGTTGTAAGAACACCCTTCTGCAAACTGACAAAATAACACCACTAGATGTATGAACATTCTTCGTGGACAGATACTCATTCTTCTTTTCAGAAGACATACAACACGAAAAGACGAGGGAAAGGAGAGGGATCTTTACAACCTCTGTTCCCATTCCTTTTTCTGTTTTGCTTGTCCGGTTCTACAGTCTCTCTTTACATAACACCAAGTTCACGTACAAGCAGAAACACCTACATTAATCAAAAAGAACAGGTCAGAGCTGCTGCTGATATAGACCCAGATCACACAACTTCTATAACAAACCCTCTGGAATCCTAACTCACAGGGTTATGCGGAGGTGGGAGAAGGACAGACCTAGTTCATGAGTTTTCCTCAGCTGTTCCAGCTTTACGCAATAAAGTATACCAACAAGTTATGCAACAACAGCAAAGCCCAGAAGGAAAAAACTAACACTCACCACACTGTCTTCATTTGGTGTTGAGCCCTTTCCCACACATTACACACAATCTTACAGAGGCTATTAAAAAAAACAAAGAAAAAAGCAAACCAACCTGCCCTAAATCTAGTTTGCAGGCTGACTTTAAGTCCCTTGTTATAACGTCACTTCGTACCCAACAGATGACCCAAGACTGGAAGTGGAAAAAATGAACAGAAAATAGAAATAGAAAAACACCCTCAAAACAAATGAAGCAGATCATTACTATCAATTAAGAGATGGGCGAACTTATTTAGCTGGCTAACCCAAGCCAAGAGGAAATATAATAATAACAATAATGTCACTAACCACTCTGCTATACCCCCAAAAATGAGAAATCCTTCATCTTCTTACTGAATCTAGGCATACCTACTCTCCTATATTTACGTTTATAAGGATGGAATATAATGAAGGCCTATCTTCAGTTTAACTTTGGAATTGAAAATAGAAAACTTCTCTTTCAAATGTATCACTGTAAGGCTTAGACACCAGCTCTAATAAAACAGTGTTTTAGTTCTGAATTAACTACAAGAATACCACACACTACAAGAGGAGAGCTCCACAGCCATGGCCCTTTATAAATCCATCAATCAGGAAGCAGACACATAAATTTACTTTTTCTTATAATGAGGCAAAAAAAGGGATTGTTTCCAGGTCTGTTCTGCTCATGGTGCTGAGCACTGATAGGGGTAAAGAAAAGAAGGACAAGGAAACAAGATGTTCTTGTTATTTCATAGCATTCAGTAAAAAAACAAATAAACAATCACACTGATGTCTTCATATCAAATAAGAAAACATGTTCAAACTGAGACTTTGAAACAGTGTTTGCTTAAAATTCTCTCCAGATCAAAAGTTGTACTTTATAGGGAAAAGTGAAGAGCCACCTTACCCATAGACCATCCCAGAAACACTTCTGTGTAGCTGAATGACACGTCACACAAGCATACTAAGACATTTCAAGACTGTAAAACAACAAAGGATTTTTGCAAATTGTCAAGCTACATCAGCAACACCATTCAACAGCTGCTTCAGGAGGACTTGAGGATATGCAGACCATGCTAAGACCACTTTCCAAGCAGTAGGCAAAAGAAACCACACAGTTCTGCAGTCAGCAGTAGAGCTATCCCAAAGAAACTGCCTTCAGGATTGACAACCACATCGCCATGGGACGACGGCTTGAATTTTAACTAGCACACTCAGTGTATGCAGCATAGCCCAGGATGTATGCTGTATGACTTTAACATTACAGTTATTCCCATAAACTTCCCCGTTTCCAATTAATAATGCACACAACACCTTGAAAGTCAGTCCGTCCTTCCGGAAAGACTTTTTGCTTAAAGGCACAAGCAGACTTTTAAAAACATACCTGCCACTGCAAATACTATGTGGACTTCTTTTAACGAGCAAATATAAACATATAAAAAGATTTTCAAAACAGCACATCTGGAAAAGCTTGAGTTGTACGAGGCAAGGCAGTTTTGAAGCAGTGCAACGTTGCGACAGTTCTAGCCCAGCAGACCAGAGCCTAGCTTACTGCTGCCACCATCTCCTTAAGAAGAACTGGAAGCTCACCTAGAGAATCCACAGAAACCTTGCGCATCTCAGAAGGGCACATGACAGGGTACCAAAAGGCACAGTGTCACAGAAGCTTCAGCTCTTGTAGTCTAACAAAAAGGGCTCCGTCTGGGACAACACTGACATTCTGACTAACTGGGAGTCTGACCAGACTCCAGAGCTGTGTGTTGCCATTCCTTTTTTTCCTGTTTACATGGACAAGACCTGCGGGTGTAGCCTGGGCAGAAGAGAGGGAAAGAATTTTAGGAAGGCTGTTCATGTTTTGCACTCAATAGATTCAGTCCCTTCCAAGGTCTCAGTACACACAGATTTGACTCCTGCAAGAGCAGGAGTGCAGTAGCCAGGATGAAAATCAGTGCACTCAAGACAAGACTAAAGCCTTCCTTAGTATTTCAGTTCAGTCCTTCACCTTGAGGGGCTACGAATACTAGCAAGTGAAAATAAGTTTGATCATCACCGTAAAGCAAGCATGCAGAGGGGAAAAAAAATCCCTACAGGTTCTGTAATTAGCTTTGCTAACAGTAAATGAAGAGCCATACAGACAAGAAGCACCGCACATCGCTAGCTCTGTGCAAAAGGCTCCCTGTTTCCCTCCATTCTCACAAAGCAGAGAAGACAGTTACTGTTGAAGGACCAGAAGACCTACGCTTTGCAGGCGAGCTCCATGCCAAGCTTCTTAGTTTGTGTCCTGACAGTTTTAAGCGGAGATGATTTAGAGATGCATGCACTTAACAAAGAAAGTTCGGTCATACTCGAAGTTTGGCTCTGTCAGCTATGTGCACAGGACAAATCAACACTCTTTGAAAGAGGTGTACCTTTTTTGTACAATACTAAACCAAAGCCATGAGGACACGCATTGCGAAAAAAGCAGTATTTCTGATCATACCAAGACAAAGTACTGAATAAGAAACTCTATTGCTTAACACACAATAAATCTGTACCAACGATTAAGAAAATGACTCAGTACACTTAGCATCTCAATCCAGAAAGACCCCTGGAAGAGAAACACCCCCACACCCACTGCATTTAGATATTCCCCTACACATCCCCATACTAAGATGTTTGTCTCTTAATGCTCATTCACAGCTTCACAACTGTACGTCTGTAATTAACAGGAGGCGCTTACCTGTGTATCCGGCCCACCAGCCCCAGGAAGCCACCATAGCTAACAGCCATTTAAACAACACTCCTTCGATGTACCAGAAGCTCTCGCTATCCAACACTCGCAGAGGCTGCAGGACAATTAAATACAGGACGTAGGACGGAATAGCGACCAGGTTATTGGCGACCATAAAAGCGAACCTGAGGAGCGCCTTCAGGAAGGTGTAGCCCACCCGCTGGGCCTGCTCTAAGGTCACAGCCATCCTCCTCACAGCGGGACCGTCCTGCGGGAGAAGAGAAGAAAGACGGGCGGTGCTGTGGGCAGGGCGGGGAGACCGGGGGAGGAGAGCCGAGCCCGCCCGCCCGGCCACTCACCTCGGGCGGCTGCAGAAAGGCGCGGGTGCTGCCCGGCGCCGCACGCGGCCCCGCTCCCGGCCCCTCGCCTCCCTCCTCGCGGGGCTCCAAGCCCGCAGCCCGGCGGGGGACACGGGCGGACCCACGCGGCCTCCATCTTCCCCTCCCCACCACCCCCCAGAGGTCACGGCTGCCGGCGCGGCCGCCGCCGGCCTCCTCCCGCCCCGACGCGGCTGACAGGAGCCGAGCCCCGCGGGCGGCGCTGCCGGGTGCGGGCCGGGCTCGGGACTCACCTCCGGAGCGGCGGCGGAGCGGCGGCGGAAGCGGCGGCGGGGCTGGGGGAGCTGGGCCCGGCGGCGGCGGCGGCAGTCCCGGGCGGCGGCAGGCGGCGGCGGCGGCGGCTCATGGACCCGGAGGCGGCTGGCCCGGCCGGGGAACGCCGCTCGCCCTACGGCTCCCTACGGGGAGACGGAGGGGGGAAGAGAGAGAGACACGGAGGGGCGGGCGGCGTGAGCGCGGGGGCCGGCGGGCGGGGAGGCGGGAGCGGCGAGCCGGGCGGGCAGGCGCAGAGCGCGGGATGGCCGCGGTTCTCCCGCGCCGGGCCTGGTACCCCTGCCCGGCTCTTCCCCTCCCCGCGCGGCGCCGAGCCCCGGCCCCTCCGGGCCGGCTCGCGGGAGAACCCTGCACCTGTTGGGGGCGGGCGTCCGTACCTCAGCGCCGCCGCCTCCTCCTCCTCCTCCTGGTGCTGCTGCTGCCGCTGCTGTCGCTGCTCCGTGCCCGCCGCGAGCAGCGCGAGGCGCCGGGGCTGCATGCCGGCTGCTGGGGCCGCGCTCCCCGCCCCCGCCGCTGCGTGTCCGCCGTGACCGCCCCGCCGCTGCTCGAGAGCGGGGCTGGCGCTGCGGGAGCGCCGCCCCCCGGCCCCGCACACGCACACACACACACACACGCACACACGCGCGGGGACGCTCGCCCCGCTGCGCTCGGTCCCGGGGCTCCGCTCCCAGCCGGGACGGGCGATGAGCGCGTCCCGGCCCCTCACGCCCCGACCCAAACGGCGCCAAGCCGTTTGATTGCCCTCGGCAGCGGGTTTAATTACCAAGCGGTAAAGAGGGGATGGTGTAGCAGCCGGTGACGGGTCCCTCCGGCTTCACCTAGCTCACTGCCATCAGCCCTGCCCGGGACGGCCGCAGCGTGGTTCTTTCTACTCTCTGTCTTTGTGGTCAAAGCTACCTCGCGCTTGCTTCGTGCAGAGCGGCTCCTCCCGCTCTTCCCTCCACCCGTCCCACAGAGGTCCGGCACAGACGCGAGCTCTGGGGTGCCGGGCCCGCAGTCAGTGAGATGAAGCCCTCGCAGTTCCCTCCCACCCAGCCACAGGGCGAGGGGCTGCAGCCTCCCGCATCGCCGCAGCAGCCCCTGCCGCAGCCGCCGTCCCTTCGCTGTGAATGTCTGACAGGAAATCCACTCCTCTTCCACCGCTCACCCGCCTGGGTTAACCGGGCCCAGTTTCCTCAGCTTTGCTCAAATGCTCTAATACTTAAACCCAATGGCTCCTGCAAGTGATTTTAACTTGGCTTCAGTTCTGAGGCTGGGAAAAAAAAAAAAAAAAAAAAAAAAAAACACAGCATATTTCAAGAAGCAGATATGCTAGAAGGCCTTTTGTTCTGAAAAATTAAGCTTTCAAAGAGTAATTTTTACACTGCAATTGTATCACTTTCACAGACAAACCCTGCCACGTGCACTGCTAGGCCGCTGTTTCCCAGACAATGAGTCTTCAGCAATGACTGTACCCTCGACAAAATTAAATCCAAACCTCCATGCCGGGGGAGAAAACCAAGATGTTATTGCAGATAAATTTCACTTCGGAATTTTAGAACACAACCAACCAAATAACGTAATGCCATTGTGTTCTGTTTGAGCAAAACACAACAAAACTGCTGACCTTCTTGACAAAAAGGACAAGTCTTACATAAGCGGCTCCATCTCTGGGTGTTTCTGTGTTATCTTTATTACTAGGTTACATCTGACAGAGCATTTGGTGATCGTTATGGAGTCAGCTTCAGCTGTTCTGTAGCGTTATAAGTTTCAACAGGATTTGGGCTTTGTCTTCCACCATACAAACAATCCAGGGCGTACACCTGCGCTTAAGCCTCTGCAAAATTCTGGTCCAAACTCTGGAAAAGAAAACTGTTGGGTAATAGTTACAGTTATGTTATGATTTTTACATCCCAACAGCAGGATGAAGCCTTGTCTGTATTATTCCAACACAGAAATTAATTATAATTCCTGCTTTTTGGAATAACATTCTGAAATATATGATGCTTCAAAAGGAGAGATTTTGCAGAATTTGCACGCATCAAGTGAATGAGGGGATTTGTACAGTAGTAAGGAGTAGCAGATGAGGAAGCAGGCATACAAAGCACTTTTTGTCAGAGCGGCTGCCCTAAAGCTTAGGAAGCTGCGGTTTAACATTTTGCTGAATGAGCAAAGGCCCACCCTTACTCTTCATTTCCTCCCTCATATTGACAGCCCGAGTGCTCAGAAGTGTTCTGCAGGAAATGCCCCTCGCAGAGCCCAAGAAAGACACTGCCTGATGTATGCAGTCGAAGGCTCTGAGAAATCCTTTCCAGCATAAAGCAGCACCTGTGTGCATGTATGTGCCACGTCTGCTGATAAGACGAAGGAAAACGTTCAGCAGCAGTGAAGGTCAAAAAGTGTAAATGCTGAAGTGCAGCAGTTTCACAAATGGCTTATTGGTGAGGTGTTACGGTGGGTTTTTGTATTACTTTTTTTTGTCTTCTAAATTCAATCCCTTGAGGCAAATTCCTCATCAGCTCTAAGAGATCATGAGTTTTCTTTACCTACAGTTTGTCATCTAGTTATTAGAAAGACAAAAAAAGTAATGATTAATACAAGGAATTCTTGATTCACGGCCTTTTCAACCGTTTCTCTAAAGTTTATTTCTTTTTTTGATGGAACATAACTATATCTGTTCCACCTGACAGCTGATACCAACAATGGTGTTACTACTGATCACTATAAAAATACATTTTAATGTGCCTATTAAGTCAGAAAGATACAAGCAATGGTAATGTTGGGTGACTAACTGATGTCAAGGGTAACCAGAGCAGATAACGAAATAGCAAAATGGTATTCCATCCACATCCAAAAATCCAACGGACAGAAGCAATGGAAAGATTGGGCTTGTTTCTGACTGTAAGGAGAAACATGCCATGATGTCCACGGGAGTGTTGTACAGCAACAAACAAGCATCTGCTGCATCCAGTTACTTTGAAGTGCAGCACACAAATGGCTGCAGGCAAGCTGCACAGCATGGAAGATTCTGAGTTCACCAGGCTGGATTTGATTGGTATCTGGCTACAAGATGCAAGGCAGTTCCCACTCATTAACCCCTCAGGAGTCTTTTGCAGAAAAGAACATTTTTTGTTTCTGGGTACACTTCAAGAAGTTACCACCGTGGACCTCAGATGCTACCATTCACATTCCAACTTTGGCAACTCTCTGGAGCTGCCTGCAGGCATAGCTGAATGCCTGCACTGCATTCTCTACTTGCACATATTCCACATGTCACAGAGACAGGGATTGCCATAATGAAATCCAGGCTCAAGGCTGTAAACACCAAATCAATTTAAAGATCTTTTTCTGGAATCCAGAAACAGTAAGTTCTGGAATGCTTTTGAACCTCCATCTGGGTCCAGGGCTGGGAATTAAAAAACTGCTCCTTTGTCCTGACCAGATTCAATCAGTTCTTGTTTGCTTTTCTTGTAGCGAACTGAGTCACAGATGCCATATGGCCTGAGAAAAAAGCGTTAGGAGTATGCACTTGTGTGCTGATGACACTAAAACCAAAATTGGCTTAAAAAAATCATGAAGGCTTGTCATACAATGAACAGAGACTAGAAAATAACTCAAGAAATCTCAGAAATCCTGCAGAGCTAAAGACCTAACTACTGCTTCCTACCTCTTGTTACTACTTGAGAAAAAAAAATATTAATTTTTCTTTGAAAATAGCATGAGAGAAAAGACAAAAGTATGCAAAACTGACATTGAGGAACTACAAAGATAGGAGCATGTGCACAGCACGGACTGCTAGAAGATGCCTAACACGAAATAGGGCAAATACTGAAGGCAGCATAACTCTAGAAAGTGTCTCAGATGAACTAAGTATCAGATTTAAAGACGAAAGTTTAAAAGCAGCTCCAATAAGCACCTAGCAAGCAACCATGTTTTCCCCAGGAAGTAAAATGTTATCAGTGTATTTGCAAGGTCAGGCATCCCTGACCGAATGGTCACCTTCCTAGTTTGTCTTAGAACACTTAAGGAGTATTATAAGGAGCCTCTATTGTGGACTAAGTCGTGCTGTTGACTTGAGAATCTGTTACATCCCTCACAAGTGCAGGCCAAAGCCAGCAGTGCCAGCTCCCACAGTTCTATCACACAGCATCATCATTTTCACCCGTTTCTCTAATATTTTTAGGGTCTTGGAGGAAAGCCTAATTTTTTGGGGTTTTTTTTTTTTTTTTTTTTGCATAACAAAATCATAGGCCTCAGAGAAAATACATCACAAGTGTAGCCAATATTTCAGGCTTGTGATAAATTCACTATTTCCCCCCTCTAGTATCATGAATTTACATAACAGCTAAGACAGCATTGGTTCTGATGAGACTGCAGAATGCCAAGTTAAAGCCCTGAGTTGGTTTAGGGGCATTTACCAAGTTCCCTGGAGCAAGTAGAAAGATGAGCTCCTGGTTTTAAACAAACAATACAAAAACACAGCTGAGTAGACCAAAGAAACCCAAAGACTATTGCTAGGGTGTGAGAGACTGAAAACCAGGAGGTATCTATTTTGAGTAAATAAAAATAGTACTTGCTCAACAGCACTGTGGTGCCTGAACCTAAATCCATTGTTGCTTTTTTCTTAGAAAAAAAAAAACAGGAGTCATTAATTACTGTGCAAAACTAATCATCACATATGTCTTTGAGCTAATGTGCTTATCCAATATTTTTGTGAGCTTAAATGAAACAAAGTAAATACTTTATAACCAGGTATCACATTTGTAGTTTTGCATCAGGAAAATTTATTAGGCACAGACAGAACAACTTCTGGATCCTCTGAGGAAATATCTCTTCACATTCCATCAACGTGTAATGCTTAAAATTCTTTCCAACATAAAGCAAACATTAAAATTCTACCCACAGCTTCCGAGGAGAACAAGCAGAGCCATAGCCAAGGAGGCCATCTGACATGGAAAACGCAGCCATGATAAATGAGTACAAGTACAAATTATCAAGTGTGCTTGCAGGAAAAGAGAAGACCACTCGCATCTAGCGCTGCCTCTGGCAACAGTCCTGTCTCTGTCTGGTGAGTCCTGCTATATAGGGGATCCTCTTCACACAGTAAGAGGTTCCAAGAGCATGGCTGTGGCACATTCCCTACCCTGCACTGCTCTCAAACCATTAGATCACCACTGCTCCATTTAACTGAGTAACATAGACCAAGACAGCAAATGACATTCTTCCTGTTGATCACACCACAGTTGGGCGCTCTCTATAAGAATGTGCTTTTGTCCCTCTCGAGAACTAGTTCTTGTTTATCTCATCTTTTCCCATAATTTCACCGATGCCAAGGCAGTATCAAAACAGATTTGTTGGTTAAAGACGCACAGAAAGTAACAGCTTGTAAACTTTTGAGATGGAGGTTAAATTTTCAATTTTAGAAGTTATGCTTCTAAAATTATAAATTATAAATTATAATATAAATAATATAATATATATAATATAATAAATTATAAATTATAATAAAAGGTGTTGTGTTTTTTAATAATTGTTTTTGGATACATTTATTTCCTCTGTAGCACAGAAAAGATGTGACAATCAACACCTGTGTTACTTTCATTACAAAGAATCCAACAAAACTGAACTACAGAGGGGTCCAAGCAACGTGATGCTTCAGCAAAGCTATCCTGGTCTCCCAAAAGGGCTTGGGTATGACATCTGAACGTACGCACTGTTCCTACAGCACAGCAAGATTAAACCCACACACTGTTGAGAAGCCTGGCATGAAAAATTTTGGATGAGAACAGCACATTTGCCTCTGATGTCCTTCACCATTTGTGAAAGACGTGAAAACAACAGAATATATCACATCTGAACAATTTGACAGTTAGTTAAGAACAGAACACGAAGCAGATATAGCCATCCCTCTATTTCTTCTATCAGCTACATGCACATTTCATAATTTTCCATTTAAGAAGAGATTAGAGCTTAAAGCAATGCCACTTGGATTCTTCAATATTAATTTTTTTACATAAAGTATACACATCAATCACCCTCAAAATATTTTGGTTAGTTTTGGTCTAGGATTAGGCTCTTGTTGAAGCTACACTTTCTGTAACTCATATACAGATCTGATATGCAATGTGCTTCACTGTTGCCAAACCAATATCATCTTTGAAACAGGACAGGTTGGGTTTTGAACATCTAAACCCTTCAAAAGATGCACCGATCTCCTTGAAGAAACACAAGTTAAAGTTCTCTCTTCCAGCTACAGTTTTCATGAGGGTACAACACGAGCAATAACTCAGTTTTAACCCCAGAGAGTTGGAGTCTCTGCTTTGTGAGGAGATGTGACTCTCAGCATTGCAATAAGCATACAGATACTCCAGCAGGAAGAAAAGTTGCTGCTGCTATTGCAGTGCCATCCCATACAATGCTAGATTTTCCCATATCAGTGCCAGCAACTGTGAGCTGAATTATTCAGATGTTTTGAGGTGTTTAATTTCTCATTAAAACTAAACTAAAAACTTCAACAGTTACTTATTAAAGATGGATAATGGATACACCATAATGCAACCAGATGGTCAACGAGCAACACTGCAATTGGTTACTGCAGACAGTGTGCTCCTGCCATACTGTTTGTCAATCACTGGGTGGCTTAAGTAGAACACAACAAAGCAAGGTTCTTATTTCAGTTATACGGGCATTTTTCATCTACTGATATTACTGTCACCAAGGTAATTTTAAGCTGAGGGTTTTTGTTTGTTGTTGCTTGTCTGAAAGAAAGGAGCTCTTAAGTTACGCTCCCATTACTTACTGAATCTTTAACCTCTGTGCTAGTTTGGTTATGAAATCCATAGTTCAATCATATCTACAGAATCATATCACTCCAGGCAACTACGAGATGCTGATTATATATAGATTTATGTTTTGCAAGACTTTTCTAATCCCATCATGTTTGCTTATGCAGTCATAGTACAAATGCGAGGACAAAGCCAACCTGCCTTTAGGCAGATGGAACTCCTCAAACAATTTCTAGCTATTATTGCACTGTTTTACCATTAGCCATTTTAAGAATGCGTAGTTACAAACAGGGAGTTGACTGCAATGAAATAATCTCTAAAACTTTTCTCTACCAGTACTGGCAATTTGCACACTGTGGTGCAAAGATCACACGCTGTGAGGTCAGTCACCAGACAAAGCTTCTGTTCTCTTCAAACCTATTCAAGTTCAGTTCAAGTCAATGTTTACCAAACTGACTGACCTGACTTTTGGTAAACTCTTATCAACATCCAGTCGGTGTTTATAGATCAAACCACAAATAGAAGAAAACTAAATAAATCCCTGTTACTGTTATTAAGAAAGATGATTCTTACACTTAACTTCCTAATAAACAGCTCATAAAATTGAAAGAGGTATTCCAACCACCTTATAATTCCTTATGTTTGTTGGGTTATAGATCAAGTATATCAGTATATATCAGTGTTAAATTTAATACTGATAGCTCAGAAAAGCATTAGTTTTCTAGTTGAAAAAGAAAATAGAGTCCAGTGCAACAATGTCAGCCACCTTTGCAGGGGAGTATATTTGTCCATGTGAATTCCAGGAACTTCAACAGCTCTGTGCAAAGAGCAAAGATCCATTCCAGTTCAGCTGACTGAAGCACTGGGGACAAACTAATCAGGTCCGACCAAAGGTCCACTGAGCAGTTCTAGGAAGCAGGGATTGGAGAATAAATACCATTAGTGAAATCTGATCAGGACTGAGGACAATTACAGAAAATAATTCATCCTGCCTCCCACCATTCGGTACCATTGAGCAGAGCATACAAACCCCTAGCTTTATGATGACAAACAGAGCTGTGCAACTCTTTTGTTTAGTTTCCTCAAGACTGTGCTTGATTCATTTACTGAGTTACGGTAGTAATAAAGATGTCCATGCTGCATGTTGGTTACACAGTTTTTTGCACAAGCTGAAGATGACTGAAGAAATAGCCCAATACTGGGAAATCCAAAAGGAGAAGTTGCACAATGATTTGCATCTAAGCTGCATTCCCCCACACCCTCTACAGTCTCACTGCCTGATTGTTCCACAGCTGAAAAAGAGCATTGCTGCTTCTCTGATACCTTTAGTAGAATACTGTTGTCTGCTAACAACAATTAATCATTTCCTTGGGAAAAGTTCACTTTAAAGCCACTGTTGGCATTGGTTAATTAGTAATCATTAATTAAGTTAGATAACACTATTAGTTAGGTATTGAAGGCAGCTTTTTTCCATCAGGATTCAAAATGAAGGAGGAGGTCAAATTCCAGAACATCCTTACACCTGTCAGTTCACGTTAAGTTTATCAACCTAAGTCAGGGACAGACCGAAGCGTGAATCAGAGGAAAAAAAAAGGGAGGAGGCTGAGTTACAACTGTCACATCATACGACTGATGTCAACAGGAGCACACTCATCCTACCTACTGTAAATCCAAGCTAGGCCACTTTATCCCGATTTAGACTAACAAGCAGCAAAGATTTAAGACACTGTAATCTTCTGATAAAGAGGAATTTTAGTCTAGACTGATGAAAGTAATGCTTTTACGTCCTTCTTAATACAGACACCCAAGCCTGGTTTCCTCAAGCCTGTGGCACAGAGCATACATGTCTGAAATGGGCAAATTTTCATGCCATAGAGTAAACTGCTGCCCCAGATGTCTGCAGGTTGGCATGGGCACTAAATACTGGAAATTGTTATTTCTAAGATACCACAATTGTTTCTCATCAGTGCTACTGACAAATTTCAACTTAATAAAACATTATAAACTCCATTATACCATTGTTAACTGTGGCTAAGAAAAGCAATCGTAATGGCATGGATGATTCCAGCCAGACCATGAGGGATTACAGAGCCTGTTTTGATCAGCCAAACGCTCATAACAAAAAAGCAAAGGGAAGCAAAGAGTTCAAGATGATCAAGATAACTGTAATGCTACTTAGATTTATTAACTTATGACATCTTTACAAGAAAATTTAAAAACAACATAAAAAAAAAAAGTAAACTCCAAATGAAAGATCCCTTCCTACACAAAAGAGAGGCAATGGAAAAAGAATAAACCTTTCAAGCATTTGTTAAACAGTTATCACTTCTTCCCATATATGAAGGCTCTGTCCTCAGTACTCAGTACTCACTGATGTGCTTTTGATACACATACAACCTTTTTTGATCCCACTGTCCAATCCAACCTGACAGAGTTTCATACCTAATGCCTCACACTGTCTCAAACCCAGCTTTCACCTCCAGTGCTCTAAAACCTCATGAATTCAAATGGATGCTGGGCCCAAAACAGCTGAGAGAGGGAGGCCAAAGAGCATGACCCAGTCTGAAAGCACATCCGAGCAGGACACTGTATCTTCAGCATCCCTAGCTTCAAGAGAAAAAGAAATATGCATGCAGTTAAATGCAATTGTGAGACTGATGAATGAGAAGAACGGTTATTGGTAGAACTCTAGTCTTTCCTTTTGCTTCTGTTAACAATTGTCAAGACTGAACACAGCAATGAAAGCCACAATATCTAGGTTTTGTGGCGGAGGGGAGCAGGAAACAGTCTGATGTGTTGAGGCTCTGAAAAACTATCAAACAAAGCGTGCCTCATGTTAATCCTGAGCTGAGTAGTAAAACAATACATCACAGCTAATCCAGTATCGTAGAACTGCAACTGCTTATCACACTGAGCTGCAAGAATTTTGTACTTAATTGAGGTCAAGATTTAACTGCTTGTCTTTTAGATAGCATTTCTAAATGGCAGCATCTATCTAAAGAGAAGGCATTAATTAAAACCTTTTAGGTTAAAAAGTTATAGAGAAACAGAAAGTTCCAGTCAGAGCAAGAATACCAAAAAAAGTAAAAGGACATCTTGTCATAAAATGGTGCCTTGATTGGCAAACCGTAAGGATCAAACCAGTAACATGCTAAAGGAACAGCACAATACATATCATAGGCTTTGGTATTTACCCCACTACTCAATGTTATTTTCACTGTACTTATGTCTTCAGGGGATTTCTGCCTCCAGAAACCTCTTTTTCATTGTTAATACTCAACGAACACTGGAGTTACACCCTTATTAAAGTCAAGCTACTAAAGATACGCACAAAAATACAATTCAGCAGTCCAACAAGTTGCACTGAATTTGTTACAGCTTGCTAGTAATCAGCTACCCCAGCTAACTGCCACTCCCAAAAGCAGAGAGAAGCAGAAGCTGAGGTTTGACACCTTGTGGTTCCACATAGGCTATTCCTGTCTCATACCCAGGTGAAGGCCAGCAATTTGGAGTATGCAAACTACTCTACACATTCCACTCCCTGTACTACACACTTAGTGTGGTGATTCCTCACTCCAAGTGGAGGTATGTTCAGAGTTGCTACATTCTTTAGATACTGATCACTTCTCCACTAAGGACAAAGCAGGGAAGGGTCAAACAGGAAGGGCAGAGGCAGCACTGAGGACTGCAAGCAAGCAGGTGCGTGTCCCCATGTATGGGGGAAAAGCACATAGTAGAGATAAAAACAATGACTTGCAATCTGAGTCTTACAATCCTGTAGTCCAGAGATCTGTAGCTGCTAAGATCTCATCCTATCTCTGGTCACTGTCTTTATGTCCATTTCATGTATCATCTGTTTTAAAAATTCAATGGATTAATAATCTGTTCTGATAGGAAAGTGGTTTGTCATAGAAAGACCTGTATACTTGCTGTTTCAGTTAAAAGCCTAAATTTCTCCAGTACTAATACTGCTTTTCAATATAATTCCTATTTGATAACAGCTTCTCTCTAGCTCTCTTCTTGTTCACCATGCTCTTCATCCTGTGAGCAATGTTGCTGGGATCTTACCTAGCCTGTAGCAGCTGATCTGCTCCACATTTAATCTCACTTCAATGGTTATAAAAGTCCTGCAGGGTTTCTAAGAAAGGTCATCACAATGTATACAAACAAGCAGCCATTTATGTGTTTTCATCTTGCAAGATAACAATACGAATTGTCCATCAAAAACTGTTCATGTGAGCCTTGGTATTATATTTATAAGCCAAAGACGACTTCTACATAATCTGATACCAATTAGCCAGTAACTTCATTATGCAGGGAAACATGAGCTGAGTACTCAGATTTTTTCAGACTTGTCTACAGTTTCCCATATACAGACATTTGCATGCGTTCGGTTCTGGGCCAAGTTTACCCTTACATACATTTGTCTGCATACAGAGCTCGAGTGCTGCACACAAACACAAAAATCAAAGTCAGAATTTGTGATATGATGATACTGATCATTAGAGGGGAAAAAAAGAAAAAGCAGCTAGATTAAATCTACCAGCTAGATAATCTACCAGCTAGATTAAAGGGCACTTACAAACAAGATTCTAGTTTCAGCATTTCCGAAGTGATCAAAAATTCAAACTTCTCCGTGTTCTTTCAACAAAAATACAGTGTTAAAGGACATTCTGGATCCTCTCTACTGTGCCTCCTTAACTCAACTCATTCTCTTCGCAAGCCACACTGCATCTATCCTGTTGGAGGCCTGATGTTTATTTTGTATTTATTGAGCATCTTTGTTCCTAAGAGCTAAAGCTGTAAAGGGAACTTTATCAACTGTTCGGTTTTTGATCTCTAGTTCTAATTCCTGTCACATTGGACTTGATTGTCAAGTACACTTTAATTAGTTTTCAATCACTAAGTTTCATTACTTATCATGATATTTGGCTGTATTTACTTAAATGCACTGTTAACATCCCCCCAGCCACTCAATTACCTTGAGATCCTTCTCAAATTCTCATTTGAAATTCATCTGTCATCTTTGCTATTACAGTAGCCTATGTTTGTCTGGTCTCTTATCTCTCACATCATCCCACTTCAGAGTAACAGCTGCCTGTACACATACAAATACTTCAAAGACGAAAGTTTCTGAAGTTAGAAAGCTTTCATGCATCTCCAACATATTTTAACTGCAGCAATACTCAGTTATACCTCCTTCTACTCCTGGGTACTCAAAACAATACAGAAAGAATTTAAATAATGATATTGATCACAAGTAGCATTCTTTGCAACAATTGGATTCTTTAACAAGTGAAGATTTCATTGTATCAGGCTCCATGTCCTGCCAGGTTTGTAACTGAAGCAGCCTGGAAGTTTTAATATTTTAGAGTGGCACAAATGAGTCATAGTCCTGTCTGCCTCTGCTGAGCATAAATTATGTACCTTTTTTTTTTTTAACAGAAGTCCAGTACAGAACTATAGCAAAGAGTTTGTCCCTGTGCTGACCATCCTACAGCACTACCAGCATTTGTCCTTCATTCAAAGAACCTTTCAACTATGTTCTGTTTATAAATTCAATTCCTGTGAGTTTCTTGTGACTCCACCTTGAGTTACTAAACATCTGGTGAACAAGTTACATAACAGACAACATATCCACGGACTGCTGCTCATGCTGGATGAGGTTCTTTTCACCTTTGTCCCTGTATGATTTCCAGCCATCAGTTTTTCATTATCTGCAACACAATTAGTACTCACAGGCCACACAAATGAATCAGTGCACAACCAGCTGAACTGCTATGAGTAACCCTGGTTGTGCAGATTCCTTAGAAAAGCCGGCCAAAGCTTTGCCTTGAAGGCAAAGCACAAAGTGAGCTAGAATTTTGTTCCCAGGGATATCAATATTTCAATGACATACACTCAGTCAACTGGAATTTTTATTAACTGTAATCATTTCCGTGAGCAGGATCAGAGGGCACCCGTGTGTGTGTGTGTGTGTGTGTGTGTGTGTACAAAGGTGGAGGACAATGAAGGAATAGGTGATAATCATAGTGATACATTTTAGAACTGCTAACTCACTGCTGATCAACTTTTGTCAATTAGCAGTTTTCACCCATATCCACCTCCCACAAAAATTTTCTTTTATACAGGTTTGACTGAACAACACCTTGGAAAACTTCTCTTTATTTGCTACATTTATTTACATTCCACTGTTCCTTTACTCCCTGAATGGCCCAATACGTCCAGCCCAACAAGATTAGGAATCTGAAGGCCAAATCTGAGCTAACTGAATTAACTGAATATTATTGGAAGAACAGATTATATTGTATGCTTGGATCTTGGTGGTTGTTTCTTTTTTGGAGCCACATCCTGGAGCCAAGTACTAAAAATAAAAATGCAGAACGATATTATGCAAATCATCATTTACAGCCATCACGACTGCAGAGAAGCAGCTCAAATTAAAAGCTCAAGAGACTAAAAATGGATTTTTTATTTTTTTAATTTATTCCAATTGCATCGCAGAGTATTTGAGGCTGTCAGTGCCAGCTCCTCCTTGGGCTGCCTCCCAGCCCTTGGAAGCAGCCTCGGATTTACAGCAAGAAGCAGTTTCAGGCTCCCAGCAGTTTCTCCCATCAAAGAGCTCTCATCTCTGCCAGCAGAAAATAAGCAGCTGGGCATAGCTAAGAACCAAGAAAGGTACCTCACAACACAAATAAACAGTGGCCAACTGCTTATTAGTACTGAAATGCTGTTATTAGCCATGATGATAAGGGGATGGCTCAGAAAACACGAAGCCCAAGAGAAGCAGAAAGGAGCAGCTCAGGTGATGAGGCAGACACCGCAGAGGGCTCTCCCATCTGTCTTGTCACAGTGAGTGCTCACCATGTTTATACTACAGAATGGGCTTCATTGGAAACAGATTTTAAATTACCATATCCCTCTTGGTAAGCTGCCTTCTGGCAAGGCAGTGTTTACATATATGCATAAATGCACCCAATGAATCGTCAGCATTCTCATCTGCCATTTAGTACATTGAAAACATTGAAAAATGGACCAGGATACGAGTACTAGGCCTAATGATGGCTTTTTTGAGAAGTTTTCGTTTGAACAATAATTAAAAATAATTCTAAAGTACAAACAAGCTCAAGTCTCTGGCTCCTTTTAGGTGGGAAAACCAGCACACAGTAGTTAGCTGCTGTTTCTGTTCAGGCAGAACTATGAGAAAGGCAACTAATCCTACTAGCATTTAAGCTACTCTTACCCTCCCCATATCTTCCCACCCTCCAGAAAAAAAATAAAAAATAAAAATCAAAGAGTACATTTCTGGTTTTAACCTGGTGTACCATGTTTACAGACATACAGACCTCCAGGCAATCCACTGTGTGGCTGCACTACTGCTCAGGTGCACAGGGAATCACTCCTCTCAGAAACTGGTACCAAACACTATGTCCGCACTAACACACAAACCCTCACAACAGACTAACCAAGGCAAGGCTCTGCACCTCTCAGACCCTCAAGTAAACCCTTTCCTCTGGAAGGGTGAAATGCATATTGTTCATTGTTGGCAATATATGCTAGAAAGGAAGGAAATAAAATAAACTTACTGTATCAGTCTGCACACTTTAGGCAGGATTAATTCACACTGCTCTCAAAAAACACATAGCAGGGTGGCAGCTTCACTGAATGAAGGACAACAATTAGTATTATCAATCATAATAGCTTTTGCTCCTCCCTCACAAAACAATGGAAAGAAGCCTTCTGAATAAGTCAGACAGCATTTTTGTGAGTTATTAGAACTCATACAATTTCCTATCCATCACAATCCATGCTGCTTTTTCACTTCACTCAGCAAGACCATGGCATAGTTTGAGAACTGTCAAACCATCATTACCAGAGACCAATTTCTACAAGTGCCCATGAAAATAGTTCCAGGAGATTTAAGGACAAGTGACAAAAGCCTGGCTCCTAGCCAAAACTTCAAAGCATGTATGGAGGAATAACAACAAAAGCTAAAAGATTATGTGAAATCAGTACCTTTAACACCTGCATACTTCAGGGGTTTGTCAAACTATGAGCCAGACAGTTGCCAATGCATACAACTGTTGGCTTTATGCTCTGCTGACAGAGGACATCCTCAGTACTCAGACATCCCAGCGCAGCCTTGGACTCATCCGTTGCTCAGTAAAGGGCACTTCTTCCCTTCTGCTCCCCTTCTTTTGGGAGGCAACTCCCAGCAAAGGGAAGGCTAGACAGCTGGCTGGTAGCAACTGTAGCCCAGTGGACTCTGCTCTCAGACCGGTCACGCAGAAATGCCACAAGTTCAGATACCACTAAACAAATTGCTCCCTCTGGACTCGTGTTAAATACAGAAATGCACTACGCATGCACAGCCAGTTCAACAGTAGACTTGTGGGATACACTTCTTCCATAGCACCCCCCTTCTACTGGCTGTGATCCATTTGCTGCAGTCAGCCAAGACAGACCTACTGATTCATCCGGAAAAATACCCTAGCAAAGTGAAAGCCTTAACCAGATAATCTTACGATGTTATAGGACAAAGGCAAGAATAATTAGCAGAGAGCTCATATCAGCAGCAACGACACACAGCTAGCTTGCCTTAAGTGTGAAACTGTACCCTGAAGTTTGCTAACCCATCATCTTTGACAGTCTAAACCTTCACATACAGTTTCATTTATATTTACCACTACTGCCCATTGGTTTTGCACAGTAGTTAAAAGCAGTGCATTAAGAATGGACAACTACTAATTTCAAATTAACTGTATATCTGAATTTAGTACTTCTAGGGAACAGATGCATCAGATGGACTGGCAGTAAGCAACATGCAAAACTGATGAGAAATAAATTTTAAATCACCCTTTATTTTACCTTCTTTAGAGTTATGCTCTAATATCCATTAAATACTAATATCCATTAAAAAAAAAACACACCACAAAATGTCTTTTATTACACTACCTTTTAAAAGACTTCAATCTCAGATCTAAGGGAATGTGAATGTAACACTTCCTATCCATCAAAAAAAAAAAAAGGCTTTAGGCTGAAGTGGCTATTTCCTCAGTTTCATTTCTATACAATGGAAACAATGCAGCACCTCTTAAATTGCTGTACTGGATCAACAGGCTCAGTGCTGACAAAAGGAAAAAAAAAAAATAAAGAAAGAACTTCTGTAGTAAGAAGTGTCCAGTAGACTCCAGAGCTTAAACCGTTGCCATGGACTCTTCCTACCCTGGGAAAGACTTGCCATTGAAGTTCAGTGACACCCTTTCTTATCTTGTCTACCATGGTTAGTCAAGAGGTTGAGGTTAACTGGAAACTCCATTAACAATGTACCCTTAATTTGGACAGCATTGCTTAGAGGTAAGCAAGCAAGAGGTAGATCAAGTCCCTCTAAAAGCAAATAAAGTATGCCGTATTTCTGAGCACAATGCTGACAGGCAGCAGAACAGAGCAATTTTCTGGGAGTATGCAGTACAGCAATAGGGATGGCTCACTGGGAACAGCTCACTGAAATACTGAAATCTGTAATTTCAACAGTGAGTTTGAGCAGCTGCTGTTTTATCAGAGAGGTGCCCCCAGGAAGGCAAAAAAATCTTAGCAGCAACCTTGGACAGCTTATGGTTTTATTTCCTTGTAACATGAAACAGAACCTAATTTTAAAACTCACACAGGCAGAAGGTAATAACACCACATCATATATCTAACAGGAAAAGTAAGGTAACACACTTTCCACAACCACTTTGGTCCCTACTGTTTTCTCTGCCTTGGAGGTTAATAAGCAAGGCTCTGGATAAGTCTCCTCTGGTTTAGTATCCAAGCTTATGTACTTGGAGGCATCTGTATGGATGGAGAGCAGCTCTAATAGTGCTGGATGCTGAACTACAGTCAAGCAGAGAGAAGGACCAGTTTACAAGCCCTACTCTCACCTCAGAATTCCTCTGGGAGCTAACTGGGTGCCTAAATTCACTCCTTCCATGCTCCTATACTTCTACCAGCTTCTGGATTTGGACAAGGCAAATACCAGACATCATCTGCACTGCCATAAAAAGAACAGTCTTGAGACGATATTGCTAAGAATTAAATGGACACATGTATACATATGCTGATTGAGGGGACAACAAAAGCACTGCAGGATTGTAAAAAGACAAAAAAATATAGCTACTCCAAAGGCAGAATGCTTCCATATCAAAGAATCTCTCTCTCCCTGTACACACACATGCAATCTCATACGTATATACACCTGCATGCGCTTTCATTTCAGAGCGTATATGGTAGAATCACACACCTTTAAGAAACCAATGAATTTCAAGTCTACTGCTGAAACAAATTTAGTCAGTTTGAGAGAAATTTGCTTAGTAGGCACAGTTAATTAAAAAAAAAAGCATACAGGCTTCAGTTTATTTTTGAGAATAGCATTTGGAGGACAACAGCAAAATACAATTATCTTCCTCTAATCATTCCAGGTACTATACCAATCCAGCTTGAACAATGACTGGAATTTCACCAGACTGAAGATTACTATTTTACATTCTCTTCTTGCATACCATATGTACCAACTCTAGAAGCTACTCCCCCAAACCAGTGTAGACTCAATATCTATCTGTACTGTATCACTATCTAGGTACACACACTATCCTATGTAGTGTAGTGAGAACAGTGACAATTAACAGCCATACAAGTTCAGAATGACAGTTTAGCTTTTAAATAGAGAATATCCAGTTTTAAAGGTGTATAGGTTGATATACGTTGGTACCAAATAAAACAAAACAACTTAGTGCTTTTGATGCAGCCCAGGATATGGTTGGTTTTCTGGGCTGCAAATCCACACTGCCAGCTCATGCCTAGTTGTCAGCTTTTTTTGTCCAAATATTTTGTCTACTCCCCTCAAGTATTTATATATGCTGTTAAAATCACTGTCTTCCATCTGTGAAATTATTCCTTAACATTCCTCACTGAAGTATTCAGCTCCAGAGGTACTGTACTTTTGTGAGGGCTACAGTATTAACACCATTCAAAATGGATTTCAGGAATGCAACATGTTTAATTAAAATCCTATTAATTCTTTACATATATAAACTAGAATTATGACATTCGTAAAGAAACCTAGTTAAAAAGTTTAAAGGACCGTTAACTTGCTTCTAGACCTATCAAACTCCTGTACAGTTTCACATGATTTAAAGCCAAATATACACATATCCACTAACAAATACAAAAACTTCAGCTGTGTACCTAAAAGAACAAAAAGAGAAGTCCAAGATGCCAAATTCAGACAATCATTTATGAAAAACATTCAAGTGATTCCAGTAGATAACGCTCTGAGCTCCAAAGGCAGAATTTGAAGCAAATTCCTTTCTTATCCTTACCTCTTTTTAAAGATCCACACTGCCTCAAGCAAGAGACTGGCCAGGCATCCAGAAATGACACCTTCTGATAGGTCTGAGCACACATTTAGGAATGTGCTTTTTCCAGTTTTGAGTTTTTCTCCAATTGTGAGAAAATCCGGCTACATCACCCACCGGGAAACCATTCAATTCCAGACCCTAAAAATAATTACTACTGGCTTAATGTGGAATAGTGTGTTTTATGAATGACTCCAAATTCATCTGAATTTATCACTGTCTCCATCCTTTCCCAACTAAAGAATTTACACAAGCTAGATCAAGGCATAATCTTCACCATTAAGATTACATAATGATGCAACTGGCATCTGCCTGCATAAGCTTTTCTGTTGTATGAATTCTTTGCAGCAGGGTCAAGATCAGTGTTGGGCCACAGAATATTTTCTTACTTTTCCAATTACAGAGACATCAGAAATATCTGTCTTTATTAGTGTGCAATATGCACAACAATTGAGTTACTATTTTGTTCGCTGAGAAGCACCAACCAGGTTTAACTTGGGCCCATGTCACAAAAGTACTTTATAGATCCCTCATTGTGCATTTTCAGGCATGGGCACCAGAAGCAGGAGATAACTCTATTAATAGTAAAGGATCATATTTACCCTGATGGCTTCAGCAGAAGCTTTCTGTACACTGCTGCAGCTTTAACACTCTTCCTCACTTCTTGCTATTTTGAGTAATTAATTTTTATGAAAAATCTTGGTTCTTGTTTGCTAAGTGTATCTCACCCTGTATGAGGAATAAAAACACACCGTGTTTAAAAACAAACAAAAAAAAAACAACCAAAAAATAACCTTACTGCAAAATCCACATCATCTAGAACACTCTACTTGCTTAAATGAATGTTTTCTAATGGGTTCAGGGCCTACATATTTAATTAGCCTGCAAATGAGCCAGCACATTTCCCTCGGACACCCAAGCTCCCAGCACTAGTGTTCTGATTTTCAGATTTCAGTGCTATTTGTCTGGCTCTAGAATTGATGCAAGTCTCTGGAGTTGTACACACCTAGCAGATCAGGTGAACAAAGTGCTTTGGAGAAGGAATGCATTTTTGAATTGTAGCAAGGTTAACCTTACTGGCTCACAGAAAATAAAGAGTCATCCAGGGAAAGACCAGAGCTGGCTTAAATTTCTTCTACTAGAATTCTCACACATTTAGCTACACACTGTGAATACTGTGCGACCTACGAGAGAAGTCTGCTCCCCAGTGTTCCTAAGGTGGTTTGGAATGCTGACATCACAGGTTTTCAGCAACATATCTGTCAATAACAGAACAAGAAACAAACATTCATTATACAAGATAAAAAGTTGTTTGACCCTTTAATCTGGAGATTTTTGCTTTCTTTTTCTGTGTTACAATGAGAGAACAGGTTAAGACAAAAGGTTAAGACAATAACCTGAGACTTCAATGAAGAAAGCACCAACCACAAACAGTTCAGATCTCTGGTTGCACGTACAGTTGGTGAATCATCTCCTTCTGGACCTTACAGCTATTTGTGGTCGTGGGTATGTGCATGCATGCATTTGGGAACATGTACATACACAGCCACAGAACTAACTACATAACAATCTAAGAGAGGACAGAAAACATCACTTCCTTTAGCCAGCACGAAGTAGTCAGTGACCACAAGAGTCACTTCCAGGAATTAGAACCGTGAGTATGCTGATCTTTGTTGTTGCTGCTGTGATGGTGGCTGTCCTTGCTGCTGCTGAAGACGAACTTGCTGAGAGTATGGATCTTCGAGAGATTTAACAAAAATAGTTGTTTTAGGCCCAGTTTTCCAAACAATACCATTGGAATCTATTACAGAGGACTCAACTGTAATATTATGGGTGCCAAGTATCACAAAGTTTAACAGAAACTGAGTGCTGAAGTAGTCGTTGTGTGGCTCCACCCTCTGCTCCATTTCATTGGTCATGTTGTCAATAGGAATCTGAGAACACAAAAAAGGTTACCATTTTATATACCCTGCTAAAATCAATTTTCTATTCTCTGTTTGAAAGAGAAAGGAAAAAAACACCTTGCCCTCAATTTTCCTAAACCAATGCACATATATGTTTGCATCAGTTTTGACATGTTTTTCATAGATTAATGCAATTTTATTTTTTTGTATCTATTAATAAAAGCAAGGTAGCTAACATGAAGTCTTTCCCCTTACCAGTGTTCTGGTTTTGCAATAATGCAATTCAGATGTACTTCCTATAATCCTGTTGCTTTAGAAGCAACTCATTTCCCCCTTTAAACCTCAAGATCCTCCACTCACCAAAACAGATCTTTCACTAAGTATTAAATTAGCATAAGCTGAACTTCAGACCTGCAGTCTTTGATAAGGCACTCCACCGGATTAATGGAAATTAAGAGGACTGTTTTAAGAAAAATAAAAAAACAACCCTTAATAAGGGTAAGAAGTTACAGCGGCTGTGCAGTAAAGAACGATCTGTTCCTGTCTTTTTTTTGTGCCTCTGGAGTTTTCACTGATATATAGCTAGACTGAATTTTCCTTATCTCAAGCAGACTCTTAATGACTACTTCTGAACATCACAAGGTCTCTTTAGTTTGGAAGGAAAGTTGTTACTAAAAAGCTATCAGCATGCAGCAAGCACAGAAATCCCAGATTCCTTCCAAGCACTACAACCAGCTCCCACCTGCACCCAAATGTCAACTGCCAAGAGAGTATTAGACAAGAACACATCCATTCAACCACAGGCTGAAAAGGAAAATATACTGAGAAGGCCTAAGACTCCTTGTTGATCTTGTCTACCCATACCTTATAGTCTTGTCCAGATTTGCTCTGCAATACTGAAGATACATTTAAACAGACTGATTGGATTTTACGGAAGAGGCCTGGTTTAGATCCATGTTGAACCACTCCTTCTACCTTTAAGGCCAACTGCTGATTGTTCTGTACTGCAATGGGTTCTGCAGGATTCCTTGGCGATGGGGATAGAGCAAGCTACAACACAAGATGACAGACAAATACGTAATCTCATGCCTCCTTAAAAGCAAAGATAATTACAACATGGAACAGAGCACCTTCTTATAGCATAACTTCAAGGAAGGATTTGGCAGAGAAAAGCAGAAGATGGAAGCATTCAATTTGCAGCAGAAACAGATTGCTGTTAAAATCTGTATCATCAGCAATACCAGGCATGGTGTTTGCATCTCCTTCTTCAATTAAACACCTTCAAAAGAAGTCTTCTATAAAATAACCACAACTAAGCTCTAAGCATATGAAGAAGAATACAGAAGTAAAAACCAGGATGATTAAATAATGTAAATCTCCAGGCTTCCAATTTCCCCAGAAAAGGACCTTTTGAATTAAAAATACAAAATTAACTTGCCCTTGAAGGCATCACACTACCATTCTCACTCAATTAATTATTACAACTCCATTCCATAGTATATGTTGGTTTTTGAAGAAAAATAACTTAGGCTTATACAAGTTGTCTTCCTAAGACTAGAAAATCTGCTCTGCAGATGCAGAACCAAGAAAAAAATACTAGTCAGATTTTATTTTAAGAACTTGCAATCAAAGAACTGAATCCTATTTGCTTGATTAAATCATAGCCTAGTGGCTCATAACAATTACATATGTATTCAGTTATGACATATTATTTAAGCTGTTCCTAACAGGCAAGCCTAGATCTGTATTGCAGTTAAGTATCTACAGTAAAAATACTGAAGCTTTATGCCTTTGGTATGACTATTCATGAAGTAGGTTCTGTAAGGAGAGATTTTAGGCCACATATGAGCAACACTTACCTTAATGCTTGTAGACTGCAGCTTTTGGAAGAAGTACCTTTGGAAAGAAAGGGGTACCTTCAGCAAGGCAATGACAGCACTGCACAGACAAGCTGTATGCTGTAAGAAACAGAGCCAAAGCAAATGAGAATATTTCAGACAGTATGGAAAAAGACATGCACTTAAGGTAATGAAACTGCAACAGCTTCCACTAGAAGTCCAGAAAAATATTGACACAGTCAAGATAACAGCCACTACAGTGGCAGTGACTACATTCAGCTTATGCTTATGTTCTCTCCTTTACAAAGAAAGTATTCTGCTCTGGAACACAGCAGAAAGAACAAGCAGGCCAAGAAAAACATAAACCTAGATAATTTCAGTCCTAGTGTTACAGTTAGCTTTGCAATATCTGCTTAAAACACTCGTAATGCAGAATTGATACACAAACCCTTGAATAAACAATCCACTCCTGGCAAACAAAACTGGCAATTCCCACAACTCCACAGGATGCAATAACTTGAGTTTTAAGCATTTTACTTGCTCTTCCTTCCCTCACTGCATTGTAACATCAGCAAAGGTGGTGCTACTGAAACCACCCAGCTGGGCTGAAACAGACAGCAATTAAGTTTACAGTGTTTAAGTTGGCTACATTTTAGGCAACTCACTTTTCTGTGCAAATTGGAATTTTATAAGGACTGCTGAATTCAGAAAAAAAAAAAAAATAGGCAAGAAGGTGCCAGTCCTAACAAGTGAACTGCCCTGTTTCCACCAATGTGTACTTCAGCTTTATGATTTTCACTAACAGGAGACGACAACACCAGATTAGGACTGTAAAGGAGTACTCTTATCAGCTCCCTGTTTGCATTCAGCACACTTTACATTGTGTTTCCGATGACCTGTATCGATAAGAGAAACACTACACTCCAGCCACACAGTACTAACTGCCAGCAGCTCAGACACTGAAGCTGGGCTAGCGTTGGACCCTCCAGCTCTGCGTGCGCTACAGATGGAACTCCTGAACCACGACAGCATGAATAAACAGTATTTCAGTATTTTAAATTGATTGCAGTAAGGGATTTGACAGAGATTCAGTACTGCCTCTAGCCATCCTAACATTTATCAGCATCTGCTGCACTCATAATACCAGAATTTTTAAAACCATGTTTTTAATCGGGCCAGTAAGGTTATAGATGCCCTAGCAAAGCCTTTTTTTCAAGTATTAGAGTATATCCTTAGGAACCTTTCTTTGTACCACTAATAGCTTACATTAAATAACTGAAATGTGCTCTTCAGTTGCTTGATCACCTGACATTTCCTGAGGTTTTGGAACCTTCATCTACAGAATACATGCATAAAGCTATTACTTGCCAAGTAAGACACAGGAGCATACTTCCTGTTGAGGGATTCCACTTCTTCCAGTACATGATTAAATACAGACATCATTCTTCTTTCATATTCACTCTCAACGTGTGCTGCTCCATTTGAACTGTATTCCTGGAAACTAGAAAATAATACTTGCTGCTGTGCCTAAAATACTTTCCTCACCCCAGTCCAAGAGGCTCACTCTGAAGCATGCCCAACGAGACCGTCCTCTGTTACAAAGTGAAATTTATTAAGAAATAAACAAACTGTTTGATTTATTGTTTTCCCAGTCAGACTTGCTCCGCACATTTAAGCCCTTTCTTAACTCCAGCTTATCCAGCGCTTTGCGTTCCCATCCTTTCCCAGTTGAAGCAACTACAGCTCTAACAGTCTGGGTGTGCTTAATTCCCTGAGGGATTTTATTTCAGCCTGCAACACTTATAATGCTTTAAAAAAAGTCTGACAACTCAACCAAAAATGGACAATGTCAGTCAGGGTTAATAAATATGGAATCTTATAATCTAATGCTTTGAATACAGTTTCACCTCCTAGAAACCTAACTTTTTAAAGGACACAATAGGAAAAGGTATGATTAAAGTATCTTCAAAATAGTGCTTAATTCATAATGAGTAGGATAGACATCTGGGATGCCCAATTTTTATTTCCAGTTACAAGAAATGCACATTCATAAAGATGTTTAGCCACATTATCCTCCCCTTAATCACAGCCACAGAGTTCTGAAGAATGATTTGATTCATAGCTGCTTCAGGGTGATTTTGCTAATAAGTACAAGTTTACGCACACACAAAAAAGCCAGAAGTTATTAATTTACCTTAAAAATCTTATATTAATCTAATGCATGCATTTTCAGGACTCTGATGGAAACTAACATGTACCTGCTACTTCCACTTACAAGTATGACAGTTAACACAGAAAAGCAAAAATTAAAATACATGGCAACAGATTAAAAATCATTTGTTATTTTAATTCAAATCTGTATTTAAGATGAGTGCAGTACAGCTCTCAAGAGCAGAATAAGTATAAAAAGCAGAACCTGAAATGCAGTCCCTAACCTGTCAGCTACAGCACAGCAACAACAGGTCCTCCAGCCTGGCCAGAACAAAATTGCAAGGGGCCACAAGGAAGCTTCTCTGAACATTCCTTGAATTCCTAGATTTAAAGTCCCAAGTATTTAGAAACTAAAGCAAAGTAGCAGAAAGTCAACTCTAAAACTTACTTTGCGGATTCTGGATCCAAAATCAGAGCTTCAATTGCATGTGAAACCAACAGGCAGCTCTGCTGCTGTCTGATATTAATATTAAGGAGTTAGGAGACTTACAAACTTGGTTCCTAAAACAAGAAACACAGCACTATTCACTAGTACTCTTCCTTATTTCTCTAGCTTTTGTGAAGTAATCCTATCATTATTCCTTTGGTAAACAGAAGAATTCCCATTTTTAGAAGAAATCCCATTTTATGCTGTTGCAAGTTTCAAACCCTAACTTACTCATGAAGTAATTCTGAACAATAATATCAGTGTACTTTTCCAAATAGGTTTTAAGTAACCTGACTTATGTTAACTACTTCAAAATGACTTCTTGCTAGCTTTCACTACAGAAAGAACTGTTAAGCTTCGTGCTGCCCCAGTGAGAATATAAGGACAAATTCTGAGCTTTTAGAAGGATACAATTCTACATTCCTTAGAGTTGCTGAGTCTGCATCAAAAGATGACTGATACAGATCTCCGTAACGCACAGCCAGGTTTCGGAATTCCTCCATTGATAACTTCATCTACAGAGACAATGTCACTGGTCAAAACAACAGAAGAAAAACAGCATGCATCCAGAAAAAAAGAAAAAAAAAAAATCACTACACTAATCAACACCACTGAAGAAATAAAACACACTCTGAAAGATACATAAAATTTTTTGCTCTTCCCATGGATAAAAAGCACTTAAGTGACAGAGTATTACTCATGATTTAAACAGATATTCTTCCTGTAAAAAAAAATTTACAAAACTAACAAACAACAGAACAGCATACCATTTTAAGGTTAAAAACAAAACTAACTTGAACAAGCCAGGTTGGATGGGGATTTGTGCAGCCTGGTCTAGATGCCTTCAGGGATGGGGCATCCACAACTTCTCTGGTCAGCTGCACCAGCACCTCACCACTCTCTCTGTAAAAACTTTCCCTTCTAATCTTAATCTACAGTATCTGCTGAGAAGCAAAATACATACTGACATCATAAACATACGTATACAAGAGTGGAACAAGAACACGTGCCTGGTTAGAGATGCGTCCACACCTCTGGAGATCATTGCCTGATGTCATGGCAATTGTTGTGGCAATAGCTGGTGGTGGACTTGTTTTCAGGCTGTTGCAGGTACAAATAAGTTGAGAAAAAGCTTGCAGAAGGTCAATCCTGAGTTTCACAAATCCACACTGAAAGCTCAGAGGATTAAGCGGTGTACTTGCAGCCTGAAACACAGTAATTGTAATGTTGCTAATTGAGGTCAAAAGCAAACATAGTAAAATAAAATAACTCTGCAATGCCACTGAACTGTGTTATCATCAGACAACTATACTCTCCGGGTCACTACCAAAGTGGATTCTTAAAAACAAACCTAATAGATTTGCTCAATTTAAATCATACAAAATACAAAGGGTAGAAAAATCTAGGTAATTACTAAGCTATCAATTGTATCATGCTTGTAACAACTGTGACTTGAGCTATTTGGGCACTCATTTCCCCTTCTGCAAAGGACAACCTATTAGACTTTAAACCCACACAGTCCAGACAGCCTCTACCATGAGAGGGCACACCGAATTGAAAGGCAAAGAAACAGAGAGGACTGTAAAAGTCAATCTCTGGATGAGCCAGAATGGTAAAGGACCAGCTAAAGCCACCCAGTACTAAAAGCAACAGTAACAATCTTTGATTTTCTCTGAACTGTGACATGGACAGGAACCACAAAGGCACCTTATATTTGACGAAGGCAGCGATGACCAAGAATGATCAACAGAACTCCAGGAGGAAAGACATGCTGCTATTAATCTTAGATTATTGCCCTATGCAATTCTGTTCCCTAAGAGCTCATCTGACTTGGAAAGCCACCTGTGACAGCTGAAGACACCCAGGAGGGCAAACCTGCAGCGCTCAAGATTTGTTGCCAGTCAAGCCAAAAATCCAAGCTAGGATGCATCCAACATATTACCAAGAACTTTTTTTTCTTTTGCTGGCAGGAAAACAAGTTTATCAGAAAGTGTCCCATGTCATCTGAGAACTGGCTTACCATGGGTGAAACTAAGGAAATATCAACCAACCACTATAAAAAGCCAGATGTTCTCAGAAGAGCAAACTGGACTAGATTCTTGTAGGTAATTCTTGTACCTGCAACTCATATAGCCATGGGCAATAACTAAGTTACAGTTCTTCTTCTAAAAATGACATAGAAAGTTCCTCGGTTCAGTTAAGTTCTTCAAATGACTCTACTTCACATGCTTTGAGCTAGCACTACTTAATTGTACATATGCTTTGTTCAAGTTCTGTTTCTTCTCTACATTACCAGTAGTGAAAAAGCAAGCAGGAATTCCTAAGGGAAGTTCTGTGCCGAAGAGTCCTATTTCAGAACCTTTGTTAACTACGCAAGAAAGCACACAGCAAGACAGATGGGACTGGGGCTGATGCCCACACATTTCTCTCATCTGTAAAGAAATTGGCTCAGTCCTCAAGAGGAGAAACTCACCTGAAAAAATCAATTTGCATACACCCAATGCAATCTTCCTTCTTGCATGTGCATCAAGAAGGAATTGAGAAATATTCTGATAAGATCAGTCACTGTCTGGACATATCATCATTGCAGAACGTCTGCAGGATTACCAGGCACAGTGCTGTGTAGTTACAATGTGGCCCAACTACGTAAGCATTAATGGTCTGCAGCACCAACAGTGCTGAGTCATGCACAATACTAAACAGAAGTAACAGAAAAGCTGAAGTCAGAGGGAAGGGACAGCTGAAGTATTCCGCTGTTAGACTACCATTTATCCTTAATGACACTTTGCTCCCCTTTTGAACACTGAGTAGTGCAGATGTAAGCTGAGAACGGCTCCTTTCACAGCTGAGATTTGAGCACAGGGAGAAATTCGTCAAGGGAGATACAACAAGTCAGCACCAGCTAGCAAATAATAACAGCAATAATAATAAAGATAAAGCAGCTTCCTCTTCTTCAGCTTTCTGAAACCTGTGGACCCCAACTTTTAAGGAAAGTAGTAGAAGAGATAAGGAAAGTAATTTTTCAATGACAAAAACCAACAAACTCTAGGGAAAGACAAATTAATTTGCTGAACCACTTTCCTGCCCGTATTAAATATTCATGTCTAATTAGATGCCCCCTCCAATGGCTTCTAGATGTTAGAGAAGCCTTAAGTGTTGGATGAAAAGCCTCATCCACTTAGCCAACAACTTAAAGGCAAAGACTTACAGAGCTTTCTCTCAGAGGATAAAGGCATAAAATTTATAACCTTCCATGTTATCCAAGTGGCAGATTATTAAAAAACAGTGTATCTGAGCTTTATTGATACTAATATCTGAGCTGATATGACACTGACAACAACTGCAAAAAGCAGTAAGCTGCTTCATTGAGAAGTGCTGTATGAAGACAGAATGCCTTTTGTTAAGATGACAGCATGAAATGGAAGTCCATATTCATGAATGCCTTTGTTGTTGTTGTTCAGAGACACCACACACAGCCTTATTTTTTCCTACTTTAGAAAAGCAGAAAATACTTGCTTAAAATATGTACCTCAAAATTCCTGCGGATTTGACAACATTGAATTGTTCTCCCTCCTCTTACTGTATTGGTGTTGCATTACTGTTCTTAGAATTCCATAGGCTCACATTGTCAAATACAATGCAATATGAACCCAGTAGGAAGACAATTAAGCACTGTAACTTTCAGTAAAAATTAAAAAAAAAAAGAAGAAGAAAAAAAGAAATGTATCACATTATTTGATGAAGGCAGAAAGTGAGGAATGGAAAAACTGGGAAAAGAAATCTAGCAAATGAACTTAGCTGCTGATGTCTCTGAAGACACAATGGGTTATACTGGGCATTTCCCTCACATAAAAAAGAGGTTGGCACCCTTAACGCCTTTTAAAAAGTTTAAGAACAGAAACTAAACAGATCTGCCATGGTACACAGAATCATCACTAGAGTAGAAGATCTGTGCTAACCGTTAGGGATGCTATTCCTTTGTGATATGATTTTAAAGCTTCAGCTATGCAAGAAAGTGCTGAGCTGTAGTTGTCCTCTTGCAAACCAGTCAGACACTGCTCTGCATGGGAGAACTCCTTCAAACTGTTCAGCCAGAAGTAAAAGTGCTCTGAAGCCACCTGAGTCAGCAGGCTTTGATACAGTTCTCTGGCCATGTCATGGTTACCCTGTAATGATAAAAAGGTTTGGAAGAGGGGATAAGAAAAAAGGCTGTGGGTAATTGCTGTGCAAGAACATCAACTTCCCCAGAATTAGTCATATTTCTAAAATAAAACCAGTGAACCTTCTATTAGTCATTTGATCATTACAAACCTAATATCAGATAAAACCACTAAACCTTATTTCATGGAAAGATAAGCCTGAATGAAGTAATTACTTATACAAGACAGTTTAACCAGATAAGAAACAAGTCTAGAAATGTATTTATTTTTAATGCTGAAAACATATATTTCATTTTTACAGTAACACTGTGTTTGAAACTATTATCAAGTCAGACCAGAGCTAAAATCAAGAGCCCTGGCTGACATGCTATGCTCAGCCCCCCCCCTCTGCAACGCATACCCCTCTGCTTCAAATTACCCCCGCATCTCCTAATAGGTTTTCTGCATAATTCTAAGCCCAGCTATGATTTTACTGAAGGGGAGACAAAAATCAATCTTTCTTCACATTGAAGAGAAGCATACATCAGGATGGCCTGTAGCACTTTCTAAAGATCAACCAGAAAATAAAGATTAGACATGCTCATAAAAAAATAATGATCAAGTCATTAGCTTCTCCCTTCTCAACTACTCTGGAAAGATGAATGGCTAGGAAAACCACTCTGCTGGGGTGACCACTCTGAATGGAATCAGCATTCCAGAGAATTAAGAAGGAAAATGATATATTCCCTGCAGCTACTCACCCACATTGTTTTCTGTGTTCTGAGCCCTATTATTTTCCTTCCTTACATTCTTTTTCCAATTCAAAGAAATCACTAGGACCCTTCCAACAACACCAAAACATTTTCTTCCAGGTATTTATTTTCACCTACCATTCTGGAAGCCTGCCTGGCTATCCTGTAGGCTGTCCATCCATTGGAGGCATTCTCAAGCTGCTGTTTGATAACAGTTTTAATTTCTGGAGATAAAGCTTTCTGACTGGAAACAAATATCACTGTGGCAAGGGAAACCTATAGAAAAGTGGAGATGTTAGAAATAAGGTTGTATTTCAAGAACAAACCACCACAGACAAAAGAAACCCAAAACACCTCAGCCTAATAGAAACTATCTGCTTTTGGTCTGATTTTGGACCTGGAACTACATAAAAGACTTAATATACATTTTAACTGAAGAACTCTTCTCAGTTATGTATCTTAATATTTGGGGCAACCAAAATATTTCTTGTAGCTGAAACTCACTTTAATTTAAATAACCTCTATTGCCACTTTCCACTGGGGTAATTCAAAGGCTCCAGATAAATAAGCAGGAAGCTTGTGATTTCTTTCTAAAAAATAAATTAATCTCTAAATAGATGTAATAAGAATATTTTTATCTAGTAAAGTATATTAAAACGTATGTCAGACTACCACACGTAAATTGATATAATTAACTGCCATCTTGCTCTTCTGCAAACCTTATTTTACTATCCCAACTTTTGTCTAAGCAGTGCCATCTGCTGGGAAATCTAAAGGAATACACTGCATATGCCAACACAACTCCGAAATCACATCTCCTATCTATGATTCAATTCCATGGAATTGATAAAAAAAAAACAACAAACTAAACTAAAAATGAGACTATAGGCTGGCACATCAACTTGGACCTAACAAGTGCCTTAGGTTAACCTTTTGGAAGGAAAAAAAACCTATCTGCTGTAGTTCACGCAGATGGGGTTACAAGTGTTGGTGTATGAAGGAAGAATACCACCCACCTGGACTCATTCAATGTATTTGACACTGTCCCCACATGACATTCTTGTCTCTGGAGAGATATGGATTTGATGGATGGAACACTGGTGGATAGGAATTGGCTGGATGGTCACACTCAGTGGCTCTGTGTCCAGACGGACCCCAGTCACAAGAAGTGTTCAGAGGTCAGTATTGGACTGGCACCTTGTTACATCTTTGTCAGTGACATGAATAGTGGGACTGAGTATGTCCTCAACAAGTATGTTGACAACAACAAGCTGGGTGGTGCAGTCAACATACTGGAGGGAAAGGATGCCACCAAGAGGGATCTTGACAGGCTAAGAGGTAGGACTGTATGAAATTCTTAGTCAGTAAGGTCAAATGCTATGTCATGCACTTGGGTTGGGACAATTTCAAGCACAGATACAGATTGAGCAGAGAATGGACTCAGAGCAGCACTGAGGCAAAGGACTGGATGGTTTTTTAACATCCCTTCTAATCCAAACCATTCTATCATTCTATGATTTTGCCCATCAAGGTTTATTCTTTAGAAGGAGGTCTTACCAAGAGTTCCTGTTTCTTATCTGTGGTAGACTGTCCAATCACTTTATAGAGCTCCATCAGATCTCCTAGCATGCCATCGGCTAACACAGGCAGCTGCATGGCAATAGCTGCTAAACAGTGGCACATGAGAATCCTAGCAGTATCCTGAGCACTGTGCAGCTGTGTCAACAGAGATTCAACCACCGACTGGCTCAGGTGAGGACGGCACTTGACCAACTTCACCATACAAGTTAAGGTGATCTGTAATTCACAAACATCAACAGGTACAATTAATACAATTCTTACTTATATGTAAAATCAAAACAGATGCTTTGCTGCAAGTGTGACTACAGAGATACACAAAAAGGAGATTTCCTTAGAGCATAAGTATCTATCCCTAAACTCAAAGCACAAAGATACCAAGAAACAATTCTTCTCATGCCTTTACAGGTACATAACTAAATAAAAATTGCTGGTAGCAGGTCATGAAGTGGGACAGTAGAAAAAAAATACTTCATAGGAGCATCGTTATCCTGTAGACTGCATCACCATCTCAGAAAAAGCAGGTTCTCCCTTCCGAAGAACTTCTTTATTCTCTATAGAATCCATCCCTCGTTCAAAGTTTGTTTTATTACAGATGTACCTCAGAAAAGTCCACCTTCTCCCCCCTCCAAGAAAATAAGCTTATTATAGAGTTGAAAGCAATCATGCTGCAGTCATGTACTACCACTCTGAACTCCTAACTACTGACAAGACACAGAAAAACATTGATTTCTTTCCAGTCAGTATGTTATGTTTCCACCAGAAGGTCTGGTACACTTTAGCTCTTCTGCAATAGAAACCATTACTGTAACTCACAGCAATGTTAATGAAACACAACAGTACTGTCACCTTTAAAGTCGCTTGAGCTCCTGGACTGTCATCTTGACTACAGAGAACAAGAAGAGACTCTAAGCCAAAAACAGCATCTTGCTCCAAAGGCAGAAGATCTAAGAAAAAGAAACAGAGTCAGTTAGTCCCCTTTCACAGTTCCTGACTTTAATCTATGTAATGCTTACAGTGGTGTTGCAATGGTGACAGATGAATATTCTAATATTTCTGACTTACTTTAATTCAAAGCAATTCTGCTTCTCAGGTAATTATTCAGCAGTCACATTAACTGTGACACGTGTAGGGTGAGCATAAAATTCTGGACTGCAACTTCCAGATACTCCATTATTCCTTTGCAGCAGATCTCATGCCAAGAGTTACCAAAGGCTAACAGACAATTCAGTGGTTTATAGCAAAAGTAAGACAAGCCTTTATTTTAGCAGTTCCACTCTGTCCATTAAATTTTATTTATTTATTTTTACAAATTGGCAGAATATGGAATCCTCCCAACCATTCACAAAATCCCACAAAACAAAAACATTTGTAGATAATATTATAATCCCCATAACCAGCATGAAGAGGATCAGACAAATGTACAGAAAAATTTATGTACAAAACCAGTTAATGCATATTAAGTGCATAAGCCTGATTGCAAATAAATTTATTTCATTGCCCTTGCTCTCATTTACCTTTTTCCTGACAAGAGGCTGATATATTTGTCAGAATTCTCACACCATGAGCTGCAATGCCACGGTTATTATGGTAACAGCATTCCTGTGCTAATTTTACTAAATCAAATGACCTTGCAGTCGTAGCCGCTGTTCCTAAATGAAGACAAAGCAAAGCACATACATAACAGCACATAACTTAATTAAACTATGAAATCTGCAAGTATATTTCTGTACAAAATCTATATTGATTTTTGGTGCTTGGTTTCTTAAAATTGCTTATTTTACTTCATATGCTTTTATCCTACCATTTTAACGTATGTTCCTACACACACAACCCAACACAGAGACTCTCTCCCCTTTCCTAAACACAACTTAAATGTACACAAGAAAAGAGTATTCAGATTTGAAGGCTGATGTTTCAGGAACTTGGAGAGACTTGTCCCTAAGATTTTACTGACAAAAAAAAAAAAAAAGCTATTGAGCATATTAAGACATGCCAGAATAACTGATGAAAACATACTGTTTTCCTTCTTTCCTGCAATCAGTGCTGTCAGGCTCACTATACTCATTAAGGCATAGTGGCTCTCAAGAAGACATAAAAGACAGTATCATCTCCATTTTCAGAATGAGATACCTTTAATTGTTTCCTTCTCAACTACAAAGCCTCTATGCTTCTCTGTTCCCTTCATTCACACTAAAACACTACACAAGTAGTGGCTTCAAAGTGCCATAAGCAGAATACAGACTGACCATTTAAGAGGCAAACTGTTTCTTTAGTTTATGTACAGAAGTTGAAAATCCAAAGGTAAACAAGAGAGCTTTCACAGAGCTTATTAGCCACAAAATCTACAACAGAATCTTAGATCATGACTGTCATTTGGTGCATGCTCACTCACATCAAGTTCATATACAATAAACACAGTCTGACTCTCTAGTGCTCTGAAGTTCAAAAATACTTGCAGAATACGCAACAATGTTTAGATTAAACTGTTCAGAAGTAGACAGCTAATCTACCAAAAATGCAAAAAATCATAATCTAATCTGGTTTTCTTACCTGGAGCACTGCTGAAGTACTGTTTAATGGCAATGGTCCCCGATAACGTGGAAAGAACTGACAGCATGCCCAGCTTCAAACTGTCATATGGAGTGTGAAGAGCAGATTCACACAGTGCCTACAAGTTAAGAGAAGGGAGAAGATGCAAACAGAAAGAAGTTCCATGAACTATCTGTATTAAAGGTCTAGTTGCACTTGTTTGTAAGAAGGAAGAGCTATGACCAAAATAGACAAAACTGAAGTCAAACGAGAACTTCCTTGCTCACCTGGCAAGCATCTAGAAAACATCTTGCATGTATCCTAATCAACTGCTCTAAGTATCAGCAGCTCTACGTATCAGCAGCACCAGTTTCTAAAGCCAGTGACACATGCTTCTGCTCAGTTACATTACTTTAATTGGTCATTATTTTTTGGCTACTCTGCTTGGTAGATTATGCCTAATTTAAGGACATGGAGATGCATATTCTTTCTTCCTTTCTTTCCCTTACAAACTGTTCTCTTGGAAAGAATTCCACAACTAAATGCAGTTTTATAACAAACTTTTGCCTAAAAATGTATTAACCTGAATATTTTCTCTACTCCATGTATGTGGCATCTTGTTGGCCAAAAGCTTTAAATCTTGGATTGCAAGCCTCTTCACAGCCTTTCTGGGATCATTCTTCAAGTACTGCAACAAAAGCTGGACCTGTAAAAAGATAAATTTATCATTTAAGGGGAACAGATCATAGAAGGAAGCCCATTCAAAAATATCCATGAAGGAATTTTGAGAATACTCATCTGAAACTGCTGTGCATAACCTGGCTTCACGCTTCCCACATGGTAGACTGTACTGCAGTTCCATGGCAAATAGGATCAATCCAACAGCTGCTTTCTGCTATCCTCCTCACCTGCCTGCTCAAGCACACCTCTCTGCACCACCCTGCATACCCCAAGAAGCCTTGACAGCTATTCTTGCTCTCACAGAAATACTGGTACAACACTCCCAAAGACCTCAGTCAACACTTTGCATTGTCATGATTACACCAGCAGCAAGTGTTTCAGGCATTTGACACTAATTCCAGTGTCTGCATGATCTTCAGTCAACAGAGAGCAGCACAGGTATACACTGTGTCTCAGAAAAAACATAAGAAGAAACCCACACACCCTGGCTACCTGATTTATATGTGCAAAATAGGCTGCTGTTTTGCAGAAATACAGCATTTAAGTCCATACTTACATTCATAAAAAACACGTAAAATGCTTGAATGCCATTTCAGTTAGCTCAATTTCAGTACTATTTCTGAAAGAAGTTTCAAACAAATCAATGCCATAAGTCAGACACCAGCCTTCCACAGATGGGGAAGGGACTAAAAGGCCAATAGATTTTTATGACTTTGCAATAATTAGTTAGATGAGTCTCTTGCTATATAAATCACATTCACAAAGTCCATTATCTAAACATAAAAGCATTATATTTTGCCCATCACTGCTTTCTCACAACTTGCTTTAAAAACATGATCTATAGCAATAGACTCAGTCTTTCAAGAAAAATTTTTCATTTCATTTTTAAACGTACTTTATGCTGCTGAATTATTCATTTCCTTCTACACACGAATGGCAAATGACACACCCACTATCCAAAGAAAACATACAGCAGGGAAAACATACAGAAGGGAAGCCTAGGTTCTAGAGGTAAAAAGAAAGTTTTCACACAAAAAATCATTTTCTTTCTTAATTTCATTACTGATTTCCAAGATAGACAGTTTATGAACTATGAAAAAGGTCTCTGTGTAGGAGAGGGTTATCTTGAAGTGACAGCAGTTGCAACGTACTCTGTCTCTATGGCACACAGGAGGAATCACCTCAGCACATTTATCACAATTTATCTTCGGATGCCAGCTGATGGTGAAAGTTTAGGGTTTTGTTTTGTTTTAAACATGCTTTGTAAATTCATTTGAAAGAGAAATTACCTGCTTAGGAATGTCAACCAAAGAAGAAGCAGCAAGCAGAGTGAACGTGTGCAGAGTAACAATGACCATCTTGGTGGAAGGATATGATGTTACCAACTGCTGAAGCAGCTGCCGGGAGCTGGAAGCCAGGCTAGCATCATGATGCATGTGCTGCAGAATAGGGATCAACTTCAATTTCAAGTCCACAGGTGTAGCTAAACCTGTAAGAGGGAAAAGAGACTTTGCTAGGCTGTTGTACTTACTGGCTTTTAGTAGCACTAAGACACACAGTATGCATTACTTGCACTGCTATCAATGCAGTCTGTGCAGACTTCTGCATTAGCTTCAAATAACCTGTCCTCTGGCTAGTGGCTTAAGCAAAGCAGTATCAAGTATTTTAAGAGTACAGCAGTGTTCTGAAAACTCCAATTTTGAGAGTACATGTAGAAGAGGTATTGGATTATTTGTTACTTAATTTCGCAATAAAACTGGAATTATGTGGGGATAAAGGCAACAGTGTAGTGATATTTTATATATGTATGCATAAAAAAGAACTCTCATATGACTCAGTATCTGTACATACCTTGAATCATCTCACTGATTTTGTTACATATTCCTGCAGCAAAGTCCCTGTAGAGAAAAAAGACAAAGCACCAGGTGAAATGAAAACAAATAGATTAAAAATCAACAGAACCAAACACTACATTTTAATAATAAAAACCATCACAAGAATGCTTGCCAAAACTTAAGCTAATTTAGAACCCCTACACAGGTGCATAACCAAATGATAAAATGGAAGCTTCCAAATATGTTTCAAAGGTTTTTTTAGACTTGAATTCAGATTTCCCTACAGTACTGTTATGACACATAACTGTGAAAGATGTTCTAACACCACTGAAGAAAAATACTAAGTTGTGTGAGTGGCAGTGGAGCTCTTATTCTTTGTAATGTGAAAAATAGGGGGGAAAAAAATCCACCTTACTTTGACTGTGCAGAAAAGTTAGCAGCAGCAAAAATAGCAGCTTCAACTTCCACATTATCATGGGAATCCAAACTCTGACGGATACTGTGATGCGCATTCTTCCTTTCTGGAATAATAGATGCCATGCTGCCCAACATCCTACAGACACAGATCAGGAAACTGAGCAAGCACAATGAATACGAAGTAATGCAAAAATGAAATCAAAGAGTAGTGCAGAAGGATTGGCTTAAAGTCTTGACTTTTATATAAATAGGGCTTTTTTATGTTCACTACACAGACAGAAACACGCTACAACTACAGAGATACACTGACAGTAGGCATACAACTAAAACGTGAAAATATTGGTATCAGTCTTCTATTAGTCATTTAATAAAAACAAACAACAAAAAAGTAACCATATTGGAGTATCATTAGTGGAAAGCAAGAATTGTTATAAAACTAGAAGCACACTATGGCACAGGGTACACTGAGTGTTTCTGAGACGCTTTTGCATTCAAGCTCTGATATCAGTGTCATGGATTTAATGCTAAAACATACTGCTGCACACATACAGAAAGTATATATCATGCAATTTAAGAGACAGACATTTGGTAGCTTAGGAGAACTAAAAGAGCACTTTGAAAGTTTTTTCCACCTTCTCTATCCTTTCCATTAAGCCTTCAAATTGAAGTGATACATGCCTGAAAAGTCATAAACATTAACTAAATACTAAGGTAGCAAAACTTCTAGAAGAGTCACTATAATGAAGCAAACAAGCATCAGACTTTCATCATTTGTTTCCAGGATCCTTTGCTGGTCTGAAACAAAGTTACTACTGGGAATAGCACAATATCGTCTGTTTAATCAACAGAAAAAAAAAGAACAAATTCAAGTATTCATAACATCAATCACCTCACAGATATTTTCAGAAACGTTTACAGTCAACCAGAATGAACACAAGAATTTGCATCGATGGATGTTAGCAAGGCTTCTGTGTAAGTATTTACACAGGGCTTACCTGGCAATGCACTGTGCCCCTACACAAAGTGTTGCTTTAGATCTTTCTTTCAGCATGTCCTTTCTTACTGACACTACCAGAGAAGGGCAAAACTGAAAACTTCTATAGAGCTGAAAGCGAGAGCAACTGTAACTTATCTTTCACCTGCTGCATCTTGGGTAGTGATTTGTAATTAATGCAAACTAAGCCAGAAGTCTCAGGAATTAGCTATCTGTCAAGATGACCCTCAACACCAGGCAACAAGCATAGATTTACATTAGAATGCTGAAGTGATACTACAAGGAAACATATAGATACATTGCACTCTCACATTTCTGAAATCCTAAAGCACCAAAACTTAGTTTCAAAAATATAAACAGAAATGGGTGTATGAGCTAATAAAACAAACCTCTGTTAATGACTCCCATCTTTCAACAGAGATCAACAGTTCTGGATGGATAGGAGAAAAGAATAAGCAAGGGAGAAGGAGCACTCTGTTCACGTTTTAATTCAGTTGCACAGGAGTTGAAGATGCAGAAAAGATTTATCATGTTGGGTACCATTAGAGATACAAACACCAAAGCAGCAGGACAGCAACATTAAAGATAGCTTAAAGTGTGGGTGGTTGTCACCCACTGGATTCCTAGGAAGGCCAGAGAAATCAATAACAAAGTGCATCTCCTCAGACATCACGAGACAAACAAACAGTATGCATCCAGGACAACAACAAATGAAGAAAAATGAAAGCACAACAAAGTTCACACAGATTAGTTTACTTTACAAGTCAACATAAGTTATTTTGACATATATGGAAGCACTTCCCTTTTGGTCTTGCTCTAGATATGTCACATAACGCATGTAGGTTTTGTATAGATTCATCTGGGTTACACATGCAATGGTTTCTTTTACCTTGGGAGCACACACAACATCTGAATATCGCCAATCCCATCTTGCCTGGAGCCATCTGCACAGTTCTCACACCACAAACACAAGCATGCAAAAACCTTGTTCTTCCACTTACAGATCCCCACTGCTCGCTCCCTGTGAGATATCCCTGCTTTTGTCTTTATGATGAACGTGGAAGGCAGCTCCTACATTCTGAGTAGTTACTGATTTTATTTAGAACAGATTGGCACACCAGTAACGAGTTACAGCTTTGAAGTAAGTCAGGTTCATTTCTGTGCTACGTACCGAAGTGTGATAGCCCGAGCAACAGGATCATTGCTATGAATCACTGAGAAGACTCTCTTCACAAACTCATCCACGTTGAGGATCTTCTCTAGGTGCTTCTCACTCTGCTGGGTAACTTTCAGCACGCACAGCCTCAGGAAGTTGTTTCTATCAGAAGACACGAGCTAATCTTCATTGAGCTGCTTGATAATATAGATTCAAACACTTCTAAACTAAACGTATTATGAAAAACTCCGGAGAGTTAATCACAACAAAGAATCTCTGTGCTTTAGAAATGGTTCAAGTAGGCTGATGCAGTGAAAGATGGAATATGAATGCACTACTATTCTGTAGCACAAGGGGCAAATTCCCTATTGCTTCAAAGCACAAGCAGCGTACAACAAACGCGGCTCCAACACTTCTGGAGAAGTGAACCCACTGACAGCAGTGACAATGGGCACAGGCACGTGTCTGCGTTGCACACATTCCCAGATGTGATTCTACCATAAAACTGTGGCCAAAACAGAGACAGAGAAGCCCAAAAGCCATTGCCAAGCATGAACGAGTCTGCAGTCCCTTCCTGCACCCAACGGCAAAGGTCCCACAGCAGAAATAAGGCTGCCTGTGCGCTTCTGCAAGCAGCTGCATAGCACACACGGCTCAGTTAGGCTCAGGGCACTTGGAAAAGCTCAGCTTGAGGCTCTGTTCCTCACAGGAGGGACCCGCAGAGTCGATCATTCATTTATTAGTCACGATTTTTAAGTCACCTCCGGAGAACCGCCCCCAGCGGAATTAAAGTGCGCTACTCACCCGACCCTGAAGACGTCGGCCAGCTTCAGGAAGGCCGAGTTGATGAGGATGGGGAAGGGATACTTCTGGAAGAGCCGAGGGAAGCGCACGACGGCCTCGCACTGCTCGCCGAGCTTGCCGGACCGCAGGCCTACACAGAGCACCGCAACGCTGACCGCTACAGCGGCACCCGCCGGGCCCCGCCCGACACCCCAGCCTCGCGTTCCCTCGGCCCCGGCGCTTACCCTTGTCCAGCTCCATGAGGGCGGAGTTGGCGTCCAGCTCCTGCTCGCCATACCCCGCATCGGCCAAGAACGACTTCCCGCCCGCCGCCATCGCGAACCCCGCGGCCACCCAGCGCGCATGCGCGGCCGCCCTCCCGCCGCGGCGGCCCAGAGGCACCCGCGCGCTCGTCCGCCCGCGCCAGCAGCGGAGCCGGCCCCGCCTCTCTTCCGCCGCCCAATCCGAGCGGAGGGAGGGCGGCGCGGCGCGCACCGGTTGTCCAATGAAGGAGCAGAGATGCGTTTGGCGGGTCGATCGGTGGCGGGAGTTTGGTAGCGCTCCGCCGGTCCGTGAGCTCTTGGCCATGCTGTGCCGCGCGCTGCTCCGCCGCGCCACCGGGCAGCGTGAGTACCGCGCGTATCGCGCACATCGCGCACATCGCGCACTGGGGGCTGCCGTGCGGGGAGCCCGCGCCGCGGTTGGGAGCGGAGTGTGCGGCACCCGGGCCCTTCGCCTCCCGGGTCGCGGAGTCCGGTGCGGTCACAGTCCGCTTGTCTCGTTTCAGGTCAGTCTTCGCCGCTTCCCCTGCAGCATCTCTTGGACGGCTATAAGTGCAGCCGGGAAGATGATCACCTCTCCTACGGAGAAATCGGAGTGCCCGTCCCTCCCTTCGGCTGCAGCTTTTCTGCAGGTACGGCCGCGTGCTGGGATGCCGCTGTGTGTGGGTCCCTCTGTAAACTCGTTTCTGTTGAATGTTTCAAGATCTGTTGGCACGGTTCAGTGTCAGTGTGAGCTGGTAACAGGGAACGTGTGCCTCCACGTCCTACACGTTGGGTCTTGGAGACCTTTAGGGCAGAACTCCAGTGTGCTGTATTCTGGTTATGCTATGGGGTTATTACAGAATCGTAGGCTGTCCCAAATTACAAAGGGCCCATAAGAATCGTGGAGTCCAAGCACTGGCTCCACGCGGGACCACCCAACAATCAGACTGTAAATGCCTTTCTCCAAGGCAGCTTTCTGCTCCCCCATCTCACATCCAAGGAAAGCACTTGGAAAACATCCAAGAGGATAGGTCATAAAGATGGAGGAAAGGAGCTGTCACCAATGCTGTTGAAAGAGCACTATCTTAGAAGTTGCTCCTCGACCCACTCTATTTCCCATGTACAACAGTTTCAGAATAGAGTGTCTATAAAGAAATGCTTGCAATATTTCTGCATTTTGAGGGTAGAAATTGCTGTGTAAATGCTATTTTATTTTTTACAGCTATTGCTTTGGTGTGTGCCCCACTGAAAGTGCCTGTACTCCTCTCACAAAGGGAAGAGGCACAAGTGTAGATCAGCCTTGTAATAGACATTTCAAATTTCTTTACAGCCCCAAATTTTGAGCACATATTGGCAGTTGCAAATGAAGAAGGATTTGTCAGACTGTATGATACTGAAGCTCAAAATACCACCAAACTGATCTCTAAGGGTAAGTATTATATGATCCTCATTTGAAGTGACAAGTATGGGATGTGGTGGAACCAAAGAAAAATTTATGCAGGTTGTTTAAACTTAATTTGAGAAGTACTTGCATCTTTTCATACTTTGCAGAGTCCTGTTTACAAAGCAGCCATGTGAGTGTGCTCTTACAAAAGCAATGGGAGATGAATGGTTGTGTGTTTGCCATGCCTGAGGGAAACTGCTAACAAGTAACCTGTTTTCAGCTTCTGATGTCTGATGTTCATTAGCCTCCTGCAAAATACCATTGTGCTGAACTGAACACATGCACTGAACTAATTTTAGCTTTTGTTCTCTTGTCAGAATGGCAGGCTCACTCAAATGCTGTATTTGACCTTGCATGGGTACCTGGAGAGCACAGAATTGTAAGAAGCCTTTTCCTATCTAAGTTTATTCTTAATACTTTGGCAGTGATGTGCAGAATATGAAGAAAGCTTTTTATTCTTTCCTCTGAAGGTCACTGCTTCAGGAGATCAGACAGCCAAGGTGTGGGACGTGAGAGCTGGGGAGCTGCTTGGCATATGCAAAGGTCACCAGTGTAGCCTCAAGTCAGTTGCTTTTTCTAGGTTTGAGAAAGGTAAATGTTGGCGTTCCCTCCTGTCTTTTTTTTTTTTTTTTCCTTTCTTCTTTCCCACTGCCACTTCTATCCTTATGGGGCTAAGAAAGGGCTTTGGAATCTGTTGGTTGCACATAGCACAGGTGGGCTGAGCAGCGACCTATTCAACATTGTAACCTTGCAGTGATCTGATGATGTCTGCACATCTCTGATCTTAGGCAATTTTAAGACGTGGCATTGAAGTCACTTAGGCCTTACTTACAAACATAAATCTGGGAATACTCTTTGTAAGCAATTTTTTCCTATGATCACACTAAGGAAAGACCATAAAGAAACTAGTCAGAAAGCACCAAAGGCCTGATCTTTGTTGTTCTACGGGCACATAGGTGGCATTGTGCTGGATTCAGTTTCTCAACTTTTGAGAATTAATAGCTCTCTCTTTCTCAGCTGTTTTCTGTACTGGAGGCAGAGATGGAAACATCATGGTTTGGGACACCAGATGCAACAAGAAAGGTAATTTAACTTTCAGTAAAGCTTCATAGCTCGTGTGGAAATAGTGCTCCAGTGTACTTACTGGAATATTGCTTTTGATTACAGCATAAGCAATACTTTGGTAAGAAGATTATCAGGTAATCAGGGACAGCCTTAGTGCAGTGAGAGTATGAAATAGCTAAAATAGGTTAGACTGTGTTTAACATGTTTTTTCACTTTGCAATTGTCTCAGACTGGCAGCTTGATGTTTATGTTGCCCTGATAATACCCTGGGTATTGTTGAAGAGATAAGGCGGAACAAAACACATCATTGTGTAGGACAGCGCTGAGACAGCTGGGTGAGAGCAATTCACTCAGAGCTATTGGTGGTAGTGGGGGGGGGAGGTAATCAAAGCTGAAAAGTTTCCTACCAGCCTAGGAAGGAGCAAAGGAGATTGTCCTGGGAGCAACTGAAGGTGTTGTAGGAATGCATAAGTGGAGGGCGATTGTTCTACTCTTCTGCTTCCTGGAGCTTCTCCCTCACCACTCAGCTCGTGCCCTCATACTTCTCAGTTCCCTGCCACCAGCAGTTTTCTGGAATGTGTTCTCATAATTTTTGTGCACAAGTAGCGGTTGATGTTTTCAGAACACATTGCTGATTTTAAAAGCTTGTCTCAGCTGCTTTTTTGGGATTTATTCCAAGCTGCTGCCTGTTACATGAAAATGGTGGCAAAAAAACCTAACAATTTATATGTATTTGTCTTTCAGATGGATTTTACAGGCAGGTGAATCAAATCAGCGGAGCACACAACATGGTTGATAAGCAGACTCCTTCCAAGCTGAGGAAGAAGAGGCAGAACCTGAGAGGACTTGCTCCTTTGGTGGTAAGCACCAGGAAGACAGGCAGAACAGAGGCCTCTGCTCTGAGGACAGTATTACGCATAGTGGCCTTCCTAAGTAATTGCAGTGAGAAATATTTGGCTTGAATTCTGTAAACACTCCCAATTTGTTTTTGCAGAGCTAGATTTTTGTGTCATGGTCACTTGCTCTGGCTAATTTTAGACATTGTTGTCTAATAACTCACATGCTATCAGAGCTTTGTGTAAATGCCATGTGAAAATACATCTTTTTTTTCCAGAGAGAAAAAGAGTAGCTACAATTTCTGTTTTCAGAGGGTGAGAGGGGCCCTCCATTTTTTTTTTCCTTCTTACTCCTTCCACATTACACCTCCCAAATGTGACCACATAAACAACAGCCTCTCCTGAATAAGATCTCCTATTTCATCTATTAAATTCTCTGATGTCTGATCAGAGAATCAGAGATCAGATGTCTCTGATCTCTAATTAGTTCTCTGATGGAACTCTCTTATTTCTGACCTGTGAGGTGTAATCTTATGCTGACCACTCCCTTTAGGTCCTTTAACCACACTGCTAAGCAGGGTTAAAGATTTATTGTCTCCTAAATGAAATCTGGTATTTCACCTTCTCCTGCCTGCAGTGAGCAGCTTGCTGGGGAACACAAAGCAAACTCTGGCAGGAGAGAGCCAGAGAGGCTCAGGCTAATTCTAGAGCAAAACTCAGTCTGGCCTATGGCCAAGAGAAATGTAGATTGGCTGAGAGGTGGTGTCCTCAATATTCACTTGGCCTTCAACTTAGCAGCAAGATGCTGCTGACCTTGAAATGAAACAAAGTTCTTTTTTCTCTCCTCAAGGATTTCCAGCAGAGTGTAACTGTGGTGCTGCTTCAAGATGAGCATACTCTTATCTCTGCAGGAGCTGTTGATGGGTAAGGAAGGAAGATGCCTGTTTTTCTTAGTGACACAGAAAGACTGGGCGATTTTTTTTTTTCTAAGATCACAGTGGCTCACAAAGCTACAATCACTACATAGCTTGCTCCAAAAATAATGCCTCCTATTTATTTCCACGTAAGCTATAACAGGTATGTAGAGCACAGTCACACTGTTTGCAAACAGTGAGCAAATTCTCAGCTACAAAACACTGCTGTCCAACATAGTCACCACCATTAGCTATGCATTTTTCCCAGTGATGAACAGGATACTGCATGCTGTGCCCATCTGCACCAAATATCTGCACCAGTTGTGATGACTTCTATTACTGTTGCCACTGCTGAAACATACTTCTTACTGCTTCACTGTGCTCACATCCACCATTTGTACTCCAACCTCCTCCTCTGACATCATGGGCTAATGTAATAAATAGAATGAATTACTTTTGGGGCAGCCCTAGTATTAGGTAGAGTTAACAGAGCTTGCTGCCCGAATAGTTCTTTCCTTCCTTACCCAAGATTGCTGTGCTGGAACAAATTGTGCTTAAAATGATAAATATTCATTTTAGTGTCATTAGCTATGGGGCAGTATAAAACAGTTCTTATCATCTCTGTTCATTTTCATGGACTGTTAGATGGCAAATAAGAAGCCTATTGTTAGACAAGGAGCACAGAAATTAGTCTCTCAGGCCTTGATTATATAGCAGGTTTCATTGTGGCCACAGCCTTTCTGAGACACATAATACTGACTCTCCATCCCATGGTTCATGATAGAGGCTTGCTCCTAGAGAGCAAGACAAACCTCAAAGAGCTTTAGTTTAAAAAACAGAATATAAAGGCATCCTTGTTATATCCTTCTACTAGATGAGGAAAGTTGACTTGTGGGCTTGTGTTGTTTTAGCTACAGAAAACAATGCTGCTTCTTCATCCGTGCTCAGCAGAACAATTGTGCTGTCAGCACATCTCTGCTCTACTCTTGCTCCGTTGTGCCATCACTGGGCATTCCTTATTAATGAGCAACCTGTCTTCCTGTGCGTTTAGAAGGCTCCGTCTGCACTGCAAAAGAAGGTTTGACTTTTGGCAAGTTGTAGACACCTATGCTCATATATTTCAGTGTGATCAAAGTGTGGGACTTGCGCAAGAACTATACTGCTTACCGGCAGGATCCTGTGCCTTTCAAGTGTTTTTTCTATCCTGGCACCAGCACTCGCAAACTTGGTAAGTTATTGGATGGTTCAACTCTATTTGCACTGTATCTTGCAAAGACAATGGAAAGGATGGGTTTTTACATCACAGTCTTTGAGAACAGAGCAGTACTTGAAACCATCTTGATGTAGTAATGGTCAGTATTAGTCCCAAGAACATGAGGGAAATTTTCAAGGAGCTGACTATGAAATAACTTGCCAACAGGGAAAGATTCTGCTTTAACCTAAATCATCAGCAAATGGCGTAAGCCATCAACGCCACCAAACATGAGGATTTATGTATATTTTTAACCTCTCCTTCTACAATTGGATGTTACTGATATCCACTCAAAACTATGAAATAAGTTGTTTGCATGCTCTGAAGCTGAGAATTCTCTCTGAATAGTTACAGCTCATGAGACTTTATTTCTCCAGCAAGTGTTCCAGCAAACAAGTGATCTTTCCAATGACAATCTCCTCCTATGTGACAGAGATCCCTTTCCAAATTTCCCTCTCTTGACATTTCTTCGACAATGCCTGTTTTCCAAAATGTTTTGATGGAGTTATTTATTGGGAATAACTTCTCTTTTTGTCTCTAGGATATTCTAGTCTGGTGTTGGATTCCACTGGTGTTAATCTGTTTGCTAACTGCACTGATGACACTATCTACATGTTCAACATGACAAGTTTAAAGACCTTTCCAAGTAAGAATGATATCTGAGGAAATAACCTGTAAAAATAGTATTGCATACAATAAGGTTTCTTCATCCACAAGAGTAGGTATCTACTAAAATCAAGCAGCTGGCTTGCAGTAGCACTGTATGGACATGGACCCCTGCTTCAAACTTGGTCTTGATCAGCAGGGAAAAGAGCACTGTAAAAGCTGTGAGCAATGTGATGGCATAGGTGCAAATAGCTTGCTCCCAGCCCTAGGTGCTCACAGCACTTGCTGGAGCCCTGGTGTAGCAGTTCTGCCAGGCAGCTCAGAGATGAGGACTGTGTTATGGACTGATGACTAGCATTGCTAATGAGATATTACAGAACATAGACAAGTTTCACTGCCTGCTTGTAGCAGTTTTTGCATCTTTCAATCTGATCTCTTAGGATTTTAGCTCTGAATCAGAGCTAAAGAGGGATCACCTCTTAGACTATACTGAGATATTTTAAGGTGTCTTTTAATTTTTTTTTTTTTGTGGCAGTTTCAGGGAGAAAGCATCCCCAGCAAGTTGTGGAGATGCTTTGTCTTTTTCCAGCTTCTTAGATTCCTTCAGCTCTGTGTCTGTGACCTTTACATCAACAAGATGGTTTGCAGACTTTGGTGCACTAAAACTTCTTTGTCATAGGCCAATGGCTGCTTCTCAGAAAGCAGCCAATCTTATTAAATGCGTTCCAGGCAGACATGATTTAGTTTCCATTGCCTTTTCTCAGTCTTCCAGTTAATTGAAATTAAATGAACAATGTGTTCTTCTGTATGCTCTTCAGGAAAGCAGTCAGTTGGGTAGAGATGCTGCCAAAGTGGAGAAGTAGTGCAAGTATTATATATTAATTGGTCAGTTATTGATTTAAACCCTGTGTGCTGCTGCTGAGATGTGGAAATGCTCCCCTGGTCTGTCCCTCTTCAAAAGAAGGGTTGCAAAGATGGGGAAGAGTCTGGAGGGCAAGGCGTGTGAGGAGTGGCTGAGGTCCCTGGGTTTGCTCAGCACAGAGCAGAGGAGCTGAGGGGAGGCCTGATGGCAGCTAAAGTTCCTCACAGGGAGTGGAAGGCAGCACTGAGCTCTGCTCTGTGTGACAGCGACAGGGACGGCATGGAGCTGTGCCAGGGGAGGGGCAGCTGGGGGTGAGGGACGGGGTCTGCACCACAGGGCGGTGGGCACAGAACAGGCTGCACAGGGCAGTGGGCACGGCCCTGAGCTGCAGGAGTTCAGGGGGCATTTAGACAATGCTCTCAGACATAAGATCTAATTTCTGGATGTTCCTGTATGGAGCTGAGAGTTGGCCTTGATTGTTATGGACCCCTTCCAACTTGGGATATTTTGATTTCCAAGAACAGTTTCTCTCTGAGGTCCAGGCCACCCTGCCACCTACTTCTACATTTAGCTGTCATCTTCTGTTGACTAGTGTCAACAAGTTAGCAAGTAAAACCTGTACAGAACCCTCAGTTTATCAAGCTGCCTGAAAAACGCAGGGCTTCTGGGGAACTGGCAGGGGATGAGTGAGCTGGCCCTCCTGCAGAGGGCAGTACGGGCCTATGGCTGTGGTGAGGCGCTGGGAGGGCGCTGGGCCTCCCGACTCCCTGGGCTGGACCCAAATGGCATCTGCTCCGATCTAATGGGACAGCAGTGCTAGTTGGAAGAGGGCCGTGAGGAAATCCTTCAGTAATAGGATTTGCCTGTAACCACTGCGAGGAAAGAGCTGCAGGTTAAAATCAAAGCACATTGTGAGGTCTCACAAGGTTTCGAAGGCCAAAGGCAATCATGTGTTCTCCAGTCTGTGGGTCACCATTGTCGAAATCATGTTGGAAAAGAGACTAAAAGTCGTCTAACCGACTGCTAACTGCTCATGGAACCTACAGTGTTCACGGTGTCCCTGCTTCTGAGTGCTTTGTGCCAGGGCTGGTGAAGGGCGTGCCAGCCCCATATGGTGCTAAATCAGGAAAGTTGCCCTTTCCACCCTGATAAGAAGGCTGGGTGTAGCGTGGCCGAGTGCTCCAGATGCACGTTCAGCTCCTGCATTGGCCACTGACTCTTCCGGTGCTTGCAATAGGAAGAGCAGGAGCTATTTGGAGGCTTGAGGTGAAGTGTTACTGGGACGTTAAATATAGATGATTGACGAGTGTAGCTGACATGGGATACGTTTGGCTGACAGCGAGGCTGGCAGCAGAGGAAAGGAGTAGCCTTGGTTTCTTCAGTGGAAGCTTTCTGTGTGACTGTCCTTGTTAACACAGTGGGGCTGACTGGTGGCAGTGGGAAGAACAGCAAAGGGTAGCCCAGGTGATGTCTTGGCCTGGTTGTGATATGAGTGGAGCTGAAGCTTTAATAAACCTAAGACATCTTAATAATGCAGTGAAGAGAACCTTTCGGGTAAACCTGCTTTATGCAGGGAGATGCAAAGGGCTCCTATTGAGTGATGCCTCCTGCTGCCTGCCAGCTGGAGCTCCCGGCCCTATAGCAAGGAAGCAGTACAACCACTTTCTCTAGAATATACATGGCTAGGCAGGAAAAGCCTGTCAGATCAGCCCTGCTTATGCAACCAACACCCACAGCTGTGTGTTGAGTACTGTTTTTATTTTCATTGTTTTTCTCACAGTGGCGGTTTTCAGTGGACACCAGAATTCTACCTTTTACATCAAATCCAGTATTAGCCCAGATGACCAGTTCCTGGTTAGTGGCTCAAGTGACTGCAACGCGTACATCTGGAAGGTGAGACATTTGGGAGAAACCCAAGTGTGTAGCCTCAGGCTGGCTGCCCAGATCTGCTCAGCTCTTTGGTTTCATTTGCTTTTCATGTTCACACAGGGCACTCCCAGCCATCACTCCTGCTTAATGCGGTGCAGGGTTAGATCCTGGCATGTTGTGCCCAGAGTGTGCTGTCAAAGCTAGATCTAACTATTTAATGTAAAATAGAGCTAGCCTCCTGCCATCAATATGTCTCTCATCACTGCTGGTTATTGCAAGTTGCTGATTGTAATCTGGTTTTAATGGGCAGTACAATCTTCTTTCAATCCTGTTGATTTAGGTGGCAATGGCAAGTAGACAGTTCTAGATTCATATTTACAATGGAGTATGTTAGAAAAAACTTAAATTTTAAGTATTTAAAGGACACTCTTTTTCTCCTTCCTTTTTCTAACTCTTGCTTCAGACTTAACTTTTTTCATACTAAATTTACAGTAGTCAAAGCCTTTGTATTATAGCAAGAGCTCAGCCAGAGCCTTCAGCAAAATTCCGAAGCACTGTCTGACAGCTGAGAGGCTTAGTCACTTGGCATCTTGCACTGACGTGTAGGAAATGCAAATGTCACTAAGTTAATAGCAGGGACCTCAGAATAAGGCATGCTTCAAGTTCTGTTCTGCATAGTCTACAGCCATTCGGCAATAAAGTGGACTTCTTATCTCAAGTAGAATAAACAGAAGTCACAGGTGACTGCTTATTTCAGGTTTAGGGTAATTCCAGGAAATGCTGACTTGGTTATTCCTTTCATGATGCGTTTGAAAGTACAATACAAAGCTCTGAGGGCAGTGAATCTCCCTACCCTGATTGTGGTTTGAGCATATAGTCCCTTTGTTTCTGAGAATGCTTCTTGTAAGCAGCTAGGTTGCTTACTCAGAAGGAGCAGAGTGCAGCAACATGGCCAGTCCCACATCAGGCAGTGTAATTTTAGCCTTTCTCACTTCAGTGTGTGTTCAGCAAAAATACCTATGCAAACTTGGGCTGTGCATTCTGCACTCACGTGTTTTGTCACTTTTGTGGAAAGCAGGCTGGAACTGGGTCAAGAGCATTCAAGGACACTGTACCATCTCAAAGTTTAAGCAAATACATTTAAATGCATTTGCTTCATATGAATTTTCTATTTCTATCATGTATGGGGTGACAGATCATATTGAATATTTATTAAGTAAACCACCAGATAATCACTTTTAATTCCATAGTCATGTTAGGAATTGGGACGTTCAACAAAACTCAGTCTATTTTTCTGATCTGCCATATTCAAAGCCTTTTCAATTTGTTTTAAGTGTTGGCAGATTTTAGTGACACTGGAACACATGTACATTCTCTGGGATGAGGATTTACTATGCACTGAAAATACATGCTTAGATATTTCACAAGTAATTAGCAGGTAATGTTGGAAAGAACTCAAAGAAGAGTGCTAACTTTCCATATCCAGAGAAGCATGAAAGGCAGACTAAGTCCATGCTGAGGAAAGAAAAACAAAACTAGACATTGTCTATCCAGATTATTTCTTTGAGGAACTTTGTAAGCAATGTCAATTTGCACTTGGGTCAGCAATTCCCAAGGAATACTGTGGCTAGAAGGTATTGCTGACGAGGATACTGTTTCTGTTTGCTTTGACATATAACATCACTTTCAGACAATAAAAGCTCACTTTATTATGTTGGTTGTTTTAATTACTACTCTGTTGATTAATGAACTGGCTCTTAAACAACTCTAAGACTGTAAAAGCCTGGGAGCAGAGAAGTTATTCTCTGTAAAATGGTACCTAAATGAGCTACCTCCCTGGTAATTAAAACAAGCTTTATAGACTTGGACTTCCGTAGTCCCATTATCCTCTGAATCCTCTGATGATCCTCTTAGAATCATAGAATCTCTTTTTGCAGAATCCTCCATTCCTTAGAAAGCAAGGCTAAAAATGAAGGTTTCTGAACTCTAAATACTTTGGCATCCCAAGGACATAAGGAAATACAAAGGTCTTCCTAATGCATTTTTTTTCTAGCACCCAACGATGGGTGGTGTCATTTAGCCTTCGCCTCCCTCATATTCTAATGAACACACCATCCTATGGTTCACAAAATGGCAAGTTGGGTGTAACTGGTTTAATTTATAGTAATGCAGTGTAACATCAACATGGCCCAGCTGGAGGGGTTCTCTTCCTCTGCTTTCCTTTCAGCAGTCAGTGACTACTAAACTGTTATGTGTGCAGTGCAACACTGCTGTTAAATATAAACAAAGGTGTTCTCTGCACCTCTGTCACTTATTCCCTAAATGGGGATTTAGTTTCTATGGCATTACATGTTTTGTCATACGGGAATGCTCTGAACAAGGCAGTTAGTGATATTTAATCAGTGATTGCCTCTGCAATGCCAGGAGAAAGAAAACATGGCCAGTTATGAAGAACCTGTTTATATCAGTTTATAACAAGTTGAAGATGCAGAAGCTGGATATTCAATTACAGTTATGCAGGTTGTTGTAGGAGGGGTTCCACAAGAAAAAACGTGTGTAAATCAGGAGCCTTCCCTGATGTTTTGCATCTCTCTTTGAAACCTGTATGTAACATCTACTCTTTTTCCCACACAGTAAAGGATCTGTTCATTCACTTAGTCATGTATGCAAATCCCCCTTATAAATCCCCCATATAATGTCACGTTGAAAATGGTGACTCATAGATCTGGAACGGATTCTCTGCTGAAAGCATGCTTAACTTCTGCATATAATCTGCATGCGTGCGTGTGTATTTTCTTCCGTGTGCTACCTAATGCTTGAGCTTCAGTTGTATCTGTCACTCACACAAGCTGTAATTGAAGAGTAATGATAAGAATAAAGATTAGCAATAATAATGAAAAAGATTTCTATGAAGGGTAAAAGAGAAAAGAACCCAAGTTTAATGAGCACGTGTGCTTTAGAGAACTTTTTAATCAACTCTTAGAGGCTCTCTGGCTCCTTTGATTGGCAGCCACCAGTTCTGAAGTCAGTAAATATTCATATATTGGACTTCATTGTTGTTGTTCTTTATTTTTAAACCATTTGTTTTAGGGTTGTTTTTAAATAGTAGCTGAATATATTTACCTACTCTCATTCAGAGTGTGATCTTCCCAAACTTTTAAGCATCTTACCTAGCAGAGACAGATACTACTTCACACAGTGTGCTGTGCTGGCAGCTCTGGCAGAAATCCCATGTGCAGCAGGAATTAAACAAGTGTTTCCAGGCAAGTCAGTGCATCTCATTACTGACCAGCTGCTTCACCTTTAGCTGTAGAATGTGAACTGATCCTTAGAGCCCTGTAAGTCCTTATCTCTCAGAAGAAATTGTCAACAGTATGCAATGTGGGGATGTGTTTTGAGAAAGGAGTGTTAGGATATCTCTGCTAGTCCATGAAGCGCTGAAGTGAAACTATGGACTTGTTCTACATGGGCTACTGAACAGCTGTCATGGAGTAGAGATCCTTGTTAACACCATCCCTTTGAAAGTGTTCCCTTGCTTTAAGGCTTTGAGGCATTCAGTCTTACAGAGAATCTTGCCTTTGTACAGTTGCAGAGCTGTGGTGTCTCCCAAGAGGGTATGATACCTCTCTAGGCAGCCAGTGCCAGAAAGAAGTCCTTGAAGTTAGGAATAGGGATGGAGGTCTGGGTTTGCCTCTCAGCTGCAATGGACTGTGACTGTAGGCAGAAGGCAATTCAATTTATCATTTGTGGCGCTGAGGGACGTGGTTTAGTGGGCACGGTGGTGATGGGTTGATGGTTAGACTGGATGATCTTTGTGGTCTTTTCCAACCTTAATGATTCTATGATTCTGTGATCTGTCTTGTATGCCTCACAGGTGGATTGTGAAGGTCTTTCTTAGTGGTGTGTGGTCTTTTGATTTTGTACTTATTTTTCTATGGAATTTCAAAGGTTTCTGAACCCACCCTGCCTCCACGAATCCTTGTTGGCCACTCTCAAGAGGTTACCTCCATTGCTTGGTGTCCTTCAGACTTCACTAAGGTAAGTGGAAAACTTTCTTCACTGTGAAACAATAGATGTGCTATGGCAACATTTGCTTTTCAAAATTACAGCAATATTAGTTTATTTGGGAGGAAGTTCTTAGTTAATAATTTCCAAACATGCTCACTTTTTAGGGCAGTGAACCAAACTTGTTACATGAATATATCAGAAGGTCTTCATTATTCTTTAATAATTTGGGCTATTTTATAAGACCTAGCAAATTGTAAATGAACAAAGACTTCTGATTAGAGCTTGTTTTACTACCTGTGAGAGGCAAAGTTGTAAACATTTCATTGAATCTTTCAAAATCTGAAAGCTTGCTTTGTGGTTCCATACATAGCTGCCTGACCACTGATACATCTACCAGTCTGGTACAGAGCGGTAAGATGCATGCCCATCAGAAATCACGTAGACTCTTCCTTCATGACTGTTCTCATTCTCAGAACTGTTTTCCTAACAAATACTTGTATATACATCCAAAAATTCATAGTGAAATTGTCAGTAATAATACTCCAAGTATCATTAAAAGGAAGGGTATTGCAGGAGGATGTTGGTTTAAATGATTGATCTAGATCAAAATGAGAAATAATCCTAATTAATCCTAGACAGTGCCCTAATAATAGTTCCTTGCACTTCAGTGCTATTAAGCAAATCGGACACTTTGCCCAGTTTTCACTACAGCACCAGGTCTTCAGAAAAGCTTTGCGCAATGTAGGAGAGTGGGAGTCTTGCAGGCAAACAAGGATAATTGTATTAGCTATGTAGAATGCACAATAGTACGTGAACTGGCATTTTAGATGAAGTCTGTTGTCTGTGTGACCTAAGGTCCTGATCGTGGTTTGGAAATGCGGACCAATACAGCCTTTAAAATATATACTAACACAGATAAAAATTAGTTAGTCACAGTACAGATCATGAGATGTGAAGAAAGTGAAGACACTGTGCTAAGAAAGGTCAAGAAGCTGCTTTGAGTGATTTGAGAGGCCAGGTTGCTTTCTGTGAGCGTAATATTGGTATCACAGAGGTCACAGTAGAGGTACTTTCCTATCCAAGATTACTGTGATCTTCAGCCACAGCATTTCCTTCTTGCTGTTGATTCCCATGTGAGTCACCAGATAACCTGTCCAAAGAGAGCTGTACAAGAGTAGATTAGATGCTACCTCTTGTTTGAAATAGATTGTATGGATCATTTTGGAACACATGAAGCCACAGCAAGAATCTAGGCGAATGTTTCCAGCAGGGATGGTTTCTCTGCCAGATACTGCTGACATCTGAGTCGGTAGAGATAGCGCCTAAGGCTAATGCAACAGCTTTCCAATGTCACCTTCTCTATGTGTTGCGAAAGTTTGTCCCCAGGCAGAAAAGGTCCTGAATAACAGAGAGACAGAGATGCAGGTGCAAGAAGCAGTATGGCTACTTTTAGCTACTGAGCAATGGAAATTGCAAAACATGCATTGGCCCTTCCTGAGTAGGCTGTTCTCTGTTATAGAGCTGTATAAGGCTTATGGTTACTGGTGACTGGAATTTCCCTATAAGATGTGATTTCCCCTTCAAAGCAAACACTTGTTTGTGGTATAGCAGTGGAATAGAGTTGGGTTGTTCTGTTTGTTTAGCGGGCAAATGTTGGCATGGTGTGCTGGGTGTAGCTGTCCTAGCTCATTTGGCCTGTGACCCACAGAATGTGCCTTGGCCATTCCACAAATGCATTTATGTTGTAGATTGCCACATGCTCTGATGACAACACCGTAAGGATCTGGCGCCTACAACATTGTCCTGAGGAGGAAAAGTCAGTGTCCAACAAAGCCAAGTTGGTGGGCTGGGTCACACAGAAGAAATCAGAAGAACAAAGTAGAGCAGGTAAGGCCCCTGTGATATCTTGCTCTGCAGCATGGCTTCTGAAATTTGGCTGCTCACCAGCGAAATCCTTTGGCTTGTTCTAGTCTTCTATTTTTTCATATTAGGCAATAGTTCATAAAGCCAGCCAAACACTTCTACTTGTAAATACTTCTACTACCACCAGGATGAGCTAGCTGAAATAGCTTACAGTATGCTGAAGTCTGCATGACCAGCTCGCAAAGTAAATATTTATTAATATAACTTGTCAGGCAGCCAGGTCTTCAGTGGGCATCAGCGGTGTTTGATAATTGGACGGCCAAAGGAGATGTCATGTGTGCATGGACTTCTTCAGCCAGTGGAGCTGGAAGCCAGAATCACCTGCTTCACAGTTGCATTCTTACAGCTCCAGCTAAAAATGATTTGATCGTTAGCTGTAGCAGCAAGTCATATTTTTTCATATCGAATGGTAACTGAGAGAAGTAAGATCATGTTCTTTTTCCAGTTTAATATTTTACCCTGTAAAGGGCTGATGGCACAGCATGGGAACTCTGAATTTTTTCCTCCTGCCCAGTTGTGGAACTGTGGACCGCATTCTTTGCTGCTGCTATTGATTTTATGTCTCACTGTAACTGACTGTGCATGCAGACAAATGGCAGTTAGTGCAAATACTTCAAAAATGCGTGTAAACTATCACAATGTGATCTTAATATTCCAAAATTGATAAATCATGTCCATCAATTCAGATGCATTAGTTTTCTACACAGCCTAGGTGATCAGACAAACCATCCAGCATGTTCTCACAGCTAGCAGGCAGATCTCGGCTCTGCCACGCTTAGGAATGTCTAAGGTTGGTCAAGATCATGATAATGCATCTAAAGAACTGCCAGTGGGAAAATTCAGCTAGATGTCTGTAGTGAAGCCTTTGTTTGTGAATTGCTGCTGGAAAACAGGAGCAGCTCACTGGGCAGTACCCCAGAGAAAAGAAAGGAATCCTGCATTGTAGTGTTGCTTTGACTTGCCTGAAACTTGCATTTTGTTGCAGTAGGGTAGGTGAGAGGCGAATAACCCTGACAAAGAGAAATAAGAAGAGCTTCTCTGTAGTGTGACTTTGAAATTTGTAATACAATAGCTTTCCAGCAGCTGTAGATGTGAGTTCCTCTATTCTACCTATCTTTTCTAGCCACTCTCTGAATGAATTTCACTTTGGCTAACACAAATAAAGGCTGAAGGTCTCCAGATCCCACTAATTGGATAATATTACATCTAACCTTTTGCCAGTAAGTAACAGTCTTGCAGGAAGTTTGCAAGACAATAGCAGGGAGAGTGCCAACTCTGCTCTGTAGGTGGTATATGGTTTGTGTGCGCATTCACATTGCTTCAGAGGGGGCTAAGTACACTTTGTGTATTAATTTCTGCAAAAGAGAAGTAAATGTGAGTCTAGCGTAGAAGTCTGAAATCTGAAGTGGTTTGTATGCTAAAACTTTACAAGTCAGCTTTGGCAATTATAGTAGAAAAATAGCTAATTTCTCCTGATTCTTGGTGCATTACAGCAACACAGGAGGGAAAAGGAAGTACACAGACACTGCAAACACAACGGCAGGCTTCCTGCTGACCTTGGCTCTTGAACACAAAGCACGTGCTGTTAGAATATAGGAGTTATCTGCAGAGACTGATTCAGAGCTGACAACTAAGTAGTATTTCAGACCTACTGGGATGAGATCTAGGTAGTTTTCCAGCCATTTGTGTGAAATGAATTGTGAGGCTGAGGATGTGCATTAACTGTTGGCCTATATTATGAAGTATAGGAAGCAGAGTTTTGTTTTCTTTGGAAACTGATTCTCTTGTTTCCCTAATTTGCAGTACTTTCTCTGTGCTTTTGTGTAACCAAATTTCTGGAGCAGGCCTGCACGTGGAAAATTCATGACTCTTAAATCTGGAGATTCATAATACCATTCTAGAGAATTTGCAGCAGAGAAGGTGGGAAATATCTGCATTGGTGTTATGCAGCTTGACTGCAGATATTTACAGTATGCAGAAGCACGCAGTGCTACATGGCGTGGCAGAATGAAGGGAGACAGCTTGAGACTGGCTCAGAAGAAGCCCGAATAATGTATGCAGTTACAAAGAAGTGTCATGTTCATCTTCCTTCTTTTAAGTTTGGGGATGTAACTAGTTTGAATTTTGCCCCTCCAGCTCTCATAACAGCTTTTTCTGTTATCCAGGGTCTCCACAGTGTGGCATTCACACTGGTATGGGATTGAGAGTGCTCAAACCCAGCTGGTCATGCCACATTTCTGCTGTACGGATTTGTAGATGGTCATTAGAGTATGAGAACTGCTGAGCTTGCTTTTTTCTTTTACCTCTAGGAGCTTAATTTTGAAAATGCATTGGGTCCCCCAACTGAGATATTATTGTTCTGTAAGTGCTCATTAAAGTAAAGATTAAGGGACCCAATCTTGGCAGTGATTTTCTCTTAGTCCAAGTTGAATTATTATGAAGTAGCACATTTTGTCTGGAAAGGAGCCTTTAATTCTCTATGTGCTTTAAGATGATTTATAGTGGGATCCATTAATGCGGTGTCATATTCCTTTTTCTCTCATGCACTTTTTCTCTCTTTATTTTAAAGGGCTAGATAATGTAATAAAAGGAAGGATCAAAAGAGGTTTATTATGGCATCAAAGAGTCATGTAGGTGTTCACTTGACATGTTATTTGTGAGACAGCCCAACATCCTAAAGAAAATGGCAGGTTATTCACACTAGATTTCTCATTGTCCTAATGAAATACTTTACAGCAGCTAATGTTGAAAATTAGGAGTTCAGCTTAAGCCTTTGGAAAACAGAAAACAGTCAGAGCTCTTGTGCTCAGGAGTAGAAATGCTTGGAGTCATTAATACACTATCCTACTTAATTGCATCTCCCCAAGTTAGATGAACAAGAAAGCAGGCATCTGAGAGACCTGTTGATATGTCTCTGTTGGAGGGTTCCATAATTAAAATAATTATCTAATATTGCTGCAGACAGATCTTTGCTATATATGATTCCCACTGTTAAGGTCCTCGGTGAGGTCTTAGGTGTACAGCTACCTATGACAACTGTTTTAATAAGCTGGGTTTTCAGAAGCTTCTGCTTTAAAAGGAGGGGATTTTAACAGCTTGACTAGTGAGCTCAAATGCCATTGTGATGTATTTGTTTGGGGATCACTTGTTTTAAAGAAGCCCAGTGACAGATTTTTATTTTTGTGGGAATTTCGGTTTTCTTGCTGGGGAGGTGAAGAATTTCCCACATGTTATTGGGTGTGGTAAATAACTACCATCCGTGTCCTAATATAGCACTGCAGAAAATACTCCATCAAAAAGGCAAGAAGGTGAAAGTATATACTTTCCCATTCTCATTTTTTTCAATCTTAAAAAATTGCAATTATTAACATTTGACTAGGAGTATTGTTCATATGGTATGGCTTGCAGAATAAAGCTTTCCTGATGTAATTAGCTATGGGACCTGCTTACAATACCTTTGTCCCTTCATTCAATCATGAAACTGTTAAAGATTGGGCAGATGGGCTGACCAGCTGCAGATAGAGAGCCAACCTTGTTTTCAGGCAGCTTCCCAAAACAGAGCAGTCTGGACTGAGCTATTGCAAAGCTGCCAGCAAGGCTAGATAACTTAGAAGATTCAGTATCTGTTTTTTCTATCCATTACTCCCTCAACTGCAGCTTAAGTAAAGATTCTAGTCATAGAAGGAATAAAAGTCAGACATTAAACCAATGTACTGTGTTATACTTAGACAAGTGATACAGGATTCTAAGGAGGACTTGTGTCAGTTTAACTAATAAAAGAAACATCCATGCAATCTAATTCAGCAAGGTATATCTGAGAATCGGGGCCAGCACTGAATTAATCTCCTAGCTGGGACAGGTATTTATGATAGAGCTGTCTTTAATCTGCTGCTCTGTGTTCCTCATTAGACTGCTTATTTTTGCTCCATTAGGACGTTCAGCCAGCCCACAGAATACTCCTGCCAAGGCCTTCTCAGTGGGCAACCTGTGTGCTTCCTCACCACGTCCAGCTGCCTGTGCTCCCAGTTATTCTGGAGACCTTCCTCTTTCTACAAACACTCCAACAGTCTCTCTCAAAACTCAAATGGCCACAGTCTGTACACCAGCAAAGCTGAGTGGAGCCAGCCCACGTGCTTCTGCCAGACTGGTGCCTTCCTCCAAAATGTCCATTAAACACTGGATCGCCAGGACTCCATGCTCTTCCCCAGAAGTAGGGAAAAAGACACCTTCTCCTAGAAAAGCCCTGGCAGAAGTCACACAAAGTCTCTTGGAAACACCTATCACTCCTAAAGCACAATACTCACAGGCTGAAAAGCGTGCAAAGAGAAGGCTGGACTGCAGCAAGGAAGATGAAGCAGGGCAGAAGTGTCTGCAGGCCTGTAGCTGTGTGACCGAACTGGACCATGTGGCTAAGAAGTCCAAGCTAAATTTATGTCACTTGGCTGCAGGCCAAAGAGCTTGTGATGAGGGCTCTCTAAGTCTGGCTGACTTGGATAATGAAGACTCGAGCCCAAAAGAGCTTTCTTTTCCTGGAAGCCTTGTTAATCCATCCGGCACGCAAACTCCCCCTCTTGTTTTGCAGTCTCCCTGTGAGAGAGACTCAGATGTAGTAGATAAAGAGAATAGTTCACCAGAAAGAAAAAACTGGCTGTCTGCTCTGGGAGAGAAGCTACGGACTGGCAAAGCTGGCAGCCCCCCATCGTCTTACAACACCAGCACAAAACGTCAAGAGGCTGCTGTAGTGACCACCTCACCAAAAGCTGTAAGTAGGATGATCAGGGACAGTGATAATGAAAGAAGTTATCCCTAGCTATCACTGTCCCCTTTCTACACATAGTCAGATCCCTCTTACTCAAACATTTGGAGAATTGTCTGTTCTCTTTGATTATGGACAAGAGAGATGATTTCTCACCTAATAATCTAGGTATATTAATGCTGCAATATATTAATCCCCTCCATGCAGGAGGAGAATTCTTAGGATGGTCTTGTACCTCCTTTGAAAAGGACTTAGAGCACACAGGAAGTAAGAAATCCTCATAGTTCCCAGCTGGATGTTTGAAGGATGTGGCTGTCTTCTGAAATACAGCTCTTCTCTGAGAAGCACAATAATGACAGCAGATCCTGGCAGATCTACTGTTTCATGTCACATCTGCATGTTTATATTACCGAAAAGCCACTTTAGCACTGGAAGAAAGAGTTAAATTTTATTCTATCCCAAGCAGCAAAACAGTTTTTTACCCATGTTAAAACCATGAGCTAGATAATGCCTCCAGTTCTTTCTACTGAAAACTAACAGAAAACAGGAATTGCAGAAGAGTCAGAGGGTGGGACTTGACCTACATAATCTTAGTTTTGATATACAAGAAACCTGTCACTGAGCTCATCCTAGGATCTGAACAATAAGCTCATAAAGCAGCTACAAAAGTTGGCACAAGGACTTGAGGATGTAACACACATACTGAGAAATTGCATATTTAAACTAAACTCTGAAACTGGGCTCTAGGTCCTAAAACACCTTTGACTGAATATTATTTCAGTATTTTCCAACTAAGTTTCCAATTGTCATATTTTCATTATGCTTTCAAGTGAATATTTGATCCTAGAAGTTGTTGCCATGTTTAAGGCTTATTTTGCTGAAATATCTCATGTTTCCTTAGCACTTCTACAAGGTGTGAAGTGTGCAAACCACCACACCTTGGGTTACAGCAGTTGAACTCTTCATCTTGTAGTGGTACCAAGAAAACCTGAAAGTGCTTCTGATTTACGGTGTACCTGCTTAAACATAAGACAAAGATTTGCCCTGGAGAGTGATTACCATACAAAAATTCTTTCTCCCACATAGTATATTCTAGCTCAAATTTTGGGATGCCAGTGGCCTCTGTTGTGCCTGAAGCTTCTCAACATGCCCAGCAGCACTGCTCGATCCACTGCATCTCAGAGATCCACAGCCTTCATATCTGTAGTAGGGAAGATAGAGCTGCAGTCAGACAAACCCAGTTTTTAGAGAGTGTTTCCTGTAGGTAGTAAGCTTCTTATCTGTGGGAGAAACAGATTACAGTAAAGAACCTTTCATTTACTCTTATTTAAGAAGCAAAACAAACTGGAGCAGTGATGGAGGGGAGACTTTAAGAATTACGCAGCATACAAACTGTTAACTCAGAAACATTTCTTGTTGTTTTTGTTCTTTTTTTATAGGCTATAACCACTTCAGTTTCCATGAGGAAGATCTGCACATACTTCCACAGAAAGCCACAGAATTGACTGAAGAGGTGTGCAGCTGTTGCACCTGATGATGTTGGATGTTGACACTGTGGTACTGAGACCAGATTTAGCACTGCTGATAGAGCAATATGCCAGCATTACACAGTTTGTTGTTGGACATTGGTAAACTCTTCTGTTTTAAACCCTAATAATACTTGAAATCATCAGAGCATGGAAGATTAGTATGATACATACAGAATCCTGCTCTTGTATTCATGTCAGGTAATGGATCGTTTTGATAGAAAGAACAGTACTTTTTACTTGACAAATGTTATAAAGAGAGCAACTGTATATTGCTGACAGGCACATGAAGCTTATCCTTCAATGTTACTAGTCTGCCACTGAAACTTTTTTTATTTAAGAATACTGTGTGAGGCATTGTGCCCTCTAGAAAACCAAATGTTGCATGTCCAAAAGCCCATTCGGGAGAAAGAGCTGAACTACTTTGTGCTGAATGGCATTTCCAGTTAGTCTTCCTCCTACAGCACCAACTATTCAATTCCAGCAAGGAGGCTTTGAGTATATAAATACAAAAGAATTTTAAATGCCCTTGTGTCCATCTCCATTCAGTGGCACAACTGGTGATTTTAGTCTAAAAGAAGAGAGTGTATAATCGAGTACTTAATGCCTTTACTTTTCTTGCCATTCTTTCTTAAAGGCTGAAAACTTCAGTAATTACCAAAATAGTTGGCTTTTGGACCATCAGCACTAGAGCTGTAGAGGCCAACAGCTTGTCACTTCTCTGAAATAAAATATTCGCAAGGTGTGTTACAAAAATTATTGCCAAACAGCATTCCTTAACAACTGGTTGCTCGGTGACTTTTTACAGATTCAGCCTGAAGCAAAGGCATTAATAACTGCTTGTAAAATACCTTTATGACACTTTTATAATACGGTATTTATTAAATAATAGCTTGTAAATGGGGGGCCACTTCACATTTTAGAAAGCACTTCACAAAGTATACAGATTAATATTTTATGTGCTTTGCCATCTCAAAGTCATCACCGGTACTGATAGAACAACATCACTAGCTGAAATAAGTTCACTGGCCGGCTGGCTAATGATACTGACTCCAAGGTCATTGTTTCCACAGGGGTAGCTTGTAGAAGATCTGTATCTTAGATTTGAGCATTTACTTTATCTTTTGGTATGATGGTTTCTATAAACTTAAAAAATAAATTAAAAATTACAATCCCAATTAAGTCTTCTTACTGCAAAACTGCTGAGGTATTTAAAGGGAATGTGTTCCAACTAACCCGTGTTTTCTGACTGAAGTTTACCCACTTATTTTACAGCATTGAAAAGTGCAGTAGCTGAAAGGATTTAAATGCTGGCTTGTTTTATTTTATTTGTTTTATTTGCTGTGGATTGTATTTTGCAAGGAAATAAATGACATGAAAGAAACTGGCTTTTGTAAAAGTTCTCTCACAGCTACAAAGCAAAAGTAAATGGGTAAAAAAAACAAACACTAGTCATCATCAAGCTGCAGCTTTTAGTAAGAGCACTTGCTGTGTATAAGGACCAGGAAAACTTCCTCTTGTTAACTAAATTACAAGCCATTCCTGTATAAGCTTTGAGGAGATGATTATTAAGTTAGAAGAAAGCAGGAAAGAGAGTGTTGTTATTTAGACACTTTTATAGTTCTTAATTTAAAAAAAAAAGTTTTTTAAACTGATGATCTGAATAAATAATCACCTGACTAAAACAAGAATAAAAAATTCTGTTAGCTTAATATTAACATACTTTGTGTAGATGGAAGTAGCAAAGAAATATAACAAAGGCAACCTAGGAGGTTTGCGATTTAATTCTGTCTTAATTACAATTAATCAGAGAAACTGTTTAGCTTGCCTACAGCCAGTTTTTTGTGCAGGATTTTTCTATTCAGCTTGCAAATAACTTGTTGCAGAATAAGCAGATGTGGACCCTCTCAAAGTATTTGAGGGTTTTGTCAGCCATTTCAACAACGATAGGGTTTTATGTTCGCCATATCTTTCACAATATTTTCCTCTGGCAGAAAAGTTCTACACCCCAAATGTTATCTCTTGTATATTGTAAACAGCTGCCTAGTGATGATTTACGCTGATGGTGTACTTTTTATAAATGAAAATCTTAACAGGGAATGTGAGAATTTTTCCTTTTAAATAGTACCTATTTAGTGGAGCAATTTGTTTTGTGGATCATCAGCTGTAATTTCTTTCTCCTTAAACTTGCCAGCCTGTTTCAGAGCCAAAAGAAGTAAAATAACTGAAGTTCACATTCTTCTGTGTCAAAGCGTCTTGATCTCAATGTGATGAAATAATGACTGCAGGAGCACAGAAGAATAATCACATTTACAGATCACATTTCAGGTGATTTAAGGTAAGCAGTGCTCTCCCTGAGACACTTGTCAAAGTAAGTAGCGAGGGCTATGAGCTGTTGTATTGAGCTAGCAAGCCATATCTCTAAATTATCTTTCTGAAAGTTTGATTAAAAACTCTACTCCATGGTTGAGAGGGGTGTCCCAAACCCTATATATATGAAGGTCTTGTCTTACTCATCTTGCAGGTTTTTCCAGGGACTAAAAATACAGCAAGATTATGACAGGAAGACCTATACCCCAGGCTAGTGCTGGTAGTTAGACTTAGATATAAATTCAGGAAAGGGTTATGCATCACAAAGTTCAAATACCCTGTTACATTAACTTCAACATAATGTCTTTAACTCTGCTTAAGTTACAGCATTTCTTAGTTCTCTCTTGAGTTAAAGATAACGGGTGAACACGGGTCCATTACACCCGTACATAAATTATTCTAGAGGTGAAATACTCACTGTGAAAAGGTTCTGATTTGCATTTTGAATTTGTTTGTCTTTCAGTTATTACCTCAGACTTTTTATTTATTTATTTAAGTTAAAGATATTTCTGCTACTATAGGCCTTTTATCCAATATGTAAGAAATCCAGATATAAGACTGAATTATCTCTTGGTCTCTTTAATGAGCTTAACAGATTCCACATACACAAGATCAAAATATTTCCGAAGTCTAAGCAAAATATTGAAGGGAGCACTCCATTCCTTCATACCAAAGTACCACTGTAGTTGTTCTACCAGTATTAACACAAAGCCACTGTCTTTCATTCACCTTGAGGACTCAGCTTTATGTTGTACTTCTCCCCTCTTGTCTAAAGAAGAAAGACTGAATTGTTTGGTAAAATATCCTTAAAAATCCACTTCTGTAACCATGCCTGGATTTTTTATTTGGACCATACATTTCATAACTCCCTGGTTGCTCTGCAAATGTGTTCCCATGTGCTGTTGAGAGTACAGCAGAAGAGTTGGACTCACAAATCCAAGCAGCAAATACAAAGCTCACTGAGTAAAGCTGGTCGTTTTCATATCAACTTACCTGTAACTAGTGAAATACAGTATGCTTTTGTCTGCTTGGGGTTTCATCCTTCTATCTGACACTATTAGGATAAAATGTCTGTTCATTATTCTATTTCTGCTCTTGCAAAAGGCAGAAGTATTTAATTAAGAAGTATTACTGTTTAAGTATTAAAACAAACAAACAAAAACTTAAAATATGCTGTAGGCCAGTTATAGCATATACTGAAGCACAAGCAAAGTAGGCTGTGCTGACAAGAGCTTATAAAATACTGTCATAGTGTATTAGTGAATTATTAAGTGTCACCATTTCTTTTGTTCTGCTAATTTTCATGAATTTACTGGTGGAGGAGGTGACAGTGTGTGAGATTAAGGAATCTATTGGATTCTTGAAAACGTGACTGAAATAAATGAAATGAGTCTTGATTTGCTTGTATAAGCTCTGATTTGCGGTAGGTAGTTGATGGCAAGGTGGTCATGTGAAAACAGAGTGTTGCATTACTAGAAATTGGTTGTTTGTACATATGCAATTCTAAGAAGTGGGACTGCAATGATAAACAGAATGCTGACACTGGCAGAATTGAGGAGAGGAAAAATTACTCCATGTAAAAACAAAATTGAAAGAACAAAGTACATTGCATAAGAGGTGCCATTGGCAGGAGAAACAGCTTCACGTGCTTGTTGGGTACATATAAGAAAGATTAGGGCCTGAGGCCCACTCTGTGCCTCCTTATTAGGCATATCCACATCCTCCAGTTTCTTTCCTCTGCACATGGGGACAGTTGTCCACACTTTCCAGCCCACTCTGACTAAGTGAATGCAATCTAGAAGGCTGCTGTGGGTTCCCCATCCCTGGAGGCACTCAGAGCCAGGTTGGATGGGTCCCTGGACAGCCTTTACAGGGGGGGGCAGCCCTGCCCATGGCAGGGAGTTAGGACTGGTGGGCTTTAAGGTCCTTTCCAAACCATTCTGTGATTCTGTGGTGAGAAACAGCTGGGAAATACATGAAAGTGACTTTTCAGCTGTTCTCTGAGTAACTGATCACATGTGTGGCTATTAGTGGGCCCCCTTTAGCCTGCAGCTGAGGGAGCAGCTGATGGTGCCCTTTGGCAGCCTCCTCACCTTGTCTCACTTCTGGACTGGCACAAAATTGGACTCTGTTTTCCCACTTCTCTTGGGCCTTTCATAGTGTGGGCTGTGTTCCCTCACCTAAGTAGGCTTAAGCAGACAGCAAGGCACCTAACTGGGTGTTATTTTGGCACAGTGTCCAGTCTTGATGGGCCTTTTCTGCACACACAGCACAGGTAGACAACCAAATGGCTCTTCACCTTTGTTTTCTCAGGTATCTGCTCTCCCACCTGCTCCAGCAGTGGGCCTTGAGTTTTGTTGCAGCAGTTTTCATAGGAACATTACAGTTGGGAAAGACCTCTAAAATCACCATATCCAACTCTCAGCCCATTATCCTCATGCCTGTTGACTATGTCCCTCAGTACCACACCTGCGTATTTCTTGAACACCTCCAGGATGATGACTTCACCATCCTGGGCAGCCTATGACAGTGCATCACCTCTATTTCTGAGAAGAAACGTTTCCTAATACCCAATCTGAATCTCCCTTGGTGCAACTTGAGGCCATTCCCTCTCATTGTTACACTGTTACCCAGGAGAAAAGGCTGATCCCCACTCACCACCACCTCCTTTTAGGCAGTTCTATAGAGCAATAATATCTGCCCTGAGCTGCCTCTTCTCCAAGCTAAGCAATCCCAGCTGCCCCTCAGGTCCTTCCCATAAAACTTGTGTTCCAGACCCTCCACAGCTTTGTTACCCTTCTCTGAACACACTCCAGGACCTCAGGATTTTGATAAGAGCCACAGGCAGGTTTCATGCCAGGCTGGTCTGTTGTCAAGTAAGATGCTGTTGGTTTATTTTCCAACTGGCCAAAGTTCCTGTTAAACTCAAGTCAGCTGTGTTTACAAATACATCATTGTGTAATATACTAAAGATTTTTCACAGTGTTTAAGCAGGGCCAAAAATCTGCAGCTGAGAAATTTCCATGTAATATGCATTAGAAAAGTGTTACCCTAAATGAGTAATGAAAATTATTTCTGCTCCAGGAAGCAAAATGATGCTGAATGAACGAGAGAAGAGGGTTTATCCTTTCACCCTTGTTCTGTGTCTCACCACAGCACAAGGCTGTGCCAGAACATGTTCCCACAACCTTTCAACCCATTCAGCACAGTCTGCAACTTTCTGACTATTTCTGTGTATTGCACTCAATGATTAAGTGCTGGGAACTGTGATAATACATCCTTTCACCAAACGCACACAACAGAATGCCATCTCAGCTGCTCCCAGACTGTTTTTCCAGTTCCTTCCTAAAAAACAGATTATCAATAGATTATCCTTCTGATCATAAGGGCGTAAACTTGGAGATGTATTGTTCCTGGCTGGGACACCATCTCTTAGTAATCAAATATTATTCTTGTTGACAGTATGATCTCTTCATCTAACTGAAGCCTGTTGCAGGCTGCCTTTGCCTATAACACAAATGAAATGGCTCCATGGCTGCAGAATAACCACCGTGAGTGTGAAGCAGGATGGCTATTTAATTGTAGAAAGCTAGAGTACACACTGCTTTCTCTAACACCCCCAGTTGTACAGTGGTATGTTAGCTTTGCTTAGCTTTCTCAGTCTCCTTACCAAATATGCTATAGCACTTCTCGTGGTTTAAGCTTGGTAGAAAAAACAATTTCTGCTGTGAAAGATTTTTCCATCACTCAGCAAGATTGGGGCACTGTGAACCCCACTAACACAGCAGAGTTACCAGTACAGGAGTTAGCATCAAACCACTGTGGTTTGCCAAATTTATTGACAGTGGAAGAAAGTTTCCTTTTCCGAGTTGAAGATCTGTAATGTAGCACAAATACATCATCAGAACCAGTCCTGTAATGCTGGCTGACAGCAGTCAAGGAGCAGCACATCCCTGTTGACTGATTGGCAGCCAACTGACAGATCACAACCTAAATCACCTCCATTTCATGTTGCACCTGGTGAAGAAAGGAAAAAAAAAAACAAAATGATACTACTACCATCAGAGTAGAGAAGTACCCAGCACAGTAGCATGGACAGGAACCAATAACATCAGGTACCAGTCATTTGGTTCTCACCTGTGCAGAAGAGCATCTTCGGTATCTTGTACACTTAAGGAGCCTTCATCCCCCGGACATGCAGGGGGGTCTTGCAGTGACGTGTAAATACAGGAGGCAAGCGGACCTTTGAGGATCTCCGGCATCAAGGAACATTTCAACATTGAGACCTGGATCAATAAATGGAGAGGAGTAATTGTAGGTAGCTAGGCTCTGGATCCTATCCTGTGCAGGTGCAGAGCCTCTACCCAGAGTCAGAACACAAGGCCGCTGGGTAGGTTTTCCATACAGGTGTTTCTAAACAGGATCAGGCCACGGAGCCACCACATTCTCAATGGGTCTCTGCAAGCCCAAGTGCTGCCTGATGGTGAATCCAAGGGGAGATGTAGTTGAGTTTCCATGCCTATCTTTTACCCTCTTTGCTTGGTGCCCCACTTGGGTATCGTCACCGTATCATCATCAACACACTAAAAACCTTTTTTCACTGGAGGGAACTACAGAGGTTGAGTTAATGAGAATAAAAATCTCAACTCTGTTTAGCTCTAGGAAAGGAAAGACTAGTGTCTTCAAGCAGAAGCCCTGGATGCTCTTCTGTAATACTTTAAAGGCAGAACTCACTGGTTAACCAAATCATCAGACAGATCAATCTGTGAAAACATTTGCTGCTCTCCATGCCCTGTGCTGCAACTCTTGCACATTGATTGTCTTCCATCACCAAAGTCCCACTGCGTAAATCAAACATTAATATGTTAGTCTCTGCAGCACCCAATCATGGCAAAAAGATACCTTAGAAGCATTTTTTCCTATTCAACTGTAAGTACTGATGAATTTTTTTTTATATTGCTACAATCAATACCCATCTTTAAAAAAGAGACACCTACCTCCCGTCCTGTGAAAGCATTTAAAGGATGGAGAAAGTAAAAAGCCCGTGTTATGGAGAGGGCAACTGATGCCAAAAAATGGGGTGCGGACGGCATCATGTGAACTCATCAGAAAAGCAGAAACACAGTAGATAAATGTTCTTGTCTTTTTCTTGTCTAATTTAAACCACAAACCATTTGTACCACAGAATCAGCAAGAAAGTGTTCTGCTGCCTTACATTTTGAATGGTATTTTACATGACCACATTTGTGTGTTTCTAAATAAAATCTTTGCAGCAGACTGCAGAAGCCAGCCTCACATTTTTTCAAAGGAAAAGTTTCACCTTTGCTGTTTCTTGCCAGTACACCTCATTTAAATTGAGCCTGGCTTTTTGACGACCGCCCAAGGAGGTTTCTCTGCAACGTGAGGAGAACTACTGCACAGGGCTCGCTTGTTCCAAAGTATGCTGGAGGGGTGCAGAGAAGTGTGTTGGCAGGGGAAAGAATACACAGTGCAACCCAAGCAAGCAGCCTGACCTCGCCAACCACAGTTCTGCTGTCCCCCGGCAGCCTTCACACAGCCGTGATGAGTGCAGGAGGATTGGAAGCACAGCTCGCAGTCCCAGGCAGCCCCACCTCAAAAAAGCAAGACAGAAAAGCCCACAGAAGAAGAAGAGATATGCTTCACTGGATTGTAGCTAACACCAACAGTTTCTTCTGCCACTTTTCTGATTTTTTTTTGGTAGGCTCTTGCATTTCTGAATCTGCTGCGTACAGCAGGAAGTTATGGTCTGTGTTTAGCCTTATCACAGATGATGAATTTTGAATGGCAAGCCTGTGAGTGAGTCACTTGCTACACCAGATAAAGCACTGTGCCAGGCACGCTCCAAGGATACCTGCAAGTGTCCACAGCGCAAGAGTCTTACGGCAAGCCCTCCTCTCCTCAGGGCTCTCTGCAGGCTGTCTTACACATCTGTGCTTGTTTCTCCTCCCTTACAATAGGGGTTGTTCCTCTCCATTTCACCCAATGCTGGAGGAGACTGCCCCTTGCCAAATGCATAACAATTGTGGAGGGAGAGGGATATCTCTGGAGACCGCTTTGCTCCAGCTGGTGGAGAGAGGAGAATGTACACTGCTCCCAAATTCAGAGTGTTAATGTAACCACAGGCTTCCTGCCTTGGAGCTGGGAATGCCAGAATATGCTCAACAGTCACCTCTCACTCTTCCTGGCACCTCATTGGGGATGATAGCGGCCCAGGGAAGGATCACTGCAAAACAGCCTGCAAATAGTAATTCATTTATTCAAGCTCTTAAGCAAAGTGAATTATGTTGCTTCAATCTCATGCTAATTTGGATACTCAAAATATCTCTTTTCATACAATCATGGAATTGTAGAAACATTAAGGTTGGAAAATACCACTAGGATCATGTAGTCTAACCATCAACCCACCTCCACCATGCCCACTAACCCATGTCACTCAATGACTCATCTCCACGGTTCCTGAACACCTCCAGGGATAGTGACTCCTCCCAGCAAGACTTTATTATCAAGAAACTTAGGCTGCTGCTGTTTCTAGCCGTTGATTTAATTTTCAGAAATCAGAAAATAATGTCATTCTATGTTTCACTATATGGGTGAAGAGTGAGACAACATATGGATGAGGAGGGAAAGCTTGTTTTCAGGATGGAAGAGGGTAAAATTCACAGGAGGAAAATCAAACACTGAGAACTGACCTTTGAAATCAGACAGATCTCACTGTACAGATGTTCTGCTGTAGTCTGCTGCGGAAGGAACTTTTAAGACTCTCGGGAAACACCAAGCCAATTACAGTCATTTCCAGTTCTCCTTACATACATCACTACATTTTTAATTATCATCCATATGTGCACCACAATGAAAGATAGTTCCTGCCCTAAGGAACTGTCAAATCTAGGCAAGGTTGATGGAATTATAATGTATTGCAGGTAAGCCACTCACACATATTAAATGTACACAATTAATCTTTAGGACATACATGCAGAATCAACTGGAAACTTGTGTGCACACAAACACCACATCTCCAAATGAGGTAGAGACAAAACCATGCACACCCTGTGCACACCAGCAATGTCTGCTGATCAGTTAGTGCTCCGCTCCTTCAGCCTCTCCCTGGGGGACCCTCAGGCCAGTGTGAAAACTGTACACAGTCTCAGGGCTGTGGAATATCTTGGTAGAGCACTGATAGTATGATCTCCAGGAGGATCCCGTAAACTCATCCCTCAGCAAGCAATAAGTGTGGGAATTGTGGCTAAATCCGCTTTCCCCCTTTCCATTGTGGTGGACTTAATGTGTTTAAAGGAGCCTAAAGAGATGCTCAGATGTTTGCAGAGATTTATCTTCTATTTTCTGTTCTAAACATAGCCTCCTTTGAAATATTGAGCCTTAAGCCAGTCCTTCAAGGCTTTAATGAGAATTTTGCCTAGGTAATAAAATGAATAATGGCTTCAGGTTTTGGCCCTGGATGAAAACAGCTGTTCTCCTTGTGACAGAAAAGAATAGTCCATCAGCATGAAGTATCTCCATGGTCACCAACACAGTAAATCATTTCAACCTTGACCACTGATCTTTCAATTGACTTGCAGTTTGAAATGGATACGAGGTCCCTAGTTAGGTAACCTTCCCAGTACAACCATTCAGCTCTGTCTTGTTGCAGCTAAGTAACTAAGGTTTGTTTTCACAACAGAGCACCTTGGAGTGAGGCAGGAGGGAAGAAGGAGGCAAAGTGCCACCCCAGGGTGCTTAATGAGGAGCAGTTCCACAGAGCTTCTGGGCTGCTGTGGGTTTGTCAGCTGAGCAATGTGGCACAGGTAGGCTCACATATGAACAGATGGGAAATGCAGCAAGAACAAAACATCTCAACTGGCCATGTTACACAGCACAGTTCCCTCACTCAGATGTTCAACAAAGTTCACTGGGCGTTATCACAGAAGACAAAAACATGTCAAAAGATGTCTTGTATTTACTTCTTTTTTCCGCATTACTGAAAGAAAAGACAAGATAAGCCATATTTCTTGTGCTATTCTTGTGTCAGTTAACTTGATTACATTCTTTAGGATCAGTCTTTAAATATTAGTGTCTCCTGTCAGTAAATTAGCCCATTTCTGTGCACAGTCCAGCATTTCAGCCAGAAAGTGTTTTGCTGCCCAAGAGAACGAAGCTGGCTTCTAAGCATAACAGAAAGAATTTATTTCTCAAAAGTGTAAATATTGTAATAGTAGCTGTTCTTAAATTGCCCCATTTGTACAGTGAGGTGCTTCTCTCTTCCTGATGCATTCCATAAAGGAAAAAGCTCTTATCCTGGATGTTACAAAACCCACTAGCATTGTGGAGCTGAGCCCCATGATGTCTGACTTCCTTTGTTGAAGGCACATCTGACATGAGAAATCCCCATGTGAGGTGATGGCGTGCTTTTTCAATCCCTTCTGAAATCTGCCTTTCTGATATCCACCCCAGGGAAGGCTGGGGGGTGGGCAGGATGGCTGTATCTCCCCACCTGAGGTGCTAAGTACTGGGAGAAGTACTGAGACAGTGTAACCAAAGCACAGTCCTGTTGCATCAAGGAATAAGCCCAGTGAGGCCTTTTGAAAGAAGGATGAAAAAATATGCATTCTGTTTTTCTTCTATACTGTTGACCACAGCTTTACACAACAGTGCAAGGAAGGAAGTGAAGAAAGCAACTTGCCATGCTGCAGCACACCAACAACTTCTTGCAGCTCCTTAGGCCCGTGAGGAGATCTTCTGAAACACACTGTGGCAGGTAAGGACAGTACAAGGTGCATCAATGGCAACACTGACCATACCACAGGGCACTTCTTCATCTCTTTAGGTCAGGCGCCACATGCAAGCATCACACCTATCAACAAATAAATATGTGATATGTAAGTGCCAAGGCTATGAAACAGGTTGCCAGAGCGGTGGTAGATGCCTGTCCCTGGAGACACTCAAGGTAAGGCTGGTCAGGGCTCTGAGCAAACTGACTGAGCTGTAGATGTCCCTGTTCACTGCAGGGGAGATGGTCTGGATGACCTTTTAGGGTCCCTTTCAACTCAAAAGACGGGTGGCCAGCAGGGACAGGAAGGTGATTGTTCCCCTCTACTCTGCTCTTGTGAGGCCCTGTCTGGAATACTGTGTCCAAGTGTGGAGCCCCCAGTACAAAAAGGACAGGGAGCTGTTGGAAAGGGTCCAGAGGAGGGCCATGAAGATGATCAGAGAACTGGAGCACCTCCTCTATGAAGACAGACTGAGGGAGCTGGGCTTGTTCAGCATGGAGAAAAGAAGGCTGCGAGGTGACCTCACTGCAGCCTTTCAGTACCTAAAGGGAGTCTACAAAAAGGAGGGGAATCAACTCTTTGAAAGGGTAGATAACAGCAGGACAAGGGGAAAGGGTTTTAAGTTGAGGGAGGGAAGATTTAGGCTGGATGTCAGGGGGAAGTTCTTTACAGAGAGAGTGGTGAGGTGCTGGAACAGGCTGCCCAGAGAGGTTGTGGATGCCCCGTCCCTGGAGGTGCTCAAGGCCAGACTGGATGGGGCCCTGGGCAGCCTGGTCTAGCATTAAATGGGGAGGTTGGTGGCCCTGCATGTGGCAGGGGGTGGAGATTCGTGATCCTTGAGGTCCCTTCCAACCCTGGCCATTCTGTGATTCTGTGATTCTGTGACTATGCTTCCATTGGGTACAAAGCAGCAATAGGCTTTGCTTGGGCGAGTGCCCAAAGTCAGAGGGGAGCTGATACACAGGTGGCACTTTCTTCACCTGTGTGCCCCCTCCTTGAGGGGGAAGAAAACAGCAGATCTCCTACAGAGCAATCCCAGTGTCACCTGTTGATTCAGGACACGTTCCATTGTGTAGAACATTTCCTTGCAGCCTCCCCCCAGGCCCCAGGGCTGCAGGACAGCTTCCTGAGGTGGCACTGGGGAGGGAAGGAGGGAAGGGAGGACTGCCAGCACCAACCCCCTTACTCCCCGGCTGCGCTGCGCCTGTTCCCATTTAAAGTTCAAAGCCTTCCACATGGCAGCTGAACGGGACACTTTCCAAAACCTACAGGAGGCTGGGAAGCAGTCCAGTGTAACAAGGAGTACCCTGCCTGAAACAGAATAAATGGCAAATAAGCATATGTGAAGCGTGCCCCTTTTTGTCACAACCAGAACTGCTGTTTTGCAAACAACTTCCTCCTCACTTGCAGGAGCACATGCAGCCCGTCTTTGCGAGGTGAGACTGCGGCAACCCAGGGGCTGACAGCAGCCGTCCCTGCTCCCCACGTTGCTCTGTTCCTACCTCGTGATCCCGCTCTCATCACTACTAACCCTTTTGTGAGCCTCCCCCAATCCCAGACCTAACAAGCTCCTGCAGTGCCTTGCAGATGAGTTTATTTGTGGGATAAGGATTCATCATGAGCGAGACTTGTATGGGACTAAACCTTATAGTTCTTGAAGTCCTTGCTACAATTTCTTTCCGGCCAAATCCCTTTCAGTCTAGCTCCTGAGCTTGGATTCAGACTCCATTTCCTGTGGCTTTGGCTTGGCTGGGTTTTGTGCTCTTTTTCTCTTCTTAATCCTTCAGCTTTCTTTTGCTGTATTTTTTCTTTGCCTGTAGCAGCGTTTGTATAACCAGACTTCAGCACAGCACTGAAATGGAAGCATCGCCAGTCAGCCTCTAAGCAGGCAGTGCTCATCCATGGGCATGGGAAGGGAATGAGAGAACCTCTCAATTTAAACCCACATTTATACCATTCTCCCACATTCTCCATTTAAACCACAAATGCACCACATTCTCCATTTAAACCCACAAATACACCACATTTGCAGATAGGACTTTCAATCATTATTTTTAAGAATGGTGAGATCTCAAATGTCATAGAAATTTCAGGCACAGACTTCGTGAGTCACAGACATACCAAAATCAGTTTCTCCTCATCAGCAGAGAGCCTTTGCTACTCTGCACTTCAGTCCCTGCAACGGCTGTAAAAACACCCCGTTCAAAGCAGCACGAGGCTCCTGCTTTGCATACAGCAATGAAAAGCTAAAGGACATTGTGGGCCAGTGCTTCTGGCAGGGCAGCCACATGATAATTAAACAGCAGCAGCCACATATCTGTCGGCTCAGGAATGGCATACTTTCCTGGTGAGCTGGCAGTGGCAGGTAATAAAGCTTGCGCACTCACCCTCCCACTACTAACAGAGCTGCTGGGAGCCTCTCCTCCCGAAGGAATGCTGGAGCAGGCACCGAGAGAGGCTGTGGTCAGCAGCGCTGGGCAGGCAGTGGCTGCACACTCAGCATGCACCTCGTGTGCGGAGCCATGCATGCTTCCTGGTCAGCTCCTGGGTGCTGCTGGTAGGGAAGGCAAGATCCTTCCCACTCGAGCAAGGAGGAAGCCTTTTTGCTTTTAGCAGTGTTTGGCCCACTTGATTTCATTCCTGTTAAAGAGAGATGGTTGCACACGTGTACAAGCCCCCATGTTTTTTTTTCAATATAAAATCCTCCCCACTACTTCACAAGTTCTTAGCCAACATCTCATTGATTACTGCTGCTGTATCTCCTCCTAAACAGATGAAGTATTTCAAGCACTTTGGAGAGAAGTATGTCCCCTCTCTGCACTGACGTGTGCAGAAATGCTTCTCATACCTTCTGGACCTCGCTTATCTTTCCCAAGGGCTGAGGTATGACGATCCTGGGTTATTCTTTTCCCTGGCACTCAGGACCGTGCCTCTGCTTTGCTCAGGAGGTGAGGGAGGTCAAAATCTTCCCTGACGTTTTGCTGAAGTTCCAGTATTTCAGACGTATTATGAATTATAACGACACTAATTGTTTTAGAACAGAATTTTATTGCTTTATAATATTTACAGACTTTACTGCAAACATCTCAGCGCTCCTTTCAGGCGTATTTCCTTTGAAGCGAGGAATATAGTATAAATGCCTAAAATCTCAGGAGCTGCAAGGGTTTAGGACGCATGAAAAGATGGTTATTATTTCCTTCAGGAACTTCATGTTTCTCAGATATTCTTAACATCAACCTCTTGCATCCCTTGGATACTCAAAGCTCCCGAGGGACCTGGGGAAGTTACAGCCCAGCCAAGTCCACTTATTCCCACAGTTTGCTTTCCACACCTCATTAAAAAAGTAATCCAAGATTTCTCTTCAAAGCTTCAGCAGCCCTGCACATTGAAAAGAAACCTTTGGGAAACAAATCAGCACACACTGTTAAGTGCACACAGTACTCTGAGAAGGATTATTTGACAATACAGAAGAATTTCAGTGCAAAAACTAAGAGAAAAAAATATCTCAAAAAAACACCAGCAGAAGATCTGTTGACTCCAAACAAGATCCCCAGGTCTTCAAAGATTCATCTATGCTTATAGGTTCTTCAGTTCTACAATGAGTACTTTAGTGCTTGGTTCAGTCCAGTTATACAAAGCGAAGCATAAGTATACTAGCATGAACATTTTTGCACTCTGCATGTGGAGTGCAGGTTTTGTTGACAATACACTTATCAACAGCAAAACCATATTCTACATGATAAAACCTCAGTGCCAACTAGATAGAAATGCTGACCGAAGTTACATCTGTGCAAACATGCTTCTTTCTTTCCCTTGGAGATCTATTTACCACCACCCCCCTTTGCCTTCCCTGCTGTACCTCTGGGTATCTCCACAGCTCCAGAACCCGTACCGAGGCCTGGATCCAGCCTGGGCTTCTCCAGTCCTCTCACAATGCCCGCGGATCACACTGACTGGTTCAGTCATTTAAATTAGAGATTTCCTCCCCACGCACGCATCCTCTTCTTTCCTATCAGAGGTGACCTAACCAGCTGCAGTAGGCAGCCAAAGCAAGCCCAGTTATTCCAGCAGGACAAGTGGCTGTTAGGCAACAGAGGTTCTTGCCTATTCCCACATTTTCATACAGGAAGACAGGGAATGAATACAATTCATGAGAGGTATAATTTTTGTTTTGCCATCAGAATGCCTCACCAGCCTGTTTTCCATAGCAAAGAGGTTTCCCTAAGAATTGACCTTATTTTTCCCCACAGACATTTTCTCTAAGGCTCTGGCACATTGCTATTTACCAGGTGTTTGAATATGACTTTGCAGCAACCCCATAGGAGAGCCACCTATACTCAGTGATGTCTCTGCAGACAGAGTAGATATCAAACTGCTTCAAAGCGTTGCTCATGGAATAGTCCCAGCTCAGAAAACTCCTTTTCATCCCAAACACCTCCAAGCTTATATCTCTGCAACCTGGGGAAGCAAAGGGGTGAACAGTGGTGTCTGTAGTGGGATTTTGATTCCTGATTACTGGGTGTCAGCCACGTACACAAACTAATAACAAACCAAGGAAAAACCGTAGCTGATGTGAGTGTTAAAAGTAAAGAGCCAAGCTTAGAAATCTGCTTTCCTTCATGTTTACTCAGCTTGAGTGAGGACAGACGAGCTGCAAAGAACATGAGTGGAAGTGGGAACTGGAACACTGCATTGATTCAACCATTAGCCTGAATCCCGCAGTGACCCAGATTGCAAAGATTAAAAGTGCCACAATCCTTGAACTAATGAAGTAGGTAAGTGGATAGGGCTTAATGGTGGTGTGATACTTACGTTACAATCTGTGTACAGTTTGCATCAAAAAGAAGCTCTTCCGCTGTCTAATGAACTTACTTTTCCTCCTTCCCAGCCTGACTAGAACTGACATTTACTCCTAGAGTCTTGGTCCTCACAGAGAAATGCAGCAGTACAGAAATGATTCCACTTTTTACCATCAGCTGTTTTTCTCCTTCTCTTTTTCTCTCTCTTCCTTTCTTCCTTCTTTTTCTTTTTCTTTTTCTTTTTCTTTTTCTTTTTCTTTTTCTTTTTCTTTTTCTTTTT
>JAPSGF010000007.1:7992271-8070816 GCA_035772895.1 Perdix hodgsoniae
CCTTCCTCCCTTCCTCCCTTCCTCCCTTCCTTCCCTCTTTTCACTGTAAGCTGTTTAAAGAGGGCAGGAACAACTTCTTTTCATTGATCTGTATGTTGGATGCAAATCACAGCTCCTGTATTCCACTACCAACTGCTGTTAAAAAAAAAAAAAAAAAAATCATAAAGGATATGCAATGAGAAAGTGCAATGGTTACCTGGATAAAAAGTAAAAATAGGAAGGGCATTTGTTCAAGGAGAAGTGACATCTAGTACAGTTATATGACAGTGGTAGAGATGGAAAACAAGGCATCAGCAGTGCTTGTTGTCAAATGAAAAAATATAGCACCATTGTGGTGAATGTGGCATCTGTAGAAAAGCCTGTACCTCTGCTACACTGTTTTGATAACAAAAGCAAAAAAGACACTGAGTTGTTAGGCTGCTGCTTAAAGAAGGAATATGGTACAAGAGAGTCACTTCGAAATTCAGATAGCTGAGAAATGTACCACTATCTCCCTCCGTTTGGGCAGGCAGAAGCAGACAGAGCTTGTTGGCAATAGCTGTATCATTAGAGAGCAAAATGATGACTGCCTCTACTGCAGAAGACATTTCAGGGTTGGCTGTCTTAGTGACACTCTCTGTACATTTTTGTATCAGCCAGACCTCATGCACTGGGAGAGCCTGCTTGTCAAGGATCATAAAATAAATGTTCAAGGACCATAAAGGAAATCTTTCCATTTTGTTCAGGAAGGGAGAAATCATGGGGTGTAATGTATTACAGCAGGGCTGTCTAACCCTTGAGAGGCAGGATAACAGCTCTGGAGCACTTCTGTAGACAAGCTCTGACTCCCCCTGAGTCCTATAGACTGGTGGGACCCAAAGTCCCCCAAGGGCAGGAGCACCTGGATCACTTTGGGCCTTCCTGCCAGATATCCCTGTATTACTGCCTACATCTTTGCCAATGCTGCTCACTGAATAAATACCTGGTGGATCCCCTGTAACTTCTACAGGGAAGTCCATCATCTGAGGTGTGAATATGGCTGCCAGCTTGGTATGCACTGGCATTTTGTAGCCAGAGAAGTAGAAACTGCCATTAGTTTTTGTCTCTCAGGTCTTAATTTTGAAGAATGCAACGCTTCCAGCTACAATAAAAATGATTATTACAGCAGAAACTGTGGAGTTAGATGAGTAAATAATAACCATCTGACTCATTTCCTAACTCAGAGACGTCTGAAAACCCATGTTATCAAGTCACAGAGCAAAATATTCTCTCTCAGCATTTCTACCTTTTCTCTTTACTGTACATAAGGAGAGAAAATTCTGCAGTGAACGGGCCTTGTGACAGTGTCTTGTTAGGCTCATTTCCAGAGAAAACTGCACTTTGTGTTAGCTACAGGCATATCACATCCTAAAGAACAGTGCACATGTAGGCAGTTGGTCTGAAATGCACCTTCCTGAACTGTTGGCACCACGTGGCCCTTGGTTTCTGTGGTTTGATATTTCTTTATCATAGTGGTCAGATGAATCAGGACTGATTTTAAAACAAAATTTCCATGCTGCAAGGAAGGTAGATCTTTAATAAGTAAATAGGGTGCGAATTAAAAGAAACCACAAAATGAGAAAATTGTGGTTTTGTTCTTGAGCATATATTGAGCATATTGAGCAATACTCAATTCGTTGAGTATTCTAGTAACATAGTATTGCATATCAAGGTCTTTATTAAGTTGATCTATGGATGTTGCCAGAACTTGAACTGGCCGTTTCATAGGTGATACAGGTATGAGTTATTAAATAGTCTTCCAAGATGACCATGAACACACTGGAACAGGTTGCCCAAGGAGGTTGTGGATGCCCCATCCCTGGAGAAATTCAAGGACAGGTTGGATGTGGCTCTGGGCAGCCTTGTCTGGTGGTTGGTGAGCCTGAACATAGCTGGCAAGTTGAAACTAGATGATTATTGTGATCCTTTTCAAACCAGGCCATTCTATGATTCTATGAAATCAGATTTTCTTGCTGTATATTGATGGAGGTATCTGATAAGATAAGAAGTTGTATGTCTTGTAATCAAGAGTGAGCCACTAAAACACAGAACTCTTGTTAATTATGGGAAAGAGCCCAAATTATTTGATTACATCAAGTTCTTGGAACCTGGGAAGGATCCAAGAACAGTCAAGATAGCTGAGGTTGGTGATCTGTTCGGGATCTACCTACAATTATTGCATGTGCTATTTTGAGTTAAAAGACATTAGCAAGGGATTTGCAAAAATTCTGGATACTTCAGTAATTCAAAACAGGCATGACATATATTCAAAACAAGAGGATTTTCCAGCAATCTGACCCCTGCCTCTTGTATAACCCTGTTCCCATTTGTCCTACCTGTATTTCTTCTCACATAGATTTCCTGTGAAATTCCTGTGAAATTCCTGGCTGCCATTAGCATGACTATGCATACACAGCCTGCTCAGTGCAATAGCCTTTCATCCAAGGTGACACAGTCCACCTTTCTCCATTCTGTTTTACTGTATCTCTTACTGGTGGAAATTTTAACTCCTTCTGACTCCAATTGTTTAATCGTTTCTCTTAAACACCACTGACTTATCCTCCCCTGCTCACTGAGAACCAGGAGCTACAAGTGCTTGCCTTCAGCCCATCAATGAACTGCCTCTCTCTGATGACCTTAGAGGGAGCATAGAACCCTAATTCATCAATGCTGTGTGTAAGAGAACTATGTATGCATTCAGGCAGTTAATTCACATGGGCATTTGGGTCTAATCCTTTGGTGCAGTAACTGTATTTCTGTGGACTTTTCCAATACCCAGGGTGGTAGGCCTGGAGCTATCCTAGAATTCATAGAGAAATAACCACAGGCAGAAGTTGTACGTGTGGTGTAGAAGTGCAGCCTCACAAGCCTTTGTGGAAAAACTGTCCCAGACAAATGATGCCTCACAGACTCAGGTGAATTATCATATCAGAACCCCACAGCCAAATACAGGCTTCATGAAAAGTTAATATGCCAGGTCTTTAAAAGTGGCCAATCTGGATCCTAAATTCTCCTGTGTGAGCCAACATACAAATGAGCACTCAATTAGGAATGCTCTCCACAGACTGTTATCAGTTGTGAGAAGGCATCAATATTCAAAATGATGGAGTGTTTTCACCACAATAGGTAGGAGTACTACATTCATCCACATTTTATTTGGGCCCTGGACACACATCTGTTTCTTTCCCATATGGTTTTTGTACACATTGCCAGTGAGCACAGTCCAGGGATTTTATTTTATTTGTTTAAAACCTGCTTGCAGCCATGAGGTTTTCAAATTCATGCTTCTTTTCAAATGCTGAAGCAACACTCTAGGATGACATGTCACAAAATCAAGGCTAACTGCTTTCCAAAAGGAAAAAGTATATTTAAAAAAAATGGCAAAGAAAAAAGGGCCACTGTAAAAGCAGAAGGAAAATAGTGCAAGGTAATAACATCAACAATCAGAAAAAGCAGGCAAAAAATGTACAAGAGCTCTTTCAGTACACAAAATATTCAAAGGAGAGCAGCAGTATTCAGTGGTAACTCCACAATGGCATTGCTGTCCAGATGCTTTGTTCTTCTCCTTTAAATATGGATCTAATGTTGAACACAGCAATTCCCTATTAGAAAATGAGGAACTAATGTTTCTATCTGTATTTAAATTTTCAGGACTTAAAGCAAACAAACCTAACAGCTGAAAATAGAATCCAGTTTCCATTTCTAAATCCCCATTTCTGCCAATCCCAGCCCTTCACAGCTGTTGATGGCTCGCTGTGAAGATACCACTGCCTTCTCTTTTCAGAAGAGATGAGATGCAGTCTCCTACTGATTGGCACAGATATATATTCAAGCAGATATTTTCTCTGAGCTATCGGTTGTTAGACTTGGTTGCAGGAATCTCAAAGTTAATTATCTTGCAATTTTCCTTCCTTAAAAATATTCTGACTCCTTGTTCCCAGTGTAAGACTGTGGCAATACTACTACTGGCTGTGTTTGGTTCTGAATGACACTGATTGTAGCTAACAGTGAAAGCTGTGTGCTCATTCTGGCCACAGAGATAAGCCAGGAAAAAGAAAGAAACTCTGGATTTTACCATCAAAACTACCACGTATATTATAGATTCTCTAAAAGATACTTATTTCCACACTGAAAATGTACTCTGTCTTAATGAAAACATTGCTCCAAGATAAACTGATAATTATGAATAATTGGCTGCATGCAATATTGAGTAGGTAGCTGTGTAACACTATGCAGAACAAGTCTGATTAGACATGAAAATGTGTTCATGGGGCATGCAGACTAGCTCCATATGCTATGGAATTGAGATTTCCTGTCATGCATAAAGCCAAATTCAAACATTCAAGATCCACAAGGCAAATCTGGGAAGTGATAATGGTTCTTGCATAGTCATGCAGCTACTTAATTTAGAAACTTTGCCAAACACTGCTAGTCCTGCTACACATTTGGAAATGCTCTATAATAAAAATAAAGCAATTTGGGGTATCCAGCATATGTATTTTCCTACAACAGCTGGTTTTGTTTAGAATAACTGACCAGTTCAACTTAAGAACATATATTAAAGGATTTGAGGTGGAGAGGACAAGCAATGCTAAAGAAGTCAGCAAGGCTGGGGCCTTCCTCCTTTGTTACCCTGGAGCTGCAAGGGAGTAATGGTGGCTGCTCCCACCCATCTGAAGGAACAGTGTCCACGGAGCTCCTCAGGGACAGCTGTGGTAGCCAAGATTTACACACCCAAAAGAGAGGTCCCATGGAGCTCCAGGGTATTTGTGGTGCCTAAGGCTGGGTGTGGATGAGGTGTAGTTCAGGCTAGGGTTGAGTGTCCTGGGGATAGGGTTAAAGGTCTAGACTCTAGAGTCTCATAGGTTTGATTGTGGCAGTGATGGATGGCTGTGACCAGTACTGCATTTTTGAAGATCTCCTTAGCTCCAGCCTCACACTGACCCATGTGCTAGCATATAAAATGGAGGTCATTGTATTGCTCCCCCCAAAACCTGATGTTAGCTATATATTTGTCTGCTTTCTCAAGGAAATGGGTCTTCTGCAATCACATAATCTGTTGGATATACTAAGCACAACAAATCCTTAGTCTGTTGGCCAATTTTAACCATATTTGACAGAAGTGCAGGGGTTCTTAAAAATAAAAGCTCTTCTGAATGTCATGAAAACTATCACATGGGTTGCAGTCAGGAGACCACAGCAGTTATCTCAGCATGATAATAGATTGCTGGAAGAGCTCAACAGCCATGGGGTTTTTGGCCAGTCCATACATGCATCTTTGTTGGACAGTTGACATGCAGCAGACCTCAGAGTCAGCCAAAGAACTGTCTGCATCCCGTTTGAAAGAGCATTGGAGTACTGGGAAGGTTGTAGGGACTCAAAGAGGACAATTCTGGTTTGTACGGTGCTGTAGGACACTGGACACCTGCTGTAGTAAAGCAGGCTGCATGAGTACTGATGCTCAGCTTGCTCCTTCTTTCTGTAAATTAACCTACAGAAAATCCTTGCTAAAGGTCACAGCAAGAGAGATGATGCTTGTAAGAACACGTCAAAAGCCAATCTTTTTAAGTCTGATAGTTTTCAAGTGCATCATACTTTGACATTATATCATGACAATATTATACTATTTAAAAATAATTTGATGCTCACATAATTTGCGGAATAACATTCTGAAGATCTCATTAAAAAAGAAAAATCCTACTGATTTATTATGACTTGGAATTTTATGTTGAAGTTTCCATTCAAAAAAGGCCTCCAGATCACATTCAAAAATAAATGAAAACTGAGGAACACAAAAATATTGAATCATATAATGGTTTGAGTTGGAAGGGACCTTGAAGATCATCTAGTTCCAGTATCTGCCCTCTGCTGTAGACAGCAAACATAGTTTTATGCTGGTTGGTTGTTTTTTTGTTTTGTTTTTGTTTTTTTGTGAAGACGAACAAACTTCTTAGAAAACTGGTCTTTCTGATGGGAGCATTAAGAGAAATGGCTGACCTACTACCATGCTTGCATTACCATCTTCTATCTTTGAAAACATCATAAAAATTTCTATTTCCTTACTTTCCCCATCCTCATCAGCATCTTCTACACAGAAGCACTCTAATAATCAGGAAAACAGCACACTTTACAGTAACAACAACTAGAGAACGTGGTCTGTGCTCCTTGAAAACCCAGGTTCATCAATTCTTGTCAGGTTTGTTCAGGAGGAAGTGAAATGGAAACTTCCAAAATCTGTATACCAACCCTAAAAGTAACATTCTGATTATTTTAACCATTTGTTAACTAGAATTAGGAAAGTATGATTTGTTTTCTGTAGAAGAAACTGGAGCCAATATTAATTTGTTCATTTGTGTTTAAGGGAGGAAACAGTCCTGTGCCTTTCAATGGAAAAGAAATGAAGCAGCAAAAGACAAAGGCTTTGCTCACAAATTGAATCTCTTTTGTAGGTAGCATTCTGCCCAATGCTATCCTTTTTTTTATTTTTATTTTTTTACCACTGCCAGACTGATGGTGATTCTGTGGCTGTGGCCATCACTTTCTGACTCCCCTATTTCAGTTTCTCCTTTTTGTGTGTGTGTGCCTTTCCCTCACATATCCACAAACTTTAACCAAAGAGCAATCAAACTTCTTTAACTGCCTAAGCTTTTGTTTTGAAAAACAGCCCTTCCTCTTTCAGTTACTCGGTCCATAAAAGATCCCTTTTCTTACCAAGATATTAAAAATTTACCTAAACTTATTTAGACTATTTAGTACTTACCACCTACTTCTCTGAACGCTCAGTTAACAACAGATACAGCAAAATGGTAGCAGCTTGCTATCTGATTAAAGACACTCAGCACAATACATTCTACAGAGGGTTTCAGCTCTGGTCTATGGTGCTAACAGCAAATTAAATCACATAATACTACGGTTCCTACAGTGACAGATTGTTTGCAGTTAAAAGAGGTCAATGAAGACAGCAAATGTCATACAGTAAATATAGGGGAAGGCAGAAAAAAAAAAAAACAACTTGAGAAAAGACCGAAGAAATTGACATATTTTCAACAAATGTAAATCAGTACAATGTCAGTGGAGGCAACAAACTCACATAGTGGAGCTTAGAAATTGGTACAAAACAATTATTAGAAAATAGATTGGTTATGAAAGAACAACAGTGAAAATAAATACATTTATTTGATCTTGTTCCATGTTGAATTACCCAGTAAAATACTTTAAATAACGTGCTTATTGGCGCTCAAGTGAAGAGTACATTCTAATATTAGAGTGAACTATGTCATCTCACCCCTCCAAGTGCTGCTGACAGACTCCTCTCATGATCTGCACGGACTTCCAAGTATCTTCAGACCCAAGGTGCTACTTGTCAAAAGCAGAAAGTGGCTGGGTCATGCTACCCCGTATCTAAGGCTGACAAGCAAAGAGCCAGTGCATGGGAAAGCTTTTTTCCTAGAGAAAGAACAGTCAGACAAATTGAAGAAAATACATATGGGTTTTACACTTTGGGACTAGCAGAGTGACTAGGCCAGGGAGTAACCATAGGCTGTGCAAACCCATAGTGCAAACAAGCCTGAACTGATTTCAAAATATTCATAGATAAAGTACATTTCCGTATTGATTAATTAAACTCTTTTAAAACCATTTCTTAGCACTGAGGCTAACTTTCTTGTAAGAGCATATGTTTGGGCTAGAAAACCCCCTGAGCCTCAAGCCCAGGGCAGGGCACTATTTGCACACTGATTGGTAAGGACAGCCTGGGCAAGGTGCCATTCCAGCTGGGCAGTAACAGAAAGGGTAGAGTTCCTGGTTCTGGAAACAGTTCTCATACTGTTTAATTCACTTTTGTTGGTATTGTCTCAGGTTGCTAGCAGTGATCAGGAATCCCTCCCCACAGCTCTAGCTTTGCAGTACTATTTGGCAGTACATTGACCATCCTCTATGGCTGTATCTATAGTCTACTTGTCTCACTGTTTCCCACTGTAGTCAAGGCGGCTTCCTTTAATATTATAGGGTCTCATAGTTAAATCACACCCTTTTTCTCCTGCTTCAAAAAAATCACCTTTCCTATTCAAAACTTTTGAAACACTTAATAAATCTTCCTCATTGTTCCTTCTGTGAGTCCTTTTCAACTCACTATTCCTTTTTAGCCTCTGTTCCTTCTTCCTGTTTGAGAACTGTCCACATTATCTGGTACAGTCATTAAAGTTAATTACTCTTCGTTGCTCTGACAAGTACATGGTACAGACCCACTCAGCAAATTGTCCATTCCACATTAAAAGTACAGTACATTCAGAATAACTTTGTCAAGAATTTGTAAGAAGTCTGTAGAACATACTGGCCACCCTGTATGCCAGAGATCAAATGGAGCTTAAATGTTGTTTAAAAGGGATATTTTCATTTTTTTCTAGGAAAAATAACAGGACTCATTTTTGTACCTACTTTAGTCTCATAAACAGCAGCTGATCAGCCCAGTCAATCAGCACAGATATTTAAGTAACACTTGGGGAACAGTGACTTTGAAGTTTCACCCTTTTTTTTTCTCGGACAGAACAGGCAGTCAGTGGTAACAACAAAGCTGCAGATACACATACCAAGAATTTGAAATTCTCACTGCCCTTGTGAACAAATGAGCACTAAGGACATTTAAATGATAATAGAGTTTTGTAGTGTCTAGCAATTACCTGTGTAGACAGCTGTACGTTTAACACTGGGCTTCGCTGAAAATGTGCTAAGGAGTAAAGAACTGATAAATCCTAGGAAAACACTGTTGTAAAAATTGCTGAACATGGAAAATAACTCACGATCTAGAACACATATTTGGAGATAGGAATGGATCATTTCCAAATATAATAATTAAAATCCATAAGGTTATCATAGCAATTTGATGATATTATTTTGGAAATCAGCGAGTGTTAGCAGCAGTAGTCACAGGAAGAAATCCCATCTTCTCTCCTTTAGAGTGATCTACAAAAGCAGTTGAGTGCGCCAGTATTGAATAAAACAGGAAGACAACTTTTAACAATGCCTCCCCTGTTTTCAGAAACTCAATTTGCACAATGGAAAAACAGGCATAGAAGTCACAGCGTGACACCCGACACATGGCCCAGTACAGTTGTTGATGTGAACAGAATAAAGAAATATTACATAAGAAATTTAGGGCGTGGCAACAGCACTTGCAAAAACTCTCGATAAATTTCTTAACAGCCAAAAAAAGCCACCCCAAAACTCAGAGTAATCATTCTTAGGCTAGAGATGAGCATCACAGTCTCTGCAACAAAGCCTGTTTTTGGAAGTCACATTGTTGAAATCAGTAACAGCATTGAGTATTTTGGGATTAGTGAAGATCCTTCTTTATTGGGGCTTATGTTGAAAGAACACCTAATATTTTCTGTCTTTCTTTCACATAGTTTACTAAGCATCAGCTCTGATGAATTGATACTCTTTTGTGAGAAACACATGTGAAAAGCTATGAAGTAGTGCATGCACTAGCCCATTATTTTTTTTTATTTATTTATTTTTTAAATTGCCTTAATTTATCAGCCATGAAATGCTCTCTCGCTTCAGGAATTTCTAAGCTACCTCTTTGTTTTCTTGCACAGTAACTTAAGGTTTGCAGATACTCTCCATGGTGGCTGCCCAGAAGACAAGAAACTTCCACAAGCAGCAGGGTAGGAAGCAGGCAGTGCACAGAGTGCGGTTGTGGTGCCAGCTACAGAAAGGCTGGGAAGCAATGCTTTGTTTGGTACCTGGATCACTAGAGTTGTCTGTAGGGACCATTTCAGTAACTTGCAGAAGAATGCAGTAATTTTATCTGTCTTTGACAGGGAATTTTAGTGCTGAGGATTTGCAAGGATGTGGAAGAGCTGACACCACACTCTGCAATTTTTAGGCAGATATCCCAACAAAGAGAAGCTGATATGGCCAGGTGCAAAGGAACATTCCAGATCCTTTCATTCTGTTCAGTCAAGGGACTGAATTTAATCTTAACCAGAAGAGAACATACAGTATAAATTTAATCACAAAATTGTCATGTAACATAATGCAGGGCTAGAACACTAGAAACAATCAGGTGGGTGATGGCTATGGAGGTGGACACCAGTAGCAAGATATCTAACACAGGGCAACATACTGAAAGGACTGAATTGTTCTGGTCTGAAGTATAAATGGTTCAGAATATCTAAATCTCTATACTCTCTCTATATATTTAAGATTGTGTATGTACATATAGTCTTAGTCCACTCCTTTCTCCATATACATTTGATGTTTTAAACTGTGCCAGAGATCAGGTCCATGAGTTGCTTTTAAAAGCAGTCCTTGCGTGCTTAGAAATCCATTTGTACTTCTGCTGCCTACCTGTTCTGGGAGACAATGGATGATTACTTTTTAGATGCTCATTTTAATGATCGTCTTTATAAAGAAAAAATAGTATTTAAAATATTTTTTTTAATTCAGAAAACTGCATTCTTGCATATTTACATTTCTTATTGCAAAACCTGGCCTTTGGGCTCATTTGAGGAATTAGTCTTTAATGTCATGTTAGCAAGTTCTATGTCAGTGTAATTTTGATGACTTTTTGATTGTCTCCAGAACCTAGAGTGGAGAAGAATCAGTCTACCAGTCATCAAAGAGGTGAAAAAACGTAAGGGGATTCTGCGATACCCCTGGTTGGGACATACATTACCAAATGAGTTACTGTATTTTTCCATTAGAGTTTAGTTACATTTAAATCGACTGATCAGTGAGAAAGAATCTAGGAAGGGATTACTGAGGTGCTTGCTATGATTACTTTGTTTCCCCTCAGACAACTCTGAGGACTGCTAATACAGAAAATAGTCTTGAAATTTGTACTCCCATAAAAGCTAGTAGCTTTTTAACAGAGATAATACTGGAGTAACACATACAGTCATTGCAATCTGTTCTGATGAGACCTGGCTAATTAAGGCTGTAGTTAATTCAGTTTTGAAAGATAGTTTGAGTTAGAATCTGAAACCCTTTGTTTAGTAACACAAATGAGAAATGAAAACATATGTTAGTTGCAGCAGTGAGGGAAACAGCACTAGTGCAATTAATCTCAAAGGAGGCTGTAGGTGTCACTGACGACAATTAATTTTACAGTAACAATTCCGACTCCAGGCAAACTATGGTCTTCTAAAGAGTGCAATATCCTACTGGTAAAATCCAGTGTATGAAAAAGGAAGGGAAAAAAAAAAAAAAAAAAAAAAAAAAAAAGAGAGAGGAGTTATAATTGGTTATAATTGGTGGGAGTGAATGGAAAACCTTTCAAAAGATTTCCTTGTGAATTATATTTTCTGAAGAAAGGGTAAGGATGCAGTTTTGCTTCATTTGAAGAATAATCAGAGCAAATTTCTATGGGGCTGTTCCATGGCACAGTGGGGTTCAAGGCAGAAGAATATTAATTATGTTCTCTTCATTTATTTTATAATAGTGTTGAACTATGGAAGTGCTGTCCACTATGCTCGTTTTCCAATGAAGATGGGGTTCTTAACAAAGGCAGGTGAGGTGATGGCTTTGGCAGTCACCTAAAGAGCCCACCCTTCTTCTGAGTCATAACGTCTGAAGCCAGCTTTGCAATGAAGTGAGGGCAACTTCTCACTGCGTGGTGAAACCCACAAGCTTTAGGGCATATATTGAATGTCATTCAGTATAAAAAATAATTTTTATCTTTTTTTGTGGATGGATAAATATAGGTATGTCTATAGCTAAATTTCATGTTGGAGCTCATTGTATCTACCGTGATTATAATAAACTCATTTTATACTGTTTAAAAAGTGTTACATATGATAAATGTGGTTGGATTATCTTTTAAGAACACTCAAACATGTTTGATATTCCTGACATTTGGCTTTCACAAAGCTCCTTCCTGAAAGTGAAAATACGGCAGCATTTTACCAGTGCTGTTTAACTTTCTGATTCTTAAATAGTAAAGCAATACTGCTATTTAGATTGCAAGGGCAGCAGGAAGAATATTTACTCTATTTAAAGCTTCTCTTTCCAAAAACATGGTTTCTTTATTTATTTAAAATATGCGGAAACAGACTTGATAATAGGTTTTGTAAAAAAAAAAAAATAATAATAATAAAAGGAACAAGCTAGAGTTATGAACTGAAATTACCATATCAGTATGACAAGGTTAACATTCAGAGCTAAAGACATGATGTGCCGATAACTGGTTGAATTGCCAGATGAGATTAGTCTTTCCCAAATGTGGAAATGCTGCATATTGTCTGATCTTTCTCCTACTACACAAAGTTTTATTTATCTCAAAATCTTCACCTTTTTAGCTGGGGTTGACCCAAGAAATGATTGCAGTCTACAGCAAAGAGCGGAAAAAAAAAATCCGCTGTTGAACACGTCTGACTCTTGGAGATAATTCAAATGGAAAAAAATCCAGGTCATTGGCCTTTTTAAATAGACCCCCGGCAATATTTACTCCTCCATAAATAGCACAGTCACATGAAATAAAACTGTGTTCAGTAAAGCCTGCAAAACAAAAGAACAATTTACAGACTGAAACACAAACTGTGGCTCATGTGTTCACTGGGTGGGATTAAGTGAGCTTGCTGCGTGGTCTGTGCTTAGTGCCTGTGGTGTCAGATCCGCTGGAAGGAGAGCAAGTCAGGTCACCTAAGGGGCTCCATCCTTCTGCAAAAGCAGGGAAAGGCTGGGACTCTGATGTACACAGTGACCTGTGAGAGACAGCTTTTGCTACAAAGCCAGATTTCGCTGTGGCAGAAATGAGTGTCCACTTCTTTTATCATCATGACTAAGAGCACATCTACATAAGCAAAACTCGCCAGCATTACTGTGCTGCTTTAATTTGATCGCTATGGTTCTTCTGCTATAGCAAAGGCAGTAAATTTCCCCAAGGAGGCAAGTCCTAACACGGAGGTCTGTACTTCTGAAATGGCAGTAAGGTTGTTTGTTTCAAATGCTGGCAAAAATAAATCTTTGTGAACGTTACAGACAAAAAGACAAATGACTGAGTTATTATAACATCACCTAGATTTTTCAAAAGCTCATTTCAATCTCTTCTGTGGGTTTACCTACAACTATGACTTTATGTCAGTTTTTTTTCCCAAACATCCAGCTCTGGGAGTCATGTTAGTACATGAGAACCATAGCTACCTCTCTAAAGTTTCTTCCAGCTCTCAAAACAGCCAAGTACAGCTTGAAGACATGAAGCAAACGCACACAAAAACTTTGTAACCTACATGATAAATTCACAGATCTACAAGTGCATGTGATTTGATTTCTTCCACTGACCAGGGTGTGAGGGGATTGATTATAGTTATCCTCCTTAATACTGGCACTCATTCTGCTTTTCAATAAAAAGCTACAAAAACACGTCCCTCAGAAGGTACTGCTAGAAACTGAGGGTGGAAAGAGGGCAAACTTGCCAGCAGTGGCTGTCAGGCCACTGGCTAGTGGACCGCAGAGACCTGGCCGTTATGGCTTGGCTCTTTGTTTCCAGCTGTTAAATTCCAACAGAGACACGTGAAAATATAAATATTAGATTCTATTATTTTTCCGAGTAATTACCACTTCCAACATGGGAATGGAATTGCAGTTTGAGATGGAAAACCAATTCCTCACAGAGTATTCTACATTGTGAAAGTGTTTGGAAACCCTGGTACAGCAAAGTCTTTCCACTTTGGATTTACTGAGAGATTTCACCAATTCTCTTCATTTCTCTTTGTTACTGCCTATATACCTGGTTCACATCTCTTAGCCATGTTTTGTACTTTTCTGGCTGCCACAGTCATTAAGTTTCCAAGAGCAGCTGATTCTTAGCATGCAGTAATTCTTGTTAGCCTGCTGAGAACTTGACAGAATAAACCTCGTTGTTTGTTTGTTTAATTCCCTTCACTGAGCATTAGGAATTATTTCTGAAAGAACACTGGCTCCCAGGTGCTGGCTATTAAATGCAAACATTTCATAACAGAAATGCTTCTTTTTTATTTTCTAAATGCTGTTTTGAACAAGCTTTGTAGAAGCGCACTAGTTGGCATTTACAGAAGTCCAGTTTTCAACAGAAAGCAGCATTTAGAAAGTGGTAGTAGAAAGGTTATAGCTGGTATGGTGGTTTTCTTCCTTCTTTCTTTGATGGTGGTTTCAGGTTTGTTTGGTTATTCATTTTAGTGAATGGAGGTGCCATTTGTTACATTTAAAAATATTATGAATCCATTCTTCTCGCTAAAGATCGCTCCACATTTTACACTCAAATATGTTAGTATAAATAAATATATACTGATCGTCAGCTCAGGTAACAGATTTTTATTTTTATATATATATATATATATATATATATGCTTATGGGCTGTAAATTTTTGCTAAGGGAATGCCATTATGGAAAAGATGCTAACTGACTTTGAAAGCTTAGTTGTAAAACTATGTCCCTTAGGGGTGCTTTGCATCTTAGTGAGCCAGGCTCCTGTAACGCTGTCAGACAGCGCTGTTTCCACTCAAAATAATAATTCAAGACAAACAGAATTAAGGAGTTACACTGGGATATATTTTCATTGGCCTCCCAGTTATGACAATCGCTGTACGAGTGTATGTATGTGCTTGTGTAAAAACTTCTCAAAACAATCTTTTATCTGCAGCCCAATCATGCTGGATTGTCTGTCAGAAGATGTAATTAAAGGGTTTTTAAAATAACAACATGAATCAGAGCTACTTTTAACAGTCCATTGCCTGCACATACCCTCACGCATAGTTTCGCCTGGAAAGACTGTAGTGACGTATTCATAGGTATGTGGAAGGAAATCTAACTCAGCACCCTTAAAAAGAAGGTCTTGCCAACTAATCTCTGGTTTCCAGTCCCAGAATCCTGCTCTGGGAGGAAGGTGGCAGATGGTCCCTGAGATAACTGATTCTGTATTATTAAAGGATTTATCAGGCAGAAGACTTAGGAAGACTTCTGCTGTGCAGTGACTGGATGGTGCAGATCACAGAACGTAGTTTAACCTGCTGTATGTGAATAGCTCATTTGGTTTTATTACTATGACAGTTCAAGTGCTTAAACTTATTTGAACTATTTAAACTATTTGAAAGCACACAGCCTAAACCCAGAAAGTATTTTAAGTTAGTTGAAATATCTTGAAAAACAGACAGGATTGCACAATGGTGAATTTAAGCACTGCTGCAGTCAACATAGATTTTCTTTGAAAATTCTGAGAAGGAAATCAAAATAAGACTTCACAGCCTTTGTCCATAAACCTTCCTGGCTGAGGGCTCACGTACTCTTTGCTAAATTACTCCCCCCACTATCTCTGGGAAGAACTGGATTTCTCAAAACTTGGCTTCTCAGCACCTGCACAGAAGAATGGGAAAGAAAAACTACAGTTAACTTCTTGCCTGCTGGCAACTAGATGATTCCCTGTAGCAAAGGCTCAGCAACCACCTGGTACTCAGAGCCCCGTGCTTCCAATCCAAGTTGGACAGTGTTCTGAAATCATGTTCCCATTCACCTTTCCAAAGGTCTCACTCCTGAAAAAAATAAATGGTAAGAAGATACAGGGAATAAATCTCCGTGATTGAATGAAAAGAACTGCAAATGTGACTTTTAATTAAATCTGTTCTAAAATGCTGCATCTCTGTTTTGAATAAGGATCATGAATGATGATGAGGCTTCTTCTAAGTAAAGTTAGATACATAAGCGTTTGCAGAATCAGTGTTTCTGTGCATATTGAAGGCTCTGATTGAAGAGCAGGAACACTTGGCATAAAATTACTATTCACAGCATTCGCTGTGGACACCACAGACTTTTATGAATTAGATTTGGAGCCAGCAGCTTATAACCTGGCATCGTTGCTGTATGCCTTAAATACAGTCTAGAAATCGTGGGGTTCAAAAGCTGACTCAGAAGCAGTTCAGACAGCTGTGTAGGAAGCAGTAAGCGCAGAAAGCGGGGAAAGGTAATCTGCAGCCTTCTCAAATGCAGCTATTTCAGACTGCCAGCCACAGCTCTCTTCCATTTTTTCCTTTTCCCCAAACACAAAATTCATAGGGCTTTTTGTTCAACTGGCCTCATGCAACCATGGACTTCCACTTTCTTGAAGCATTCACCAATTCAAATATTACCTTTCAATCTGGGAAACTATTGCTGGTCCACAGAGCTGATGCTTGCATATTCTTTTTCCCCAAACAGAAACATTCCATTAAAGAGACAACAGGAAACTCAATAGCTAAAAGCACTTCTCATTTATTTGAGACAATAAGGCAGTTTATTTTTTTGTTTGGCTGATTCAGATTTCGTTGATATTTTTTACACGATAATAGTGACAAACGAAGAAACTACTTGAAAATATTTTCCAGTGCAACTGATATGAAAATCTCACCACTGCAAGACTATACCTACTATTTACTGAGGGCTTTGCATCAGAAATTTAAATTGCCAATATCTTACAACATTGTTTCAAACAACATAGCAACTGTCCCAAAGCCTCGGAGAAAATACTCTAAATCTCAGAAGACAGACTGGTGTTGCTCAGAACCTGTATAAGACCTCTCATTAACCGTTTTGAAAATATTTAATCGATGAAGCCTGAAGGTAGGCACTTGTATGTTGGGAACAGGCAGCAAGGGTTGAGTTGCCAATAAACAGTATACAGGACACACGGGATCATGTCACTTTCTAAAAATGGGTGCAGAAGAAAATGACAGCTGTTGGAGGGCAGGCAGGAACAGAGGAACGCACACAGGGTTTGTCCCTTAGTGCTGCCTGCACAGGACCTAAGGGCCACAGAATGCAGTGTGAATTCACCAAGTAAGGAATGCAAGGATTTCCTTTACTACAAAGAGTGAGTTGGCAGTTTAAAGGACAAGCGCCCAAAGATTGCCATTTATTCTTCAAAATGGATTTTGAGAGATAAAAAAAAAAAATAAAACGGAATGTCTATACACTTAGAAGAAAGTTAACAGCAGAGATGGTGGCTGACGAAGGAACTGAGAAGGGAAAAAATGACCAAAGGAAATACAGCCAATGGTTTCTATTGAGGAAGCTGCAAATTCGCCGCCTTCTGTGTTCGCAGAAAGCTGCTATCTACACATGGTTTTCGATTTATGGATTCCATACGCTATTTAAGCTCCACCTCACAAAAGCACTTAAACATACCTGACAGTATTTACATCCTACTGAAGTTACTGAGGCTGTAGCATCTGTGATTTTGTGATTTTAGATGCTAAAAAATGCTCACTCGTCAAATTGGTACCTAGGAGTATGTCTTAAGAAACATGCTGATGTGTGTGAAGCTCCTCTGCACCCAAATGACTACAAGCTAAGGCATCCCACATGCTTGCAGTTCAAAAGCTGGGCTGTTCACAGCTGGAAATGAGCCTGGGCAGGTCGCCTGCTGCACACACGATTTCCCATGCTTGCTGCTTACCACTTAACTTCACCTTCAACAGCACAGGCGATACTGCGTTTTTATTTTTTGAAGCACACGGTAACAGAGACACCACATCCAAGTTTCACCCCCAGCTCAGCCTCGTCTTGCAGGAAGACCTTAGTCTCCGATTTCTCTGCACCGGCCTCACCGGCACCCTCTGCGTCAGGCTCCATCCCCTGCAGCCCACAAAGCTCTCAGCATCCTCCCCGAGCCAACAGAGCAGAGCACTTGCTAACTCCCTATTCACGCGTCCTGGACAACTCGTGCTTCGCAGCCGCCACATCCACACTGCGACCCCCACGGCAGCGCGGCAGCCAAGCTGACCCGGAGGCGTAACGCAGCGCACAGCCGCTGCTGAGCGAGAAGGGTGGGAGAACAAAGTTCGGAGCGCAGCGCAGCTCAGCGCGCTGCCGGAACTCCGTGCGCGCCGCCGGCGGTGAACCAAACCCCCTCGCAGCAGCTTCCTCCGAGAGGAGCGCATCCGCGCGCGGCTGCCGAGGGCCTCCTGGAAAGGATGGAGCGCTGCTGACGCGCTCCCAAGCAGCTGGGAGCCGGCACGGGCTCCTCTCCTCACCCCCGAGCAGCGGCAAGAAGCCCCGGGGACCGGGACGCGTAAAGGAACCGGGCACAGAGCTCCGGCCCGGGACCGCTTCTCAGAAACGGCACCGCCGCAGCTCCGCGGCCGCAGCGCCCCGCGCCCAACGGCCCTGGGCGGCCGCGGCCGCGACCGCCCCCCGCGCTGATTGGCCGGAGCCGCTCCGCGGCTCCCCGCCCCTTCCCTTTCCCTCGCATGTACGTCGCCAAGAAAAGCCCCGCCCACCCCGCGGCCCGCTGTGGGTTGGAGGATTCTGCCGTCGATCACGCGCTCCTCGTCCCGGCCTCCCCACCCTCCGTCCTGGAGGGCGTGGCTCCCGCGATCCTTTCTCTTCATTGGCCGCTCGGCGCCGTCAATCACCCCTCAGCAACGGCCGCTCCTCGCGCTCCCTCTCGCCCCGTCGGCGCTTTTCCCTCTTTCCCTTCGGCTTCGCTCCGTTTCCCCGAGTCGCGGAGCCGCTCGCGGGCCGTGGCGGAGCGGCTGGAGGCAGCATGACGGCGGAGGCGCGGGGGGCCCCCGGCGGCGGTTGAAGGCGGAGAAGGGGCGTGTGGAAGCGGGCGGCCGGGAGCGGGGGGGTGGGAACAGCCTCCCCGGGCGGCGCGGCGCGGGGCAGTCCGGCCGATGACAGCGGGCTCGGCGCGGCGAGCCGGGCTGAGGGGGCCGAGGAGCGAGCGAGGCAGGCGGCAGCGGGCCGAGCCGGGCGGGCGGCGGATCCGGCCGTGAGGAGGAGAGAGGCCGCCCGCCCGCCCGCTCGCCGGAAAGTTTGGCGAGCGCCCGCCCCGCCGGGCGAAGTTGCCGTCGGGTTTGTTTGTTTGTTTTTCCTTTTCCTGCCCCCTTCCTCTCCCCCCCGGCCCCCCCGCCTCCCCTGGAGCCGGCTCGGCGCGGAGAGGAAATTGCGAGGGAAGCAGGAACTCGGGAGCCAGGCGCAGCCCGGATCCAGAAGGCTCGGGAGCACGGAGCGCGTCCCCTCGGGCGGCCGCCCCGGTGCCGGGCTGTGCGCGGCGGCGGCGAGCTTTTCTTTTCCTTTTTTTTTTGGTTTTTGGGGTTTTTTTTCCCTTTATTTTTTATTTTTTCCCCTTCCTTCCGAGCCCCGTTTTTTGCCCGCCCGCTTCTCCCTCCGCTTTAATATATGCTTCTGGAGAGCGACGTCCCCCCGCGCCGCCTCACCGCCCAGCCATGTCGGCGGCCATCTCTGCCGCGGAGAAAGTGGATGGCTTCACACGGAAATCGGTGCGCAAGGCTCAGAGGCAGAAGCGCTCGCAGGGCTCCTCGCAGTTCCGCAGCCAGGGCAGCCAGGTGGAGCTCTCGCCGCTGCCCCAGCTCAAAGGTACCGCCGTCCCCCCGCGGCCCCGCTCCCGTCCGGGTGCCCCCGGGCCGTTTCCCCCGGCTCCTCCCCGCTCGCGGGCTCGCTTTGGCGGTCCGTGCTCCGCTAATGGAGCGTCCCGCGGGCTGCCCCCGCCACCGCGCTCCCCTCCTCCGGGTCGCCCAGGAGCGAGCGCTGGCGGGCCGGGTGCTCCCGGAGAGGTCTTGCCGCACAAAATGCAGAGTTTAGGAGCGAGGGGATCGAACGCTACAGCCCGGGAGCGAGCGGTGGCTCCTCCCACGGGGGGGGTTTGCCAAAGGAACTCTGTGCTCGTGACATAACGCCCCGACTTAGCGGAGAGAGTTTGCTTTTGGCCCGCGTGTTCCTCGCCGTCTCTTCGGGACGCCGCGTGGGTGACCCGCTGCCCGCCTTGGTGGAACGGCGGGGTCTCGTCTCCGGGCTGTGCGCGGTGAACGAGGATTTTAGACGCTGGCGTTAAAGCCAGTAACGAGGAGTTTATCCTTTGTTGTGAAACTGAAATCAGAAAGTACACAGTTCGCGACAGCAAAAATGAAACGGAAGTTAATGGCAGCCTTCCACACCTCTGAATGCCTCGTGAAAGTTCTGTGTGTTTCTCTTCAAAGTTAGAAAAATAGTGATTAGGCAGAGAATATAAACTTGTTAAAGTCGTTGATAAGGACCTGGAAAATGAGGGTGAGGTTACCTTACCCTTAACATTACCCAACAAATCAAATCTCCTGGTTTCTGAAGCCATATCATACGATAGGGGGGGAAAAAAAAAGTAATGATTTGCAGCAAGTGTCTGAAAGCTGAGTGCAGCACGGCCAGCTTAAATTTAGTCCTAGCTGATAACTAACTTTTTCTGTCTCATTTCTATGGATTTTACAGTCACGGCTGTAAGATCTCAAGACGTTTTCTTGCTTCTCCTGCATGGTAGGTATTCGTGGATCGTGAACCTGGCCATTAGCAGAAATATTATTAAGTACAAATAAGCTTGGACAGGAAGGTAGCACCGGAATTATTTTTCATCTTCTTTCTTGCAGTGGCTGTGCACATTATTACTTTAACAAGGGAGCTGTTCTTTGTAGTGCTTATTTGTTTGTGAAGTTCTTTCCTCTCTTGGTACTCTAGCCTGATCTCTATGGGATTTATAACCAAAATAATTTCTTTGAAATCACGATTAAGTTTCTGCTATTGGTATGACTAAACCTGTTCTTAATAACAAAGGAAGACAAATGCACGTGCTGTTCAGACAGCCTATTTCCCTCAAAGATCGTTTTAATAAAGCCACTCCAGAGACCTTGTAAAAGCACTTGATAATTATCACACATAGGTGGCAGACTTCAGAAAGTTTGGGTCCTGATGCTGTAAACAGCTGAGCATTCATACTTCAGGCAGGGAGCACTTCCAGCTTCAATCAGCAAAATACCCACATTTACATTTTTTGCTGGACTTCAACATAAAAACCCTAAACTTTGTATGATTAAGTCTTCAAGTTTTGTGAGTGCAGTTTTGCAGCTTTTTGCTTACTGTGTGGAGAAAGTTTGCATGGCATCAGCAGCTCAAGTGTTTAGAAATTCGAGCCCATAAACTATCACAGGAATGTGTTCAGTTAAGCAGAGTTCTATAGTTGTTTGAATTGCCTTAAATTCTTAAAGGAAAATCACAGCTGTCTTTATGGTTTACATTTAGAGTCTTGCCCTCCAAATCTGCTTCAGAAAACAAAGGGTAAATATGCTCTCAGGAGTTACAGTATCCCACTTAGCCCTTTATGAGAAAGTTGGGCAGCACTCTGCTGCATGCTTTGTCCTGGGGCTGTGATGCTTGCATACAATGGGAATTTAGATTCGGAGTGGATGTGGTAGCTAAGGACGTAGGGTGCTTTCTCCCCTTCGCTTCTGACTCCCTTTCTCCCTTCCCCTCTTGAACCTCCACTGGCCTCAAACCACAGGAACTGACAGAAGAAAAGTGTCTGTTCTCCATAAACGTATAGTTTTGTGAAACTTCTTGTTGTAATCACGTATGTCTCAGGAAGGTGAAGATCTGCTTTATTCTTTAAAGCCAGCTTGAGATTCAGTAATAGCTGTGATGCTGTAATGTCATCTACCAGCCCAGTAGCCAGTGTTCCCAGGGAGGGGCCGAAAAAGGAAAGTACAGTCATTATCCTAACACCCAAGAGTGCTCAGCACACATTTAAGTAATTAGATTGAGACTTTTTGCTTTTCCAGATACCTTCAAATAAATGTTAAATGTAGAGTGTTTGAAGCCTATGTTGGAAGAAAAGTAGCTTTTTGTAGATGAAAAAGTAGTTTGGTACTGAACTACTGTGAAGTACTCTGACTTGTAGTCTTGACAATAAAAAAAGTACTCTAAAACTCCCAGGTAGCTTTGTCATATTGGGCTAAAATACCTGCATACTTTTTTTTTCACTAGGAGGAAGGATGTTCCAGAAGAAAATAAAAATTAACCATTCACTTTACCAAACATCTTCTTGGGTAGATTATTTCCTTCCTTTCATCTAGGGACTGCTTCTTGTTTGCCACTAATATGGACAGACCAGGTGGTGTGACACCCTTTTGTAGGGGTCTAAATAGTACTGTTAGGAAGCAGATCAGAGTAGAAAGATATTTTTATTTACATAATTCTGGAACTAATCATACTGCTTCTGTGTATTACCAGAATTCCTTAATTTGGCTGCTTCTGATGTCACTGCTAGGAGAAGTCCTATCTGAGACTGGCAGAGGTCCCATATGGTGTGGACTTGTGACTTCAGGGTGTTTGTGAGGGTGAGGGGAGGGCAGCAGCGCTTCCTAATGGTCATTAGCATTCAGGTTTTTCATGCGATATTATGTATCATTGTTGGATAAAAGCTTAGCAAAACCTAACTGATGTCAGGACACCTAAAATGAGCGAGGAATGTGTTGTTCAGTTAAGCTTCCTCTGTTTTTGTTACTCAGGAGAGCTGCACTTTAATGTAACGCTTGAGATGAATAAGCAAGACTGAAGATTCAGAATTAAAAAAAAAAGAAAGAAGAGTTAGACTGTGACATATTGAAATTGCTCCTTTCCATTTTTTACTTGCTAGTTTACTTAATAGAAATCCTTTGCAAATCTGCAGCCAGAATAATGTGCTTGTTAGCAGCAGGATTTTGTCACTTAGTGGGCAATCCCAAGAGTTCTGGGCTTAAAGAAATCTGGTGGAGGAAGTGTTATTTTACCATTGCAAGGAGTGATAGGGTTGTCTCCTTAGTGACTTGTTTTGGAAGGCTGTGAGGGCACGTGCAGTTAGTTCCCTGTTGGAGAAAAGAAAATAGCCTGACCTTGGGACTCGGTCTGACTAATGGCAATGTAACTACGCATATTTTATGATCTCTGAGGTATAGAGAAATACAGGTGGAAAATGGGAACTAGAAGTAATGAAAGAAAAGGTCTTACTAAAAACATACAGCTTGTTGCTTTTATTTAGCACAGTTAATGTGGTCTGTCAGGCTTTAAAGCAAGCATACCTTTTTCCTGTTACCAAAGATGTCGAGTACAGCTGGGATGAATAAACGTCTCCTGATGTCTTTCTCAGTACTGAAGAACCATTTGGGAAAGTGAATGTCTCTGCAGGCTTATTTCCTATATCACGCATAAAGAACAGAACTATTAAAAGAAATTCTTAGTATTCAATTCCAAATTAAACCATCTCCCCACAGAGAAGGCTCTGGCCCTTGCAGCAGAACAGCTGGAATCTGGTCCAAAAATCTGTCAGCTGTAGGCCTGGGCTGGTTGTAAGAATCTCTGTGGGACTGCACGTTACAGTGGTGAAGTAGCCTGGGATAAGATGTCTGTAAAAAGTCCTTCCAGTAGGTAGCTTGAGCATCCAAATATGGGGCTCAGAATAGGTGCTAACAGTAGTATTTTCCTTATTTAAACCATCTAGTGAGAGCTTGGATTTGACTGAAAACCAGGTGCTGTGTTCAAGTTAAGCTTTTGTGGAAACATTATAGGAAGGCCTAATAAGTAAGCTTGCTTATGGGTACAATTTTCATCTTACTAAATCCAGCAGGGGCAGTTTGGACCTTAAACTTCTGATGCTTTGAGTCATCCCGTGTGTATTTCAGAGTGACAAAAATAAGTGGAGTTAAAAACGGCTGAAAGGAATTTGATTCATACTAATGTTAAGTTGCCTTTGTTCCAAAAGGAAAATACCTTTTAGAAAGTTTAGAATGGTTTGCTTTTACTACAACCCTAACAAATATTTGTAAGTTGAAGGCAGATGTGTGTCCCTCGAGCTTGCACTGTTTTGCGGTGGTGTTTTTTAAACCCCTGATAATTCAGTGCTAGTTCCTGCTCTGTAGTGCCTCGTCTTTAGCTTTTGTGTTCCACACCACTTGCAGCTATGATCTTCCCAGCTACATTTTTCCCTAAGAGGTAATTTCAGATAAAGATGTTTGGTGGGGAATTTTCAAATAATTCTTAGATACAGCCTCAACAGAGGGCGCACAGTGAGGCAGTTAGAACTTCTGTTTAGTGAAGTTACAGTCCTGAAAAATAGACAACCTGTAATAGCTAGAGGAGATTGAAGGTGGTTTTTCTTTTTTCTTTTAATAGTCTAATGTAGTTCTATTAAAAATGCACTGTTTAATTTTTTTTCCTATATTAAGGAACTGTGTCTAGTTTATGGAGTGGAACATTTGGTCTGTAATTCTTAACAAATTGACCTTTTTTATCCTTAGACTTGAATTTTTGGTCTTAGAATATACTTCCATCAAGAGCAACTCCTAAATATAGAGCCTATTGACAGTCTTCACATGAACTTTTCTATTTAAATCTTTCACATCTTCTGCATGCCAGCTTAGTATCACATTTCTTTTTCCATATTCGTTGCTTTCTAGTTTAGTCAGATATTAGTTTTGCAGGTGCTGCATTTAATGGTAGTTGCTGTAGGAAATACAAATGGAATTACTGCTCTGGCTGTCTGATCAAAAGGAGATTACATCAATCAGCAACTCTTTTTAATATCTGTCTATCTGCCTTAAAATTGTCTGGTGTTTTTGAAAAGGCACTGTACCGACTGCTCTGGACAGATTACTGTTCTTTCAGCGTAGAAGGGTTAAGTGTTGTGTTGTTAAGAGACAAGACATTTCCCTTGGGAAGAGTATAAAATTCAACTTGTGCCATTGTAGTGCCTACTCCTGTTTTAATTTAGCAGGCAAAAATTACATCTGTAGTTTCATAACAGTATTGTGAGCTTTGAAGGTCGGAACCACAGGCTATCTAGACAAATAAATGGTAAATAACTTCTCTTGTATAAGACTGTCTCGACAAAACGCTCTTCCAAAAACTGCACTGACAGCTGCTTTTAATGTTTGAATCATTGGTTTTTATCACAGCGTCACTGAACCAGTTTCTGTTCATTTCTGCTGAGCTGGTGGCCACTCTCAGAGGTATGCTTTTGACTTAAGGGCCGAACTCTTCTTAGCTAATTGCCAGCCATTTTCCTTCACGAGACCTTATTCTCATCTGCTTGCAGCGTTGCTGAAGTCTTTGAACTGAAGTTTTCCATGCCAAGTATGGACAGTTTGATTTGGAACTGTTCCTCAAGCTGATTCTCTTAGTTTCAGCAAAAACAATTCAAACTGTTTCTAAGGCTGGAGTAAAAATACATTGTATGTAGCCAAGATAAATCTAACCAAGCAAAAAAACTCCATAGTCTTGATCACTAAACCTGCAAGTGTACTGCAGATGGTGGTATGGACTCGGAAGCAGCAGGCTGGCTGGAGATGCCAAGTGGGAAGAGAGGGCAGAAGGGTCTACAGCTGAGGCTCCCTGGCTGGCAGGTGCAAGAAGTCTGGAATTTAGAGTCTTAGCGCTCCTGTTCTGCCAGAGGCTGGCTGTGAAGCTTCCTGCAAATACCATCTCCATTTCTAGTTTCTTCATAGTCTTGCATTCTAACCAAGGAGTTTTAAAAACCTCCTGTGACTCTGAAGAATCAGTCTTGAAGTTTCACTAGCATGGTGTTTTGCCTTGATAAATCAGGAACTGATTGCAGATGAGTTGATTCATCAAATGAGACTTTTGCAGAACTAGGAAAACTTTAGGTATGTTCAAATTTTCTTTTTCAAATTACTGATTAAAAGAAACTGATGTATATGGGGCCATAGCATACATAAAGTATTGACAAGCTCTGGGTAAAAGGGGTGGAAATAGCTCAAGACGTTTTCTCAGGAGAAATGAGAAAGGAGGTGGGGTGAGCAAATTTGGAGAAGGACTGTGTAGCATGGGCCAGGAAAGCTGATCTGAAGAAAAGCAGGAATAAACAGTAAGAACAATTTGTCTGACTACAAAGGGGGTCCAGCTTTATGTCTGCTGTTGCTGTAGCTGGGAGTTAGCAGGGTGCATCACTGCGTAAGCAAGTCAAACTTTGGAAGAAAAAACAATTAAAAGGAAAGGAAAGCTTTTATTTTGTTTCGTTTTGGAATAGTGGGATAAGGTCTTTGAAGACTCTGTGATGTTTCTAATAATTTCTATGCTCCCTTGAAATAGGGGGTAGATGTCACATTTACAAAGTAAGACTGAATTCCTGTTGAGCGGCATAAATTTTGGTCCCATCTGCATGTAACAGGAAGAAGTGACAAGAGCTGCTCTTAGGTTTTGAATTGCGTATGTAAAGTGGAATTGTGCATTTAGCATTGGTGGCTTCTGTAGGCAAACAAACACTTATTGGTCTTCTGAGATGCAAGATTAAGATGTAAATGTTAGAGCCCCCTAGAGAGGCATAGGCCGGGTCCCACAATGCAATCAGGAAGGAGAAGGTTTAATGATTTGTATTTCTGAGGATTTTCCATTAGGAGTAGGAGGAAGCAGGAGCAAAATAAACTCAGTACATCATAATGATTTAAGTACAGTTTAAAAACAGCAAAGAGATTTTGCCAAATGAAAGTAGATTGATGTGTAAAATAAATCCTTTATTATTTAACACTCTTTATGACTTTTGGTAGAAAGAACATGCTTACAGAATGGGTGAAAAAGAAGACCCTTTTATGTATGCAGCTGAATGCTTAGTTTGAGTGAAATGGGTGCAAGTGTTTGGATGATTGTTTGCTCAAGATGATGATTTATTCCTTTTGAGGTCAGTGGGAGTTAAGTCACTGATTACAGCAAAACCAGGATTTCACCTTTGTTTCCAGTATAGTTTAGTTTCATTTCTTCCTACTTTAACACTTATATCATTATTAAGTATCGTCTTATTTGTTTGAAAAATTAAGAAACACAAGTTTAGCCAATTCTTCAAGTATTTATGCGAGTGTATTTATGCGAGGCATTACTCCAGTACCTGTAACTACCCTGATTAACAGAGTTGATCAAAGAAAGAAGAGTTTTTTCCTTGGTATCCCTGTTACATTACTCCCCTATATGTCCTCTTCACATGCTTAAAATGGTGTAAGTGCTAAATTCACTGTAAAATGAGATTCTTTAGTTCTGTGCAGTAATGTGTAACAGTTACCCTCTTGGTTTGCAAAGAAAAACAGTTCTGTGTTGCACTCAGTGCTAATTTTACCATGTGATAATGGTAAGAGCATTTCTTCAGGTTTTTGGAAATTTGGTTGGTAAGGTTGACATAACCTAGTCGAATAACTTCAGCATTTTATTCAAAAATTAATTTGTTAGGTCAGGCAGACAAATGGCTGGGGAAGAAGTTAAGAAAATAGACATTTAAGTATACATTTAAATTAATAAGAGGAGGCCTTATTCAAATAGTAAACATACTTTCTATCCTTTTAGCCTTAGAAGGTGCAAATGAATTCACATGGAACTTCTGGTCAAGCAAAGTTGAAAGCAAAGTTTGTTTTTGTGAATTTGAGGATGTTGTTAATGCTGTATTGTATAGTGGTTATTGAGCTGAAATTTGTGCTTAGTTGGTGTGGCACACCCTTTTGTCACCTGCTTTCCAGATGGCTTTATACTGTGGTTCCTGGACATGTGGAGTACTACAGCTGTTCAAAGAGGGGGGGGGGGGAGCAGTGAGCAGGGCATTCCCATCACTTTTTAATTCTAAGCAGGGGAGATGTGAAACAGTTCCTGATCTTCACGGCCCTAAGGGTTATTTTGCATCTTCATAATGACATATGGAAATCCTACGTTGTATCAAACACATAGATTTAAATAAACGACATTTCATTAAAAGCAACTGTGTTTGGGAGAAAGTGTAATTATAAAAGTCTGTTATGAAGTTAACAAGAGCTTTCTGTACTTCGGTGCAGTATGTATTGAAGGAACCAGCAGAACCACAGTGATCGTTCCATTCTCATCTTTTGGATGTGGCTGTCTTAGAGACTTGGTTTGTATTTGCTTTCCTTTTCTGTAGGGTATGAATGCCCAACCTTCTGGCTTGTGAGGGTCATGTTCAGGGAAGAGGAATTGCATTAGACCTCATGTACATAGGTTGCCCCAAAAGTAATGCCTCGTATTTATTTTCATGGAAACTACAACAGATACAACTACACAGTAACTGTTTGATAATGCAAATTCTCAGCTACAAAAAAAACACTTTTTCAATGTAGTCACCACCGTTAGCTATGCATTTTTACCAGTGATGGAGAAAAAAGTCTGCCTGCTGTGCTTGTAACACTTTGCAGCAGCAGAGCTAACCCACTGTTGGCCCTGCTGAAATGCACCACCCACTGCCTCATGGTGCTCACATCCACTTTGCTCTCCATAAATCTCCAGAAAGGATCAATAACTGTCAACGAGTGCTGTTTTTTCTGCATGGAGAAATTCATTAACACACCTTTGCTTGATACACACTTCCATGTCAGATGCTGTTGTGTCAGAGTGCCTCTCTGCTGCTGTCTGTCACACAGCAACAACATGTCCTGGAATATTGGTGGGAAGGCTCAACCTCTGCAGCTGTACCACCAACATCTATCTGCCTCTGACATCATGGGCCAACATAATAGAATAGGAGGCACTACTTTTGTCATGTATATAAGTTAATGTATGTAATTAATAAAACTTTATTTGATTTTTAATATTAAAGCAAAAAAAAAAAAAGAAAAAAGAGAGCAATAGAACCATAAAACTAGTGCGATATGCTGTCCTGTGTTTGTGACAGTAGTGCACCAGGCTGGTCTGATGGCGGTGGCTGCAAATCTCAGTGAGCTCTCAAGGTGCCAGTCAGAGATTTTTGGGGAAATTTTATTCTTTCTGCGCTTCGTTCTTGGCAATAATTGTTCACAAATGTACATACTGCCAAGTAGCAGTGATGTGAATAAGATGGTGAAGTGAGAGATAGTTTTCCTCTGGTAAGAGAGGTCTTACAGAATTCTGGTAAGGAGATGTGATGGAATCTTTGAGCCGAACATCTGTAACTATACATTCCATTTGAAGATCCTCAGGTAAACATATGTGTTGACTGAAAATGGAATCACAGATGTACACTGACTTTCATGGGAGCCTTGAAACCTATTCTCATAATTCTGTTATTGAAACAGAAAGCACGGCTGCCTACTTCTCTCTGTTCACAGGTCAGTTTTTAGCCAGTATATGAAAACACATGCAGTTATTTACTACACTTTGAGTTAGTTCACTGGGCCCTCCTCATGCCCTGGTTTCAGGCCAGCATTGCCCCTTGCACACCGATGTGTGGTTGTTGCTGAGGGATGCACGTTACATTTCTGTGTCTGTTTCAGGAAAGCAGTTCACATTATCAAGCCTGTCCCATCTTCTAGCGTTCCAAATAAAAATTTCCCATCCCAGAAGTCATTTCCTTACTCTTATTTCCCAATTTAATGGTCTGGCTGTGCACATTAATTCCATGATGAGGTTTGTCACCCTTACATTTATCATTGTCTTCCTTAAAGAAGTAGGCTTCCTATTCTAAATTATTTTAAGGCTAATATTACATAATAATCATGAACTGTTCCATCTTCACCAAGACAGTGAAGCCATTATTTGGGCTTGCATGTAGCAGAGAATGCTAAACTCCTGGAACCTCTGGATAAGTTCAAGAAAGTCCCATCCTGGCACGTGATCAGTCTGCTTTTTAAATGTGCACAACAAATGTAGTAGCAGTGTATGCCAAAAACAAGTGTACACACTGAGGAATGTGGTAGTTATCAATGCGAGAAAGCTTGCTTCAAATTCAAGAAGAGTAACGTAACTGGTCTGTGATAATGCATACTTGAGCTGCACAAAGTGAAATGTCTTTGCCTTTTTTGATGAATTCATATTATCACTCCAAATGAAGCTTGCATTTAATTAACTACATGCAAATTCCTCAGCTTCTTGGTAATTTCTGTTATAAGCAACATTGGTTCAACTGTGTCCTGTCATCAGCTGTATGTATGTGCATGTATGTATATCGATGTGTATAAACGTGTGCTATTTAGCTTTTGTTGGGTTTTGGTTTTGTGGAGTTCTTTGTTGTGTGCAACTGATTTTCAGTTAGGATCTGAATGGGTGGTGCTCTTGAGGAAATGTTTGTAAGGTTCATGTTGTACATTTTGTCAAAGATGAGTTTAGTGTGATAGGATGATCCATGTTCCCATTCCAGTGGTTGATATGGCGTTTGGTTTGGTAGATTTTTTTAATGTATATATGAAGATATAGATATACGTATGTTTTGTTTTAGGAGTTGATATGGTTTAAATCCTCCTTTTTGAGAACATTATGGAAGAAATGAGATAAATTGTGGCGGATCTGGTCACTAGAGTCTTGCTATCTTTAACTTTTTGGGGACCGTGTAAGTAATTTATTACTTTCTGCATCTGTTTGCATGTCGTCTTCTGTAATTAAGTGGCAAGAAATAGGGCTATTAAATAGGAAAGCACTTCAGCTGGGTACTTTCTTATTGTCTGAAGTGTTTTGGTTGAGTCAAATTCTCATTGAAGTCAAGGGATTTATTGTGGTAAGAGGCCTTAGCCATATGAGATTATAAGAATGCTTGGAAGATGGTAGAAACAATTTAGATCGGAGACACTTTTAGTTCACCATCACTCCAAGGAGTCATGTCAGAGAAAATTTGTGACAGATGTTGTTGGATCAGCATAGGCTTTTCAGATTTTCTGGACTGATTTGTTGAGGTCAATTGCTGGCCACATGGAGTGGCAGATGAGACTTACTGCAAAGCAATTCTGCTATTGGGCAGGAGATAGCTTTTGAGTAGTGCTTTTAGTAAACAACTTTAACGTTTTTCACAGCCTAGAACTCTTAGCTTACTTTTAAAGCCAGAACAAAATATATGAATAAAAGTCAGCGTAGGCTGTTATCTCTTTTTACTGTGAGATTTTTTAAAATCACTTTTTGCCATAGGATGTATCAAGGAGTTAATCTTAAATACACATTTCTCATAAGCAAAACCTGTGATTTCTTAACTAGTTGAAAAAAATTACAGTTAAGTTTTATTTTATTTTTAAGCATTTTAATTGCTTTTTTTGCACAACTCTTTGGAGAATGATGTGCATTCAGTTGGATAAAATGCATGTTCTGGGGACGGTTGAACAAATAGGAGGGTGTTGTGTTATATTTTTAAAGTAGTGTTCACGTGGATCTGTTTGCAAGTCCTGCCTGATGATCATCTGCAGAATAGTTTATCTATAAGTGGTAGAAGCTCCAGTTCAGCACATTGCCTTGATTGCTCCTTTGCAGTCCTTTGGATTTCTGAAATGGAGAGGTGAAGTGTTTTTATGAACATACATGTTCCGGACAGGATTGATCAGTGTGCCTCCTACAGCTTTAGTCCTGTGCCAAATCTTTATTTTGGCTGTCTTCTGTATGTGCTATGGACTTCCTAGTATCATATGTTTGAGAATGGTGTTCTGCTTCGTTATCTTCCAAACCACCTCCTCAGGAAGAGAGCTTGTTAACTCTGAAGATATATTATGTTGTTTTATCTGACTCCCTTATCTGCCTTGCAAATCTGAGCTCTGCTTAGTGAAAACACCCAGGGCAACTCCTTCTAGAATTCCAGCAAGACCTGTAGACTACTGTAGGGCTATGGCTAATTGGAAAGGGTATGCTGCCAAACTGCATTAAAAACAAACAAACAACAACAACAAAAACACAGAGAAACAACAAAAAAAAAACTATTCTGTTAGGAAATTGCACTTATCCCTTAGATGGCAACGTATTTCTAGATGGGGAAAAAAAAAAACCGATGACAGGATTCCTTGGATACCCAACGTGGTGCATAGTTCTGGTCTGAGTGGCCTTAGCTGGGCTGCTGAGCTACCAAAAGCTGAAACTCTGGGAACATCTTTTACCGATGTAAGGACATAGTGAAAGAATATTTTGAAAGAATATTTTAGACTACCAGTATAGTGAAGTATACTGTGAGATTTTGTACAGGGGCTGCATCTTTCATTAGAATGGAGTTTAAAGTTTGCTTTCTAGGTGAGAGGAGAAAGGGAAGTAAAATATAGTTAAGATTTTTCAGTTATCTCATACCAATGAAGTTGGAGGATATGGTTGAGACGGTGAAGTAAAAGCTCAATGCAGCTAAGGGAGGAGTTTCTGCTCCCATCTGTAACCTCGTGCCAGACCTGGTGATCATCAGACCCCTCCAGAAGCCATTTAACTTCTCTAATATGGCCATGTTATTGAGTTAAAGCAGCTCACAGAAGGGTCTGACAAATTCCAGAGCCGGTGTTGAGGGATAGATGTGACTGGGAGCAAAGGAGGGAAGGGATGAGTACATGACAAGGGAGTAGCAGAGAGAGAGACCTCTCCTTGTCATTGTCAGCCAGCTGTTTTGCTGCCTGTCAAGCTGCAGGCGTAAGCTGCTGAGAGCTGGGAAGTGTATTCTGTCCTCTCTTGTAACATCAGTTGCATCAAAACTCTGTTAAAGATGTCCTACCATGCCTGCAACATGAACACTGGCACTCCAGCCTTTCAGGTGCTTTAGGAGATTGCAACAATAGCAAGAACTTCACAGGACAAAAATAAATGTTAGGCAGATCTCCCTGTGCTTGATTTAGATGGGTTAGACCAGAGTTTACCAGAACAGCCTCTTTCTGCTCTGGAAAGAGCAGACTGTACAGCAATGTTGTTATTCTAATGAGGTGAGGAAATAAAAAAAAACAACCAAGCATGGTGTTCCATAGTGCATGTGCTTCTCCTGCTGTGTCATGTCATTAAGGCTTCATTCTTTGTTTGCAAATCCCTCCACTATTGAGTACAGCTGCACATAGTGAGTTAATTTTGCACTGCCTGGGAAAGTTAAGTTTTTGGAATTTCCAATTTGTGTAGCTGGGAAGGGAGCTTTTGTGGGTTTGGATGCTGCTTTCTGCTGAAGCAGGATTGTGTTAAGTTCCCTGGCTTTGCATAGGAGGTCTTGGATAAAACAATTACATTTAGAAAGGAGAACTATCTTTCTTTTCCTTCCAGGAGGAGTGCCTGTAAACATAGGAAATAAACATACTGTGGGAAGATGTCACTGTAGTTTGCTGGCTAGTGATACGGTGATGGTTGTCTCTCAAGTGCTGGTGAGGTAGGTCAGGGATTGTCAAGTTTCCTATCTATATTTTGTTAGGTCCTCCTTAAATATAAATAAATACATTACCTTTTAACTCAGTATCTGTGCTCAGACTTAGATTGCTAACCTCACAAGTATGAAAGCACTTGGTTTAGAGGTATTGTCTGTAATCATTAGACTTCTGTAAATAGTAGAGAGGCTGAGAATTTCAGTGCTATGGACTGCGAGGATCCAGTGAACTATTTTCATCAGTTACAAGCGTGTGTTAACATCTGTCGTGCAAACGATCAGAGGCAGTGACTGCCCTTAAAAAGTCACAGTTAAAGGGAATCATAATTTACAATGGCTTTTTTTGGTATTGGGTAGGAGGTTTTGTCTTCAGGATTTTCTGCTATCATATCTGTTTAAGAATTGACTTTCTGCAGCTGCCTAATATTTCATTACTGCCTTCCCAAGGACCTCTGATCTACTGACAGCCTTTCAAAGGATATAAGAATGGATTTAAAGAATTTTCTGACTCGTTCTTCTGCCATGCAGCCTCTAGAAAACAAAGCTGAGGCAATTGGATTTTGATCACCTGGATCAGATGTTCTGTAGGCCATTTTCAGTTTTTTATTATTAATGTGTCATGACACACTTCCAAACAGGATTAAATGTCTTAGCTCTGTTTTTCTGCTTTAGACTCCCTTGTGTTTTCTTTCTTCCTTGTTTCCTCCCTGCCCTTCTTTTAAGTGACTTTTCCAACAACATACAGCAATTTCGGAATGTGCTGGTAATAGAATTCAGAGTTTGTTTATTTTGTCACTTCAAAGTACAGCCTGCCAACAAGGTTTTTTTCTTGAAGCATCCACTGCCTACTTTGAACCTGTGTTGTAGTGTATGGCCCTCACACTATTTAGGGTAAGCAGCTGTCTTTAACTTCAGATGGATGGTATAAATCTTCACAGAATTTAAATTGAAACTAGTTTAAAAATCATCCTGCTGGTTGTTAAAGTACTAAAACTAGAAGCTCTGGTGGTGTTGCAGTTATGGTGGCACAGGTTTTCATTCACAGAACTGGAATACACTATTGCAACATGACTTTGTTGTGGTAGAGTAGTGCCTAGCTTCTGTTGTGCTGAGATAGTTAAACCCAGTTCAAGACAAGGCTTTAGGGGTCAGAAGGCTATCTGACAAAGGAGCTTTCCCACATCCCCAGGGCTTACCAGGGCACCTCTCCTAACATTCTTGGGATATGTGTGCTGTGTTTCACCTCTCCTAACATTCCTGGGATACGTGTGCTGTGTGTCAAGCAGGTCCTGCACTGGTGGAGGCAGGTAGTGCTGATCCAGCAGAGCTGCTTGTCCTCTTACCTTATTTATTATGTGGTCGCACATCATTTTTATCTCTTGCAGATGTCGTGGTTATATGATTTCCCCGTGTTGTTGTGGAAAATAGATGTGTTAAAGAAAATACTTCCTTCAGTTTGGTTCTGAGTGTTACAAGGAACAAAACTGATTAATGAACTGGTTTTTCGTCTGGAGAAATGTCTAACTCAGCTAGATTGGATTGCTAATGGAATGGACTGATGTGCGGTCAGAGAGATATGATCCCTGTTTCTCTAATGTCTAAATAAAAGTGGCTTGTATAGAGATCTCTTTGATATTTGAGAGAAATTAACAAGTGATTTAATGATTTCTTCTGAATTCCTGTTACTTGATTTCAGCGTTAGGTCTTGAATTTGTTCTCACCGCTATTGCAAATGTTCAGGTGACATCTGCTGGTTTTTGAAACTCCAAATTTTGGTTAATGAAGCTTCATTTTACTGACCATCAACCGAACACAGCATGTGCTGCCTCTCACTGCTGAGCTTTTGTAGCATGGAGTTCAGCTGGGTTTGGAGTGAGGCAGAATTAGAGGAGATGCGAGTCCTGTCTGAGGCTGGCTGTGTGCTTGGGGTTACTATCAGAAATAAACGCCTCCTGTGTTGGTTCCTTTAGCTCAGCTTTTTGGATTGTCTCCTCAGCATGTCACTGTTATTGCTTTGTTGCTATGATACAGCACTTACTCATGCAATCTGCTGCAGAATATTAGAAGCTCTGAGCTGAAATGTTATGTAACTTACAAATGTTTTTACAGCTGATGCTCATTATTTTGCACTGAGGAGCGATTCACGTCTTTGCTATCCTGTGATTTGTTGATATCTGAGAGCAACAAGCATTTTCTGCAATTTTTTCTTCAGAAGAAATGGTTCAAATATCAGAATTTCCATACAATAGTATGGATTGTTCTTTACAAGGGAGTAATAACCACCAGCCTTCTTGCAAGATCCCTGGAGCTGTTGTGCTCAGTTAATAGGACCATCACTGTCAGAGGGCAAAGGGGAAGATGGCACAGTGTTCTGATGTTGGAACGTTTACAACGCAGCATGCACTTGGGATTTTGCATTTAGTCCATTTTAGCAGCAACTTCTCTGCTTGCATGGAAATGAAAGGATTCTATCAGATTATTAATGAATGTTAAAATCATTGCTGACTGTTGGAAGTGGAAGGTGTTTTGCTGAGAAACTTGAGAAACTGATATCATCAAAATGTGTTTGAGTCACTAAACTTACAAATTTAAAGTAAACTTAGAGTAATCCTAAAACGATAAAGAGAAGCAGGAGATCTGTCTTTTGTTAAACCTTAAAAATGAGCTTAAGATCTTCAGCAGTGTTACAAGGCTGCTGTCTTTTCCTCGTCTTAATTTCCTTCTGATGAAGTGGCAGTGCTAAAACAAATAGTAAAGGGGATGAATGAAACTAAGGGATTAGGTTGTCTGCCTGTAGATAGGTCTTGGAAGTTATACAGGGGAAAAGCATTCCTTACTCCTAGATAAAATAGGGAATAGATAGGGAAACAAGTGAAATCCCAGGTAACTGATAGATGAGGTGGTAACGTGTTGCTGGAGTGGCTGAGAAGAAGCCTGACAACTCAAGCAACTAAAAAAAACACAGACAAAGGACGCCTGGGTTCTCAGCATTGTCCTGGGCACTGTGACACTGATCTGATTTCTCAGTTAAAACCATGGCTGCCTTCATACAGTTACATTGTGAGGGTGTATTCTATTTGTGAAGTATACATTACTCAGTGATCTAGCTGATGTGCAGCTAGCGTGAAATACTAATGGAGGAATTTTGCTTATCAGCTATCAGAGAAACCGCACTATCAAATGGAAATGCCAAGTTGTAGACAAATGCATTGCTCTAATAGGCCAAAAAACTGTAAAACCTTACATGACTAAGACTGTAATAAACTACTTAGACCAAAACATCAAAATTTGGGGTTAATCCTTTTGAAATATTGGAGTTGATTCTCAAGGGAAACATTCATCACATGATATCAAAAGTATGTGAGGTATGTTGCATCAGTGTTTAAATGAAAAAAAAAAGACAAAGTTCCTTCCAAGCTGATTTTAAAGCTTTTAAGCAGGTTATATAATAAAGGATTAGGGAACAGAATGAGATAAATCGGATGAATGAGAGGTTAGTATGATGCACTGCTTGTGTATGTGACTTTTGGCGAGGGAGAGCTGGTACTTACTGAAGGCTGTGTGTTTCAAATAAAGTTAATTCACTTGTTTTCTGTATGTACATTTTCTGCCTTGCTTTCATTGGGGATTCCATCGTATATATCGTATACAAGTTTTGAACGATGAGCCATTGTAACATACTTAAACAGATACTTCAGTATCTTTCTCTTTTCACAGTATTACTTTGTTTATTGATTTGCTAGTTGTAGAACATACCATTCCTCAGTTAAAGATCTGACAGATTATGCAAATTTTAGCCAACTGAATTTGCTTTTATGGACTTCGGTGTTTGTTGGTTTTTTGTTTTCTATAGATGCCACCTCCAATGAACAGCAAGATCTTTTCTGTCAGAAGTTGCAGCAGTGTTGCGTGCTCTTTGACTTCATGGACTCTGTTTCAGACCTGAAAGGCAAAGAAATTAAGAGAGCAACACTGAATGAACTGGTTGAATATGTTTCAACAAATCGTGGAGTGATTGTTGAATCAGCTTATGCTGACATAGTGAAAATGGTAAGTGGAATCTGGAACTGAATGCTCTAAACTGAATAAAGTATCTTCAATGAATCAGTTTACAGTTGCGATGGCATCTAACTCAGAATTGCTGTTGGTTTTTTCTGCTTATAAAACACAGTATCATTTGTTAATGGTAAATTGCCTTATAGGATTATTTAGAAAGGCTTGTAAAAAGTAACAAAAGAAAAAAGCAACACAACTTGAATGTTTTATTTATTAGCTAAGTACATGCTTCTGGAGTAATTAAAATGAAGGAATTGGTATACTGCAGGTGTTTGCATTTTGTATATGCTTTGAAGTCATTCTCATTCAGAAAATGGAAATATTTCAGTGCTACCTGTCCTTGTTTATTTAAGAATGTCAGTGGAACGATAGCATGAAGTCTTCTGGTAAGGATTCTTGTGGGTGCTAGTGTCAACAGAAAGGTTTATCAGTGTGACAAACTGTCTGTATATAGTAAATACACAGTGTGGCTGTTTGTTAGTACTGTTTGGGCCTCAAAGAGCTATGCTGGATTAGCCTAAGTGGTCCTCTTGAGTTGTAAACCACAGAATGACTTGTACTGTGCAATTTCTGCAAATGGCTTGTTGAATAAGCAACAAAATATGTGGCCATTATCTGCTGACATTGCCAGATTTTTTATACACATTTTAAAATGCTACCGCATGTATCTATACTATGTGTGCAGGGAGCACAACTGAAGGATTTGAAAAATGTTTCAGAATATTGCCAAAATTAATTTGTCTAGAGGTTTGAACTTAAAAAAGAATGTGTTGAATCCCTCTTGCACTTAGGCTAACAGTTGTCTAAACTTTGGTTAAGCTTACATATGGCCTGTGCTGACCTCAGAAGTAACTGTTGAGTTGGTAAGCAGGGCAGTTTCAAGCAGATGGCCTGCAACTTTTGTAATTTTCTATATGCTGGAGCACTGAAGTCTGTTGTTTCTTTCCCCTCAATGTTTTTTTCTTTCTTTCTGTTAGAAGCTCACGTGGAAGGTCTTTACTCTAAGTAAACATAGGAATTATACCAGTATAATCAAGGGCTAAGATTGTTGAAACAGATTATCGAAACTCTGCTAATTGTTTTGGCTGTTTCACAGGATACTTGTTAAGTTTTACAAAAGATTTAGGACACTTTTTTTTCTCTCTGTGTGTGTAGTATTGTTCTTTAAGAGACGCTGTGTTTCCATACTAAATGGTTTTTACCCAAGGTCCTAGGACACAGAGAATGTCCACCTGTTTCTTGGCTTTTTTTCCTTCTTTTTCCACTGCTGGTGGCACCAAGCCTGAACCCTTTTCTATCTATGTGTCCTCTGCAGCTTCTTCTTAGAAGAAAGAGTACACTAACTAGCTTGTCATACTTGCTGAAGGGAGAAGAGATTTTCTTTTATATTGGAGTTGTTTCCCTTTCTTGGAGATACTGTGTTAGGCTTTCTTTTGAGGTTATTGTTGTTGTGCAAATGATTGGGCTCTGTGGATGCTTATTTTTCCTTCCAACAAATTTCCATCTCTTTTTTTTTTCTTAAAATAACAGAAAATGAAGAAGGCCTTAAATGCTCAGTGAGAGCTTTTTCAGAGCTTGAGACAAAAGATCTCTCCAAGCCTGAACAGTATTTCTAGTCTCCCTGGCAACTGGCAGCAGAAAAGGTCTTTGCTATGAATTAGGACTAAGTACCAGCTTTCTGAAAGAGCCCTGGTTGGGTCTGTCCCTACAAACAACATGTGTGTCAGGTTTGAGGCCTTTGTAGCTTCCATGAGATTTTGAAAAAAAATATGTATCTTTTTATGTATATTTTTTAATTTGTATTTTTACTTGTCAAGCTTTTGTTTTCAATTTTAATACATTAAAAGAAAAAGCATTTGAGCTTTTTGCAGAGTCTGAAAGCTAGTGTTTTTGAGGCAAAAAGTAGAAATCAACTTTGGTGAAATCCCATGACCACCTGACTTGTAGTAAAGAATGAGCAGACCACAGAAATTCCCTTAGAAAAGCTGGAGTGGCATCAGTGACAGAAACAGAGCTCATTTATTTCCAAGACCTCTTGTCTCTCTAGGCTTGGGATCACTTCCTTCCAATTTGCACAGATTTCATTGGAATTGCCTGTGTTTTGGTGAGGCAAAGTCAGCAATCCCTTACAGATATCCAGAGCTGATATCTGTGCAGGTGAGGAGGAGGTCTCCTTCTCTCTGCATGAACTGTGGTACTGTGGCAGCTGCTGAGCCGAAGTTGTGCCCAGCGTAACTGAGCCTACTCTGCACTGAGGTACAGAGCACTGGTTGAAACAATAGTGCTATCTTTTCAGGCTGCCAAGGATGGAACAAGGAAGGAACAAAGATGTCTTTCTGTTTAGGCAGATGTGCAGAACATATGCTGTCAAATATTATTTGGTGTCCCGGGCAGCCTGACTTTCATGTAATTCTGTTGCCGAAGTCTTCGGTTTACGAACTGAGGAAGAATTTTGCATGCAAACAGTTTTGAAGGAGTGGCAGCAGCTCCCTGCTAGGTTGTCTAAAACTAGCAGCTTCTCAGTTTGGAAATTTCTTGGTAGTACTCTGAAGATAACCGCAAATTAGAGTTTGGCACTTTGAGAGCTCTAAAACACAGTGAGTTTGGGAGCACAGCAGGAATGTCCCTCCAGTCCCCATTTCTGCTTCATCCTCATTTGTCTACCAACCTCCCCTCATTCTGCACCAGCACATGGAAATGTAATGTAAATTGATTATGGATTATCCTAGCAGCAGTGTATTCAGAATTTCAAAAGGTACTGCATATCTCTAGCTTGCATACTGAGAAATGTGAACTGAATCTGGTGTCCCCTCAGATGTTTGGCTTCCTTGGGATGTAGTGGGAAGTAGGGGATTCTTTTCTATTTCAGTGCGAATAATAAAAAATGCTTTATCTCAACACTTTAACTGGTACATTTTCAGAGGCCACTTTACAAAAGTTTCTGAGGTTTAGAAAGCTAATGCTGGGTTTCTGTAAAAGCTGATGGAGCTGCAAAAGCCTGTAAAATTCTGTTAAGATTTATGTGTTTAAGATCACTGTTTTGGGATAATACCTACCCCCTGTAGGAATGAAAAGGGCTGTTTTAAATAATAGGAGAGGTTGTTATTCTTCTACTAGAGAGATATGTTTGGTAATTGGTACTCTGTTCTAGCCTCAAAATCGTTGTATTCTGTATGGAAACTGAAGCTCTGTGCTAAAGGGTTAACTGATTCAGTCCAGCAAGATGCATCTAGAAATAAAAGGGTGCATTTTCAGTAGACGTTACCAGAAGTCTTGCAGGCAGATGTAGGTAAGCCTTGGTAGGGGATTGATTTGTATTTAAATGTTTTTCACGGTTACCTTCTTGCATACCTGGTAAGAGTAGTCATTGTCAAGTAACAGAACCAAGTCTTGGTTTTTGGGTTTGATTAAAATCCCCATTCTCTCAGGCTCCCATTTTCTCCCTCCCCAATTTTCTCCCTCCAGCCAATTTTGTTCCTGTCCCTTATGTTTACAACACCGCACAACAAACTGCAGTGTGAGCTAGGAGATGGTGCTCTAATGCTCATCCATACAGAACATCACTGACCTTCTAGTCTAGAGCAGCAGTGTCTGCAGCTTTAATGTGTGCCAACAGGAGACAGCAACAGGGAATGGAATGAAGGGCATAGGAGGAATTCAGAAGTCAGTGTATGCAATAGCTTTGTATTTTTTTAATGAAGCAGCTGATTTTTCTGTGCAGAGCCAACTGGGTGACTTCTGGATCTTTTTACGTCCTTTTGCAAGATCCTTCAAACACCTTGGAGACTCCATGGAAGCTGTGCAGTAGCATTTGCTGCAAACTGTCAAACAATCTTTCTTTTGTGTTTGGTAGGGTTGGGTGGATAGCAGCTATTTGAAACAGATTTGATTGAAAAGGCTAACGAGTTTGAAATCTAATTGGAAAAATTGGGCTAAACGTGTTCCTTAGAGAACAGCGGAAAATGCAGAAAAGAAATTAATTTCACGTTCTCTATTGTTCATGTTAAAGTGATTTAAAATCTGATGTGTTGCATTTGGCAGATGACATGACATTTATTTTTCTTTTGACATCTGAAAGATGGGTCCTCTATCCAGACTTGTATATAGTTGAAAAACCTCCTTTTAAATCTGCTCTCTTGAAATTGATTTGACATGACTAGGTCAGACTTAAAGTAACTTGGTAGCCATTTTTGCTAGTTTTTCAAAGTCCCTCTGTGCTAGATCAAAAGGTTACAATTGTTAGGTGTGCTTGACTTCCCCAAACCTTGAAATATCTTGAAATTATGGAAGGTAAAAAGCTGTAAGCGGTTCTTGTGTTTTTTCTTACGAGTGAAGAACATTTTGAAATATAGTTCAGAAGTGTAAAGCCAGATACATTCTTGGGATTGTCTACCTTCCATGTGAAAAGAACTGTGTCTGACTCATAATCAGTTGTGCTGTATTTCATGCCTGATAAAAAAGCTTCAGCTCGTGGCATCATGTAGTTAAAAACCAGGCTTCGGAGAAGAAAGCAGAAATTTTCTTCGAGTAGTTTTGAAGAAAAAATGTAGGTATGCCCATACCTAGCTGCAAATGTATACAATAATGAGACCATCAGTTACTTTCTTAGTATTTTCATTGGCCTTTGGAAAATGTAAAGAAAAAGTGAGGTGGTGGTTGTTGTTTAAGCTGGTGTTACTTTGTGTAATTTTAAGATAAAAGCAGTACCTTACTCCATGTGGTTTGTGGAAGCAAAGAAACGATTCCATTAACATGTATTTTTTTCTATTACAGATTAGTTCTAATATTTTCAGAACACTTCCACCTAGCGATAACCCAGATTTTGATCCAGAAGAAGATGAGCCAACTCTTGAGGCCTCATGGCCCCACATACAGGTATGGGATTCCTTTATTGTCAAGCCTTCTTGTAAGGCATGAACTGATCTGAGGTATCTGAGTAATTTTGTACCTTTGGTGTGAAAGTCAAAATTGGTTTTATAAGAATATGACTGAATTTCTGTGCTAGGAAGAGGGAAAAAAAAGTGAGGCTTTTCTTACTTGTATGAATATGGAAAAACATAAGCATTCCAAGTTGTCTAAATTCTCTTTCTTGTTTTGAGTGATTTGTAGTGCTAAAGTGTGGTGTGTATCTGTACGTCTTTAAACTGTATCGATGTTCTGGGTAATTATGTTCTTTATTTAGGAGGTTTGTTTTCTGCACTTGAAGAATTTTTGTATGGTTTCAATAAAATGTAAGTGAATGCTAACAATTCAGTTTCTTGTATAACAATAACAAAAACAGCAATAGCTTTTATTTGTCTTTTGAGCAAGAAATAGATATCTCCTCATTCTTCCCTCCCTCTGTTCAAGAACTTTACAATATAGGCATTGTTGTTTGCTAACAGTAGGTTAGTTATTCTATTGTTGCTCTCCTCTACCAATCTTGTGATTTTATAACATCACTGTATCAATTACATGAATTACTTGTGCTACTGCTGATTTTTTTCTCAGTTATCAGTTAAAAGTTGAACAGTTCTAAATCACTTGTCATCGTCCAAGTTCTCAGGTTGTCATCCAAGGTACTCAGTTGTGTAGCAACTTCTAATAGAGAGTAGAAGATTAATGATTGCTAAGTATCTGTATGCCATCTGCTCCCCTCTGTCCTTAAAATACTGCATGAAGATATAATATTTTATGTCCTCACAAGGGGCATGCGTATCCCCATGCAGTGGGGGGTTGTACAAAGGCTATGCAAATATCTCCTAAAGTCTGTAGAGGCATCATTTGACTTCCAAATGCTCCTGTCTCCCAGGAATAGAATTTGCTAATGTTTGCTCAGTTCACTTTAGGACATGACTGAACTATGGTTCTTACAGGAGAAAAAACTTGTGGTTTCTGTGACCATTTTACTTTGTGCTTCAGGCACATTTATGGGAAAGTGGAAGAGCTCTGTGTTGTGGAATTGTTTGAAATTTTACTTTTGGCTTTTTCTTTTGCCTTTTTCTAAATGAGTTTTGGCCAGGCTATCTGATAACTGATAGTGAATTTCCTGCTCCTGCAGTCGATCATCCTGGTCCTTGGAATAAATTTGCTCAGTGCAGCACAATGGAAATAGTTTGTGTTGTTCTCTCCTTGAGTTCTCCACCCTTTACCTAGATGATAGAACTCAAAACTGTTGTCATTCACATAGCCAGTTTTCTGGGAGGGAAAAGAAAAAAAATATAAATCTGACTCTATTGTTCTCTGTTCTGATGGATGTGTTATTTCACTGTAACATGACGTTACAGGTAATAGCTTAGTAAGTTACCAGCAACATGTGTAGCCAGTACAAAAGACCATAGACCATCAGTAAAAACTAGAGTCACTTGAAAGACATAGCTTTAAAGTTATACTCAAGGTGGTTTGTAGCAACCAGCCTTGATTGAACAAGCTGGCGTTAGCACCACCCTCTGTTGCTGGGCTTAGGGAGCTGTAGGTAGGTAGTGGAATTGTTAGCTCAAAGCAGTAGTATTCTAGTGGTCTCTGCAATAATGAACAGTGAATCACCAAAACATGGTAGGAGTTATTTGCCCTTTTACTGAAACAGGCTGATTTTGAGAATTGAATCTACCAAAGCCAACAATTATCCCTGTGATTTAGTATTCCTAATGGTAACACTTCAGTTGTGCTCAGGAAGATTAAACGTACCTGTCTGTTTATTTGGTTGGTTTGGAATTTTTTTTCCCAAGGTTAAAGTAGCCAGTGTCTGTGTAGAACCCATCCGTGTTCCCCTTGCTGATACTTGGGTTTGTGCTGTTTTCAAGCACAAGTGTAGGGGAGAAGTAAGAGGCCGAGTTATTCAGAAATGGCCATTACAGCTTGGGACACCATGGATAAATTTCCCAAGGTTCCCAAGGAATCCTAAAGTCTGCTACCTTTTACTATCTGTACATTTTTAAGTGTGGCTTCCATATCTGTATGTGGATTTTTGAGCATTAAATGTTTGTTTTCCTGAAAGCTCCTCTCTTTAAGAACAGTAGCAACAATGGTGGTTCCGGAGTTGCTTGAATTATACAGAGCATTCACATGGTAACTGATTGATCTTCTCTGTACTGGAAATGAGATGTGCTATGTCATCAGATATTGAGAATCTGGCATCAATATTGGTTTAGTCTATGACTCTGCTAGGGCATTATGCTTTAGCCTCGTTCTTCTGCTGGATGTTTATCCCAGTTCCCATATCTATTTATGGAAAAAAGCCATAATTGTCCTCCCTCCCTGCCTTCCTTTAGGGTAAACAAAACAGACCTATTTAGTCTTGGCTCATAACAATTGGTACTCTGGCCCTTGGCTGTTCTGCTGGCTCCTCTGTATCCTTTCAGATCTGAATATGTTTTCTCCAACATGTAGGGTACTGCACATCTCTCTCTGTTCTGTCATGATCTTCTTGGAAAACCCCAGGATTTTGTTTGTCATTGCTGTGGCTTTGCTGTGTAGCTGAGGAATTTTTGTCATCCTAGCATTTAGAACCAGTATCCAATCCTTCTCACCTTCAAAGCTTGCTGTTTCTTAGTAGAGCTCTTTCTTATCTTTGTAACTGACTTCACAGTCATTTAATTTCATCCTGTGTCTGTCTTGTCTCTTTCTTACTGAGAACCTGATGTTCCTTATTATTTTTTTAAATCAGGCAATAGCTTCCAATATTGTGGCTTCATTCCAGCATCTTTCATATAACTATTCTTGTTGTATTTGCTGATAGAAATATGTAATATACGAATTCAGTACTTAATGAAATTTAATTCCAGCATGAATTCCCATGATACTCTGTTAAGCTCCCTCCAGTCATGTTTCCCATTTCAGTACAAACCACTGAAACATTTATCTAATTTCTAGCTTGAAAGAGATGAGCAGCCATGGTTTAGTAACTCTTCCTAGTGGAAATTGTTGAAATACATGCCTTTATATGTTACCTCTGTGTAGGTTGCATTCCTCAGTCCAGGCAGTATGTCTGTATTTATCTGAAGTGTGCTTTAGTATTAGTACTTACTATTTAACTATTCCCGAGCTGAGAAATAGTCACTGAAAACATAAGAAGCCCTGAATGCAGCTAACCTGAAGACATCTTTCCTCTCAGTTCTGCCTTGCTTAAGAGATGCCCAAGGTGTATTTTATAAATCAGAAGGTTGCATGTGTCCTCCCCCACCTGCCACTGTTATGGATACACACAGTGTTTGTCTTGGACTTGTGATGAATCCAATAATATGGGACTTGTGCTCTGCCATTTTTGTGCCTTGCTTTGCTGCCTCAGGCCCTTGCTGCCTCCATCCCCTCTCTGTGTGGGCTTTACGGGATCATAGTAAAGGGGGACTTGAAGTCAATAGAACGAATATACTACAAAATATACAGGATATTGAAGGTAAATCTGCAGAAGGTCTTACTGTTTGAATGGAATGCCCAGAGTATAGAAATGTAATGCTGTGCCAAGCACTAAAGTTTGTATGTATACTTCAGCTTTTCCAATATGACCATTTTTGGAGCTTAAATCTGAAACCTGACTTCAGGAGCACTTAGCAAATATTTCTGAATCTGTTTTTAGGGAATTAAGAGCACTTAATTTTACCCTCAGTGTTGATAAGTGCTTGGTAACTTATTTCTACATAATGCATTCTTAATGTAGTAGGAAATGCGAATTTGTGTAATACTTCTACTGTATTTTTGTTGTAGAGTGGTATTTTCAGTTATTTGTTAAGCTTAGAATCTTCTGGGAATTAAAATGCTCTTGGTGCTTACAGTAAATTGCACTAGAGGCCATGATGGTTTTCATTTGTAAATGTTAATTATGTGAATAGTCCCACTGACTCGGGTAGGGGATAAGATCCATAGGATGGTGTACTTATTAACTTGTTCATAATTCTCACTTTGATGTTTGTAGTTGGTGTATGAATTTTTCCTAAGATTTTTGGAAAGCCCGGATTTTCAGCCTAGCATTGCAAAGAGATTCATTGACCAGAAATTTGTACAGCAGGTAAGTAGACAGGTTTCTTACCTCAGAGTTAATGATTGCCTCTCAGGCTTAACTGGTGGTTGTTCAGCTGAGGAGATGCTAACACTTTCACTTTGACAGAGGGTTCAACAGTTTGATTTCTGCCAAGCAATGCCTGCTGCACAGGGAATAATTAGTAATTAGCAACTTCAGAAACAGTTTGTTTTCAGATATTAGCCTCTTTGCTTTGCAATGCAAGAGTTTTATTTTTTGTTAATGCAAGTTGTGTTTTTAATGATTTGTAGTTTACCTCCAGTCAAATCAACAGCGTGCCAGTGACACTGTTGTAGTGCTTTGATGTTTGTTTTCTTCATAGAGATTTACGATGGGAAATCTTACAGCAAAATTGTTTTTCCGATGAATAAGTAACCTAATGTACATGAAATGTGTTCCAACATGTGCTGAGTTATTACTGGATGGTGTCATTCTCATATTGTGGTGTATTATATGCAGAAGGAAAATTAAATGAGAAAGCTCATGAGAAAATAGTGCCAAGTTGTTTCATCATACAAAGTTTCTATGAAGAAAAGTGAAGTAGGACATCACACACCTCACTTGTCAAGGCTGTATGATATGGTAACAGTTCTTGTCCAAGCTCACCTCACTAGATTTATACTGTGCCCAAATGCTCATTTTTCAAAGCTTGTGTGTGAATAGGCTGCCACAGTACAGCGGTGAGAAGTGAAAATGTAGATGAATGCTTCCACTTGCTCCCTTCAGTGACTGTTTACGTGCCTGTTTCTCTGGGTTTACCCTTCTTGTTTGTAGGTGTTCCCTTCTTCTCTATTTTGTTTGACTTACATACAAAATTCAAACCTGAAGCTGCTACTGAACTATTGGCCATGCCTGTCCAATTCACTGACTGGCCAACAGTTTTTAAGAGTTATGTTGCAGTATTTCAGCTCCTGGTGTTTCACGAGGTCTTTCTCTAGAGTATAACAAAGATGGTGCAAAGCACACCACGCTGTTTGTGGGGAGAAAGTGCAGTAGTGACCCTGAGAAATTCCTTCTGAATATAGACATGAAATGAGCAAAGTTCTCATACAGCAGTTCCCAATCCCTGCTGCTGCTTGGTGTAGATGTTTGTGAGCTTGCAGATCTGGACTAAGCAGGAGGCTGTAGTGATTGCTGGAGGTAAATTGCTGTGGGGAGGAAAAAGGTATTTACAAAACCAAAGAGGGCGGGGAAAATACTGCCATTAGAGTCAGATGGAAATGAAGAAACTTGTACCTGCTGATTTCTCTCCCTTCCCCAGCTCATTTTTAATGCATTTGCATTCTGTTAAACATCTGTCTCCCTCTCTGTCCCCTGAGGAAATGTGCATGATTCTTATCATAGACTTGTCTTACAAAATGATTCTGCAGAGGATTATGCTTGTGTTTAACCTTGAAGGCATGAGTAGTGTATTGAAATCGGTAGAACAAGATCTTAATTAAGAAATCATGGATGTTTGACACAAATTTGCTTCATTCTAATTTCTTGAAGACCAAGTAAAAACCACTTACCCCAAATTTGATAATATCGTTCTTAAAATTTCGTTGTTGTTTTGATAGGGTAGTGGTTGGAATGGCTTTGTTGATGTCTGCTGTATGCAGACTTTTGGATACAAAGGAAATGAAACTGCTGGGTGTACTTTAATCAGCGTTATTTGAAATCTGGCTTGGAAAATAACATTGGATATCCAAATAAAATATTAAGTCAAACCGATTCTTCTAATGCAGACTTTGTAAGTTAAAGGTCAAGCTCAAATCGATTAGGAACCTGACAAAATCTAAGCCTTCCGAAAATAATAAATTTCCATTTAATTTTTGAAGTTACTGGAGCTCTTTGACAGTGAAGACCCACGAGAACGTGATTTCCTAAAGACAGTTCTTCATCGAATTTATGGCAAATTCCTTGGTTTAAGAGCATTCATCAGGAAACAGATCAATAACATTTTCCTCAGGTATGCTCTGTCTGTATGTCTGTCCAGGTTGAGCAATGTTCTGTTTTCCCTTTGTAGTCTGTGACTGCAGAGATATGTTCTTGCACTGAAAGAGCTGGGTTTGATCTGTGATTGCCTTTCAAATATCTACAACTTACTAAAGATTATTTACTTGGAACCTGCTTCCAATTTTTGTCTTTTTTCATAACAGGTTTATATATGAAACAGAGCACTTCAATGGTGTTGCTGAACTTCTTGAGATATTAGGAAGGTAAGTCTGAGTGGACAGAAAAGATACAAAATGTTACTATGGGCAGTGCTTACTTCAGTTTCCATGCTTTGGGAATGGGAAAAGTATTACAGTAATGAGTGATGAAGTGCAGCCACTGATATTGAATTTGAATTGAATTGAATACTGTTTTACCATGTGAATTAGGATATAGAGTCTAAATCCTTCTTTTTCAGTGTACATTTTAAAGACAGGCAAAATATTTCTCAGGAGTCCTCGCTTGTTGAGGAATATGTCCAACAGAGTAGTGACTCTTTGGTTTGGAAAATGAACTTCAGCTCTCAAGTTGAATACAATGCTTTAACCATCAGCAGGCTGATTTTGTTTAAAGTGTCTTCAGAAAAGCCTTGAAAGTATCTGAATTACCATTTTTGTCACTAATTCAGTAATTTAATTTTTACTTTGAAAGCTGTGGTATCTCCAAAACTGACACAGATACATTTCATGGTAGAAAACTATAAACACAAGTAGCTTAACAGATTGTGAAAGTATCATGGAATCAATCATCGTGAAAACCGAGTGAACGGGATTCCATTTGATCAGATTTAACTGAAATGTGAGAAACAAAACCTAAGGTCTTCCTGAAGGACTGTCATTTGTTTTGTGGCTGGCTCTTAGGACAAGGTTATTGAATCAGTGACCACTTGGAAGCTTTACTTTTAGGGGGAAAACTCAAAACATATTTTCAAACTGCGCTGTTGTAATAATTAAAAAAATATATGCCATCTATTTTGTTCCTCTGCAAGTTGTGTTTAAGTGATTCTGCATGAAATGGATCAGCTTCCTGATGTGTATGAGCTTTATCATTACCCAGCAACTTACTTCAGATTATTTTACCTAGAGGAAGTGATGGTGCAAGTCCTCTCATGAGTGTTAGTGGGCTTCCACTCTGCTTCTCTCATATGCCTGCCAAGATGCCAAGGCTGTTCATGTATGAAGTTATTTTATGGCTTCATAATTACCAGGGTTAGAAATGGAATCAGAAATGGAATGTGTGCTGAACGTACAGGAATTCTTTACTTCTTGCTAGGAAAATATTTTGTTTTGATTTTTTTTAATAAAAATAAATCCTGCTTATTCACGTTTTCAGTATTATCAATGGTTTTGCACTGCCACTGAAAGCGGAACACAAACAGTTCCTTATGAAAGTTCTGATTCCCATGCATACTGCAAAGGGATTAGCTTTGTTTCACGCACAGGTAAGCTCTCACCTATTTTTAAGAGTAGTGGTTTTCTTTGTATTTGCTTTTGAAGCTAATGAAAGTTAAACAGTGTGTGTAATAATGTCAACATTTTGAGGTATTTGTAAACATATTTTTTAAGACCTTTCAGATCTTGTTTATAAATGTTAATTTTGACATAATGCTTAGCATGTATTAAAAGTGAAGGGATGTAACAGTGATTTGAACTCGCATCAGCTGAAGTGGGAAGCTTTTGGTTTGGCAGTCTGTCACACTCCAAGCTTCATTTAATCCCAGTCCCTTGTTGTGTTCTCTTATCGCTTTCTTAATGTAACCTACATGCTGTGTATCACGGAACCCTGAGTATGGCTAGGTGCTTATTTCAGAAGTGCTTTTTTATTTCTAAAACCTTCCAGTGATTGTGAAGGGGGGAAGGGCATTGGGTAGAAATGGCAGAAACGCGTAATAGCTCTGTGGCTCAGCTAGAAATTATGCAGATCCATGACATGCTGTCAGAATGCAGCAGTTATTCATTTGACTTTCATTCTTATGCTTAGTGCGGCCGTTCATCATCTTATTGAAGGAATAATGTGTATTATAGCCAGACATATGGCACTTGAGCATTGAATACATTTGATGTAAACTTACAAGTAATTCAGCTTGGCTAATTAAAAAATAGCTTTGTTAACTTGGTCTGCCAGCTAATACAGTTCCTTTATAGAGAAAACAAGGAAATGAGTTTCTAATAAAAGCAAAATCGCTGTGACTGTATAGACTGCACACAGGATCAAGTCAAGAGCTCAGTTAGAACTGTATTTGAGAATTAGGAATTAATTAGATCACTTGTCTTTGTGGTTTATTACTGTGCGATAAGCTGCCATGTGTAATGAAGGAACCTGTCACATACCAAAAGTATTCTCCTTGATAGATCAGTGCAGCAAGCTGCCCTTTTTCTGTGATATGTTTAATCACATCCATTGGTACCTGAAAGGATGCTCTAAACTCAGCTGTGCTGGATACTGAGAAGCAGCATTTGGTTTGTTGAGCAGGCTACTTGACTGTCCTGTCACAAACCACTAGTGCTGTGTACCAAAAATCTCTTGGAAATGAGGGAGCGGTCCCATCGCTCTGTTTCTGCAGCACAAGGAGCCTGCCCTTAAAAGATGAAGACTTAAAGCTGGCTTCACTTTGAACCTTTGTGTCTTTGAACAGTGGATAAGTGGCACAGTAATGCCTTAATGGGAATTTATGAAGTCTGTGTGTGCCATACTGTTTTTTGAATCCACACACACACATCTTTATCCTTACAGGTAGCAGCAGTAAGTTAGGCTTGTTATAATGACCTGCTCTAGGATAACAGATTAAAAAAAATAAGAAAGGTAATTCTTGATTTCAGGTTTGGCAATGCACATGTAATGCGTGGGAATAATTTTGTATCTGGGTCATATTGTGAGTTGAAGCATACTGTAATTTCTCAAAATCAATCTGGATGGAATTTAGAACTGTAACTATCACTGTGTGGCTTCTCTACATGGTGGAGCTATGGTTGTTTTGTCACTTAACTGTGTGCTGAGTAATCAAACAGTATGTAAATAAGTGAATATAGAATGTACAGTATCACTCCTTAGGCCCTTGGGCAGTGATCACTGAGGTGGGGGAGAACACAGTGTTTGGGGTTTTTCCTTTGTTTTCTTATTTGCTTTTTTCATTCTCTGAAGTGCTCTCATTATAAGCTGTGCTATTTAGTTATGCTGTAGTGTCTAACCAGTGTCTGTTTAAATAATTCTGTGACTTATATTCTAGCTCGCCTATTGTGTTGTACAGTTCCTGGAGAAAGATACAACTTTAACAGAGCCTGTAAGTGTTTTTCAGTTGCATGTTTTTCTGGCTTGAATTTCAGCTTAACATTTCAGTGCAGTTCACTGGAATTGCAGAGCAGTGCTATCTCATATCTTGATTATGATCCATAGGTGTTTTTAGGAGGGGAAAGAAGTGTAGGAGAAAGTCCTGAGTTTGAAAGTGCAGTTCTCTCTTAGCATGCATCTAAGGTGACATTGACATAAAAGTTTGAACCACCGAGATCACCTGAGAATGCGTGTTCCTTCCTGGTAACAGCTGAAATTTCAGTAATAGTGGTGTGATGGCTCGTCCTAACAGAAATTAGAAATATTTCAGAGAATAGACTGTCCCAAAATGGAAGTGAGAAAGAGTAACTACACTTTATTGAGACAGAAAGGACGCTGACATTCCAAATGTGATGTTTGTCTTTTTGGTTCCTGGGACAGCTCTTGGCAGCTGCAGTAGAGGTGCTTTGGGCATCAGTGGCTTCTGCCAGACTGCATCTCCTGCAGCACGCTCAGCCTGCCCAGCCCCAAAGGGAATGGCAGTGCTTCCTGCAGGCAGTCTGGATGTGCCTGTATGGAGTGCAGGCACTGCTGCAGCTCCTGGGGGAACAGAGCGGCACTGCAGCAGCCACGACAGAAACAGTTCGGTCAGCAATTGGAAATCCTTCCATTAAGAAGATGTTGGAAATTTAAATACTTTGGTTATTAATGTGAACTTACAGTAAAATTGCCTTTATAAAGGAAAAAAAATATATGGTAGCAAGTGAAGATGTAAGAAACTTGAAGTGCTCAAAATGTAAATGTCAAAACTCAGTAGAGCAACTGATGAAATAGCATACGGATTTCTGTTTGGCTGTAGGTGAAGTAGTATTTTAAGAAGTCCATCAGAAGGCTTCATGAGTACCTCCCTGTTGTTTTTCTGGCAGGAATTGTCTCTCGGGGTCAGTGCAGAGGACGTGCGTTCCGAGCTCATGTAGCTATGGTAGTCTGCCTTAGGTCGGTCTTGATGTTTGCAGAGCTGACAGGAGCTCATTACCTAACCCTGCTGAGTGCCACAGCCTTTACATGGATGGGATTTCATTTCATGAGAATCAGGCTGAATGTGCGGCCCTTGTACAGAAGCTGTCTAGCAGGTGCCTGCTGGTGTAAGTCAGCTTTATAGGAACCTTGTAGCCCTGGGAGGAATATTAACGTGTATTTTGTGCTATGAGGACAGTACGACTTCAGATCTACATTTGTGCAGTTCTTGAAAAAAAGGCTTTGAACTTACATATGCATGTATCAGCTTCTCAGTGCAAGAGTGTGATCAAGCTGGAAACTGAAACTCTAAAGAGCAAGGAATAGGTATTTTGTAGGGGCTTGCACTTTCCAGCCGGAGCATATTACTTCGTTATCAAGTTGAGAACGTGAGTCCATGCAGTGAAGTATATGCAGCACTCACTGCTCACTGCTGGAAACCAGACTGTTGCAGCTGACCCAGCTCTGTGCCTCCAATATCAGTACATTCATGCTCCAGGTGACAGAGATGCATGTTAGGTTCTAGTGGCTTTTCTTTGGAAGATGTACCCATCTGAAATTCTTCTGGCTTTCTGGTGTTGTCTGGGGGAAGGGAAGGTGCTGGCAGACTATACATGTTCTGACTTGTTCTTTAAAAATATGAAGTATGAAGTCCTCATTTGCCTAGTTTCATCTGAAGTGACAGCCAGTCTGCTAGTTTGCATATCCCTGGATAAAATTTGGTGAATGCCTAACATCATTAACTCACTGTCAGCATGTCACCTGTGACAGTACGCACAGCTGTGAACCAAACAGCCAGCTGGGAAGATTGGAGGAAAAAAGCGTGGGAAAATTGCAATATGGTAGGCTAAGTTCTGCAGTTGGGTATGGTTTGTTAGGTGCTGCTGTACCATAAAAGCTGAGGTGTCTTTCCTAAGAATCAAATTTCACAGTGCTTGAAGAAGGTTTCTGTGTCTGAAAGGTGCAGATGGGGCTTTCTACAGCCAGCGTTAGTTCTGCAGGTTGGTGCTGGGTCAGGTGTCTGTTCTGGGGAATGGCACTGCTGCTCTTTTTGGTGATGGTGGTTTCCCTCCTCTCCTGCCCCTCTGAGGGGCTGTGCTTTCCAATTGCATTTCCCAAAGGGTTTTTCTAGTCTTACATGAGATGTATTTCAGTATCTACGCTGGAAACCATTCTTTTTGTAAGTTCTCATCATTTCTAGTTTCCAGCCTTTGGCACTTCAAATCATAGAAGAAAAAAGAGTGTGGTGGAGACCGGGCCTCCTCTGTTTGCCATTTGTGCAGTCTGTGCGCTGCTTTCTCTTGGCCTGCAAAACCCACTGTGTGCAGTGCACTGCAGTGTATGGGTCAGGAGGGAACAAGTATTGGCAATCTGCCTACAGGGAAATGAGCTTCGTTTTGAGATGCTTTGATGATATCAACATGCTATCAGTTAGTGTACGTAGTGCAGTGGGAGTGGATAACCAAAGCAAGATGAATATTTAAATGAGACAAAGTATTTATTTTCATGCAATTACTTTTAGCCTTATTCGGTTTTTATTGATGCTCTGGCGAGGGAGAAACAGCCTTATATTTTTCTCCTCCATCTTATCAAATATGTAACAGAAACGTGCTCTGGTTTAACTTGTTTGTGTTTCTCATACAGGTAATCAGAGGACTGCTCAAATTTTGGCCCAAAACTTGCAGTCAGAAAGAGGTTGGTTTTGTCTTCTGTTTCTTGTCTGCTGTGATGCAAACTGCAGCATGGCAGGGTTGTGCTTCCCATCTCTGCTGCGCTTAAGAGATCTTGCAACAAACTTGCAGCTCTTGAAACTTTAAAGAGGGCTCATCTTTGTTGTGCTACTCAGTGCAGTTTTTTGGGGTGCCAGTTGTCACTGTGTTGCTGCTATATTAAAACTGCTACAGGTTTGTTCTAATTAAGATACTGTGTAGAGAAAAAGGGTTTTGAGGAGAGAAGTACTGTAGTGAGGTCACACAATGTTGGAGGCAGTCATCTGTACCACAGCCCAGAGGTAGCCACTGAGATGCTGAATAGAACTCTGGTGAAGCGTGCATACATCTTTTCCACGGGATGAAAACAACTCTTAATGGTCTGGGGAAATTGTTTTTTTCTGGCTGGCTTTTATTCTCCGTAATTCAAATGAGCACAGTCAGGAGTTGGACTTATGCCCCCCAGCTCACCTCTGCTGGTGCCTGACAGTGGGGCCCTTCAGAGCTGCTGTCCATTCAGTTGCTTGGCATTGCATTTTTCCACGTCTGCTGGCCTGCTAGCTGTAGGTTAAAACTATTAACTACTGGCTGTTGAGCAGCTACTCTGCAGATCTCAAAGGTAACCTCTGCAGGTACTTTGGAAGTAAAATGTTGCAGCTTTTTTTTTTTTTAACTGTAAAGAAAAACATTCTGCAGAAGCAGCTCATTTCGGTGCCAGAGCAGTCACACAAGGGAAGAGCCCGAGGCTCTGTAATGACATGCACTGCTCTGTGCACGTTCTCATGTTTAAGCCATATTTTGTTTCTGTTTACACTGTCACTATAAAACGTTCTCATACTTGTTGATGTCTCTCTTTTATACAACAGGTAATGTTTTTAGGTGAAATTGAAGAAATCTTAGATGTAATAGAGCCGACACAATTCAAAAAAATAGAAGAGCCTTTATTTAAGCAAATTTCCAAGTGTGTGTCAAGTTCACATTTTCAGGTAAAAAAAAAATCACAAAACAAAAACCCATCAAATATCACCTGTAGTAATTTCTTTTCTGGTTGTTGACTCCTAACCTTTGCATTTCAGGTTGCAGAAAGAGCTTTGTACTTTTGGAATAATGAATATATTCTTAGTCTGATTGAGGAGAACATTGATAAAATTCTACCAATTATGTTTGGTAGTTTATACAAGATCTCCAAAGAACACTGGAACCCGTAAGTAACATTTAACTATTTGCAGTTCCAGAAGTGCATTGCATTAAGCCTGCTGTTTCCATAACCTTGTAAATATGTCTTCATTTTAACTTAGATGAAATCTGCTAAAATGGACATTACTTTCAGCAGTATCATGTTTTCACTGTTCTGCATTATGATGGAGATCTGGAATTTACTCAAAAGATGAAGGAACTGGATGGCAGTTGTGATGTTCTAATGACATTTGATCTTAGGTGTTGGTTATTTAATTTCCTACCTCATTTTTTTTTCTATGTTTGCAAGAGAAAGTAGTGATGCTGAAATATTTATAAAAAAGCCAAGTCTGGCTGTGCTCAGCACCCTAAACTGAGTCAATCAGTAGAGCATAGAAAGCTTTTTACAGGCAGAAACCCAGGTAGGAAGGAGCCTTCTGCTGTCTAAGCAGATCAGACAAACGTTAAGAGCCTGTAGAGACTGAAGTTACTCTGAATGTCTCCAGGTGGTGTGTATCAATGCAAACCTACCAGCTGAGCTTGAGTGTAACTACAGGAGACCTGATTCTTGGAGCCTTAGTAGTGCCTACACGCTTCAACAAATCCGAATGGTGTCCCTCTTCCTCTAGCTGCAGACAGAAGGTGCTCTTTACTTTAGGAAGGGCACAAAAGACATAAGTTAATTGTATATTTTGAAAAGGAGGAAGTTCCGGAAGCAAGGACAGCCCTGTGGTTTTAATCTGATTTGAAAGACAAAGAAGCTCATTTACATCCATCTACCTGTCTAATGTGGTCTTAATTATTCACTTAGGATCAGGCTTTTCCTCTCAAAAAACCAATAACCTGAGTAAGCTTTTGTCTTCAAACCCTGAGACAGCCAGTGTTCGTGGGCAGGCCAAGGCCACTCTGCATTTTGCGTGAGTGTGAGGCCTCCGGTCTGCAGGAGAGAGATCTCAAAGGTGCCACAGTGAACAGACTGTACTGAAAAGGCAAATGTGCTCCTTTGGTTACTTCCTGAAATTTTTCTTTTCCTCATTTTTCAAGCTGGTGAGAGCATGGCATCCCTGCTCTACGGCCTTCCGCACCTTACTGCTGTGTAAAGGTTTCCACTAGCTAGGGGAACAAGGGGGAGACAGCTTACCTTATTTGATTAGTGATAAGCTGAAAGATAGGCACCTCGATCATGTTTACTGCGATTTCTGCAGGTGTGTGTGTAATAATTCAGAATGGGCTGAAATGAGATAAACATTAAGGTAACTTAATGACATGGGAATATCTTCACAAATAGAGTCAAAAAGGAAAATAATCTGTGGCTGTCAAGAGTTGCAGTTTACATAAGACACAGCAGCACTGCTTGAGCTATTCCATTTCTTGAATTAATTGCCAAATTTGTGCCTATTACCAGAAGTTTTATCCTTTGGGACTTTCCTATTTCATTGTTCAAATACTTAAAAATCCTTGCTAGAATTCAGTTTATTAAATGCTAACATAACTGAATGGCTTTATAGTACCAGCACAGTACCAACAGTTATATCTTATGTGATGACAGGAGTTGGGAGTTTAAACACTCATTTGTTTATGGAGGGAACTACAGCACAGGATTTTCTTTCAAAAACTGGACTTTACTTTTTTTTTAAGTAGCATCTTAAATACAAAGTTTAGGATCCAAAAAGGAAACCAAACAGTTGCTTATTAAAGTTTGTGTTAATTCTAATGGTTGTGCTCCTTCCATTCTAGAACCATCGTGGCACTGGTATATAATGTGCTGAAAACACTGATGGAAATGAATGGCAAGCTTTTTGATGAGCTTACCAGCTCATATAAAGCAGAAAGGCAAAGGTAATGTTTTTTTGTTTGTTTGCTTGTCCAAACGGATGGTGATTATGTGTCCATACCTAGAATGCACCAGCTAAAATCTAGCACTCAACTGCTGTGGCTGCAGGGTTCTGTAGAAGCACACAGTGGATACTACTGCTGTGGGTGGCACTGCAGCAAGAGGCACCTGGTGGGGCTGAGAAGTGGGCTCAGGTGCTGCGGGGGCTGCCTGGTGCTGGCTCTGCTTCAGATGCTGCTGCCTGGAGAAAGAGGCTTGGCGGGAAAATACGTCACCGCTCAAACGCCTCTGTTATCCCACCACCCACCCAGCCACAGTGCTGCTGAACTGTGCTAGCTGGACGTGCACTGCTAAGGCTCCTTCCAGCAGCTGCGCTGCCACTGGCCCAAGTATCTTTCTTTTTTCCAAACCACAGTCATCCCTGCAAAACCACACTACAGCAATCATCTGACAAACTCCTGTCAGAGCACAGTTACTGTTTTGCTGCTAGTCTTCACTAACTTGTATGCTTACTTTTTAATAGAACTGGAATGCCTCTGAATATGGCTTTGGAGAAAAAACCTTAACTTAATTTGTAGATTCGTAGGTGTAGCCCACAGTTGTTTAGGTACCTGCATCACCACGCTGCGCGTTTAAAGACGCATCTGAAATGGATACTTCACTCTTTTCCACAGAGAGAAAAAGAAAGAATTGGAACGTGAAGAGCTGTGGAGAAAGCTAGAGGAGCTTAAGCTGAAGAAAGCTATGGCAGAGAAGCAGAACAGCACTCACAACGTGCTCAATGCACACGATACAAGTGCCAAATAAAAGAAATGACAACCTCCACTCGACAAACATTACTGTTTTGTACCCTTTTGAAATACGTAAAAATTTGCAAAATAAACCTCATCAGTACAGTAGGAACAGCCAACTTTTCTCTGGCTAAATGTAAAGATTTGAATTTAAATACAGCATTTAAGTGATGTCAGTACCACAGCATATTGTAAATTTGTCTGATTACCGATATCCTGTCACTTCCAGCATTTCATAGAACTGAATTATCATCCTTAATGAGTGAAATAATTATGGGAGTGGTGAGAATTATGACTTGAATTTTTGATTGTGTTGCACATAGGTGGTATAGTTTGCTATGTACATTTTTCCTTGTTTTATATGTGCTTTTCACATCGCTGCATACCTTGGTGAAGATGATAGAGAAGGCTTCTAGCAGTGCTGTATTTTCTCAAATAAAACCAAGGTCCGTTACCAGTAGCGTGAGACACGCAGTGTGTGTCCCTCACAGCACTGAAAGGAGCTCTCAGATGGTGTTGGTCTTCAACTCCCGCCTGAATTCACATTTAGATTTTTGTATAAGGTCACTCAGTGTTAAGAGATACAGGGAGAGAAGGTCAGCTTGAACAGGGCAGGATGGCCCACACGCTTGGTTACATGCAGTGAGTACCTCTACCCTCTTCTCACTGCCTCTTGGTCCCAAGCATATTTAAAAATTTCCTCCTGCTGCAGCTGAGGATGGAGCTTTGCTTAGGGAGCCCATCAGTGATGCTCCTGCTCAGCCCAGGGGGCTGTGTAACAGCACAGTTCTCCTGGAGACTGCCCATCCAATGTGGCCATTTCTGCATTACTTTTAGCACCTTGGGGATGGAAGAGCAATACCAAAAGGGGTGTATTTTTCCTTTCAGTAAGGAAGAAAGGCTGTCAGTAACTAGTTCCTTGTTTTATTTAAAGAAAATGCAGTCCACTTCCTGAAAGTGGAAAATTGACTATGGAAGTCTTGTCTGTCACCTGATCAAGTATTTTTCACATCTTTTATCAGAGTACCATTCCAATCTCCTAAATTGCAGTTGTGTGGAAAACTTTTGTAATGAAAGATCTTTGGGGAATTGAGCAGCATTCAATAAAGTCTTTATGTTTGTATTTAGTGCTGTAATCACATCTTTGTGCTCATGAAGACCAGAGGGTTAGAGCAGCTCTTACCAACAACCCTTAACCTGTAGCACTCTTAGCAATATCAAGGCACTTAGAATGTGCCTTCTAAACCTAAGTAAATGCCTCGATTTTCCTCTGGAAATCACTTGAAAGCTAGTACATTTTGTCCCAAAACACTTCCTTAGAAGGAAAAAAATAATAACAACTGGGAGTACACTTACCACTTCATTAACAAGCCATTAGTAGAGGATGGAAGAAGCAAAATATGATGTGGCATGCTTCCTTCCTTGCAACAAAGCTTTCAGAGCAAACACACAGCCGTGACTGGTGCACAGCTGCCCTGTAGACGGCACAGCTCCGAGTTGTTAGGCATCTGACCAGTAAGGGACTTATAAGGAAGAAAAGGACTCCACCACCCCAGCACGGCTCGTTAGTGCACATTCTCTTTATAGCAGAGAATCACATTTAAGTGCCAGGCTGATGAAAGGCTTCTTTAATACCTTACCTTAGCAAAGACTGCAAGAAACAGGAAGGAGCAGCAGCCTAAGTCTGTCTCTGAAACTATCGAGTTGCTTGAGTTAGACTGACCAGAAATACATAAATAAAAGTCTACTTATTAAACTTCAACATCTTGCATTAATACTCCCATCTGGATTACCTCCTGTAAAACTCCAGCTGCATCTGAGAGCAGGCAGTTTCAGAAAAGGATATGACAGCTCACTCCAATTTATTGTTTTTTTTAATATTCAAGTCAATACACTTTAAATGAAAAATGATGTAGTAGAATTCCAGTGTATTTTGTTTTAACATTCTCTGGAGAGGGGAGGCCGGACTGTTTTATTGTTTGGGTTTTACCTTCCACTAAGTATGGTCAAGGAAATAACTGCACTCTGATAGCAGATGCAGGTTCAGAGCTCAGGCAGTGCTTTCACACCCCGCTGTTCTGAGAATCATTCAAAACAGTTCATTTGTTTGTTTGTTTTTAAAGAATCTAACTGCTACATTAGTGAAATCTCCTCACTCCCCCCCATACCGAGGTAAACTTGTTAAATCTGGAATAGAAAAGCATGAGTTTGTTAGAGCTGTCATAGCATTCCTAGAGTTAAGCTCTTCTCAGAAGTTCAGACGTCAGTTCATGAGGCTGTTCTTCCAGCAGCTGTGTTTTTCCTGAAGAAAACATACCTGTTTGCTGTATTGCCAATGCAAGCTTATTCCAGTTGTGCTCTGTCCCTTCTGCTGCAGATAGTTATGGGGTAGTTTCAGTCTCAGCTTATATGGTTCATTACTTGACTTCTTCTCTTCAGATGTCTCTTTCGGATTTTGATCATCCACTTAACACTTAACTTAGCAAAGTCTGCAGCCTTAAACAGAGCCAAAAAGATACCGCAGAGAAGGGCAATCGTGTTCCAAGGATTTGCTGTGATTATCTGAAAGAAAAAATATTATTCTCCTCATCTGACTCAGTATATATTCTACCTGTACATTAAGAAGCATTTCCATTCATCTATCAGAAGAGTTTGGCAGCACACACCTTCACACTGCAAAGAAGGGCTGAGGCCCCATGCCACACCTGTGCCTTGTTCTGGGCTTCGTCCCATTCCTTTTGTGAGAAAGGAAGCACATGTGCCAGGAGCTGCCTGTACTGGCTGCTAAATTCCTTCTGACTTTCAGGGTTGTTTAACTTTTTTAGATACTGTTAAATTAGCAATTTACTACATTACTTAAAGATGTAGAAAAAACAAGCAGTCACGCGGAAGAGGTTCTTCCATTAAGACTAAACAAAGCCAGAACTACTGGAAAGCTTTAACAAGACACATCGTAATGATAAACTACATTCTGACAGCAGCAATTGCTTCTGTAGAACTACAGCAAGTATCTCAGTTCTATTTTTAACTACATTTGGTTTAGGAGTAGTTAATTTTATTTACAGTTTGCAATTCTTCTTGTACCCCTAGGCACGATGGTGACTTCTAGGACTTTAAGATGAAGCAAGCGGATTTACGTCTAAGCAGCAATAAAGTAACACAGCTTACAGATTTGCTGTGGAGTACCAGACACTGACAGTCAGCACAAAGGCGACGGCTCTGGGTCACGAGCTGAGCCACAAGGTTTGCAACCTGGCTGCCCCTATTATAGAGCTGCCCAAACACAGCACCACAGGCTGCTGCAGTGTCAGCAAGAGGAAATAAACACCACCCTTCACTGCAGCACAGGGCACTGCCAGCTGGAAGGAGGTGGGGGCATGTGGCCCATCATACAGACTACAGCGTGGTTTCTCTGACCTACACGCACCTCTAGCTGCAAAGATAATGCTGTGTCACTGAGCCAGGAAAAGACATTGGATGTCTGAGCCCCACTGGCTATTTATTACTGAACGTATAAAAATATCAATCAAACCCCTCAGAGTGAGATTTCAAAACTAACTTCACTCTTCCTGTTACCTCAGTTCACGCAGAAGCTCTGAGGCATACATGCACACAGACACACACACCACGAGCGTGTATGGCAAGAAAATAAGATGCAGGGCTGTTTACTTACATCTTGAACAGTCTGTATAAAAGGGTCTTTCCATTCAAATACCACAAAAAACAGCTGGTCACTTCTCAGCTTAGTCCTCCTGTCAATGTAGTTAACCACACTAGTCTGGGGAGGGAGAAAAGAAAAAGGTGAAGAAGGTGCTGATTACTTTCTTCAGGTTTACAATCCAGCTTTCAGTGCATGAGAAAAGGCTTATAAGGTGAAAAGAGCAGGCTGTTCAGCCTTCCTCCACCTGGAATGTCAGGCTTTCAGAATAAAGAAAGTCAGTAACCTCCATCTGTTTCATGATCACATTCACTTCCTATTTCTCACCTAATAAAACACTGTACCATTTCAGACTGGCAGCCAAGGCTTCTGTTTCATATAGCAGTGCTTCATTGTTCTTACTTGATGCCCCAGTGCTTGCTGACAAAGCACAACAAAGGCACAACCACAGCACACACTGCAGCAGCAGCAGCACAGCTCTTAGCTGTATATATCAGCACTGGAAGTCTCACTCCATTCACCCCCAGTGTCAGCGATCACTTTTGTCCCCATGTGCTTAGAGGTCCATATTCTCTTTAAAAATCAAAGTGGCAAAACAGATGCAAGGCCTGACTGCTTTATTCATTTATTCCTGTCTGCAGCAGGGCAGAAGGAAGTGTTGGTAACATTCAAGAAGGAGTGAGAGAGAGCAGATGAAAGCCTTCATCTGGAGCACGGCCGCACAAGCAGCTTACGGAAAGCACTCTGTTCCAGCAGCATCCAGTTACAGCCCACTGCACGCCTCACTAGCTGCTTCAGAAATGCTCCTATCCATCACCTTCGTCAAAATAAAGTTTTTCCCCCTTCAAAGTGCAGAGAGTTCATTTACCAAAATCATTTAGTGGGGCTAGTAGAGCATTTGGCAAGCTGTCGTTCAGGAGTGCTGAATTACTCTTATTTACCACAGACCTCCCAGCCTGTGCCCTCCGTTGTGTAGTTTTTTTTGTGCTTCTTTTTTTGAAGAATCAGGTGCAGAGCAAGCTGAACACCAGCAACTGTAGAATGAAAAGGGAAAAGCGGCCTAAACACTGCTGATCAAACCCTGCCTCCCAGTACTGCCCTTTGGCTGAGCTACTGTTTGAAATATCACTGACTGGTACAGAGCTGTGTGACACCTCCCAGCAGCTGTGACACACGTACTGCTTAGGGTACCAGAGAGATGTTGCAGCCACATGGAACTGTAGGCTAAAGAGGGACAACTGGAAAAGCATGAAGGCACCGAGCCTCAGGAAAACATCCATCTTGTCTTGTATGTACACATACAGGCATCTGAGCCCAGAAGGAGAACATGGGGAACCACGAGCAGCAGCAGTAAGTTTGCTGTAAGCCTCCTGACCCTGGAGGACAGCACAAAGCACGCAGGAGCCAGGCACCAGCTGCACTGCAGTGATGGGAGGACTTGGCCCTTCTCCAGACCTCAGAGGAAAGGATACGCCTTGGTGTGTGCACAGGGCAGCACTTCTGATCTTTCTAGACAAGTTTAATTCTGTAAATGAACTGTATGGGAAACAACCTCCTACCTCTCCACCACAGCTTAGCTTCTTTATAAATACCTTCAGCTTTCTATCAGTCTCTTCCACCCAAGGAGGCACCCCTGATGTTATGCTACACACAGAAGCAGGAAGCAAAGCACTGTATGCACCCATTCCAAGCACTTGGGATCTTAACAGCCTTATGTTTTCTAGTCAAACCCCTTTGCTGCACATTCACCCAGTGCTTCTGTAGCTCATTTACTTATTGCAGCATTCAATACCCCAGCTACACTCATTCAGAAAAACTGCACAATAGGAAACCAGGTCACAAAGCTGACTGAAGGCAATGGGAAAGGCAGAAAAGACCGAGCAATGACTACTGCATTACTCAGCAGACTGGCTGGCTATGCTATTTGACCCAGTATTTGCATCCAGCTTTCTGGTGTGCTGCCTCTGCTTTAGATTTGACAGGCCAATGAACTTCCTTATTCCATTTGAGCAGAAACTGTAGTGTCAAACAGCAAGTGCAATTAGTCTGAGCTAATTCAACCTCTGCTGTATTATTAATAGGTAACTGAAACATGAAATTCATACTTGTACCAATTCCTACTTCCTGTTTTTCTAATAAACCAAACAGCCCACACAGATGATAGGGAAGTCCATAACTGGTGGACTAAATGGATGCTCACGATAACAAACAGCTCACCTTTGATTCTGGGTCAGTCTTTTCTCCTTTGAGATGCTTTAGACATGAACACACAGCAAAGACTTGTGAAACAGATGCAAGTGAAAGTGAAACAGAGCTCCAGATGACGAAGGACAGACAACTGTTGTCAGTGCTTATATGACAGCAGCTGACTGGGACATCCTTTCCTGCAGACAAAGGCCCACACTGCACAATTTCAGGATTCTCCTCTCCCACAGCAGAGCTGAAGGTTACCAGCCCACAGTCACAGCTTGTCCCTGTGGCTTTACCACAGAAGGCCTCTTCTATCAGTATCAGGCACAAGGGAACAGCCTCAGAACACACTGTCTGTCAGTGCGAACAGTCAAACTTATTTCATTTCTAGCTAAGTTTGTGTCTTCCAGCTGCAGATTTTCTAGCTTGAGATACTTCAAGGAATTACTCTGTGTTCTTAAGAGTAATTAACAGCTAAAATCCCAATCCTAAATAAAAAGCAGATATGAGAGTACAATAATCAATACTGAGCTTATGTTTATATCTTCATTTTCACATCAGCCCCTGTAGTAACCTAAACAGTACCTCTTTCCATTATTATTATTTAGATGATTCCTTTGGAAATCTCTACCTCAAACTAAAGTAGCTCTGTCTCTTCAGACCCACGCATTGGATACAGGTGCCACTTATGACAACGACCAAGGCCTTGAACTTCTCACCTCTCTGTTAGGAGATGCTTTTCCTGAGACGTGTCTCCATACCAACAGCAGAGCAGATCAGAACATCTACAATTTTACAGCATTTCTCCACATTGAAAGAACTCGAGTAACTGCAGAGATGGTTCAGATGACCAACTGCTCAGCAGCAAGGGGTAGAACAGGTGCCACTAAACAAAAGCCAGTCTCCTGGCATTTCACTCAAAACAAGCAACCAATGCACCCACCCCTTCCTCCAACTCAGACTGCTACCTGCTCCAAGAGCTGGTCTGTTGGCCAATTACGACTAGAAGCCCCCTACTCTTTGAGAGCAACCAGTTTTTAAATCACGTAACGCCCTAACATCTTCATGGATATTTTTTTTCTTTGCTTGCTTACCTCTTGTTTGAATTCCACAGTCTCTCTACCATCTTCTTCCTTTGTTTTCACCAAGGACATCTTCACCCAAGTTCGAAAGCCTCCAGAAAACTTCCAGCTGGAGTATGAACTTTCACAGTCCTTCATGAATTCAGCTTTTTCTGGACTAAAGGAGAAAGAACATCACTTTGCTGACCAAACTCAGAGCAGTGTTTGGACACTGCAGCAGCAGAACGTCAGGCCCACAACCTCTCCAACATGTGTTTAAGACTCCTTTGAAATATCAACTGCTATAAATCAGAATATTTAATACACTGTTAGCAGGAAAGTTTTGATTAATATGAGCACTTGTGTTCTTAATGGCAGAAGACTTACCTGCTGTCTTGCTCCCCCTGCAGGCTGCGCTGCTTTACGGGGGAGCTTTGTTCTGCTCACGTGTCACCAGTGGAAGAGAGAGGAAGAGAGCCTGGACCCCAGCTAACAACTCACCACAATGCTAAGAAGCAAGAGATGGAAGAAATAGCCTTAGGCCAAGGCTTCACACCGTTTCTGGGGAGCAAATAAACTGGTTGCAATGGAGACAACATGCCTTGAAATTCACATCTGGTGTAGTTCTATTAATTTAGGAACAACATAAGGGCTCCTATTTGCAGCTGTTTTCCCAATGCACAATCACAGATATTTGCAGCCCTGGAATAGCAGGATTGGTTTATATCTTTTTGTAAGATATACTGTGACTTTCTGCCATCTTAAGTCTTCCAATATCCCTCAGCCTGCAAGTAGCAGTGAGGTAGCTCTACTAAACCAGACACACCCCGTGTCTATTAAATGCACAGGACACACCGAATTAACCATTCCATTTACTTGGGCTTCTTGGTACAGTGATTTTAGCCACTTTCATGTCCTCTCCATGAAATAAGCCTGTCTCTCTCTACAGCTGCTTTTCCACAAGGTTTAATTTGTAATGAACAGGTAAACCACTGTGATGAGTCACAAAACATTAAAACAGACTGCAGATTTTTACTGAAGATAGATTTCAGGTTTAGAGCTATGCCAGGGTATGCTGGTCCTTCAGACAAGGGAAAAGAGAAACGTTTTTGACCCAGAGTAAATCCACCTTCTGAGGTAAAAGGAAAGAGCACACTTCTGTTCATATGGCAGAAGAAGCTCACGGCTAGGTCTACCAGAAGATGAAGCTACTTTGGCCTTCCAGGAGAAAGATGCAAAGACATCCAGACTGACCTGAAAGATCTGCCATGTACCAGCATTGGGTGGACTTAGACTTCTTCCAACTTTTCTCTCAGTTTTCAGAACTGGGACTCCTTTTTGGAGACTCCACTTGGCAGCACATGCACAGGCTGGTAAGCTTACCGTGCTGACGGCTGCTCGGTTCTACACCGACTGCTCAGGCTGAACAGATGAGCACGCACATGATAGTAGCGTGGCACAGCCTATGCTGTGAAAGCAAAGTCACTGCTTTTAGCTCAGGGCTTCAGGTGGAGGGCTCAAACTCAGAAAGGAGAAGCATTTCCAGAAAGAAAAAACAATACTCTGCCAATCATCAAGATATTCCAGAGTGCTTCAGCCATTTAGGATATCTTCATCTCTCTGTAACATAAGCTGAGTACAGCTCTCCAATCCCATAGTGAAGACGTGAGCAAAGCACAAGAGGAAAGCCTGACTGCTCCTTGCCATGCCAACCAGTGACAAACTACTTCTTCCCCTCTCAATACGTGGGTACAGCAGCACGTGGGGGACAGACAGCCAGAAAGAGTGTGCTATTTTGCTTCTCAGAGAAACATACATAATTAGCACTCTGCCAGCCAGTCACGTGCCCGATGCATGACTCAGTACAGCATCCCAGAAAAGCTTTCCAAACCAACATGGAAAATTGAGGCAGGAAGTTATGACTTAGAGTTGAACATTACAGCCACAACTTACATGGTAAGCAGGCAGCAACAGTATACTTTGCCTTCAATGGTAATTGTAGGCTTGAAAAAGAAAGATTGATATCTTAAGAGAAGCTGTGGAGAAGTGATCAGAAAAGGCATCTCCTTGTGTGCACCAATAACCCACACCAGTGCCAGAGTCAGGAACAAAATAAAGGGGGGGCAGGCAGAGCAGAGATGCAGAAGCTCTGCACAAGTAATAGCAGAGGGCAAATAATGACTGAGTTCCCCTCTGCTGGGGAACTGGAAACTCTCCAGCATTACATGGGATGTAATACAGGGTCAGATGTTGTGGTATTAAAGCCTTGACCCTTCTTCGTTACCATTTATTTCTCTGCACACAGCAATCCAGAGAAGTGAACATGAAGCTCTGTTTAGACCCTTAAATAATTTCTGCCCAGTTCTGACTGGTATTCATCATCTTACATAAGTTATTTTACATGCTAAAATAACAATAGTTTCAACAGCAATATGTTCAGAGGATTTGCTTCTTAAACCCATGTATTACACAAATGACAGTTCAGGAAAGGAACTTGCATAGTTAGCTACACATTTTTGATAACACTGCAAGGGTTTCATTATTTCATTTGCTCCAATTAATGTTGTACACACAGCAGCTGCCACTATCTCAAAGGAGAAAAAGAACACAAAGGAAGAAAATCCATTGGCAGTATTCCTCCAACTCACAGTCCGACAATAGCACACAATTCAGCAGTGTTCTGTGAAAGCCAAAACAAAGCTAGCACACACTGCCAGTTTAATACAGGCTGGTGATCCAATTTTAACATGAGAGCTGCAGAAAATAAAACCCTTGACAGAAACAACTGGACCTTACTTGAGTCCTCACCACTCAACAAATTCTTAAAGCACAAGAGCCTAGAAGCCATTTTTAGTATTGCTTACAGCTGATGCTTGCAGCAGCCTTCACCGGTTATTGTTATATAAAGCAAAAATGAGCTGCACGTAATAAACCTACAGAGAAGTTGTGGTGGAGATACAGCTGGACTCTTCTCATCAGTTTTAAGGAGGGCAGCACTGAGATTATGATTTATGATGAAACATCCTACATGTATATTTTACAGCATTCTGGCTGTCCAGTCCAACCTAAGCTGTTTGCAGCCATAGTAAAAACTAATTAAAAAACCCAACAACTTGTAATTCTGACATCTGAAGAGCTGCAGCATGCATCTCAGCATCTTCAGGAACACCACAACACCTTACGTTCATTGCTGGACACAGTGCTAAGAACATGCTCTTGTAACTCATGAGTGAGACATGTGGTCAGGAAAATAACAACAGCCAAATACTGATCAGTATTTGAAGTTTTTTTTAGAGAGTGTATGGAAGGACAAAGTTACATCGTCAATACACAACAGTTTCTAAGGATATCCATAGCCCAGACTTCCCATTAGCTAAATTTAGCTGAGGAACCAGAAGCCATTTCTGTTTTCTCTCCTGCTAGAAGCTGAACAGAACGAGCAGATCCCATAAATGCAAGATGCTTCACTTGCAGTTCATAGTCAGGAGAAAAGATCAGCCTGATCCTGAACCTGTCCTGTTTGTGCCCTGGGATACCAAGAGAGAAACACACAATACTGAGGAAGACAAAGACATACAGTTTGTATTAAGCTTTGGAGAATGCTCTAAGAAAGGCAGTATCAAAACATCTTGCACACAACTGATTCTCTATTTCAACTGGATAATCAGATCATTTACCAGCACACTTAAAGCCCTATGTGCCTTTGCCAATTTTACCATTACCTGGGTTAGTTCAAAACCACCCTTAACCTACATTCCTATTACGTGCTACGAACAGGCACAAAGATGCACCTTCATACAGACAACATCATTTCCTACCTTTTTGCTTTGCTTCAAACATAACTCGGGCTCAGTCTTCACTCTCCAAGCAGAGACAAGGCAGCTTCTTTAGGAACACAGCATCATTTCCCTTTCTCTTCAGGAATCAATTCTGCCATCTAACCCGTCTGATCTGGGAAACCTGGAGGCAGGATGTTGCAATCCCCAGTTTCTTCAGGCAGCTTACAGATGTTTCTTACTGATTCATCCACTCTGGTTCAAATATAGCCTTAAAGCTACGACCCTGGCAATACCATTTAGTGTTGTTTTTCACATCTAACCCACCTTTGCACAACACACGATACAAACATTTCAGAAAGCAGCATGTAGACTAGCTTGCAGGAAGAGATACTCTGAATACTGTTAGCTTATCCAGGACGCCCATGCTTTAACTGGGAAACAAACAGCTCTTTAGAAAGGCTTATCTGCAAACTGATACAATGAGAACAGAAAGGTAGCTTCCAGAACTTGAGTATGCATAGGCCAATTTGTGTCTTGGTAAGTTAGCTTCTTCTGCACAGATACAGGAACCAGACACCACACAACCACCCCTTCTGATCTTCATCCACTGGGGATGGTCTCAGACACTCACTCATGTCTTGAAGTACAGAAATAGCTGTGCACTTTGCTGGAATCAGTCCCACCACTCCTGCCACTGACTGCAGTACAAGCCACAAAACTGAGTTGGTATTTTCTCACTCTAAAACATCAGTGCCCAAAGTATCAACGCCCAAAATACCTGGAACATTTGCACTGTTCAGATGCATCTTTTTGCAGTTATACAAAGTACCTGATAACTTAAGCTTAATATCTGTCTCCTTCTTTGAAGTAGAAACGCTTTCTAAAAAGCAAATACAGATAACTGGTCTTCAGACACCCAGAGACACAGGGAGTGAACCCTTTCAGTCTTTGCTCCCCTTTTGGAAATATACCAGTATGATCATGCCTGAGCCTCCAAAAGTGCTTCAATACAATAATGGATTATTTTTCTTCCTCTCCATCACCTTATTACTCTCTGCATAGGCCTTTCAGCACTCTACATCTGACCATTAACAAATTAAGGCTCCTTGTTTGGTATCACTGTACCTAATGGCTCTTGTCTAGCTTTTCATCTGTATCACAGAGAGAAAAACAGAACTTGAATTTAAATTAAAAGCTAAAGTTAAGCTTCTCACAAGATGGGAAAAAGGTTGGGGCTTTCAAGAAAGGATTAATTCCACTCCTATTAAAATAATCTAAAGGTTGATCAGTCACTTGAGTGACACTGACATAAATCAACACGAAGCATTTTTAAAATCCCCACCTATAACAGTTCAATGCAGTCACAGGCTCCTCCCTCCACATACCTGTTGACGAACTCTTGGAAAGAAGAAAACAGAAGGTAGTCAATGGCACTAAAATCTTGGTCTGTTCCATTTAAGTGAAACTGCAAAAACACCAGCTCCTTCTTCTTCACATCACGAGGGCCTTGAACAACCAAAGCATGCTTCTATAAGCAGACAGAGAGACAGAGAGAGTAGGACAGGAGGAATCCTCATTTCCTGTTCATGAATTTGCTACCTGTCACTGATACTCTGTAGAAATCTAATACTGAATGAGGTTCTCTTGGCCTCTAGTAAGTAGACATTCTGTTAATACGTCCAAAAAGAATGCCTGCCAAGCAAATGAGAATTCCACCTTTTGGTTGAAAAATGAATTCTCTAAATCAAAATTCAGACGTTGTTAAGAGATCTGAACCAGTTCCATCAGTCTACACCGCTTCCATCAATCTGCGCTACTTCCATCACTGCCACTTGGGTTCACATGGAATTACCAGCTAAGGCTCTGCAGCCTGCATTCTGCAGAAAGACAATCAAGACAGTTTGGGGCATTACAGTCTGGGAACTTTCAGCTCTTGACATAAAACAATTTTCATTTGGAGTCTGATGTAGAAAACATTATGCTTGTCTTTGAGAAAGAGGCACAGTTTCATAGCCTGCAAGCAAGCTGCTAAGGAGGAAGGGAAGAAAAAAAGAAGCTAGCTAGCAGGCAGAATACTGCTTCATGTGCAGGAATTACACTGGACAGCAAGTTGTTGCTTGCAAAATGACTCTACCAACTCAAACATGGCACTGCATGGTTCAGAGGTCTGCCTCAATGTCTCTCCATTCAATTGGAGGACTGCAAGCTTCCAAACAAATTTACCACACAGCATAAAATACAGGTTCTTAGTTTATTAAAACATGCAGGGAGAAAAAAAAAATAGAGGAAGAAATGAAAGACATTGAATATTTAGACTTGGCACATCATTTTAAAACATACCAGGAGCTTCTTCCCAGACAGAACTGGTGACTAGACAGAAGGAAAAACACAAGGATGAAAAAAAGCTGACCAAAGAGGTAACTAAACTCCTTGCTCATGTCTAGTTTTCTTAGGAACAACCTGCAATAACTTTAGATTAGACACACGACTCCACTTCATACTTCATTTTTTGAACCTTTTTCTGTACAGAAGCCAGATTCCCTGCATATTTAAGGGGAATTTAGATTGTCATTTAATGTACTAATCTTATTGGCACACAGAGCTTCAATACAATAAAATGCTCAGTCGCCTAATTAAGAATTTGCCAAGTGAGACAAAAATGATGAAATTGCTGCTGCTGTCAACATTAGATCTACTATATCAAGGAGTGTGCTTGCACTTAGGAGATCAATTAAAGGAGTCTCACTGTGCACAGCAAGACTTCTGTTCCATTCAGGTTTGCATGTTACACAGAGCCACATGACAGCTGATCATCCATAACATACATACAAACTGACTGGAGTATTTTACATTTCTGACAATAAAAAGAGATGGTTTGGAGGGGAAAAAAAAAACACAACTTAATAGAAAAAAAACCCACAACCCTAGAAGCAAGGATATTTTGCAGCATCTCGCAAATATTTCTACTCTCCAACCTTGTACAAGTAGAACTCTCCCGCAGCCCACTGAATAAGCTTTATTCTGTTGTATTATTACCATAGTTTGATTAGTAAAAGGATCCGTGTAGTTGATCCTCTGCGTGGTGCACTCAATGTCTCCCGGCTGACCTGGATTTATCAGAGGCAGAATGTGATCATAGTAATGATGCTTGCAGCTAAGCAGCTGAGCCTTTCCTGGGTAAAAGGCAATACCTGTTTTAGGAGAGAGAACATTGAGGAGAGTTGACATTCATAGATTTTCACTCAGGGATTTAATCCCACAGGACACTGAGCTGTCCTGCCAAGATCCAGCAGCACAATCAAATTAAATCGTGCACTTGAGTATTTTTTTAGAGCAGGACAGCAGTGTCAGCTGCACTCATCAGGACAGAAGTCCTGCAATGCACTGGAGAAAATCCAGGTTTGTTTTGAATTACGAATCAAAGCTCACAGAAGTTACTAAGCTTCCCTCATCCCCCTTAGCAAGCAGCTAAGGAATCAGTCCTTCCAGCCCCAGATGAGAGGAAAGTACAAAGTAAGCTAGGAGATGGCTGAGGTTAAATGGGACACAAAGTGCCTCAGCATGTATGTACTCAGATGTTATGATTTAGCACATGATATTTTAACTGGAAAAAGCATAGGTACTATATATGAGAGATTATGCTAATCTCACAAAAGTGAAAAGATGCTCTTCTGAAAATCTAGCATTGTCTTTTCATAAAACACAACGCATTTATCCCTTATTACTTTTATCGCTAGGTAGGCAAGCTACTACTTCACCTGTATGCGAATTCATGTCCTTGTATATACCACAAATTTGTGGCTCCAGCCCAACAGCAAGCAGAGGCTTCAGACCTCAAATACCTCAGCTGTAGAAATCCAGCAAAGCACAAGGCTCCAAACCAAACATCTTGTTACGCCACATTCAGTACTGGAAACAAACCTGCCTGAAGCTGATCTAGACCAACTACAAAAAAAAAGTATGATTTACAAGTTGTGCGATTAACTCATACAACTGAGATGATCTGCCCACCAAAAGGCAAGATGTCAGAATAGTCAGAACACATCAGTCTAAAAATGTTTTACTCCTTCCTTCAGTGCCCCTGCATTCAGCTTGCCATCTCGTTACCTCAACAGAGCAAAGAAAGCAACACTGACAAACAGGTTAGCAAAAGGCTACATTAATTCTACAAAAATCTGTAAGGGTAAGACAACAACATGAAACACCTTACAACTACAATTACTGGAACTGTGATATTTAAGATATGGTAACAAACAGAACAAACTTCAAACAGAAATGTTATTTTTACACTGGAAACTAACAAAAGGCTTCCAACGCTGTTTGAGCAACATTTGCTGCCACAGCTCTATTTACAAATGGTTACCAGATAATTTTAAAAAGCGATCATAGAACTCGCAATCCAAAAATGCTTCTGTGGAGCAATCCCTCCTGCAAACTGCTGTACAGTTTTCTGATGCCACATTACATTTTTACACCAACACTGTTCTCTGCAGTCATATCACACTGTCATTGCTTTCTGATGCACCTCTGAGTGGTAAAAAAAAAATTTTAAAAATGAACAGAAGTAGGAAGTGGCAGCACTTCTGGGCTTGTTGGTTTTGGTTTTTTTTGGTTGGTTGGTTGTTTTTTGTTGTTATTATTATTATTGTTTTATGATTTGTTTGGAAAACCCTTCTTTACTGTCAGCAGCACCTCACTGTCCTGTGCGGGAGTGAGATCTGGGAACAGATCCTACGTGCTCCACTGCCCCAGTAACGCTGTCTGGGGAGCATTTCCACGAGAAATTACCTTCTTTCCCTATGAGGGCCCATTCTACAGTGTGCAAACACTTCCTGGCTATCAAATGTTGCACTTTGCTAGCTACCAGACTTACCGGGTGCATCATACAAGGACACTTCCTTGTAAGAGACAGACATCACGGGGTGCTTGAGCTTCTCCCTGAAGTCACTGATGGTTTGGTAGACAAGGAACACAGCTACAGCCATAAGTAGCAGATAAATGAACAGAAGAATTACTGAAAACACATTCTTTAGGCAGGTCTTGCTGAAACGCAAGGAAGGGGCACTGGTACCCAGTTCGCTATCTGGAAACAAACAGAACATGAATTAGAACTCTGAAATACAGATTTTGGGGCAGAATTTACATACTGTTTGCTTAAAGATCAATCATTTGAGAAGAAAGTAAAACTTAAACTCAGTTCTATTGAAAAAAAAACAACAACAAAACAAAACTATTGCTGTCTTTAATGATCAGTGAGACAGCTGCTTCCTCCTCAAGCATGAGGCAGCGTCTTTGGACGGCTGTGCCTTTTTTAAATGTTGAACTTGGCATTCACTTAAGGACGAGGCAGGAAACAGCATTTATTTTCAAGAAGGCCAATCCGGAAACAAAGTTCAAAGTTCACAAGAAAAGGTCTGTCAGTGCTCCGTCTTTCCTCCTGGAAAAAACAACCTATTCCTCCTCGCTTCCAGTCTGATCTGATTCTGACCACCTTCAGTACATGCAGTCAGCAGAGAGATTTAATATTCTAACAATGCTCTTACACAGCTAACTGCATGGCACTTCCACCACGGCAAAAGCCACTGTGAATTTGTTACCCTCTAATTTCAGGTTTGTAATTCTTAACTCCCAGTACGTACTGCATAAAGATTCACAAAAGAAGGCTCTTTCCAATTACACCTAGGAAAAAAACCAGACCCAATTCCTTCCTTCTTGCCTTCAAAGCTTATTCTCTGAAGATCTTTGCACTAGTCTCACACATCCAGAGCTACACAAACACTGCTTACTCCATACCCCTTTGCACTCTCATCTTTTGGCTGTACTTGTAAGTAAAAAAAAAATAAAAATTATGTACTGAAGTCACACATTCATATTTTGATTGCGAGCGATATAAAGCTGAACGTGCAAAATAAACACCAGAACTAAAAGCACGGAAGGAGATAAATAGGCATATTTTAAACTGACTTTTCTGTGTGGTGTAATTTAATGAGTCAGGCCCTTTCAGGCCATGCCACACTCTGCCCTTCAGCTATAATGGCAGGGTTTGCTGTTTGCTCCTTACCGCAGCAAACACTAGCTTTTTTGTAGCTCCTACTGAACACATAACCACATATAAAGGTCTGTGGCCACGCAAGTGTTCCAAATTTCATTGCCAGGAGACGTCAGCCAAGGAAATTAGGTCATTAACATGCATAAAATTGCACTACTAACAAAAAGTCTGTCTTGAGCAGCTGCAAAACATTTAGGGGATATTCATTTCAGGTTGGCATACCTTAATGTTCAAATCTGGCCTGCATCAGCCCATTTATTAAAAGCAAAAAAAACCCAAAATCTTGAACAGAAACAGCTTATCAGGTACTTAAAACTCATAATCCTGCAGTCAACAGTTCTCACCTGGTAAAATAGCAGAGCTGGTATCTTCATCAACTCCCATCTCTCCTTCTCTCTCATCTGCTGGGTTTTCAGATACTTGTTCCACATCTTCACTCAGCTGTGTAGTTAAAACAGTGGTTCAATTTCCAAACATGCTCTCAACTTGCAATTGCTGGAATTTCTATGGTACAAATAAGAGAGGCTCCAACTAACCAAACACACAAAACCATGCCCCCAGTCCAAGAGCGCCCAGTGTCTGTTCCAACTGTTCACAGGAGTCACATTTGCATAGATCTAGAGCTGAATATTAAGTGCCACTCACACTGCATTTAACCTACTTCTAGCCTGCTGTCTCAAGAATAACATCACCTATTCTTTCAAGACAGATGTAATTGCTTCCCTGGAAGTTTCAGCTCACACAGAACCCCCAATTAAGGGGATGCCTTCTGAAATAGGCAGGAACTCTGTTCTGTTACTCAGTAACATATTTTAGGTATAAAGATACCACAACACATACCAAGAAACAGAGCATCAGCACCCCTTAATAGAGAAGCATGTAATAAGCAAATAGAATTTTGACAGATATTAGGACAAAAACTCAAATGCAGTCCCAGCTACATAGGTAGGCGGGTGGGTCATTAAAAGACATTAAGACACCCTCAATGTTTCTTTGAGCTCTCTGTAAATATTATTCTACATTAGTGGTGATGCAACTAATTGGTCTTCCAGTGTTTCCACACCAGCAGAGACCTGACGCTTTCTTGTTTTGCTATTCAGAGCTCTGGGTCCCAACCACCAAGACACCTCCATCAGAGTCAGAAGCTCCTCATATCAGAAGATCACAGGAGATTAGGAAACAACTGACTTTATGTTTTGCCCTCTGCTATGCGTTAAAAGTATACCTTGCATGTCTTCTGAGTTTCTTTCATGGGAAGGAACAACACAAACTGCAGCATGGTAAACTGAGTCCTGAGCTTACAGCATATCATGTTCTGCATGTACCCTCCCAGCTGAACACTCAGTATCAAATACCTAATTCAGGGAGATTAGCTTTGTTCTTATTTCAAGGAAAAAGGGTGCATACTAAATGCAGTACTCACACTGAATGCTAATAAACTTTATGTTCCCAACTGAACAGTATCTGTCTGTAGCCATAAGTGCTTTTCTTTTGTGCAACTCCAATTCAGTACTAAAATTATCATTGTTACATCATTAACAGTTCATCATTTGCATTTATTAGGAAAGAATTCATTAATTTCACATCTCGGAAGGCTGATGTAAAGCCTCCATCCTCCTGACGCATTTCTGCCATACAAAGCAAGCTGGAAGCACTCACCAGTTATTTATGTGCTAAGCATTTAAAACAAAGTACGTTTTCTGTTAGCATGAGGCATGGAATACACAGGTAAATCATAGGCTACACTCAGCTCCTTCACAGGAGACTTACCTGGATATGACAGAAGATATTTTTTGTCCAATCACCATTATAAAATAAATGAAACTCAAGACTGCCCTTTTATGCAGGGCCATGTCAGTCCTACTTATTTACCTTATCTAAAATAAGCTCTTGTGACACAGGGAGAATATTCTCTGAGCCTTTTGTACCAGTTCAGCTAAAAAGCCGCTCTAAATTATATACTGATGGAAATTCTTGACCCAGAGTTTACCAGGAGCTACAAAGTCCATGCAGTGTCTCAGCTGACTCCCGTACCTCTCCGGCTGGGTTCTCTGATACCCACACCTCATCAGCTGACATCGTGTAGGGGGTTAAGTGCATTCTGTTCCTAACAGCAAGATCTCAACAGGGGTTTAAACAAGAATATAGTATGCAACATTTATCATCATCTCAAGAGAGATCCTCTTGATTCTAGTAAGAAGGAAGAGAAGCAGCCAGCAATACTTAGAAACAGGAAAACCAATAAGCAACCACATATTTTATGATCTCTACTTACAGTTCACACACAGTTTCAGAAACCTTTCACGTGGAACACCGGTGAAGTACAGATAGCCAGAAGCAGGCAGAACTCACATTGCCTCAGGTGCACTGAGTAAGCTGAGCTGATGCACAAGCCTCCCCTTCACCAACTAATTTCAGTGCAAATCCCAAACACCTGCCTTGAGAAGAAGCAGAGGTGCCCAACTGTGGCTGCTAGAAGCTAGCACTGCTTGTGGCCCGGCAGCACAGACCAACCAGCATGGTAACTCATGCACAGAGCTGCAGAGAACCAGCACAGCAGTACTGCATGCAGTTTATTCCAGTTTTTCCAGAAACTTGGATGAAATCCTGAGATTGTGGCAAGTGACGTTAGCGCCTTTATCAGGCATGGTGTTTACTCCCACAGGCTGGCTTTTCCTCTGCTATTTTTCATAAAGAGGTGAAGCATGGTGCTAATGTACAATGAATGCAACTCACGGGGCAGTTAAGCCTACAAGAGGATGTGGAGATATGATACCGAGAGCAGGAAGGGCATGAAATGGAGCTCCGTTCAGCAATCCTCTGTGCTCAGCACAAGCAGCTGACTGAGAAACAACGGCAGGAGCCTGCTTGTGACCCAGCAGCTCCTTGCCCATCCCACACACTAGAAAAACAAATGCAGAGAAGATAACTCCAGCTACGTCAGCCTCCTTGCTAGGGGAGGTGCATCGCTCACTGCCCAGAGGAGGGATGGAAGGGCAGTCGTTCTGCACCAGCAGGCAGGCGCTACAGAGCTGGGGACACGGCACCTGGAGCAGGGCTGGGTGGTGCTGACTGACGCACAGGGCATCGTGCATAGTTCGGTCTCTGCTCTCAGGTGTCTCTGTGACATCACTGACCATCTCAAGCACTCTCCTGAATACAAGCTTTTACAAGAGTTAAGCTCTTACACAAGTTATGTGCCATGAGGCCCTGGAGTGTGTCCAGAGAAGGGTAATGAAGCTGGGAGGTGTCCGGAGCACAAGTCTTATGGGAGCTGCTGAGGGAGCTGGGATTGTTCAGCATGGAGGCTCAGGGCAGACTGCAACGCTCTCTACAATCACCTGAAAGCAAGTGGTGGCCAGCCTCTTCTGCTGGGTTACAGCGATGGGATGAGAGGGAAGGGCCTCAAGTTACACCACGGGGAGGTTCAGGTTGGATATCAGGAAACACCTCAGAAATAGCGGTGAGGCAGCGGCACGGGCTGCCCAGGGAGGCGGTGGAGTCACCGTCCGTGGAGGCGTTCAGGGAACGTGGGGATGTGGCACCGAGGGCCGTGGGCACGGTGGGGGTGGGCGGGCATCGGACTAGATGATCTCAGTGGCCTTTTCCAACCTTAACGATGCTAACGTCGTCCTGACAGTTACGGGACGGGGCCTTCCTACTCGATAAATCCCTCACAACCAAAACAAGAACCTGTCTCCGCAGGCCCGCCGCCGGACAACCGATTCATCACCTTCTGCCGCCTTCTGCTCCGACGCGAACAGACACAGCTGGAGCCGATCGAGCGGCGCCGAGCTGAACCGCAAGTCCTCGGGGCGAAGCCCCGCGCTGCCAACAGCCGCAGCTCCGCCGCAGGAGGCCCCGCGCCGCCCCGACGCACCTGCGCTGCTTTTCCCCGCGGGATGCGAAAAGCAGCGCCCTTCTGCCGCAGACGGGCTGCGGGAACGCCGGGCACGAGCACGGAAGGAATCGCACCGCCAGAGGCGCCGCGCCCAAGGAGCCGGCTCCTCCGCTCGCCAAGCGACAGCCCTCCCCGCCGCCTCGCCCCCCGCGCCGTACCTCCTTGTAAGACGCGACCGGCTCCGGCCTCAGCATGGCATCGGCGCGAGGCGGCGCGGCCGAACCCCGCCGCCCTGCCCGCGCCGGGCCGCGCAGGCGCCGGGCCGGCCCGCC
>JAPSGF010000007.1:8071216-8144431 GCA_035772895.1 Perdix hodgsoniae
GAGAGGCGGGGCCGGCGGCATGGCGGGCGGCGCGGCGGGGCGGCCGCTGCGGGCCGCGCTGCTGATGGCGGTCGCGGCGCTGGCGGCGGCCGAGCGGGAGCTGCGCTTCAAGGCGCCGCCGCCGGCCGAGACGCCGGTGCGGCTGTTCACCGAGCCCGAGCTGGCCAGATACGACGGGCAGCAGGTAGGGCCGCGCGGGAGGGCGGGGGCTGCCCGGCTGCGGGGCCGCGAGGCGGCCGGGTTCGGGTGCCTGTCCCGCTGCACGGCACGGGGCTGCCGAAGCTCCGCGCTGAGCCCGGCCGACGTGCGCTGCTTCGTGCGCTGCTGCCTGGCGAGGTCACTGAGCTTCAGGTTAGAGAAACCTTCTCAGAATGGTTGGTTAAACCGCGCGTTGAAGCAGTTTTTTCCTCCCCTCCGAGGTAATAAAATAACGAAGTGAGTGTAACCTCAGAGTTTTTAGCTTTCTCTGAGACGGACGGAAGAGTCGGCAAAACTTCAGGATGAGAAATTGCTGCATCAGTTGCAGTGCAGAGAGATGCCTTCTCTTTTGACAGACAAGCTGGCCAGCTTTCCGGGCCTTCTCAACATCCTCCCAAGGAACTCAGCAGCTTGCACGCCTCAGGCAGGCAGACAGCAGCAGATCCCATTTGTGTGTCAGTCCCTTACTCTCTTAATCAAATAAAGAATGCCGTTTGCCTGCACCTTTTTATCTGGGGCAACATCCATCTGCATCACCAAGAGCAAGATGTAGAGACAGTGTGAAGCACAAGCAAGAAATGGCAAGGGAGAGAACAGGTTTGTTTGTATACACACAAACATTTCTGCAAAGTAAACAGTTTTCATCACTGTCAGCTCCAAAAAAAGGCACTGCGTTACGGAACACAGCCATACGCTTCACGCACCCTAAGGCATTCAGAAGGGCTGGGAGATGCAGTGTTGCTGTCGGTCTTCAGCTGGCACTGAGATTTTTTAGCAGGGAGCTGCTTGTGACATAAGAGTGCACAGCCTTTCTTTACCTCCTTTGTAGTTCCTGACAACATTTTCGTTGTTTCTTCTCTTTCTGCTGCATGTGGCCAGTAGCTGACACAAGGATGCACGAGTAGGTGGTATCTGAGAGCCTTCAGAATGGCCAGGTATGAAAATACCATGCACTGCATTGCCCACGTACTCACAGACGTGCCGTTTGTACCAGGCTGTTGACAACAGGTTATGTATTTACTGTGCACTGGATTATAAGCTCCTTGAGAAGCATTTTATCCTTTCCTAAGCATGCTGAGTGCTTACAGATTTCATAGGCATAAGTAATTATATTTTGCCTACTGTTAAGAACTGAGGACATACCAACTTCTTTCTTTCAGGAAGGACAGCCCATTTACCTAGCAGTGAAGGGGGTAGTGTTTGATGTCACCTCTGGAAAAGGCAAGTTGGGTTTTCCTCCCACTTCTGCTTTGTTTTTGTGCTATTGTTCAGTCATTTGCTTTCAAAAGTCCCCACACTATTAAAAACCCACAGTTCAATTGCAACAAAAAGAATATATGCTTTCTGAAAAAAACCCTCAGTTTTCCTCTGCTGGTACCTCCCACACTAATGTGGTTTCTAGGATGTACTCTGGTTTGCAGTTACTGCACACCCACAGATAACCCAGCGTAGTGCAGGCAGCTCAGGCTGATGGCAGAAATGCTGGAGACGTCTGCCTGGCTCCCCACGTCCTTGCTGTCTTACTACTCTGGGCACATGAACTGCCCAGATCAAGGCTAACTTGGATGTGCCTGTATCGCATTGCAAGGTTTTTTTTTTCTTTCAGTGGAAAGCAGAAGAGGAAACAGGAGGCTATAAGATGTTTGAAGGCACCAAGGGTTCCTGGCCACTCAATGCCATTACAGGCTTTCATGGCTTGCTGCTGTGCTTGTCTTAAGCTTATTCATATGCCTTGTTTGGGCATACACGTCTGATGATCTTCAAATCCTAAGTGAGACAAGGCTTGCAAATTCTGGAGTCTACAAACAGTCTGAGAATGTAAAGCACTGCTCCCTAAAATTTTAAGACTGCAGCATTGGAATGCAATGGCTGTGTTAAACTCCGTCCTCTGCTTTCTGAGGACTGAGATAATAAAAAATTTTGGAAGGAAGAATCTTAGACTTGAGGTGACAGTTTCAACTTACTAACAAGAGAAATAGGCAGGTTTTATGTTTGTTTTATTATTGTTGTTTGACAGAATTTTATGGAAAAGGAGCCCCATACAATGCTTTGGTTGGGAAAGATTCAACAAGAGGAGTTGCGAAGATGTCTCTGGATCCAGCAGATCTTACTCATGACATAGTAAGAAATTGCCAATTAATTTCATTCCATCTTGTAAAATTTTATTCTTTTGCTTTGTGTGCCGCTATTCGATGTACGTGAAAAGCTCAGAAAGATGATGAATGATAACATTCTGTTAGCTTGTATGAGAATAGAACAGTTTGGTTGGAAGGGACAGTGGGTTGTTGCTCATTGTACGTCTGATTTACTTTTTCAAAAAAAAACAAAAAAGAAAGAAAGGTGACCAACTGTTTGTTTGACCTGAATATGTTAAAGTTTTGTAAGGCTGAATGAGAAGAAAGAAATTACAGGTTAGTCCATCAATTTAGTTAATCATGCTTTCCAAAATAAACCCACAAGCTGACCTTCAGACTCACAGTAATCAAAAGAAGAGAAAAAATAATTTTAATACCTACATTTTTATTTCTTTGACTCTATTTCATTTAGACAGGACTCACTGAAGAGGAACTAAAGTCACTGGATGAGATCTTCAATAACGTTTACAAAGCCAAGTATCCAATTGTTGGCTATACTTCTCGAAGAATTCTGAATGAGGATGGCAGCCCCAATCTAGACTTCAAGCCTGAAGATCAGCCGCACTTCAACATTAGAGATGAATTTTGATCTACGTTTTTGTACCTGGAAAATGCCCGAGGAGAAGCATGATATATTTCCTGAAAGGCACAACACTATGTACTGTATATATATGTATATACATCTATATTTTCTAAACAGAAGACTGATCGATGATAGCTAATATTTGTAATGAATAACTGAAAATATGAAAGAAAACAGATCTGTATTAGTGGTATATACAAAGGATCTTTGCTCTGAATGGTGGGAATTTTTGATGTTTTTGAAAGTTCTTTCTGCTTGTATTTCTTTGTTTGCAAGTACGTTACGTAAAATTACATTTCTTAGCAGGGAAAAGAAAGCCTTTAAGGGTTGAAACATGAATGGTTCTTTTGTGAATCCCAGGTTGTTTTTCATTCTTTGGAAAAGTAATGCATTATCTGGATGAGCTAACATTTATTCTCTGCTTCATGTGAGTACTGGCCCCATGTGTATAAGGAGGTGTAATAGATGCTTGTACTTTAAAAGGCATCATGGGTTTAGTATATGATAGGCTTGAGAACACTGGATATAAAAACATTCACTCTCAAAACATAGTTACAGTAGAATATTTGTGTAAGGCCTACAGGAAAAATGTGTTTTCTCTTCATGAGAACTACTGCGATACTTTTTATTTTTATTTTTATTTTTTTTAATATATCATTTTTATATTAGATTATGATTTCCTTTTAGCTTCCTGCACTCTTTCTCTCAAACAAAAAGGAAATCACCACCTACTGTTTACCACATACTCTTACAGCCCAAGTTTATTATAGTATTTTAGAATCCTTCACATTGACAATTTCAAGTCTCATTTTTAATTTGTTAGTTTTTCTTAGTTTTTACTCTGGTTTCATCATTGCTGTTGTTGCAGTGAGATACATATTCATGTGTTGTGTTTCCTTTTAATCTACTATAAACCTCCAGGTCCTCAAGGGCAAAAACACAGTAAAGCAAGAGGACAGTACAAGTGTGCACTTTAGAAATTGCTGCTGACCACTGACTTCTAGTAACTGAAGAGGAATGTAAATTGTCACGTGAATTTTTTCTGTCACTGCAACAGGTTGACTTGTCATGGAAAAACTGAGCATCTGCTCCCACTTCCTCAGAGATGTTTTCTTCTATTTCTTTAACACTTTGGCTGTTTTTTTGAAAGAAATGTATTTAGATAAGATTGTCCACTTTAGGATTTGGATGTTGTGCTGTGAGAAAGGATCTGCTGCCTATCAGTTAGAGAAAGTGTTCCTACTTTTTGTATATTTATTCTTATTTTCACAGTGCTACTGATTTTACTCTTGTTTTTGAATAATTACACCAGTTATTAAGCCCTAAGGGTTCCACAGAGCCCATTCTATTTGTTGGTGCTCTGGGGTGAAAAAAGTAAGTTTGTATTTATGAAATAAATATCACTTCAGATGATTGGTTTTGTTTTACTGTCATTATTATAACTGCTGACCTTTTGATTATACACCACCAGCAGTAGCTGGGAGTTGGCTCCTTGATGTAATACCTGCCATTTTTATGGGAGTATGTGTCAACTCACTGATAATGGCTGCTGTTCTTCTGCCAGCAGTTCTTCCCTTCCCCTTCCAGTTTACTTACAGGCTAGGCTGCAGTAATTGCACTGCTGTGATTACTATCACATTATTGCTTTATCTAGGATGAGTTTATCCACCAGTATTTCCTAGATTTTGTAGCTAGACTGTAACCTATGGCTTAATGTTACCATTTTCTCCCTGCTTTTTCCTGTTAATGCTGATCTCAATGCAGGTAATTCATCAGCTCCCACTCATCCTCAAAGTCAGATGCATTTTGGTGAAGAAACATCCTGCTGCAACAGGAAATGATTGATACAAATTCCAGTTCTGGTGTGAGATCCCTGTGGATCCAACCTATCTTAATGTCTGCAAACTGAGGGAGATACTCCTGTCCTTCCCTTCTGTTACCAACGAGAATGATAGCACAAATGAAATGAATGCATTTTGGAATGCAAAATGTTTCCTTTTTGTTTTCATTTTGTTTTGGGAACTAAAGCACTCGCTTATATTTCTCAGGCTCTTTGAAGTTCCCACTCAACAGAACAGTATTATGGCAATAAGCCTTTATGCAAACATAGGTCCTCAACTACTTACTTATTTAATGTATTCAGAATATCACAATATTTCTTTCAGTGTTAATTTGATGACGTTTTGATTTTTAAGATTGTTACTTGTTTTGCTTACAAGCAAACTGGTATTGTGTTGTTCAGTCAATTGCATTTTCCTGACCTCTGCATTATTCCAGTAAGACAACTGCCCCCACTATCTGTAAGCTGCAGTCAAAACAAGCTCACTGTGTAAAGCCCAACTGTAGTCCAGTTACTACCCCACAGCTCCCTTGGAGGGTGATTAATTTCTTGCATTTCTTTCATTGCAAATGCCAATATTTTTGCTGTGCTGCTTCTAACCTGCATCTTGCTGATTTCACATGCGTGTTTTCATGATCTGAGGTTTTAATGGATAGCTGCAACAAAATACCTTATTTTAGTATTTAACAATAGTCTACTTTTCAGAACATTAATAATTATGAAATTATTTGGGCTTATAGGGCTTGTCACTGCATTCAGTGGGATTCAGCTGCACATCTGTAAGATGTGCTAAGTCATGGTGATTCATATTTGCATATTTTCAGAAGAATACTGGGTATCCTCAGGAATACCTTAAAATTCCTAGAACTGATGTAAATGGTAACAGTTACACACTTTGCAGTTTATCATCCATCTATACTATTGCTTGAAGTTTTTATGTCCATTCAGGAAACAATATAGAGCCACACAGCTCAGATGACAGATGAATGCAACATGAGGAATACTGAGATAAAGTAAAACGTATGTAAGCCCATAACCTGAAAGCTACTTACACTAAGGAACTGATAGTTTCAAAGATTTTGTCTGTGAATGACTTGATTAAAACAGAGAAAGACCCTGAACTTTTAGATTTGTAATAAGTATTTGACTCAGAGCCCTATCTGTGAATGCTGATAGTTGCAGACATAGTATAGGATGTATCTGACTACTTCGAGAGAAAAATCCGTGCTATATCAAAATGTGACTTTTCTTCACTCAGAACTCTCGAAGTATATGACAGGTGAACATTACTACTAGAAGTACTCTAACAGTATAGGTATTACTATGATCTCAGTGTCTTGACAAAGCAAACAAAAAACAAAAAACAAAAACAGTCAAAAACCTTATACAAAAAACCTAACCTCGACAATAGAAGAGTTATGAAGTAAGAACACATCTTAGGGTGGTACTTGGCAATCTATACTGGAAAGGTAGATTTGGCAAAGCAGTAGATGCAGATCTGGTAAGAGACAGGGCTTCCCATTTTTATTTCAGTCAAATGTGGTCAGTGATAACAATGTAAGCTTATAGGCTGTCTGTTAATATTTACACAGCTTCCTTTGTTTTTTCTTCCTTTTCAGTCAGAGGTTCAAGTCCTAATTTACTCGTTTACAAAACATCTGCTCAGATCTTCTTGGCTTGGGTTAGCTGTTGACAAGAAATCCACAATAATTAACTTTCTATTAAAAATAGAGCTCTGTACCTAGATTAACTGCAGAGCCACAGGATGTACTCCTGAATAAACAATTCCTATTACTGTTTCCCATAGGTTATTTGTAGCTGCTGCAATCAGAAATTCTGCCCTGTAATGAATATTTCAGATTACTGTTCTCTGTCCTGAGCTTGACACCAGCCTTAATCTTTCTGACATGAGACATGATCCTTCTGAGAAGTTAAAAGTTTAGAAAAATCTGGGTAAAAGCCAGAGATAGTTAGAGATAAGCCATCCAAGAAAATCAGCATATGAGATTGTTATACTTCTTGGCATGTCTCCTTGGGCTTTATGAGATCACAACACCACCAGTGGCAGACTGATGATAAATAGTCGCATGTACTGAATCTAAACAGTCCTAACACGTAGGTATGTTTGAAGGCAGAGCTGAACTTAAAGCCTTGCAGCCCAACTTTTCCAGACAGGAGAGTCTTTGAATAAAAAAGGCCTACAGGTACCATTTGTTTCAATCTGTAAAGGAAAGGGCGTCTTCTTTTCTGGTACTCAGGCAGACAGAATTAGATGATTAAAGTGAAAATGTCCCTATGTGTTGTTCTATGCTCTTTTACAGAAACAGTAGATTCAGTAATGTTGGATATGCAGTGTTGTTGCCAAGCCACCAACCCTCTACGCCTGAAGGATAACTTTATAGATTAAACTCCTAACTGGTCAAAAGGAGCTGTGGCAAATCAAGAGCAACCTAGGAGACTGCAGCTACCTACCCTTTACTTAAAATGGAAAGGTTCTTTTGGTAATGATCACAGATAAATCTGAGTAATTTCATCTCTTTCTACATTTAGCCCTTCGTTACTTTTTATTTTTAAGCTAAGCTCTTAAAGGCAGTCTCGTTCAAAAATCTAAATATTGTTACACAAAATGTAAAGTGTTAATTTTGAACAGCAGCACCGTACAGATGTAGTTTTAAAATGAATGTTTTGCAGGAATGTTTTATGAGTATGTGATGAGTCTCTGTGATTCTATACACTGAATATCACATGTGTCTTTAAGTTGCTGCTGCCAAGGATAAATACTTCCTTCCCAGTTCTCTGAATGGCCTCCTTTGAGACTAGTATGTCTTGGAGCTGGAAGAAAACAGGCTCTTGAAAGGTTAACAAGTGAAGCAGCAGTACATCAGTGGGATACAACAATCCGCAGCAGAGAAGGAAGGTGAGCAAAATTCTTCTTATGGAAAGCAGCAGGAGGTTATAAATAACTCACAGGAGAGCACAGTTTCAGAAGTGGTGAAACCTGCTGATGCACTCAGAGAAAAGGTTGAACTTCAGAATGGAAAAGTGTGACATCCCCCTCGGATGCAGTTCTGGAAAATTCAGCAGTTTGTGGCTGTTGGCTCCTTGCTCGACACCCTCAGTCTCATTTTTAAAAACATTGAGGCGTATGGCTTCGATACCTTGCAGGTGCCTGGATTCACAGCAAATCACACAGGTGCTGTTCAGCCCATAACTTAGCAATTCTTCTCCTTTCATCTTCAGAAGACACCCACCTTAGTCGAAGAAAAAAGGCTGCAGTTTTCCTGACCAGGGACACAGAGATCAAAGTGCAGTGCTCCACTACAGCCCTGCAAGTTGCAGGTTTCCTGTCTGTTGAATGAGCTCATTCTTCCCTCGAATTCCCTTTGCCGTACTGGAGCTTTCAGCCATTTGAAGAAGGTAACGTTGGTTGGATACAATGGCTCGTGTTCATCCATGTCATCACTTGGAATTTGCCTGTGCCCATCGAACATTTGCTGGAATACTGGTAGGAAGAACGATGACCCCAACAGCACTTCTGGCTCAGCTGCTTAAAGATACCGTACAGAAGGTATTTCACAACACTGCCAAGATGCATAATTATACATTCAGAATGTGCAAAATGAAGCTGCAGCTGGAAGCTAAAGGTAAAGTTTTCATCCACTAGGCTTAGATAGTTTATTTTAAAATAAATAAGGTATTTTAAGAAATGGGCTTCCAACCCTCAAACAAGAGTTTGTAGACTTTGCAGACAAAGATAAACTAACATGAACTTCTAGAAGCATTTTAAGGAGCTTTTCAGCTTGGAAAAAAGGGAGTATATTCTTCAGCAGGTTTTTACCTGAATAATTATATCAGCTAAACAAATTAATATGAGAACATTTAATACAAAGGGAAATAGCTGCAAATGATTATTCCAGAATATTGTAGCATGCAACACTGCATGCTGTGTCAGACAGCTTGGGTGTAAGTTTGTCATGATTCTGTGAAAACCAAAGGCAGTCTAGATGGGTCTTTTAAACAAATCTGGCTTACGTTACCCTTAAAAAAGTAGCTCCCACTCCATAACAGTGTTTGATTTAACAGCAGCAGAAATAAGTCAGGGGTTGCCCTGATGCTAACTGAAAAAATATCTCACCAAATGTTTTTTTTCACAGCTAGGAACCTGCTGGCCTCTTCTATTTCCAACTGCACGTACCATTCACAATCACAGAACAACAACACTGTAAGAACTGCTTATTTATCGATTATTTACACAAATATCGATTATTTACACAAATACTTCTACAATTCTGTATTAAAAGCACATTCTGTGTTTAATGCATTTGAACTGAAAGCAGAGATGGGCAGCACCATGTGAGTGGTGAAGTCTCCATGAGCCACTGTGAAGAACTGTGTTTGGAAAGCCAAATCAGTTCTGCAGAATGTTTATATAAAAGCATTACATTTCATAACTTCCTCTAACTGGACCATCCTTTCAGTTATATCTTTTTCCATCAACGCATTTACACTGACTCACTGCACCTAAAAATAGTTTAGATTTACTTTATCTTTTTAAACTCAGAAAAACAGCACAAAAATGGATCATGCCTACATGCAGTTATCTGAGAAAACCTACTTTGCTATTTCAGCTCATTCGTTTTGGTGTCTGAAAATCACTGAACCGCATATGAAGTTGATATAAATTTACATAACCAGAGCCATTATGGCTCCTATGTGCAAAACGATCAGTCAAGAGCCTCACCCCAACTTACAGCGTAGCAGAAAACCACTCTTCAAGCTAGAGAGAATGTTTCACTTATGGAAGCATTTTATCCTCTTAGAAACTGAACATAACTGCAGAATTACCTCAGACCTATGCTAATATTACTTCAATTCAATCCAAACTTTCTAAATGTTATTTATTCCTGTGCTGGAGCAATTCTATGTTGCAGGAATTGGCTTTACCCCTCTGGAGCTGAGGAAGCACACTTTGAATAGCAAGCTCCTGTCCTGTCAGGGAAGAGTCACAACTGTAATTCACAGTGCTATGTCCTGCAATGTGATGGTTTCAGAGAGAAAAAAATCAAAGGAGGAAATAGAGGAAGGAGTAGGGATGCAGCTGCACAACAGGGAGCTGATACAAATGTCAACACTAAGGGTTACTCCTCTCTACAGATTTTTAGCAAGTGCTAAGCTCAAAGATGCTTTGAAACAGCTAATAAGAGAGAGAACAGCACAGCTATCATTTACCTGTCATTTATCTACACGTACTTCAGAAAGCAGACTCCTGCTTCCAGCTATAAATCATTAATACCTCTAACTTTCAAACAATGCATTACAAGTTGGCCTTCAGGTTTATAAAAATCATCCTGATATGCTCTGTGCTGTTTCCTTGAGACAGTCTACAGAGAGCCAGCTGTCTGCACTGGTTGTGTCCGTACATCGCATTTGTGCAAAGCGTCTCTCTGGAGCTTTCAGTTCTACCATTTAATATTCATGACAACCATCACTAACCTGCCAGCTGCACAGCCTTAGGTTTCTGCCTCCAGACGATGCCAGAAGTTAATTTCTAAACACACAACCCCTAGAATACTGTGTTTTCCACAGCAGCGACTCTGTCAGCTTGAAATTTTTATGTTTAAACAGGATGAAGTGAAAGACAGAAAGAAAACTGCTAGAGAAAAGGTAAAGCAAGAACAAGGGAGATTTCAGTATTCTTAGTGAACAATGTGGTTAAGCAATTAAATTAATCTGATTGGTTAATTATTCATTCTAGCATGTGTGCCAAAGCTTTGGTGAAGCTGACAATTCACATGCATCCATTAATAATAAAATGTGATGGGGCAAAAGGGGAGGAGGAAAATCCTTGCTTTTAAGCTGTATGGAACAAACTGTGCCACCTTAAAATTACACATAGCTCTCTGCCTGTTTGTCAAAATAATATACAGATATTGGGAGCACTAAATATCTTCAATGTCATTGAGATGAAATATATTCATGCTAAAAGCAAAATCTGTAATTACATTATGATTTTAATGTGTGTATTTTTCATCAAGAATGTCAGAATAATCAAATAAGAATTAACACTCCAGATGATTCCATCGCACAGCACTGAGAATTCAAAGGGATGATGAGCTTCAGCTTCCCTGTCACACAGTACAAAATACACAGTAGGTCCAACTCCGCTTGTTTGTTCCTGGAACAAACTCAAAAGCTGACAGAGAATCAGGAAAAGGAAAGATCAGGAGGAGAAAGAGAATGAATGTAGAGAAGAATACCTCAAATTAAGCAATGGAGAGGTAGTAGAAATTTGGATGCCAACAGTCTCAGTGGAATAAGAGATCAGAGCCAGCCTTATTATCTACTTGGGTCCTGCCTCATGATTTCAGCCTAGTGTAGTGAGGAAAGGCAGCACACACATTTTAAAGAGAAAGCTTAGAGATTTATTTATATATTTATATTTTATATTGTACCCAACATTTTGCATTTTATTTCTCCACCTAAATTTCTGTGATGGCTTTTGTTTAATCAAAGGTGGGAAAGTGGAAAGGCTTACGTAGTGCCTGAAGGAGAAAGAAATGATTTTCTGTAGTGCCTTGCAATGAAGCATCAGGGATAGATTTGCCAAAAAAAGCCAGCAGATGAGGGGATTACAAACTCACTCTTCAGTCCAGCCCATAACATCTCATCTTCTTTTCTAAGAAGTTGTACATTTTCAAGGAGGAATCAATCTCCCAGAGGTGTTACCAGCAACTGTGTGCATCTATAATCACCTTCCAAAACTAAAGATTGTGAGACAAGCTCTTACATAAAACTTTATCCACAGGCAAATTTCAGAAACTTGTTATGTAAACAAGTTTACAAATGCTTCCTTCCCACTAACAGGATTCGTAAGACTCGAGGAACACAGAGTACAAATTATCTAATATGATGAACACAAAGTGAAGTTACCAAACCCAGGAATACTGAAGAAGAGTAGGGAAAGAGCCTCTCAGTTTTCCCCTAGTGGGCACCAAATAGGGATGAGGACACACTACCACAGCCCACTTGCGTTTCCTGGGCTGAAGTGACTCCATGACCAGAAGCATCATCAGCTTTCACCAGACAGTTCATAAGCATAAGGCCATACTGTTCAGCCATGTTCCAGCCTCTTGCTGCCTTCTGTAAAATCAACTCTTTTATGTGAGCTGAGCACTTGAGACTACTTTAAGTGTGCCAGTTAGGACCAGCACTGTGAACCCTTTTGGTATACTACTGCCACCTTGTTCTTGCTCATCGGTGGGAGTCGTTGCAGGGCTCTCCACAGCTTTAAGGTTCTCTCAGGGGTAAGTCCATGAGGATTCAAAGCCTGATAGGAAATCAGACCAGGAAGACCCAATTTTCTAATATCTCTCTCTGTACTTTGCATGTCCTTTCATAAGCATAATCCTATCAGCTGTCCAATGATAAGCATCCCAAGTATGATAGAAATATTGTGCAGATGAACAGAAAAACACAATGCAAGCTAATGTGCTAGCAGCAAGGTTCTCTCTCTTCCACGGGGAAGAAAAAGCTCTAAATATGACTAGCATGAGGCTTGTCCAAACATCAAGTCTGTAGGGAAAATTATAGTATCAGCTTTAGTAAAAGCTGCTTATCAAGATGCTAGGTGCCTTAACAACATCAAAATTAAAATTCAAGGGAAAAAAAGACAGCAAAAGTAAGGGAAGTGTACCTCCTATTGAATACCTCACAGCAACTCAACAAAAGAAATAATAAAATCAAAATCCAAAGTCTCTACGCTCAGATGCTATTCTGAAAGCCACTTTGCTGGAAGATTTCACCTTTTCTTAACATCAGACATAAGCTTTATGATGATGTGGCACAGCCATTGCTTTTTCAAAAAGAAGTGTGGCTCATCAGCTTGTTTCTGATCTCATCATAGACGCAAGCTATCCATAATGTTGTTTATCTTCTGTAATTTGTCAGATCAGGTTTTTCCCTCAATTACTTTTAAATTAAGTACTGCTTCTACCCACAGTTAATTCAAAACATCTAAAAGGAAGCAGAAATAGGACAGTAAAGTATGCACTAATATGTAACAGGCCTAGGGAGAAAGTTTAGGGAAAGTTTAAGTTGAGAGAGTAACTATTTCTGTATAAATGGAAATCACCTACAGGCAATTTTGCTTGTTTTTAGAAGCCTGTTAACTCTAGTATTTACAAAACTATTATGCTGTTCCTTTAGCAACAATCACAACAAATGCTTCTTAAAGATGGTTGTGAAGCATGGGCATTTTTATCTAGAAAGCTTTTTTAGAAGCAGTATAAAAATGAAGTTTACTTCTTGCTGTAAGTATACCACCAAGGCAGCTGGAAGAGCAATCAAAGTTTGCCTCACATTTCAATCTATGTTTCCCAGAAACTCCTCACTAGGAAACTTTATTAAATTTAGTAAGTAAATTTAATTTAGAAAGAATTCTGTTTTCACTGTATTTCTCTTCCCCCATGTTTTCCTGGACGGTTGCTTTCATAACAGTTTCTTTGGTTTGCTTTGTTTCTATGCAACTTGAAGTCATAAAACAATTTTCAAGTTGCGTACATCAATAAAAAGCTCCAACTGAGCTGATGTTCACTGTTTCAAAATCCAATCCTTCCTCCTTTTCCTGGACCACCAAAATCTATGTGGTCAGCTTTGATGTTTCCTATGACGCCCAGAAACCTACATTCTCTATATTGTTTAGATTAAGCTCCAAAAGAGGACCTCTCAATTTGTGAATGTAATTACAGATCCAGTTTCCATCCAACATTTTTGAATTAGACATTTGCTTTTGAATAAAAATACACTGGAACTTCAATACCCTACTGCAGCTATCTGCATACATCATTATCCCTTTACCTTCACTGCTCCTTTTGCAGAAGTTTTATGGATACATGCTGTAAGGAGTTCTAGCAACACTAGCACAAATATTGTTGCAAAATGCAACATAGGATAATTAATAATGAATACTGAAGCTACTGTCAAATCTAGTGAAAGGCTCTAAAAAGAAATCACGTTCTTGATTTCTGGGGGTGGGATGAAAACTTCTTTTCCAATTGCATGGTACTGGCAAAATTAAGCAGCTCTCCAGGGCTTTCACAGACAAAGGTAACAGCCATACAGTCCGGTTCTTGCACTAAATGCCCACTTCACATTATGGTGTTCACATGCATGATGAGAATTAGGGATTACTAACTGGAAAATGTTGGAATCCAGGAATTAAAATATTCAGCATAGCAAAACACAGGTTTGCATACATCAGACAGTAAGAAATGACACTTGCTATATCCCCTACTTAAGGCTTAGTTTATGCTGTTAAAAAGCACTTCCGTTGTTCTTATAATTATTCTGAGATAGAAGAGAGCAAAACCCATCTGAAGACCAAAATGCGGGCAAAGATGGAAATCAGTGGGACATTTTGTAGAAGGATCCTGAGCACACAAAGAGAGAAAAGGAGAGAGTTTTCTGAGGGCAGTGCTGCCTGAACTGTGAGGCTTGGATTACCACAAAAGGAGCTGTTTCCTTTTGTCTACTTTCCCGCTTCATTCAGGGAAACAGGACTGCAGTTTCATCCCATTACAAAGAATGTCCACAAAGACAGATCACTTCCTACCAATATTTTGAAAGAAATAAACCATAGATCATACACTGGCCAGCCACCGAGGCAAAAAGTTACATAACTCACTTCATGCATACTGAGAAGTACAGAAAATAAATCCAGCAAAATTCCTACAGACGTCAGGCTCTTCTCATTCAGAATTTGTCATCTAGGGTTTTGTTCTGTTTTTAACTTTAAGTAAAATATAGTATTAATATAATGAGGGGAGAGTATGTCAAAACACATGGATGAAACTGAAAAAAAAGTGTGAAGAAGGGAAGAATGGAAAAACTGACTTAGTTCTCCCAATTCCCAAATTCCCATGTTATCCTGGGTGAACCACTGAAACCCTATGCTCTCAGCACTCAGGTTCACCTGCCCTGAAATCATCATCTAAGGCTTGACTCCGTCCTTCCCTGTTCCTCAGACCTCTGGAACACCATGTGCTGTGTGCTCTGATGCTGCATGAAACTATCTGATTCAATCGATACAAGCCAGAGATCTTGAGGTTCTTAACCTCAAAAGGATTTCTTACACATTTTCCCACATTCATTAATTTCTGACACCTCAGGATGCTCAAATGAACAAGACAGTGTGTGTAAAGAAAAATCTCCCTTGCTCAAGCAACACAGCGGAGCAAAACAAAGAGCTGATACCGTACTTCACTCACACAGGTTAAAAAAAAAAAAAAAAAGCCTTTCCTAATGTTTATTTTTCCATAACAGAATTTCATGGGAAGCTCTGAAAGTGTCTCTTGTAATTCCCTTTCAGAACAGAGAAATAAATAGAAGCTGCAGGCTTTTCCAGAAAAAGGAAATCTGGCTCTTGTCTAGCTCAAGTTACTGCCAACTTCAACCCACTTGAACAAAAAACCTGGCAGGAAAAAAGAAAACGTCTCTGGTGCACTTTAAGGTTTCAGCCTAACAAAGTATTTGCTTATATATTGTAACTACTGAGAAAGGCAGAATTGATTTCAACTTGTTTTCTCAAATAATATTCAGTTACTGGCAGCAGGCCACTTAATGCAGTTGAACACTGGACAAGAAGGGGCCGGTAAGAAGTGCAGTTGTACTGCAAGAAGAAATGCATTTCTCAGCTCTTGTTCTTGCTTATATCTTGTTGTTACAGCCTCACACGCTGTGAGCTGGCAAGTCCAGGCCTGGCATTGTGTCACTGAAATCAGCTGGACATCTGTGACAGCTGGTTTTCCATAGTGGCTCATTTATCTCTGAGATGCTTGGCTCTGAGAGGCCAGACTTCGTCCTTGTAAGCGGAACAAGAGAGACATCCAGTGGCTGGATACAATAAGTGCATTTTTAATCTAACAAGACAAACTCCAGTACTCTTAACATATTCCATGCTCTTACCTGTATAAGAAGCCAACGATATGCCATCTGTGAGAGAAAGAGAATCAGAGGAGAACTATTCTTCTGGCTGAAGAACTGCTGCTACCTCTGCTGAGTATTCCTCCTGCCACCTGCAGACATTCTCTGTGCATGCTGGGTCTATGTGTGGTTCTCACTTTCTTTCATAAGCTATACTTCATTATTTTGATTCTCAATTGATGACATTGTTCTTAAATTCCATGGAGCTACAGCAATTTCTGTCAACCTAGAATCTCATTCTAAACATCATCCCTATGGCTGCTTTTCACATCTACCATTTTTCATTCAAATATTTTCTCCAATTTTGTACTACTTACTTTTATCTGTACAGTAAATTGATTTCCTAGTCACTACTGATACCAGAGAATTCCAGAGAATCAATGTGGTAAGTCTTGATATTAAGTGGCTTGGTCTTCATGTAATAACAAGAAGATTCTAAATTTACCACTATAAATTAGTGGTATCTACAGCATTTAAAAAATCCTTATTTTTTCCTACATTAAAAAATCCCCATCCAAACTATATCTTATATACAAAAATACAGCTTCTTTGGAAACATACCAGCACAACAGTACTTAGAAACTCAAAAACTGAAAGGCAGAATGAGTAAAAAGAAGAAAAGCAGAAATAAAGTTTTGGACAAATCGCTAGCATTTTACAATTTACAAGTAATTTATTTGCTAAAAGCGACTGATGTATATTAATAATTGACTTTTTAAAGGGCATGACCTTTACAAACTTGAAAAATGTATACCAATAAAATCTGATAAGAGAGTAAGGAATGGATTAATCCTCCAAAATGTAATGAAGAACTGAACGCACACAACTGCTGACTTCACTAACAATAGTGTAGAATGAGGCGATCTGGTTATAACTGATGGCTCTGAGCAAATATCCCTGGTTTTGGAAAGAAAATTGTATGCAGCCAGTGAAGTAAAGAGTGATCACGTAATGTGATGTCACAGATTAGTAGGGTATGCTGCTTGTTACTTGGGAAGAAAACTGACATACCCAATATGAGAAGAAATTAGGTTCCTTTCTTAGCATTTACATACACAGAAAAATGCATCGCACACAAGCTAAACAACATATCAAGCTGCAACAGAGTTATTCCTATTATATAAAAACACAGGAGGAGACATTTCACTCTGCTGTGCGCTAACCTGCAAGGTTTTTCAACCGTGCTGCTGTTACTACTACTACTACTACTACTACAAAGAGTACAGAAATGTCTGCAAGGCACTTCTTACTGCTGCCTAGTGAAAATTCCTTGGTGCAATTTTCATATCAACACTCATCCTGTGCTTGAATTAAATAAAACATTTCTTATCTATCAAATATTCATTGGGCTTGATTTTAATAGCTAGCATCATTAGAATCTACTTTAAGGCTTTAAATCAATATATTCCTAGACCTGAGAGTGACTAAAAAAATCAGAGCAAGTATTTTTCCCTTGGGATTTTAGACCGTATCTGTCGTAATTGGAAAGCCAAACAGACTCTGTTGAGGCAATGGAGCTATAATCAGCAGAAATCGAAAGCTGAAATCAGAATCTCATGTTTTGAACATCAAGTGTACTCTCCCTAATAATCTTTGGACAAAGACCAGTTATTTTATTATCTTATCAAAACATTGCTTTCATTCTTGTGTTTTTAAAGGAGGTAGAATAGGTAACATTTTGAGAACTATTAGATATGCAGTGTAACTACTCTTTTAATCTGAAACCTTTTTTAAATAGAGGACACATCCTGGAACTGCTGTAAGGCAGAGCTATTCACATCCCCAGCTGTAGGGATCTGACACGGCACCCACGTGGCATCCCACATCAGCAACCCCCACAGGCAATTCAGAACACCCACCTGAGGAGTTTATGCCCTCCCTGCTGACAACGCAATGTGGGCTGTTGGACTTCATTATCATGTAACACATTTGTAAGTGATCAAACATTGCTGCCTGTTGGTGAGCACTATTCACAATTCACTTATACAGGTGGAGGCCCATGGCTCTGACTGGGGTTGTACAGTGTTCTGATTTCAAGCCCCATCAGCAGAGAGGAATCAGCAAGTCTCATACTTGACCAGCCCAGGGAGGGATTTGGCATTTAAGTAATGTTGTTAGCTAATTCCAGGTCCTCGTATGGTGGTGGACCACCACTGTCTGAAAAGCCTGTACATCAGAAAGCTGCATTGCACCCAAAGCAATCCACCTAAGCAAACAGCAATTTAGTACGTTACTTCCATTACTCCTATTTCCTCCACTTTTGCAGCACTATGTTGTGACACGTCAGGCTGCAGCCCACCTAGCACAAGGGCCACCTCCCAAATTAGCTTTGGGCAGTGTTAAATTAACTGCCCAGCTGCCTCAACACAGAACAACCTAGCTCAAGGACCTGTCCATCTGTCAAAGAGTGGAATAGCAGTATCAGAAAACAGAGACAAAAACACTCGCTTCAAAGCATTTAAAGGCAAATCCCAGTCTTCTTTCCCATTCATAAAAGAAAGCTACTTACTGACAGTCAGGCATTAGGAGATAACAGATCTCCATTTTATTACCAGTGTTATTATATGCTAGAATAGCTCTGTAGCAACAAATTGGCCTAGTTGGGCAACAATTCAGTAATGCACAAAGCTGTGGAAGGGCACCTACATAAAGACCATGCAGTTCAGAATTTGCCTGCCCAGAGGCAGTTTTGTCTACAGGAAGATTTTAGGTCAGTGAAGGGCAAATGGCAACTGCATTTCTACCAATCTATCTTGATGGCACTGGCAATTCGTGATCAAGTTTAAACAATCAAAACTGGATTGCTCTGAGCTGTAATCTGTAAGAGTTAGTGTAACTGCACAACCCAAACCTGAATGCTGTTTTCCATTATACAGTGACACCTTGTGATCAGTCTTGGACTTGTGAAAATCATTAATTCTTGCCTAATTGCTGTACTCTGGAGATAAAAAGTCCTTCAGATTTCTGCCTCACTGGGAGGAAAAAGTGACTGGCTGAAGTTCTCACTTGGTTTCATAGGAGATTCTTTCTTTCTATGCTTGTTCTTGCAGAAGAGTGCATAAAAATCCATCTGATTTTTTTCCTATTAGAAGAAATGTTAATTATCAACATGGTAATTCATGGAATTTTCACCTAGTTCTGTATATTATTACACTTACATGAATAGCAGAAACTAGAAATTATTATTACTTTTTAGGTCAGGTTTTGTTCCTTTTTTTTTTTTAATTTAAAGGTTAAATCATCAATTAAACACAAATTAATCAATGATTTATTAATGTAGGTCCAAATGTATTAACAAAACATTCTAATATATGTATAGGAAAAGTAAAGTAAATTTGAAATCACTTCCAGCGTTGTATTGTTTTCCCCTTAGCATCCAAATTGCTTTGAAGTCTGCTATCCACATTCACTGAGGGAAAAGTTACAATCCTGTGGTATTTACACATGTGGTAAGAACTCACCATGACTTAATGCAAACATATAAAAATACCATCTCTGAGACAGGATTCTCTAACAAGTGGCGATACAGTACTGTTTTCTACATTGCAACTTCTTTGTATTTGGGATCTTGATTTCATCAGTGGCCCACAAACACCACGATGAAATAGCTATTTCTGTCACTCCCCTCTCCATACAGAAAACAGTAGGGAAAAATGACACTGAAAGTTTTGCCAAAACTTTACAGAGTTGAAACAAAGCAGTAACTCAAATCTCTTGACTTAGAATCACTGAACAATTTGGATTGGAAGGGGCTTTAAAGCCCACCCAGTCCCAACCCCAGCAGTGGGCAGGGCTGCCCCCCAGCAGTACAGCTGCCCAGGGCCCCATCCAACCTGGCCTTGAGTGCCTGCAGAGATGGGGCGCCACAGCTTCTCTGGGCAGCTGTGCCAGTGCTCCTCCACCCTGAATGAAGAATTTATTTTTAATATCTAAAATCTAACCTGATGTTTTGTGCATTTCCAACAAATATTCTTCCACGTGCTAGTTCAAGAAACAGCACAGAAGAATGGCTGAGGCAGTGAAACAAAACTTAAAACTAAAACTGAAACCAAATTATATTAGCAAAGTACCACTATCAGAGTTAAAATCAATTTTGTTACAAAGTTCCTCCGTTAAAAACTCCTTCCTAAATGCTTGCTGTCATTAAGCAACCTTCTCAAGGCAAGTTGGCTCTTCTGGAATAGCATTAATGCATAACAAATACAGAGAATAAAGTGCCAGAAAGCTGCCAGTTTCTGATACGAGCTAGCAAGCAGAGCATTTTACCACTAGAGGACAGTATAATATAACCAACTGGAAATGTAGCAGTGGGCCGAGAAGACTCGGGGCAGCAGGGCTGCTGAGAAATAGGACAATCTGTAAGAAGAGCACTGTATGGTAAAGTTAAACGGAAAAAAAAGGCACACTTCTTTCACTGGGGTGTGGATAGGTGCACCAGCATACAGGCACGGCAGTGACAGTGCCGGGGGTGAGCTCCGGTGTGCAGGCAGAGTCCACGGTGGGTCTTCGCTCCTCTGTTGGGTTGGGGGTTATGAAGCCACTAAGATTCCAAACTGCTACTTAGCGTAAATTCTCTTCCAAGGACCAAGGCACAATTCTGGTTCCATTTATATTTCTGAATCATGGCATCGACTTCAGTGTAAAAGTTCTTGCCAATTTCTGATGCGGAGATGACCTGCTTTGCCCAGGGCCCAGGTGAAGAGAGCTCTGCAATATCAGCAAGTGGTTTAGCAGAACAACCCTGAGGACCTCTGCAAGGGCAGTACAAGGATGAACAGGATGGGAATGAGAGATGTGATTCGAGTGTGTTACCTCAGATGTGAAAAAAGAGATGCAGCTGAACATACAGGAGAATTTGGTTATTTTTAATTTTAATTATTTTTAAGGACTAAATTAGCCCGAATTAATAAAATATGTACGACAGAGGTATAACATAAACATGTAAAAATAAGCAAATTAAGTTTATGTAAGGAATAGTCCCATACTAAAATGTGTGTGACTTGGGCAATGGCCTGAGGCAAGAAGAACTACTGAACTATTCCAAGCTCTGATGGAGATCAAGCTACTTGGTCAATCGGTTCATCTATGGCTATTTTTCTGTACAAGAAATGACGAAGTGCTTATGTCACTGTGAGAACTGTAAGTAGATCAAAATCTTCCAGCATTTCACCTCAAAAAAGTAAGGCAAGGAATGCCCTTTCCCGAGGGAACTACAGCTCTGGGAAAGTTGTGAGACAAACAGGAAAGGAGTGAATGGGCTGTCTTACAGACATCAAAGCTCACAAGTCCTGTGATTACAAGAAACAGCAGATTTGAGGTGAATCGCTAGAAGGGATTTACATCTGTGCAGCACGAGGGGCCATTAGCAGCATCTCCTCTTGCAACAATGTTGGGGCACAATGGGGAAAAGGACAAGATGACTGCACTAAGGAAGGACAGCATCATACTGAATTTGGGTTTGTTATTTTCCTCCTTTCCATGAATTGATTTACATCCACTTCAGCCTAGAACAGAACAGAATTTAGAGGCAATGAGATTTGTGTTTAGTCCGCTACAGAGAAGAATGGAGATTCACAGGCACTCAGATCCAGGTCTCTGTTCTGAGCAAAAGTGACCACATGTAACCCAGCAATTCTTAGGGAATTCAGCTACACCCTCTTTCTGGCTGCTCTGTACCAAAACAAGGTGTATTTTCACAAACATCTCTTTCAGTAACAGTACTGGCTTTAACACCTTGTTCCCTCCAGTTTATTCCCACCTTACACCACAGCCTCACTTATGCCAGGATAGCTTCTGGTAACGGCACAAACTAAATTGTAGTGAGGGAAATAACCCCCCAGTAAGTAGATGAATGAATAAATTCGAGTTCAATTTGTTTCCCAGTCTAAATCACTGTGCAGTCACACAAACTGGGATAAAACAATATGCAGGTAAGGGTGGGAAGCAAGCAAGAAGGACCATCTAGTGGGTGGCACTACTGTGAGAAGGAACTATTTGTGAATCCACTCCCCAGGGAGAAGTCCACACGCTCCTTAATCACTGCCAGCACACATTTAAACTTTGGCACCATCTCAATTGTTCAGCTCTTATCACTTTTATCTGAGCACCTAGAATAAACGTAGAGTTCTGGAGGTCTTTCCAGTTAGAAGACATCAGCATAGATTTTTAATTAAACATAGTAACTGGTTTACTACTACCAGTTTCACAAATAGTAATTAGCTTTTACTACCAGTTTCAGTGAGTACTGTTAATTGATCATTATCCTACCGCGTGCTCACCTCACTCACTGGCCTTGCCTGACCAGCTGCAGCACACCGCAGGGACACGGCTCAGCCTCTGCCATAGCTGGGGAACGGAATGGGGCAGCCAGGCAAGGAATGCAAAACTTCCCCCACACCTCTGCTGCTAGGAGCACAGAAACCTCCTCCATTGATACCACTCTTGTTTGCAGGCTGTGCTCCTCATCACAGCTTTGGGCTCTCAGCTGTGCCAAAGGCAGGCACTCAACCTGCAGTCTAGCCAAAGGGCTAGAAACCTCCCACAGAGAGAAGGCAGAAACTAGAATGACTTTACACTTTGTTTGTTTTTCTTCTTTTCCCTCCAATTTATTTATCAGCTATACTCTCAGGATGAAACTAACAACTCGTTTTAAAGAGCTTGATACTTTCCAGCTGTGCAGGAATCAAACAAATGAAACGGCTTACAAGAGCCCCCAGCTGGTAAAGTGGGATACAGCCCTACACTCTCACTCAGCTTTTCTCTATGCTTATCCAAGATAAACTTCCTACTTACTCTGTGTTTCTTGTTTTAGCTCCCAAAATCAGCTGCATACATTTCCTTGTCCTCACAACTATTTAGTACTGTCCATTATTCCGAGTGCCCAAGAAGTCTGTGTGCATTTTTGTTTCCAGAATTGGCGATGTGCACATCTCTCTCAGAGTACAACTTCTGTAACATATAATTACATAAAATAAAGTGTATCAGTAAAACTTACTGATTTCTGCAAACCTCACCTGAGCAGTTAATAGCACGCAAACACACGAATGCAGCTGTGTCTTTTCCTTGCATATCTATGATGCAAACTTAAGCTTTGCTTAAACAAGCTTAACTCAATCGTGGAAAGAGAATTTATGCCAATAATCGTAAAGACAAATTGAAGGAGAATTGATAGCCCTATTTTTTCCCCCTTAAATATTGTAAATCTGCATCTCAGCAGGAGACAAACACTGTGCCTATTAGAAAGGGACAAAATCAATTTGAAGATTGAACATTGTATAATGCCTGCATATTCAATGGCAGATAACTACAGACACTTTAGAGACGCATTCTCTCTCTTACCACTATTGTCAGTTCATATTTCAAATACAGTTTTAAAACATTCTTTTATCTGTGGAAAATATAGGAATAGATCTGCAAGAATGAAGCAATACTCAGCAGTCATGTTGTGGGATAGTTCCAAAGATGTAAACTACAAAACGTATCAAGTCCATTCAGTTCCATATATATTGATCTCACATTATCTGAAGAAGAAAGGCTGGAAAACAGATTTCTTCCATCTTGAAAAAAACCTTCAAGATGGCATTATAAGAACAAAGTTAAGATGCCAAAGTTAAACTGAGCTCTTGTGTCCAACAGTGCTTCCATTTGTTCAACTCGGTGTTTATTTTCATTACTGAGCACATCGGCCTGGCATTCCACTTGTAGGTGTAGTAAGAGAACTCAAACTCCCTTTGCACAATACACAATTTTCAAGCCTGGATGCCAGCATTAAGGCAGCTAAAGGTCAGAGGACCTGTAATTATACTTGTCATTAGAAGAAACCCGAGGTTCCTCAGTCCAGAAATGTATCGATGAAATTGGCTAGCTTTCTGCTGTTAAGTATCATAAAGAAGTTTAGTGGTACTTTTTCTTGCTAGGCTTTGCTTTCCAACTTCTTTTAAGTAAAATAACAGATGTTGCTAATAGAAGTGACTCTCTCTCTCCTTCACTCCCAACAGTAGTACCCAGATGTATGATGGTTTATGCCTGTGGAGTGCCCTTGCTAGCTCACAGCTTTGCTGGGGCTGCATTTCAAGTGTTAAAGGTTTGGTCTACATGGTTTATGAGAAAGTTGTTGGCTGTCTCAAGTACCAAGCAGCACCTCTAGCAGATGAAGATCACGCTGGAATCAGTACTGATATCTCAAGATTGTCTGCTCTAGTTGAAGTTACAGGGAATTCTCTAGCTTTAATGTTCTGTTAGCTCGGCCAGAATGTTCGGTAACAATGAACTAAATGCCCAAGTTGGCCTAAGTTGCTTTTTCAGCCCTAAAGGGTGCATTTCCAAGTGAGAATTGAGATGCTGGCATGTCAGCATGATGAAAGCCTGCAGCATAACAGAACATATTGTATGTGCTCTGGGGGAAAAAGAAAGCATCACTTCCCTGAACTGCTAACATGATACCACGAGCACGAAATTGTCTACTTTTTGGGGGAAGAAAAAAGAAAAGGTCCCTAAATTACTACGCCATGTTCCTCATAATGTCAAGTGACCTATCACACTGTGGTAAAGCATGTGAGGTTGGTTAAATGCCTCTACGTTATGCAATATGGTGGCCATGGAGAACAAAGAACGTTAGCCAAATGACTAAGCAGAATGTATCAGGCACAAATATGTCAGCTTTGCTGTGGAAAAACAAAACAAAACAAAACCAGACTCTTGCACCATCCCCATCACAATTTTTGGTGACTTATTTTGCTTCAGAATTTTACCTGGGATGTGTTTTTTCCTGCCTGCCCTCCCCAAACCCCAGCTGTGGCAGCTTTGACAAACCTAGTGCCAGTAACAAAAAAGCATGACAGAAGCTGATGTTCTGGCTCTTGTGGGTTGTCATAAAGGCTCTGCTCCCAACTCTATTTTATATATTTTAATGTGAGTCTGGGGAATTATCATGTTCTGAAACGAAGGCACTTGCATACAGTCATGGAAATCTGGAAAGGTAGCACATTCTCCATCCTGTGACAAGAAAGCGATGGGCACGCTGCCCGCATTCTACTTTTTGCCAAGTAAATCCCCCTTCACCTCAATCCCATCTCAGAGATTCTGGGGATATGGCCTCAGTTAGCACTGAATTATGGTTTATCTATGGAAATTACATGAACTATATAATTTCCACTTGAGTCCATGAAGTTATGTTGCAACACCATATCTACTTAGCTGATTTACATACCAATTCATCTAAGTCTGGTTCTCACAGCAGAACAGACAGCAAACTAAAGAAGAAAGGCACAATCCAAACACACAGAACACACTGTGTACAATGATTTGGTGTATGATTCACTTTCATTAAACCATTGTGACCTTTTATCTACTTCCTCAGAAAGTACAGAGAAATATATAGCATACAGAAAATAGAAAGGAACAAATCAGTGGAATAATAATAGCTTGTGATCTTTTTGCTGTTGTGCTAATCCTTACTATGTGCTCTACCAAACATTTGTGCCATTTCTTGCTACCCTTTGACTAGTCAAACAGATCAATTAAGGCGTATGTTGTTCTTCATTATGAAATGACTCACAGAAGAGAATACTTTGGAATTCTGGAGTATCAGCCCACTAAAGGGCTGATAATAAAGGCTGATAATAAAGGGCTGAAAAAGAAAGAAATGTTATATGAATATACAGTATAATGATCTATAAACAATCTAACTCTACATTTTTTTCTAAGTGGCATTTCTTTGTACAAATACCTTTCAGTCACTTAGAACATAAAACTGAGCAACAGGCAACTCAGTACAAATATGCAATTTTGTCTACAATCACAATTTACACCCAGAATTAGGGAAGGTAAGGTTAACATGCTGCAGCATTCCACCACAAACATTTGCACCACATTGTGTGACGGACTGCAGGCATAACATTAAACCCAAATCCTCTCAGGTGTCATCTTCCCCATTAGATGTTTTGATGCAATCATTAAGTATTAGCCCTAATTGGTCTAAAAAATTGTAAGGTAATGCATATCAAGACAAAAACATGTTTTCAATGTTTTGTAGAGCTTTATCAGGACAATTGAAGCAGCACTGTTATAATCCAGATCCAAAATCAGCAAAATTGACATCTAAGGGAAAGCTTACAGCCCTAACAGATTCTACCAGAATATCACACCTTTAATGTCCTAAATAACATGCTTTGAATCATAGAATCACCAAGGATTCATATTGGAAAAGACCTCCAATATCATCCAATCCAACCCTCTACCTAACATCAGTATTTCCCACTAAACCACGTGCCTCAGTACAACATCTAAAAGTTTCCTGAACACCTCCAGGGTCACTGACTCCACCACCTCCCTGAGCAGCCCATCCCAGTGCCTGACCACTCTTTCAGAGAAGTGTTTCCTAACGTCCAATCTGAATCTTCCCTGGTGCAACTTGAGGTCATTCTCTATAGGGCCATCTCTAGTTATATGGGAGAAGAGGCCAACTCCTACCTGACTACAACCTCCCTTCCGGCACTTGAGAGTGATGAGGTCTCCCCTGAGCCTCCTCTTCTCCAGATTAAAGCAAACCCAGCTTCCTCAACCGCTCCCCATAAAACTTGTGCTCCAGACCCCTCACAGCTTTGTTGCCCATCTCTGGACGTACTCCAGGGCCTCAGTGTCTTTCTTGTAGTGAGGAATCCAAAACTGAACATAGTACTTGAGGTGTGGCTTCACCAGTGCTGAGTACAGAGGGGGACCTTTGGTTAGCCCAGATACGGTCAGGCAGTTGGACTCAGTGATCTCTGCAGGTCCCTTCCAACTGAACTATTATGTTCTATTTATATTATTTCTTAGTAACCCACTCTGGTCAGGGATCACAGTATTTCAGAAACCATATAACCGATTTCCTAAATCCAAGGAGAGGTGGTTTCTTGCAACATCATGAAGATGACTGCTCATTATTAGGTTGGGCTATGGGTTCATATCTGGGAGAAACACATAAGTCCACAGTGTGTTAAGAACCTTCCAGGAAATGGCTGAATTGTGAAAAAGTCTGACTACAAAACAGGCAAAATCATCACAGTGATGCTTTGCAATTATAAACGAACCAAGCCTCCAACCATGCAGCTCTGGATGGCAGCTCTGCAGCCCTAACAGGGGTCGGAGCCCTAGCAGAGGTCACATCAAAGCCACAGAGCATCTCTCTTCTCCTAGATGAATATGGGACGCTTTGCACAACCAACTGCCTACAGCTTTGACACACACAGCAACACACTAGGTCGGAATGAGTCATCCAACAAACCATGAGTTGAAATAAAAAAAATTGTATTACAAAGAATCTTATAGACCTCATAAGAAATTGAGTCCTGTTAACCTTGGCACTGTACCAGCAAGTAACAAAGAGCTTCTATCCCAAAGAACACACCAGCTCAATTGCTAACAAGATGCCACAAGGGGAGAAAACACAGGAACAAGATGTGGATGGATAAGCACAAAAATAGCTTGGAGAAAAGCAGAAGTCCTAGCTTCTGCTTTTCCCAACTGTTTATTTCTGTCCTTTGTCAGGAAGGCACAAATGACTTAAGGATACTGTATTCACTATTACAGAAAATTTTCTTCTTCACTGCACTTGGGACTCTATTTCCTCATTCTTTGTCAACAAAAGAAAGATTAGCACAGTTCAAGCACCTTGGGTGTTCAAATGCTGATGCAAACTCTGAAAGACCAGCAATGTTTGGCATCTACTTGAATGCTGCAACAGGCAGACACCCACAGGTACAGATGCAACATGGTGAAATACTCAGGTCTACAGTGAAGCTGAATCATGCTATCAAGCACAGCTGTACCAGTCACATGCTGGGGATTTCCCAGCTGCACAGTCTATCTCCCCAAGCTCACACACTTAGAAAACAATTCACTCACTATGTAATCAGCAACCATGTGACAATTTCATTTTCTCTTTCAAAACATCCAAACAAGTCTGGATTCAGAAAAACTGTAGCTCCATCACTGTGACCCTTTCTTAGCACTTTTTCTGTATTTATCATGTCAAATAAAATACTGCTGCTACAGTAGGACTGTACTTTTTTTACACAAAGTGCTTCTGTGATTTTTATTCAGAAAGGAAATAAGTGTTCTTATGCACTCATGAGATCTAAAGATTTCTTTAGCTGCATGACCTGGACTAAATCATTCCAAGGCCACAGGTTAAATGCATGACACTCAGTCATCACTGGGTTTTCAATCTGTCACTGGAAAATATTAGGTGAAATCTGTATAATAAGAGATCCACTTAAACAGAGTACTAAACCATGAATTAGGAAGAGAAAAGCCTGGATTTAAGGTTATTTGTATATTCTGCTTTCTTTTGATTAGTGCTCTTCTCCTTCCTCATCACAAAAGAGATTGTAAGCCCATAAAGGAATAGGTGCAGTTAAAATTTGACAGCTCTCTTCCCCTCTGCTCATCATCTATTTCTGCTCTCTAGAGATGAAAACCTACAGAAAGAAGTAACTCTTTACTTCCAGATTCTTCTTTAGCCCATGCTAGTGGCAGGTTTAAGCAGGAATATTACTAAACTAAAATAAAATTTGAAAGTTTTTATTACAGCTTACATATTTTAAGGAAACACGTAGGTTTTTCTGGTTATACCTGCTGCAGATAAGGAGAGCCGACAGTGACAGCAATTATATTTCATGAAGAAGTCAGAGGAGAGACTGCACTAAGGGCCCTGCAGGCATCTAATTTAAAACACTGAAGCAATGGTGACTACTTAAGTCACATTTTTTGTTTATCACCTCCAACTTGCTGCTGCTTCTGAGCACTGAAACTACTTGAACCCTCAACACAAAATATGCAGTAAGCTCCTGGAGAGCAATCTTTAACACTACTAACATTTACACACAGATGCTCTGCTTGTCTCAACACTCTCATCATATTGAATTTACCACACTCTATTCTAAAAAAAAAAAGAAAGAAAAGCACGCAACTGCTTAGAATAAAAAGATGATGCATCTTCTAAATATGGAGGAGTCTCAGTCACAGAGGTAAAATGCATGAAATTAAAAGGAAATGCATGAATTTAAAAGGAGGATGTGCTGTGAAAAAAAAAAAAAGAAAAAAAAAGTTAGAAAAATGAGATTTATTTTTTATTTCTGCTGGTATAGCAGTGTGGAAGACGTGCTGGTCAAAACTTGCATAGAGAACCTGACATTGTGGTATCTGAAGTTTTGTAGCAACACAGAATCACAGAATCACAGAATCATCAAGGTTGGAAAAGACCTAAAAGATCATCCAGTCCAACCATCACCAATACTCCCCAGCTAAATCCTATCCCTCAACACAACATCCAAACGTCTCTTGAACACCTCCATGTTCGGTGACTCCACCACCTCCTTGGGCAGTGCATTCCAGTGCCTGACCACCCTTTCCGAGAAGTAATATTTCCTAATGTCCAGCCTGAATCTCCCCTGGCGCAGTTTGAAACCATTGCCTCTAGTTCTATCACTGTCTACACGAGAGAAAAGGCTGACCCCTAGCTCACCACAACCTCCCAACACTTCCAGAACACACTGATTAAGTATGGTCAGGTGGATAGTATGACTTGGGGGGAGACTTCACCAACAGGACTTTATAAAAATCCACTCCTCATGGTAATCTGACCTCTTTGAAAACCTCTAAAGGAGGATGGTGCAAGTACTCCCTCTTTCTCTACTCCCCTGACATACTCCATTGTTCCCACAGAGTTGGAAAACACTGGCAGCAAACAGGTGAGCTGTTAGCATGGTGTCACACTAATGGCTTGGTGGCCAGACTGAATGGCCTGGAGGATGGGAGCGCACAGACAAGGCAGCTGTCAGTATAGGTATAATATCTATAATACATATCTCCAGCTGGAGATAAGCTGAAGAATGTTAATGTAGCAGCCCCTGAGGAAGTTGGTAAGTAGGCAAACACAGTGCATGCTCCAGCATTCCTTGAAGACATTGAATTATTGTTGTAAGAAGTACTAGAAGATGACATTTTTCGAGGCTTTACATATTGAGACTGGAAGAGGTATTAAAACATCACTAGTGGAAAAGAATGACAGTGCAATGCCATTATCATTAGTGACCATTATTCAATGATTTGCCTGATTTGAAGAAAAAAAAAGAAAGAAAGAAAAAGAAGAAAAAAGAAAAAAGACCATCAGAGAAAGGGCAGAATGAGCAGGGGAGACTGGAGACCTTCCAGCATAAAGCTGTGAATAAAGCTGTGAGTGTGGTACATGCATTACATCTGTCAGTAACTTGCAACTAAGGTATCCTAACAGAATACTTAAAATGATGACTTAAACACAGGTGGAAAAATCAAGCAAGAAGTTTTTCTGTTATTGTTGTTTATTTAGGAAGAATTCTTAGGATGATCAAGAAATCGTGATTCTGTTGCTAAGGACAGCATAACTTTGGCTACAAATGGTGTCCTGTTTCACTACCCAAGTGTCAGCAGTAGTTGGTAATAAAAATACTACATAATAAATGAAGATTGAAAAGAAACAGCAATAATCCATATGAATTAGGAGTCACGAAGAACAAGAATTGATAAGGCAAGCTAGAAACATGAGCAGAAAGGCTATAGCTGACAGTACCAACGCAGTTTGAAAAATGTTAAAAGTGTTATCAAGACTCCACTAACTGCAGCGGTAACACAAACCCCTTTGCCAGATGGAAATGATAAAAATTCTTGAAAGCGATGCAGAAAATTAAAAAAGAACTATTAGAAATATTTCTATGCTATATTTGGAAATTAGTTCTTATGTCACATGAGAATGACAAAGTATTACCCAATCACTTAGTAACCAAGCAGGATGTTATACAACAGGTACTAGAAACAAGCGTTCCAAAATCAGCCAATCCATCTGCCTTACGCCTGAGAAACAAGACTAAGAAGGCCTTAGAACGAATCATGTTTGTTTTCATAAGTGAAGGCATTCTAGAGAAATTCCATTTCAGTGGAAAAGTGCTCACATTTGTGCCAACACAAACAAACCCTGCAGGATGACTCAGAGAGCTAATGGTTGGTTAGTCTGACGTTACTTCCAGATAGTAAAATGGGAAAGCTGTTATAAAATTAAATTCATAAAGAAATAAAGTACAGGAATGTAACTGATATCGATCAACAGTTGTGTGGCAGACATATCTTACAACATAAAGTCATTCCATTGCTTGGTGAGAAAGAAGTAATAGTACAGATATAGTGTATTCGTGGAGTGCAGTTGACTCAACAGTGTACAACATTCCAGTTATGAAAATTAGCATGACACAAGGTGAAGAAGACATGTTAAATGGACTAACAACAGAAAAAGCCAGAAATGTAATAATAAGCATAGACTAGTAATATGAACATGCTTTAAGGCTTATCATTTTCATCAGTGCCTTGGAAATAACTACCTACATCTATAATAATAAAATCTGTGAGATTAATTAAAATATAAGTGAAGACAAGGGCAGAAAATAGTCATGCAGAATGACTTGAATCAGTTAGCAAACTAATGCCATTCAAATTAAACACACATTAATACAACCAAACACATAGGGATCAGACCTAAAAGCTCCACCAGTTGGCAGGTCTCCTCTCTCAAAAACACATGGTCTGGGAAGTATTTAGTATTAGAGGTGACAAACAGCTGATGTTGAAGCAAAAAAACCTCAGATGATCCTAGTACGTGCAGATAAGTGGTGAACAGCAAAACAGATTTATACAGCTATATGCAACACCAGAGAAACACACAGCAAAACACCACATCAAGTCTCACATCTCATTTTTTTTCAAAATAGAATATAAAAAGTATACAAAATGAAGAGAAAACGTTTTACAGAGAGATGTTTGAAGACTTACAGTCCATTTGTTAAAATAATTAACTAGTTTGACTTAATGTGTCACAGAAATACAGGCTCCTAGAGGGTTCTTGAGTGTAAACACGAAATTCAGATAGGAAACAAGGCATATTAAATAAGAAGTTATTTATAACTTCAATTACCACGTGAATTTTAGTTCTTGAGGTCTTCAAGCCTGGATACCACTTTGAGCACTGCAGCTGAGCATATATGTAGATGCTTACTGCTGCAACTGAACACCAGATATTCTGTATAGGGGTTACTGGGTAATAACGGCCTATGACACAGGGAGCAAATGAACTGACCTAATAGACCCTTCCAGATTTATATATTTCTGCATATGCAATAAGTACATTTTATTCTTTCTTCTATGGAAGTCAGCAGTGATCACTGACTTTAGAATATGCTCTGTTGAGATCTGCCATAAATCAAGTACCATATCCTCAGGCTTATGATCAGAGCAGGAAAGGAAAGGAAATAGATCTGGATTAAAAAGGGGGTGGAGATGGAAGCAGAAATCTTAAGCTCGATCAAACAGATTGATATGTGATTTGCTATTTATTTGCATGGAGGCAAACCCAGAGCAAAGAGTTCCTAAAATTGCAGAAACAGTTCTAATTTGGGGGTTCTTAATCCCCTTTAATTTCTTCAAGAGCAGACGTCTGGCTCTGTGCGTGGTGCAGCAATAACACAGTCAGACCTTCTGCTTTTCCAGAAATAACCATGTCATAAGGTCTTGCTTCCTTGTTTATATTTACAGACATCAACAAAATTATATAAAGACTTTCCATAGTTTGTTCATATACAATTGTTTCCTTCTGATATATTTTTAGATCAATTGCACTTAAACAATACTTCCTCTACCCACTGAACTTAGCTCTGGGACACATGATCAAGAGAAATGCAAATACCTCACTGTTTGAAGGCCGATGGTCAACACTTCACAATGCCTGTTGAAAGAGCAAGGCATTGCTGTCTTCAGCACAGAGTTTAGCGTGACTCTGAAGCAGTGCAACACCCAAGTTCACAAACTTTGCATCTGTCCTTTGAACTGAATCTAAAGCAAGACAGGTATAAATTTTTTCAGTGTGCAAGAAGCAGAAGCTAACTCACGATCTCCCAGATTTCTAATAAGCTGTGTTACTTTGAAGAGGACAGTTTTAAGCCTCTTTGCAAATAATTGTATCAGAGGAATAAAGTGGCTCACGAAGGAAGAGCCATGCCTGCGTGCATTTTTCCTTCTCTGGTACAAGGCGTAAAAAAGGCTGTAAAAATTTGGAGAGTGTATTTTCCTAAGGTTAGGCTGCTGTGTGCCTTCAGGCATATTACCCAAGAATATCAGGAATGCGAAGACTACCCTTTTCATTTTTTTCATTGTAGAGAATATAAAAAGGCCCAGTTTCTGATTAATAGCTTTGGTACAGGAAACCTTTTCTCTCCCATTCTACTATTCCCTACAGAGAAAGAGGTGTGGCAAAGCACATCTGTATCTTCAAGATTTTCATGGTTAAAAACGCTTAACTGCTAAAGCAGCAGAGTGGATAAAAGTCACAAGAGACAGTGGAGACCTTAGGATTCCTTGTGGATGGTTAAATACAAGGTAAATCAGTCCCAATTTCAGCACTGGGCACTGTTGCATGAATAGATTTTCCATCCCAGTGGGGAAAGTACACTGAAAAAAATTCATATAAGTTTTGAAAAAAACCAATTTTCAGGTACCTTGTAGCTATGAAAATTTTCCTTTTCTGATTTTGTTTGGTCATATGCAGCTAATGAATCTTTTATTGTTTAGCAAGCCCTCAAAAGGATAAACAGATTCTTTACATGCAACTTTGTTTTTAAATGATGATTAGCTACATAATTAGCAATTGAAATATTAAGAAGAAAAGCACTTGGAGAATCCACACTTTGCAATGATTCTAATACCTGAGCTAAGAATTCACTGTGCATTAGAATATACTCATGCACGTATCACTATGTCTTGGTGAGGAAAGAGCAACAATTTCCTCAAATGTTAGATGATACCACAGAATGTAAATAGAGACCACGCAATATGGCCTCAAGTAAAGAAACGGAAATTGACTGGCACAGGGACAGACAGGACAGACACATAAATAGTATGAGAAAAGCCATGGAAGCCTGGGAAGGCAGGAAGCATATGGCTATAACACATACTATGAAGTCAGCAAGGGCTTGACTGGGACTCAAACTGGCAAAAGTGCAGGATATATGTAAAGGTGAAAGAATGGTGATGAATAGGGTGTGTGCGTGTGTGCGTTGGTGCTGATTTGGCAGGAATCTGAAGCTAAGTAGGTGAGCCTTACAATATGAATTTGATGGAAGATGAAGAGTTGGTACAGGCAACATTTTTTCAGCTGTTGAGCTTGTATGAGGTGGTATGAGGTGGAATTCACTCCATCGTAACTGAAATGCATACTTATTGTGAATGCACCAGCCACCAAAAAATTCTCTCTCAGGATGCTGCAGAGCACATACGGTCTGGATCTTAAAAGAAACCAGCTCAAGAGGGTCTTGTCCTGTATAACACTGGCAATCAGGTCAGTAAGAAACGTCCTGAAGTTGCAGCAGAAGAAACAGCCCTTTCCTGTTACCTATCCTGACTGCTCTTTGAGGGGTCATTGCCACAAGTGGAGCAGTTTTGCCCCACTTACACACAACAACCAGCTTTGGCCACATGGCAGCTCCTGGGGCCTGGCGACATGGCCTGCATGAGGTAGGAATAAGGCATGGATGGGCAGCTAAGCTGTTCCTCCTCACTACCCTAAAACTATTTGCTGGCCTCCAGACTCAGTTTTCATGTTCTCTCTTGACTCACACTACCTTTCAGCTCTGGATCCTAATTAATCTGAATTAACACACCTTTCTGTGCTGCTGATCACTACTTAGTATCCCTTATCACTGTTGTTCTAGCACCAAGTTTTAAGGAAAAAGCACAGCCTTTGTGACAGCTCTGAGCAAACAGCGCTTCTAAGGAGAATGTCCAAATCTCATTAAAAAGAGATAAAGCCATCTGGATCCCAAGATAGTTGGTTTAAAAAAAAAATCCCTCAAAATTATTTTAAAACCAATTTACTTAGAAAAACACAAAGCCAAACAAGTTTACTCCCAACAAACATTGGAGTCCTCTCATCTTTTACCACATGAATGAAGCACTCACTGACCGACTTCCAAACCATTGCCAATTATTATGACAACATACAGCATAATCATATTATGTTTGCAATAAAATACATGTGAGTATTCAATACAGTCTGACAGGACTTTAGTCACTGCTTCTTCTATGCTTTAAAAATGAATTTTTTAAACTGAGTTTGCTGTATAACATGTTCCCTAATAACATACTTTACTGTACAGGGAACAAGAAATAATATTGAAAGTGATTCTAGGCAAGCCACTTAACATTGAGTGATATAAAACATCGCACAACTACCAGTCTACGTAATGTCTAAATCCTATAAACATGTCCCACCTTGTTCCCACTGACACTAGCAGTGAGCTCTTCAGAAGTTTCAACCAAAGCAAAATCAAGACCAAAATATTCAGGACCTAGTTTTAAAGAGATTCCTGCCTCCCCATTTATTTTTACAATTGCAAATAACTGTAAACGTAGATGGGGTCATTTAAACATCTGCTTAATTTGTGAATGACATCAGATAGAAAACTTTACAAAATGACTCAATTTTTGTTTGCCAAATCACTTGCAAAATACAAATAGGAGGTTGCCTTGGAAAATATGAACTAAAAACACACATGTTCAGGCTGAACCACCTAGTTACTGAGACTCTATTGTCAGCGCAAAGCCAATAACTCAGGCATATTCTTGGGTGGGCTACCTACTCTGCAGATAAATCAGGACACAGGTGCAGAGACACTTAATACAGTAACATATGCTAGCTGAAGTCCATCAAACCTAAGCAACAGCACACAAACGTTGAGTACTGGATTCTCAGGCAAGCCTGAGCACAGAAACGGCATGGTTCCCAAGGCATTCCATCTGAGCTAACAAAGCTCCCTAGATTGGAGATGTCATTATAAAGCACCAACTTTGGAGCATCAACACAGTGTTCCACCGAACCCCCAGTTTTAGAGACTTCTTATCTCAGAATCAGCCAAGAATAAATGAAATAAATTCAGCTTTAAAAACTGTCATATTATCCATATCTTTCTTTCCTCCAGATTACCCTGGTCCCTAAGTATCATGGTTTAAATGCATTTCTATGATAAAATGTAATGTATTAAATGAATTTAAAAAAAAAAAGAGAGAGATTTATTGATGAATTGATGTGATCAGTAAAAAACTGGTTGGATGGGTTGTATCACCAGACACATAGCCAGAGGGTTAAGAAGTGGTTATTCCACTTATTTCAGCACATCTGAAACAGCACTGAAAATGCTGCATCCACTTTGGGCCATCCCAGTATGAGAATGGTGTTGATAAACTGCAGTGAATTCACTGAGAGGTGACCAAGATAGTCAAGGGCTGGAGCACAGCTTAGTGAGGAGAGACTGAAGGAAACAGGCTTGTTCAGCCTGGAGAAGAGGTGATTTGGGAGCATCTAATGGCAGCGTTGCATGGCAGAAGGATAAGAGGTAAACTACACATTGAAACAAAGGTTCCAATTCGAAATAAAGAAGTTTTTCACCAGCTAAGCACCAGCATAAATTGTCCAAAGAGGTACTGCAGTCTCTGTCCTTGGCAGGTAGAGATTTGACCTAATAAAACCCTGAGCACATGCGTATATAACCTCATTTTCTATGACCAGGTGACTTGCCTGGCGGATGAGGCAAAGACTGTTGAAACAGTCTGCCTAGACTTCAGCAAAGCCTTTGACATTGTCTTCACAGCATTCTCCTGGAGCAGCTCATTTATAATTAATCACAGGGAGGGAAAGGCATCTCTGTGATAAAGCACTATTCTTTAAAAATATTAAACAGCCATTTAATCCAGTTGACAGCTTTCAAGAGCTGCAAAAATTTCTCAACTAGAAACTTAGCTGTGCCAAAAATGTGTCAAACAGGCTTTTAAGAAGTCACGCCATCTGCTATGTTAACATTGCAATTCTTGATCACTGGCTTTAGTTCCAACAATTCATGAAATGGATGAATTATTTTTCACCCTTTCCACAGCCCTACAGCACAAACTTAACTTGCTATCCTGTGTCCCCTGTAAGACAGACAGGGGACATTCTGTACTAACACTGCAACATTAATTCCTCTGGGAACCACCTGACAATATACCACGCAAGAAGGGTCTGGAACACGAGTTTTATGAGAAGCAGTTGAGGGAGCTGGGATTGCTCATCCTGAAGAAGAGGCTCAGAGGGGACCCTGTTGCTCTCTACAGCTGCCCTGAGAGGAGCTTGTGGCAATGCGGGAATCAGCCTCTTCTCCCAGGTAACAGAGACAGGATGCAAGGGAATGGCCTCAGTTTTTCTAGGAGAAGTTCAATTTGGATATTAGGAAGAATTTCTCCTCAGAAAGAATGGCAATGCATTGGAACGAGCTGCCCAGGGAGGTGATAGAGTCACCACTCATGGAGGTGTTTGAAGAAAGAGTAAACATGGCACTGAGGGACATGGTTTGTGGGCATGGGGGTGATGGGTTGGTGATTGAACTAAATGGCCTTAGAGGCCTTTTCCAACCTTAGTGATTCTATGCTGTGGATACCAAAACTTGAACTCCAGTCACTGACAAAGACTAGTTTGTCATTTCTATTATTGAAATGTGCCCCAAAACACCTACCACCCCTGGAAGCTGCAAAGCAAAACGTTGGTGACATCAGAGTAAAGCCAGAGCAAGTAGCAACTGCAATCAAATGTGCTATTTGGCTTGGAAAGTGTAGCGATGGCATTGTGGTCTGAGTGGAGACACCTGAAGAATCTCTGGAATCTGAGACTACTTTGACCACTGATGGAAGATCCATTTTTACACTTAAGTATGGGTTGTACTACTTCAGGCTCTTTTATAAAATTAAGAGGTAAAATTGGAATATATGCCCTTGTATTTCTGTAGCTTGGTTGAAGAGAAAACAGAAAAACATCAGGGTGAAGAGAAACTGCTGGGATAATTCCTCAAGTCTTGGGACATGCTTAATATTTTCCCTTGTGACCCTGGCACAGAAGCTATGTCTGTAACAAGCTGTTAATACAAAGAAAGACTGTGTTCCACACCAAAAGAGAATGAGTAACTGCAATGATGGAAAAAAAAAAAGTGGAATTAGATGAAGTGCACAGTCATACACATTCCTGTGACAAGCTGGAGATAACAAATGAGGAGAATGAATAGGATGTATTAGATCCACCAGAGGATGACTGTGAGCCATCACTGTGATGTGACACTAAAATATTCTGTCAGGATGCAAAGAACTAATCAGAATAAAGTTATTGGTGTAAAGTCTTTCCATTAACATTCAAGAAAAAAATAAATCAAAACAGAGCAATTACAGAAAAAAATCTGACCTGAGTTCCCAAGTAAAACACTAATAATAAGAAGCATCTAGCTAAAGATGTAGATAAAATGTCTTATGAAAGAAAAATGTCTGATCAAACTATTAACAAGCTAATAAAAATCAATACTTTGAGTATTTCATTTATAATATCCTTTATGAGTAAATAATTACAATTTATATGACCACCATCATGTACTACTTTGTCCTTTCTCCAGACATCAGTTTTAGCACATTTGTGTTCTGGACATCTCTTTTATCCATCTCCTGTTCCAGGATTTTGGGTATGAAATTCATATCAGTATGGATCTTCACAAATGTAGATAAACTTCACTTCTTCTGAAAGCTTTATAGGAAACTTTAGCAACATTATCATCCACTAAAGAGAGGCAGAAATGACTGAATTTGGTTGCTTCATGAAAACAACTTTCATATTGCTGGAATCAGGAATCTTACTAGTGTTCTTCAGGCAAGATCACTGAAAAGGTACCATTTCCCCAAACTGTCCATATTCAAGGCTTACAGTGAATGTACAGTAATCCTCAAGTCAGACCATGTTAAGCATTATGTGGCACACTCTCATTTAATTAACCCTCACAGGTCCCCTAGTAGGTAGTTTAGAGACTTGCCCAAGGCCACAAATGTAAGTCAAACAGGATAAGAATACAGCAGCATCCATCCATCTCCTGTGTTTGTGCTGACTGATAGATAGGTCATGATGCTCTTCTAGGAAAGGATCCTGGCAAATTCCAAGCCTTATGAGAAAGAGCTTCTATTTAAACATTTAAAACTTTAAAGCACTTACCAGAACAGGGAAAAGGAAACGGAAATAGAAAGCATGAGAAATCTGAGTTAATCCAAAAAACATGAGAGCAATAGACCAGAGTGCAGCCTGGAAACAAAATGCAATCAATATAAAGGGAAAAAATTAACTTGTTATTAACTGAAGCAAGGTCTGACCGTAACCTCAAATTGCAGTCAGAGGTGATTAATTTGTTCCCACCTCTATTGTAAGAAACTACAAAAAGATAAACATTAAGAAACATCATCTAATAACGGTATACAGCTTTCTTATTAACAGTGTAAAAGTAGTCTGAAATTGCTCTTAGAATTGCTGTTCAGTGCTTTAAAAGTGGCTTACTCATCAAACAGACTGCTTACTCACTGCCAGGGAGTGTTTTGATGCACCTGTACTCCTGGAAAATGATGTTGGCATAGATATTCTCCTGGGTTCTATTTTGATATTTGTTACACACACACACACATATATATATATTTATTTGTTTATCATGAAGATATTTGTGACAAATTTCAAGTTGTTCCAGGTATAAGGAACTTAACATTGTTAATTAAAATAATGTTAAGACTCATAGAGCTTATTATGTCAGAAGAAATTACCACTCAGAGTAAGTATCCTAAATTTTAAATGAATACTATTTTCAATTTGGAAACAAATTGACATAATTTTTTGTAATGCCTAAGTACCTAAGGAATAATTGGAGCCAGGTCAGTATGGCCCCATATATGCACAGAGGACAATACTACTTTGCTATGAAAATCAGAATCTTTCATTGTACAATTTGAACAGATTTTTGACTAGAAAAGTAAGGATCTCCTACTCTGCACCTTGGAAAACTGAGGTCTAATAATCAGGTGCTCAAAAGTCAAGCTCCATTATTCATATATTACCATACCTTAATACACATGTAGTTAAAATAACTCATTGCCAACACTTGCACAGCATAATACTGCTTAGATAGGAGCAAGGATGCAAGATCCAGCTCAGAGGTTTAACTGAGAACTTCAGAAGAAAGTCTTGGCTTTGTGCTTCCTCATTTTGCTCCCCAGTTCTCAGATTGCCCAGTCCCTCACAGGATTATGCGCGAGGGCAATAATTAAACACATACCCACATCTCTATTTGCTTTCTGGAACTAATATAACTGGTAAAATGTTTTAAAAAAACATAAATGAATTGGAGACTCTTTTTAAGTTATTGAAAATTATCTGGCTCTCTGTAAGTGCAAGAACAGGAGTTTCTTTTCATCTCTTCTCAGATGGGTCAATATGACACAGAAGGGGACGTGACCCCCTGCATTTCATTGGCCACTGAGCCGCTGCTAGGATTAAGGATTCAGACATTCCTGTACATCTGATCCTTGAACCCTGAAGTCAAATTAAATACTTGTTTCTACTTCAGATACTATTAACTCTAAGAATATGACTCTTTTTTTTTCTTTTTTCCTTTATACTGCGGAGAGCTTTAATTACAATTTATTTTTAACTTCAGGATTCCTTTAGTTCAGTTGCCTTGAGTTTTGAGTTTTAAGAAGTTTTCTTGGCAGTTTCTCCGTGCCTCTTCTTTCTTTCCAAGGTTTAAATGACGTAACAAATGAATACTGTTTCTTTAAAGCTGACACAATAGGAACTTGCAGGCTGTCTTAGATTGCAGGCCATTTCATTTCTCATAAGCATGCTGTCATTAGCTACCTTTAGGAGGATGAACTCTATTGATTGGCTGAAATCAAGCTTGTGACCTTGTGGCAGTATTAGATGTTTGTTACAAAGCATCATCTCCATATGAATCTTTCATTAGACAGCGTGATCCGAGAAGCCAGCAGCAGTCACACCACGCTTACTCTCTCTAGTGATGCCACCACCAAGGGCTCTCTTATTGGATCATGGCAATTACTAGCGTTACAGTGCAGATTCTGAAAGCCTTATTAAATTTCCTTCTAGATATGGCAAGCTTACAAATAATCATGTGCTGTTTCTTTGGTGAGAACATCACAGAATTACACTAAAATGCAGTAAGCTCAAGTCATTTGCAATTAAACACGTGACTCAATTCTGAGATGACACATCTTTTACAGCATATGAAGTGTTTTACAGAAAGTCTAAATACAAGAAGAAATTATGTCTTAAAACAGTTCCAGTCACAGAAAAATGCCAAATCCAATTTTTTACGGCAAAAACGAAGCAGAATCTCCGGTAGCAGAATTGCTGCATCATAGTGCTGTAATGTAAAGGAACTGAGTTACAACTTCAGGGAAACAGCTGACAGTTTGATAAAGAAGCCTCTGTTCCAACCCCAGAGGAGGACATGGGTTCTTATTTTCAACTCAGTCATACATCAGTAATAAGAAGTGGAAAGAAAGGTGGCAATTGTGCAATGACACAGAACACCAATAATTATTTGCATGCAAACAAACAAAGGTTAAAATTTTAGTGCCTCTAAGTGAAGAAGAGTCTTAACAGGCTGCATTTGAAATCTCTGCTTTCAGGAATACTTAGTCTTAGAAACATAAAAACTGTATCACTACACAATTTTCTGCAATCATACAAAGGTAATGTTAAAATCTCAACACAAGACATCCCGTTAAGCTCTGCAACCCATAAAACAAAAAGCCAGCAGAGAACAAAATAATTGTCCATTAAAAAAGTACACTGCAGTAAAAAATGTACACTGCAGGAGTGTTCTTCCTCACGCGGTATGAAAATGATCCTGGCTAAAGTAGAGAGGTGTCCAGCAGGGTGAGGGAAGGGATTGTCTTTCTCTACTCTGTCTTCTTGAAGCTCCATCTGGAGTATTGCATCCAGGTCTGGGGTCTCCAAGACAGGAAAGATGTCATACTTTTGGAGACAGTCCAGAGTAGGGCCATGAAGATTATCATAAGGCTAGAGTACCTCTCCTATGGGGAAAGGCTGAAAGAGCCCGGGGATACCTCATTATGGCCTTCCAATATTTAAAGGGAGATTATAAACACAAGGGAAAACTTTTACATCGGTTGATAGTGATAGAACAAGGGGGAATGTCTTTAAATTCAAGAAGGGAAGATTTAGATCAGATTTCAGGGTGAAGTTTTTCACTGAGAGGGAAGTGAGGTGCTGGTACAACTGCCCAAAGAGGTTTTGGACGCCCCATCCCTGGAGGTGTTCAGGGCCACGATGGATGGGGGTCCTGGGCAACTTGATCTAGTACTTGATCTAGTGGTTGGAGACCTCACCTGTGTCAGGGGGGTTGGAACTTGATGATCCTTTGAGGCAGGCCCCTTCCAACCCAAGCCGTTCTGTGATTCTGTGATTCTATGATTGATAAAGATGTTGAACAAGACTGGACCCAGTACCAACCCTTGGGGAACTGACCACTGTCTACAGGCCTCCAGCTAGGCTGTGCCAGTGATCACAGATCTCTTAGCTCTACCAGACAGCCCATAAATAGTTCTTCTTTCCAGAAGATACCTCTATACAATAACATTCCACTCCACCTTCCTAGAAGTATGAATTCCAAATATGGATTTTTTAATAGCAATTCCTAGAACACAAATATGCTTAATGGATGTTTCTAATCCATTCTAATTCTAATTAGTTTTTATCAAAGCTAATGGACTACTTTTAAGCTACATGTAATTAATAAACCATCCTTAAGAAATATTTTATACATGTAAAAGACAAATAGGTAATATTTTAAAAGACCATGAAAGGAATAACCAAAATTTCCAACTTACCAAGCCTCAGAATTCCTTGCTCAAATTGATGGAGACTAATAAGGAACTGTAGGTGCCATCATGATCAGTTTCACAAGCCTACTATAATGAAGCCAGAGGCAACTCAAATTTTCAGCAGCACTACTCATTCCTCCGAACAAGTTAGAAATGGACCATTTCCAATGGTAAATGATGTTACATATGAAACACAACTGAAGAAACCAACATTCTTATTGGTAAATCAGTCTATCTATAAAGCCACCAGAGTTTAAAAAAACAACAACAAAAAAAAAACACTGAAATAATAGAATGCTTATTTACAAGGTATACACTTTACAAGTATTTGATGCAACTGTTAGCCACTAAGTGTATTCCTTCCCAGTCAAACAAAGCTTTTCTAATGGCAGTAGTTCTTTCCACAGTTCACTGGCAAAATTAAACCCTGCATATGGAGCAATATGTAAATTGGTAAATTCCAAGGGTCTTTGTACAAGATGTTACAAGACTTCATGATTGGAATATTTTTACCAGTTTGAGAATGTTGATCTCCAGATCTGGAAACTCCCTGAACAAGGGAGCCTTGAAAATAAAGAACTAATAACTGCAGTTTAGTAAATGACATAACGGTAAATCTTCTTGCTTCCCTCAGGCTCGTTCTTGTTTGGCTGGAAAACTGGAAAAATTGAGCAGCTCATCTGCCTCTCAGCAACAAAAAAATCTGTTCATTCTAACAGAACATTTTGGATTTGAAAAAAACTGTTTCTGAAAACAAAAATCCTACCAGTACTGTCATTTCACCAATCCTAATTCCATCTATTTCACTAATCATAACTTCCCTCACCTTTCATCCTTCCTTCCCTACAAGCTCTTACTCTTCTGCCCTAAGCGTGGCTCCTGACTTTCTGCTCTTGATCACCTAGAAATGCTCCATGGTGCTACGACTGGAAATTTCAAAACAAAACCAAGAGCATTCCTTGAAGTTTTGGAATAAACAATATAGCTTTATTAAAAATTAAGGCACTGTAGTCAGAGAAATGTTAATGTCCTGAGCATTAGGCATTACCTTGCTTATCAAATACCACTGATATCATTCTCTTGAATTAATGAATGTGGCTGAAGACACTTCCTGAATTTTGCCAGTCGTGAGAGCATGCTCATTGCAACATGGAAATCTTTTGGAAAACCCATGTAAAAAAAGCTTTCTGATATACAGACAGGGCAGAAACCATGCTAAACAGCACTGCTTGCTTATCAAGGCAAAAGACTGTTCCACTCTACTCTGCACTGGTGTGGCCTCAATCTCAAGTACCTCAAGCACTACGTGCAGGCTTGGACACCACAATATAAGAATATTAGAGAGTGTTCAAAGGTGGGTTAAGATGATTGTGAATTATTGTATGAAACGTATTGTGAACTAATTCTAAGTCTAGAGAGCAAGGTGTGTGAAGAGCGGCTGAGGTCCCTGGGTTTGCTCAGCGCAGAGCAGAGGAGCTGAGGGGAGGCCTGATGGCGGCTGCAGCTCCTCACAGGGAGCGGAGGGCAGCGCTGAGCTCTGCTCTGTGTGACAGCGACAGGGCTGAGGGAACGGCAGGGGCGGCTGGGGGTGAGGGAAAGGGCCTGCACCAGAGGGCGGTGGGCATGGAACAGGTTGCAAATATTATAACAAAACTAAATATTAACAAATATTATAACAGAATGATTGTGTTTGATTCTCTGCAGAGCTCTCATGTAGACGCTGATCCTGCCATCTCCATGTACTTCAGAGAATGACTCTGGTTTTTAGCTCCTTTCCTAAAAATCCGAACTTCCAAAGGCTCAAAGAAGTGCAACAGGAAGGGAAAATTAATTTGTCTCAGAGAACCACCATTAACCCACAGTTCTCATCAGGTGAACACAGAGTTAGGGTCCATATCATTATCCAGTTTGGTCTTTGTTTTTTATCTTACATATGTAGTGCAGTACTTAAGTGTTGTAATGGATTAAATCCTTAAGCCAACACAGCAAAGCATTCAGGAAAGTAAGCACAATGAAGTCAGCAACTAAATATGAGGTGTGACTTCAGAGAAGAAAGTCACACAACAGAAACTTTAGCAAAGGTTTCTACAGTATATGGGATTATAGGAGGAGGAGGAATAACCCATATAAAGATAAAACATGAGAAGTACAAAAACTAACGTTAAACCCAGTAACCTTTAAGAATGTATTTAGTTCATTAACTTACAAAAACAAACAAAAAAACAAAGCCTCAAACCAACACTTCTGTAAAGAGCAGTGACAGTTTTAAATGTTATAAATGAATCAAGGCCTGGCTTAAAATAACACCCTCACTGAATGTTATATGGTGAAGAACCATGCTGATGCCAGTGTTACTGGGGATAACAGGAGCTGGTCAATTCATAGCTGCATAGCTAGACATAAGCATTCATATGCAATCCAGATTGCTTCTTTAGTATGGAAGACATGGTGTAAGAATGTTTGGTAATGAGAGGAAATATCTTGAACTAGTTTACAAAATCTAATCTATATCTCATTCCAAATCCAGATTTTCTGCTTTACAAAGTTTTATGGGAAAAAAAAAAAAAAAAAAAAAAAAAGCCATTCACAATTCCAATTCTGAATAATTCAATTTCTCCTGGTCTTGCTGCAAAATCATGTCCTTTTGCTAACTGTGTACTATTTTGACACGAGCAATATCTACTCGGGTTTTACAGTGGTTAGTACAAGTTTTCTGACTGGGACACTTACATTAGAAATAACAGTAACATGCTTGATTTGCAAGCATAGATGACAAGCCTAATTCCCATGCAGAGTACATAACAAAATATGAAACTAGTTTTATTTTGAGTGGGTTTTGGATTTTAACAAATGCTTCTGGCACAGTGTATCTTCCTCCTACGCTGTCATTTCAGATCACAGATTTGAGAAAAACAAAACACAGAATCATAGAATGGCTTGGCTTGGAAGGGACCTTAAAGATCATCTAGTTCCAACCTCCCTGTGATGGGCAGGGTTGCCAACAACTAAATCAGAACCTAGATCAGGCTACTCAGGGCCCCATCTAACCTGGCCTTGAACACATCCTCTCTTTGACTTTTAAGTCTGTGGTAAATTGTATCTAGCATGGAATTTCTCTATAAGCAAAATTCATTTATGTAAAGTGTTATTTAGTAATCAAGTGTTTGGTAATATATTAAGCAACTCAGACACCTCCTGTGCAATCAACAGTGTACTTTCCAAGCACCATAGAATGTATATTTGAGATTAAGAATTCCCTACCGTAATGAGTCACACAAAATCCCTATACTTTCCAAAGAGTCTTACTAGAACACAGGAATGAAAACTAAAGATTTATTGTAAATGACTGTTCTTTTTGCAACATGTTCTGTAATATTAACAAACATTGATTAAAAAAAATCAGTTGTAAAAAGGTTTCGTTTGCATGTGACAATATGGGGCAATCTGCAAGGAAACCTAAATGCATTGTCTGTGCCAGGTACGTTTTAAAATTTTTCCTTGGTTCCTTTATGACACAACTCTTGGTTAGAAAGTCACACAGAAAATATTAAACTAGAAAAATTACTCTAATTTAAAAATAACAAAAAAGATAAATATCCATTGGAGTAACAGTAAATTACAATTGTATATAAACTGTATTTTTTCTAAATGAATACAGTGGATTGTATATCATATTACATACGGGCATTGAAACATAGAGATTAGAATCTGGAATTTGTACCCAGCCTATACAGACACTGGATTTATGATAGGGGACAGAGCGTCTGATCCTATTCTATCAATAGCATTCCCTCTGACAGCCCTGTAACATATGGAGGGTCTTATCAACACATAATAAAACAATGCTAGCTACACTTTGTGCATTAACAAGTCAAGCAACTTCTTATGCAAAAAACAATGAGTTTGACATTACTTTGTGAAGTACTTGACTGAAGAGATAAAATTATAGGTTACTATAGACACACATGATGTGTTCCAAGATAGTTATCTCGAATATAGTCTTGTATGTACTCTGAAGTGCACTTGACAAATTAACTATATTTTATAATTAGGAATAACACATACAAAATTGCATTAATTTAAAAAAAAAAAGAATCTAAACCGATGATGTCAAATGGAACAGAATTGTCTGATTTCATGTGAAAAATTCCCATTCTTGGGTAAAAGATGGCCATTTCAATACTAACTGCAAAAGAAAATGGATAATGACATCAAATCCTTCTAAGAACAGTCCTGCTGACCTAGAAGGAAGAGTTATTGGTAGAGAATTAACATTTGAGAGGAAAGTCTGGTAGGCGTTCATAGCAATGACAGGACAAGGGGAAATGGTTTTAAGTTGAGGAAAGGAAAATTTAGATTGGATATCAAGAAGTTCTTTACCAACAGAGTGGTGAGGTGCTAGAACAGGCTGCCCAGAGAGATTTTGGATGCCTCATCCGTGGAGGTGTTCAAGGCCAGGTTGGATGGGGCTCTGGACAGCCTGGTGTAGTATTAGATATGGAGGTTGGTGACCCTGCCTGTGGTGGGAGGATTGGAGCTTCATAATCCTTGAGATCCCTTCCAACCCAAGCCATCCTATGATTCTGTGATTCTATGGCATGCACAACACATCCAGTACAGGGCATAAAAAAAAATCCAGAAATCATTTTTCCAGTACATCATAGTTGCGTTTCAGTTATGTCAGTGAGACCTCCCAGTGCATGCTACCAGTAGCTAAACCAAGATTCATGTAGAAGACAGTGGCTATATATGTATATCTAACAAGGAATGAGAAAGATTTTTTTCACCTGGGAAACAAATGGAAATTTACCATACCACTGGTTCCCAGAAGAGCACTCTTTATAATTATAAGGCAGAACTGCTGTCTTCATTCAACAGGTGTTATTTTTTGTTTTGTTTTTGTTTCTTGTTTTTGTTTTTTTTCTGACAGTCATTTATATTGGTTTTAAATTAGCTATTCACTAAACACTTTGCAACTCAGATAAGTGATTTTTGAGTATGTGGTTTTAATTAACATAAAACTTCTAAATCACTGATAAGTATATTTAGATCGAATTATATTCAGACTAGAAAATTTCAGATCACATAGTATTCTATCAGCCCATTTTTTTGCTGCTATTACCTATTGAAAATGAGTGAATTTAAGGATTCAACTGTCTTTCATCAATTTAAGTCATACCTTGAAGATTAATTCAATGATCCATCCCACTTTTATATTCTATATTGCTACTTTACACTTCTCCACCACAAAACATCCGCATAGTTATCCATAGTACATGTCAACATGACTAAATAGCTATTCTAAGCATGACTAAATCTACATATGTATAAAATAATTCAACAACAAAATATTTTCTTTTACAAATCCAGAACTACTCAAGATAGATGCATCACAATGTCCTATTTAAAATTGCTTTAAAATCTTTTGAGTATCTCATTTTTTAAGAGTTTTGGAAGTGTGAAGTACAACTGACACTATTTTTTCATGTAAGATGTGTTCACACTAGCATATATCACTGATTCATTAAGACTTCTGTACTTTTTTAGTATAAGTAGCTTTTATCTTCAACCAACAGAAACAATAAAATAATAGAAAAAAAAGAACAGTGTCTCCAGGAGTTGTCCTCATAAAGGAAAAAATTATATTAATTCACAGTAATTAAAAATGCAGTCATAACAGTGGCTGCAGTATCACCTAGACATGCCTGTTCTAGCTTTAGAATAATTTGCTGGGATACTTGCAGCAATCTAGGTGGGGCAGCACAGAGCTCAGCAATGGTTGGCAAAGTGGTTCAGGCAGTCAGAAGCTCACTGGTATTGAAAACTCTGTAATAGCAATAAAGATAGTAATTTGTACACAAGATTAGCAAATCAAATTTATAAGTAGGTCTCCTAAAGTCCTTGATTCAATCTACATGCTTAGATGAAAAGTGACCTCACTTCCCTCGGGTTTGCCTTTGTATTTATAGGAATTCAGAATAGTTTCATTCTTCAAAAGGCCCATACATGAGATTGGCATGTCAGATCAGCTATTATTTTGATCCGGGAGCCACTCCTGCAGGCTTCTTTGATATTAAATTCGGTTTTGCTGTAATCCTAATTCAAGTTGTGAGTTAAATATTGACAGTAATTTAAGTCCTACCTGTATATAAAAAACATAGCTTGATATGGCACTGGCAAATTAAAGGACAGGCAAAAGTCAATATACACAACTCAGCTGTTGTTCACACCATCACTTTGTAGTGTGGGTATTTGCTTACAATGCTCATATGCTACCAATGCTTCACAGATTTTCACAATTATGTCCTGAATGCTTGTTCAGAATAAACAATCTACTTGTAATTCTAAGAGTAGCAAGTCCATTGCTTGGAGACAACAAATTCACAGAAACTGCTCTCTATACCTGAGTTTTCCACACCAACTCAGATCATCCATGTTCTTATGCCAGCACAGAACACAATAATCTAAGAGAGATGGCTTGTATCTTCATATGTCAGAGCCATGTACAGCCAGTAGCACAACTTAGGACGGTTTCCAGATTTCCCAGCTTGTGCTCATAATGCAGGCCTTTAAAATATTACCAGAGAGGTGGATATTTACAGAAAAGCATTCTGACTGCGTGTCCCTTCTGACGACTGCTGTGCTCAAATTGCATCCAGAAGTCAGGAATACAGAGGCAGGATGCTATGCCATCTATGAGAAGAGACAGAGAACAAAGGGAGGAAGATAAGACTCTTCTGCTCTCGTCCCCTGATATCTGCATATAGGGGGGAAAAAAAAAAAAAAAAAAAGGCTCCTAAATGTATAATCAGTAATAATCAGTACATGATTTTGTTGGCATGTTAGTGAAAAGACACACATTTTATCTCTGTTAAGAGTTATAACCAAATTCTTTTTTTCTCAGGTAGGAAATGAGACAGATCTTAGTTCAGAAAGAAATTAAAGCCTGAGAAGATTAAGCTCACTCCATTAGGAATTCTTAGAAACTTAATTATCAAGTAGAGATGTCACCAGCATATTCTAAGACACACTTTGTGCCTCTTACAAAGAAATAAATCAACATTAATGCAGAGAACAAAAATGTTCTCTAAAGTCTACTCCAAGGCATTGCTTATCCTAGGCTTGAAGACAACAGCAACACTAATCCAAAAGATACTAAGTATTGCTATGACAGAAAAAGTCACACACAGATGCACAGTTATACTAAAAAAATATATTATGTAATGTTTCCTTAGACTGACTTTTATTTTCAGTGAGCAATAGAAATTTCCACAAGACCAACATTAGATGGTGAGGGATGTGTGCTGTGCAGAAGAGAAAAACTGTTAACCTTTTCAAACCTTGTTCTCGAAGTAGATACAGCTCTTCCACTCACGGCCAACCCCCGAGCATTGGACTCAGAATTTGCTTGGCCTTGTGGGGGATGCAAAGTCTTTTTCTGTGCTTTTGACCAGAATGCTCAGAGCACACCACTTTGCTCTGTCATGCTTTCTGTCGTGTGACAGTGACACAGAGTAAGACAGGATGCCCAAAGGCACCGTGTGGATATCTGCAGCCCCTAGCAGCCACCCTCTTAGTGTGTCAGGGAGAGGCACCCGTGGTGGCAATTTCACCAGAGGGCACTCTAGAGACATCGCCAACCTCGTATTTGACCAGTTCTGTTCACCTAAAGAAAATACTTTTCCAGCCAGGAGGAAGGTTAGGGTACAGCAGAGAAAACATGTGAGAACTGCTCCTGGATCTATCTCATGCAGTGTTTCTACCAGATCTGGAATTTAGCTGTGGGCGTAAGCAGTTTGCTGGCACAGGTGAGGAACTATCAAAAAGAGTAAAAATAGGATGGTGTCTGAACCAGTTTGAAGTTGCTTCCAACATCAGTAGAGATTGCAGTGTCAACGTGGGCACTTGCTTCAAAGAAAAATGACACTAGGGCTTTCCAGTCTACGCTTCAATCTGTAGTGCCAGGGAAGAACTACATGCTCAGTACTGGGAAGAATACTTCAATACACAGCAAGGGAGACAACAAAAATGACATTTTTTTCCTTCATAGAACAAATTCTGCTACATAAATCTCTAGCAGGAATGGAACCCAAAAAGGTTTTAGAGATTAACAAAAAGGGAAGTGGAGGGTTGGATGTGTAGAGTTTCAAGCAACTTTGTTCTGTCACTGTGTCTGGCTGATAGACACAAGCACCTATACTGTTTGTGGAAATACAATACTGGGAAGCATCTTTCCACTCTTTTTTGTATTCCATACTGTAAAGCTCAGGCACTTCAATGCAAAATATATTTATATATTTTTCTGTCTTCAGGTTTTTTATTGATTCTTCACCTACCGTTCTGGGAGTCTTACAGAAAGGCCTTGAAGATGAACAAACCTTCTCTTTCCTCAAGATATGTACTTTCATCTTACAGAGGACAGTTAAAAAGCACCAAAGCAGCACTCCAAACGGGCTTACACAGTTTTAAGAGGAGAAGATCATTGCTGTTTTCCATGACCTAATGGAAATATGTAGAGAAGATATGGTCATTTTTTCCTCAGAAAGGCACAGTGATAGGACTGCATTAGATGAGGTAATGTACACAAGCTGCAAGAAGGGAAACTCTGATTATATTTTAAGAAATTATTCACCATGACACTAGCTGAACCTTGCAACAAGTTGCTGAGAGAAGACAGTTCTTCTGTCTTTGGAAATGCTTGAAACTTGACTGGGTAACATCTTGTGCAACCCAACTTAAGTAGGCTGGGCTTTGAATAAGATAGCCTCCAGATGTCCCTTTCTATATAATTCTGTTATTCTGTCAGAGATTTTGCTTGCTAGGAAGATGAAAATGGGACAAAGATTTTTCAGGAAAATAATCCTGTTTGTGTATCTGTGGTAACTTCTGAAACTTTCTTAAACAGGCACGTGCAGTGCTTACTGTACTATGTTGTTCTGTGGCAAACCTGGGAGAGAGGCGTCAGGGTTTCTGGTCTGGAAGCTGTAGAATTTAGGTGGTGTGAGAAGCAGAGTAGAAACTATGGTCTGTAGTAACAAAAATTCAAGACAAACTTCAACAAGAAGAACACTCCCATAAACCTATTTATTTAATATTACATTATTTACAGTACATAGCGGTTCATGGAATGTAAGAACACCAGTTCTCATCGGCATCAAAGAAATCTCTGCATGAGGCAGAGTACCCATTCTGTCCTGATGCCATTAGTTTTCCATCTGATACTTGAGATAACACAAACCAAGTATGGAAAACATTTGCCGTTACCAGAACTTCTTAGGTCTTCCCAAAACATCTGTACTATTGGTACCCATCAGTGTTGCTATAGCAAAGCTGCATTATATCAGAGGATATCTTAACAGAGAGCTTTCACTTCTGTCCAATGTTTTATGCCATGTGTACACAAAATGAGACACTTTGCCCCTAAAATAAGGAATTGTGCTGCACTGTTGTACTTACTACAGATTTCATAGCTGGGAAAGCAACACTGCCACTGTTAGTTACAGTTTTACTTTTCTGTGGGCCACCTTTTTCAGTAAGTTTTGAAAGCATTATTTAAATAGGCAGAATGTTCCTTTGTTTCAGTGCTGGAGGGCATTTCTTGATAGCCAGGAAGAAATAAAAGGCATGAACTGAGTGTTACTTTCAGGTAAAAGCTGAGTCACCGTTTCACTATGTAATACATTGCCCTTTGTGCCCTTCCACCTACAGACTGCAGCAGCCTTCAGCCATCTACAAGTTGAAAGTCATGCTTAAAAAACTGAACAATGGTATCAGCAACTTTTGTAACATGTCACATGGATCAGTGACCATGATTCTGGGAAAGTTCCAAGTTTAGAAAATACCACCCTACTACTCCAGTTTTGTGGCAAGATCTTTTTATTTATGTGGCTTATTTGTAATACTGTGTAGGACCACGGGTTTCACACTGAAAATGAGATATTACTGGAAAGTGAGTAACAAGAGACAGCGGTCATTCACGGTTCTCCACAATGTGTGGTGTCTGTTAGGAACTAGAGAATTAATCAACACATGCTTACTATAATGTCATGTGGTGACCAGCTAATCAGAGTCAATGGAGAGACTTTTGGAAGCATTTGGATCAAACAAACCATAATGCAAAATGAAATAACAAAAAACACCAACAACTTTAGAACAGTTGCTATTGAACCCTTGGGTAGGCGCTACGTAAGGATGGATGAACCAAGTTTCCAGACTGATCAACACTCGGAATGATCAGGTTCCCAGACTTCTGAACAAAATCAAGAGCCAAGAAATCTGGCAGCTGTTTCTAACATTAGTTAGAATTTATATGCGAGGCCCCACTCTGCTAAAAGCCTCTGTCATCGTTGAAGATTTGTATATGACAGTGGACCTATTACTACTTTGGGAATTCACCCACCAAGCTGATGTCAATTAAGATGCTGCTGTCCTTCTGCATGTGGTTGGCATCACTGGCAGTTAGACAAAAGAATATATAAGCAAATATTAACAAAAAGCAGCCTTAACCATTAGCTAAATGAACATATTCTTTGTGCAGCTGAACTATAGGCACAGATATGCAAACACATAAATATGTAAAATGTAGAATAAAAAATGTACTTATGGCTCAGTGTGTGAAGTCAAGTTACTGTTATATTTCTATGACCTGCTTATATTCATACTAAAGTTACCTTAGTGGAACAAAGCAAACTGTACAAAATGTTCTTTGCCACTATCCTCTTCTAAACCAGAACTCTGCAGTTTCAGAAATAATAGATAAGTTTACAATATGTAATATGAGCTTGTATACTGTCTGGGCATAGTTCTACAATGAACTCCGCTATCCACATCAGCACTGCACCACATCAAAGACCCGAGCTAGACATCATACTGTGACCTACAGATACCACAAGCTTCTTCAGAACTAACTTGCATACTCCTGCCTGCACACTACTACTACTACACAGTATATACATTATAGTGTATTTCAGAAAAGGTCTAATCTGATCGCCATAAAATTGGTTCCAAACTGCATCCATCTGCACACAGTGAAACACTATGCACAATTTATATCCTGTTATGACGCTGACAATCACGAGAAAGTGAACTACTCCATCATCCTAAAACAGAAGTCTTCTGAAAGCAGATGCAAGCAGGAAGGACATACTGTCTTATTGAAATGTTATGCAAAACATTGCCACAGAATTGTCAGCACATCTTGCAAAACCTCAAGGTCATCCTTGGTGTCAAATGCTGTAAGACTTCTTTTAAACCATCAGGTTTTGGAGAAGAGGCATCCAAAGATACACAAGAAAGGATACAAGCGGCTTTCAGTATGTTTTCTACGTAAATCATATAACGCAAACAAAAGGGAGAGTGGAAAATATTTCTATGTGCAACTGTTCCCTTTTAATTTACTACATCCTGTAATAAATGTATAATCCAATTATCTGAGAAATAAGAGGTCTTCTATGGATCTAAGAGCCAGGCAAAGACTGGGAGAAAGCCATCTTTCCAGACACAGCAACAGCAAAACTCCTGTGATTGAATGACTGAAGAGGTAACATTACTACATAGCGGAGAGATAATTTATAGTCATCAATTGTCCAAACCTCATGGATTTTCTGTTTTTAATAAGAGTAAGTTTGTTATAAATGCTAGAGGATTTCAGTAGAACAGTCAAGCATAACTTTGAGAAACATTAAGATGGAAAAAAAAAAAGAGGTAGAAGCAACTCTCAGTAACTTCCTTTACTCCTTATAGTAGAAATAATAAAAGTCAACACCTATGAGATTAATGCATTCCAATATGAAGATGATCTCCCAGCTGTGTCTTTTGGCGTGGCTCTCTGACACTGGTACAGAAGGGGTCAGCACTGGAACAGCACTGTCCCACCTCTGAAAGCTTCTCCATGAAGGGAAAAAAGAATTAGAGGACGTACATTTTCTCCACTTTCACTCTTGAACCCCACATTAGACTTATCAAGTGATTGCTGCTGGCCTCGTGCTCAGTGAGAATGGACAGAAAATAAGATTTAACCTAGTTTTTAAAATTTTCTGAATGTTATTTTAGCAAGAGTACTTATTTAGTTTAGGTCGGCATGATTTATTTTCTCTCATACAAATGATCACTCTGTTTTGTATCCAGATTTTCATTAACATTGTACAAGATCACTGTATTTCATAAGCAAACAAGAATCTGCATAATAACACTGAGCACTGTATCTATTAGAATACACACGTCCTCAATGCAAGCATCAGAAATGCTGATTAAAAAAGTGTCACCTTGTGTTTTATGGCTCAAATGTATTATAAAAAATGTTCCCATGAAACATCTGTTTAGTATTCACACCAGTTTGGTTTAAATACACGTCAACACATAATCCTTGTATTGCAAGTCTGAGTGAAAACAGACCATTTCAGCAAATTTAGTTTCCCCTAAACTCCTTCAGAAGTAATTGGTAATCTCTGCTTTACTGGGTGCAGAATATGATCCACTCATGCTAAAACACTCTCAATGAACTTTAAAATCTTGCCTTTAATCATCAATTTTTACCTCTTTCCATTATCACTGCTTCAGTGACACAGGAACATATTCTAATGGATCATTAAATAAACAAGGATCTATCTTTTTACATTTGAAAGGATATTTTTCAAAGAACTGACAACAAGCATAAAAATGAATCACAATAACCTTTGATACAGATGCATGTTTATTTTCAACAGCTGAAGACTGCTTCTTTTCAGCAGTGAAGAACCTGGCATTTAAGTAGAACAGCAATCATAAACTGCAGAACTCTACAGCAGTTATGAAAGAGCAAAAGAATAAAATCTTAAGTTCTTTACCTGCATTTCCAAGCTGTCACAGACTGCATCAATGATGGAATAACTGCTTAGGAGGCAGGCAAGATACTATGCTGCAATCACAGTTATTAAAACCAATCTGAATTACAGAGGCTAAAGCAAAACTTATTTCTCTAAAGCAAGACTTATCTCTTCATACTGTGTTTAGCACAGCGTAACGATTCAAGAATATTCTGAGTTTCAAGGAGCTTTTATCACATATGATACTACTAAGAACTACTGCAATCCAGTGTTCGAAAACACAAAGCAATGATAGACTAAATAGCAGTGGAACAAAAACCAGTTGGCAGTAGAACTCTGAATAACATTCATGGAGTATACAGCTTGATCCTTAAAACTATTATTATTTAGGATAGAAAGCAAAGTAAAAAGCTAAAAAACTTACAGTTGGACAAGTACCATTGAAAGGTATTTTCAAAAGCAAATGAGTGACTTCAATGACAAAAGGAAGGAAGGAAACAAGTTTTTATGGGAATTCTCCCAGTCCCACAAAGTTTGCAAAATCAGACAACGTTATCACAAAACCTTAGAAGACCCTGCTTATGAGAACACAGCTTTAAGAAGCCAGGCAAGTTCAAACAGAAATCAATGGCCAGAAATAGAATTTGTATCCCTGGTACTAGGAGAAAAAAGCAGTAGATAGTTTCAATTTACAGACTTTGTTTATAATAAAAATAGTTACTGAAAAGGAATCAAACAAATTTTAAAACGATCTTCACTTTTAACAGTGTAGGCTGTGTGTTTTAGCAGCCAAACCTGTGGCTTTTGCACACACATCAATCCATACAAAGAAAGGAAGCCAAGAACAAACAAACCATCTTCTCCATCACAGAAACCTACACACCTGGTCCCACATCACTCCACTTCGCAAGAAGTGTGACACTTGCTCAGGAGGGAAAGAATCACACCCAACTTGGAAGACAACTTTATATTATTTGCACTGTTTTTAATGGTAGAGCAGAGGGAAGATATCATCTCAGAATTGTTCAATGAAAAAAATGTGGAAAGATGAAATTCCCACAGAGCAAAGTTGTCACCTCTAGTGCCAACCACACACTGCACTTCTGCTGATAATATTTAAATATATTGCCTTCGGAGATGCGTTCATGCATGGCTTTGCTGATGCTGCGCATGGAAGTGAGTGAGTAACAGTTAAAGGATATATAAGCATGGTGCTCATTGAAGACAGATGTTTCACAATACGCAGTGTGCCCTGCTGATTATGGAAGTTTCAAAATGGCAGGCATGATCTACAGAGTCTATTTCAGACTCCTCACATTTGGTAAAGCGTTCCAAAGCTAAGGATTGAGACAAGTTCCAAGAACATGCGAGTCTAGAATAATAAAAACAGGGGTCTTTGGGGGAAAACAAAGGGCATTTCTTTTATTTATTTTAAACTTCTTTACACAACCATTCCTGCTTTGCAAAAGAAGTTTCCCACTGCAATTCACAGTACGCTACATTTGTTTCTGTATGAAAGTAATGAAATTGTCCACATCTTTGAGTAACAGTTGAAAATGAGAGTTGTAGACCACTAGAAATGTTAGATAAGGCTAAATATCACACCAGGGCAAACAAAACAAGAACGTGTGGAAATGGACAATGTGAGGTGTTGGGAAGAAACAGATAGAGAAGTACTGAAGTTCTTAAAGGGACTGCGTGCACCAAAACTTATATGAAATATTTTCACTCTGTGCTATTGCAAACACTGTTTTGGGGGTGGGGATGGAGATAAGGGCAGGGAGGATTAGAACGTAGAATGCAGCAGTGGTGCTTGATCTATTTCTTTAATACAAACTTTCAATTCATGCTGTTGGTAGAGAGCAGCTGCAACAAGAATACATTCATGAATTCTGTAATTCATTCTGTCTTGAAAAATAACGACTCTGCACTCACCCTATCAATGGACTGGATGATCAAATGGAAACACAAAATTTAGGCTGTTAAATGAGAAGTTATGACATCCTTATGAGTTCCAGTTCACGATTAATTAACAGGTAGCTGATCATCCTGAAATGTGACCAAGTTTTGAAGGCAGAGGTCAAAGAGGGACTTCTTTTCAACAGCTATTCAGATTTCAATATGGAGCAATCTTACAAGTTCCATAAATTTATTTCGGGGATTACAGCAGCTTCTATGAATAGCTGTATTGTTTTACTTCATACAGATGCTGCAGTACCTGTTCTGTTGAAAGCAGTAAAAGGCCTTTTAAGTGCAATTTCTATTTATCTTCACTGTTTACATTATAAAGATTCTAAATGATATGCTCACCACACTGCTATAAGGTACAAAACATCGTTTCTATTTGTCAGAAGGTATTAAATGACTTACCTAAATCAAACTGTGGTGGACTGATTCCTGAGACCCTTGCTCTCAAGTTAACTACTCCTCCCACCTGTAAAGAAAAATGCTCAGGCTCACTGATGGTTCTGTTTACACTTGCTAGGAGGCAAGAACTTATCACAGAAGGGATAAAATAAATAATTTCTACGCTTCTCAAAAAGTCACAAAACTCCTGAATTTGGTGCTGCCAGAAGAAGACTGCTATAAAGAAGGAAACTACAGAGTACTGACAGCACCTCTGCCTGATCAAGGGCTGCTCACACATAATAGCAGAGATGTACACACCAGAGGATCTGCAAACCTTTTTCTGACATTAACTTTCTCTCACACCTTCATCACCCTGACTATACCCACTTCTACCAAAACTTTCATCATGTCCTTTCTTGAATCTCATCTTCCCTCATTAGATTCACAACCACAGTTTAATAAATAGCTTTAAGGGTAACTGCCATCCTCCACCTTGCATAACTAACGATCTAATGAGAAAACGGTATTTCAAATACATTTCAAATGTATCATGTTTTCTCTAGAATGAAAAAGCCAAACTGCAAGAACCAACTTGACATTCAACTCCGGATCATACCAAAAGGAAATCCTTATGAGCGAAGAGAGAAATGCACAGATGAATGTTTAAGTCACAGATACAACTCCCGTGTGCCTTCTGGAGAGCTCCCACAGAAAAGGGAAGACAACCTCCAACCAGCAGTGTAACACAGCCAAAACCCTATAGCCGCAGGGAAGTTGCATTACAGTGTAGCAACAAATCAGCAACTCCTCCAGGCAGAACTAAATCACAAACATCATATTGAGAAACAAAAATTATTGCTCCTTTCCCTCTACCCTCAGGCCTGTAATTAAAGGAAACTCTAAAGAGATCCTCTTGGTTTCTCTTCCTTGAAAACAAAGAGCCCTGTTGAGTCTTTCTTCAGTTCCGCCAGAAACTCCTCATAGTCTGCCTTGAAAACAGACTCCAGATTCAGAAGACATGGAAAGGTAGAAGGCAAGAATGTAGAATGCAGTCAAAAATGTTTTGTTTAATTGGATCAACAAAAACAGGTTGTTAGAGGTATGCAGGCCCTCACAATTCTCTTAAGAATTTAAATACTCTGATTATGTGAAAATGGTAGATATTCTTAGAGAAAAGAGCAATTAGCACTGAAAAGTGAGGAGAAGCTTTAATCACCAGGGAGCTTAAAGAATAGCTGCTAATTATTGCCTGTGGGAAAGCAAAAGGCTAGCAGGAAGACTAATAACAAAATTAAATACTAAATTTAAGCTCCTGTGCTCTCTGGCATCCACAAAGACAGGACTTGTGTTGTAGAGGCACCCAAAGGGTCTACTTGGACTGCTTTATGAAAATGTCCTCCAGCTGCTGACCTGGCATCTCTGTCCTTCAGCTTGTGACAGGCAGCACTAAATGCCTGGAGGCCGCCTGGGCTCATCCCACTAACCTCCATCAGGACATTCAGAATACTAAGCAAGTACGTCACATTTTGGAATGCAAATGAGTAGGATCCATAAATCAAGGTGGTTCTGCTGCAGAGCACATTTATTATGCAGGACATGCACAGCATGCTTCTGTTTGGTGCTCAAGGGCTTCCAGGAAGGTGGCTCCTGATGGTAAGGCTGCAGCACTGCCTGAAAGCCACAGAGGGCAAATGGGAAAGTTCGGGAAAACTTTGTTTCACAGCACGGGACTTCTTCCAGGATAAGGTGATTATTTAACCATTTTCCAGAAAGGTTCCAGTAATAGCATACTGCATCACAGCCAGCGATGTACAGTCAGTACAGATTTTTTCACAATTACAGTAAGCTTTGCAGTGACGTTCTGGTAGCTCATTCCAAAGACTTTCCTTGTTGGCATCCAGTCATCCTTGTAACAGCAAGGCAGGCATTGCACACGCAGAGCAGTGCGGAGCTAACTGCAGAACTGACAGTACATCTTGGGGCCATTTTCTTGCACACACAGCAACTAACTGTACAACTGCATGTATACTGGTCTAAACAGCTTTCTGTTGGAGAGATGTGTTCATAGCAGCATGTCACCAGAAACAGCCAAATGGAAAACCAGCAACTATTAAGATTCTGTCACGGAAACTGATGTAGCAATCCAGGCTTTTGACAGAGAACAGCTTTCTAACCCTAATTTTAGAAATTATTGGTACAGGTTTTCAGATTTTTTTTTATTTTTTATTTTTTTAAACCAATTGAAGGAGGAAAGGTAGCCCACCGGTTTCCTCTCTTTCCAGTGGTGAGCTGATGCAACAACAGATCAGCAGCCAGCCTTCACCAAGCATGCCTTCCCTTCTCATCCTCTGTGACAGCAGTATTTGGCTTAAGTTTGCACTAATGGTGCACCACCATTTCCTGCACAGCAATGCTCTTCAAATCAGATATGCAACCCCCGTGAATGCATGCTGTTAAATCAAGGACTGACTGAAAAGGATCATCAGCAACTATTCTACCACCTTTTCCAAAAGCCTGCACGTGGCCCAGCACTCTTTCAGATACACAATAATTTTTATATAAGGGCTGCTGCAAATGTAATGCCTCCTATTTTATGATGTCGGCCCACGATGTCAGAGGCAGATGTTGGCGCGCTGGCAGTAGAAGTCAAACCTTCCCACCAGCATTCCATACCACGCTGCTGCCATGCGGCAGGTGGCAGCAGAGGGGCAGTCTGACAGAATGGCGTCTGACACGGGAGCGCCTATGGGGCAACGGCGCATCGCTGAACTCCTCCATGCGGAAAAAAATGGGCACCCACTGACATTCACTGATACCTGCTGAACGCGTTTGGAGGCCAAGCGGCGGGTGTGAGCGCGGTGAGGCGGCGGGCTTCAGCCATGGTGAGTGTAAGTATGTAAGGTGCAGCCATGGTGACTGGAGAGGCGGGTTGCCTCTGCGTGTGCAGCGATGTGAGCGCAGCATGGGGGCCTCGTCCGTGTTGAAGAACCACTCCTCGTAGCTGAGAGCCTGCTCTATCAAACAGAGCTACCCTGCCATTTCTGCCTTTTGCTGTTTGTGCGGAAACAAACAGGAGGCACTACTTTTGGAGAAACCTACACGCCGCTTTGTTCTTTAACGAAGGAAGAGCTGACGGTCAGTAAAACGGCAGAGGACCCAAGGCAGCTCCTGAGGGCAGTGTGAGCACGCCGTGCTTCCCGCTGCCCCAGCGCGCAGCCCCGAGGGCCGCACAGCCCGGCTTTACACGCGGGCTTTTCCCGAGACGAGAAGCAAACGGGTCGCGTGCCAACGAATTGCGGGGGACGCCACGCGTGTTGGTGACCTCTCTCCCGCCCCGTCCCGCGGGTAAGGCGCGGAAGGCCCCGCTCGCAGCCCCCTCACCTCAGCCCGGGCGGAGGTGCGGGTCCCGGCGGGCAGGGCGCGCTCCGGGGGAAGCCGGGACCCCCGGCCCGGTTGCCGGGCAACGGCGCGAGGCCGCCGGGAGCGCCGCCAGGCACGTGACACACCGCGCGCACGACGCAGCGAGCGCCGAATTACGTCACCCCTCTCGCTCCCACCGCCTATAAATAACCCGCGGCACGGCGCATGCGCGGAGCGGGCGCGGTTCAAGGGTGTGAGCGCGTAAGGGGGGGGGTCGGGGGGAGAGGGGGTTGTGATGCTCGGGACCGATCAGAGCTGCGACGTCACCGCCGCGGCCACCGTGCCCCGGGCCTCACCTTCTATTTTTATTCCTTTGTTTCAAGTCCCCGCCCCTCCGCAGCGGGAGGACGGGATGACGCCATCTGCTTCCCGGAACGATGACGCGGCCGCGCCGTTGGGGGGAGATGCGGTCGGAATGCTCGCGGGGCTTCGCTGCCTTAAAGGGCCAGCGCCCCCCGGCCCCGCCCCGCGTGCGGGGGGCGGCCCTGACGGACGGGCGCAGCTGGGGGCCGGGAGCGGCGCCGGGGGAGCCCGGCTCGCGGTGCGGCGGCCGGCCGCTGGCGGACACCTCGCGGCTGCGGCGGGGAAACCGTCGGGACCCGCTCTGCGCTCGCCCGGCAGGGGGCGGGAGCGGAGCGCCGCGAGCCCCCCCCTCCCCCCCCCCCCCCCCCGCGGCGGGGCGAGGGGATGCCGCGGCCCCGCACTGAGGTCAGCCGGCATCCAGGGCGCCGTTAGTCACCTGCGGCGTGACCTTCCTCCCGCCCGATTTAGTAACGGCGCGGGGCACGCGGGATGGCGCTTAATAAGCGGGTTCGGGGCGGGTGGGAGCGGGTCCGAGGGAGCGAGCCGCCAGGCGGTGCTGAGGGATGTAGCGCTCGGGGAAACGTAAGTGCGCTTTGAGCTTCTGACAGGGGATGCGAACGCGGAGGTGGCTGTGGCTGAACGAGTGCTGCGGGTGCGCTGCCCGTCTGAGGCTTCCCCTGCTTTACCTTAGCGGGCTGTGACTGCAGCTTTTGCCGCTGGTTGAGTTCGGAGTCTGCTTTTCGTAAGGGGCACCGTGGGTCTGTTGAGGACTGAACTCTACCGGGAATAACGTCTCTGCTCAATGAAAAAAACAGATAATAAAAGAGCCTTTCTCTCACGCTGAGGTGATGCGCCTTACTCGCACGTGCCAGCTTGATGAATAAATATTGATAGGTATTTGAGCACGTACCGACCTGTTAGGGAAATACCAGAGTAACCAGCTTCTGTATCGCACGGAAAAAAAGCCGGAGGTTACAGTGCGATAGCCCCTGCTGCAGCTGTGTCCCCATCCCGTACCTCGGGAACAGCCCTACCCTAAATGTCCCTTCGGCTGCCTGAAGTGAGACTAAGCGCACTGCCGCCCCTTTGGGCTTGTTGAAGAGCTTCTGCCTTTCCGCTCTGCGATCCAAAATAATCACTTGCGTTAACTAAGGAAAGAGGTAGAACTAATAGAGCGTTAGAGATGGGTGACTGTGAAGTGTAATCTAATTAAGACGTAAATTTAAATAAACTACTGCAGTTGGTACTAAGTCATGAATGTTGAAAGCTGTTTATGCTCAGAAGGTATCAGTGAAGTTTCCCTAGAAAAGTCATTCTTTAAAAATGCAGCACTTTTCATTCTTGCTCTTATAAATAATCAGGCAGCCTCTTCTCTTACCAATTTTGTTTCCCTGAATCCAAATTTGGTTGTCACACCACCCTCCTCATGAGTCATTATCGTCATCTCCCATCAGTCATTAAATGAAAGTTGTTTTTCCCGGTGAACCCCCTAACCTACTTCTCCTGTGCCAACAGGACCTTCAGAAACTGGCAGTAAGGTGCAGCTCTGATGCAGGCTTTCTGTTTCTCTGTGACTCATCTGACATTAACATAATTATGTTAGAGGAGTCAAAGTGATTTTCAATCTATGAGTAATGTGCAATACTAGAGAGAATGTTTACAAGGCACTGAGGCATATCAGCTAGCTGAAGTAACCAGCTGCTGATAACAGCTGAAGTAAGTTGGGGAATTAAAAAGTCTTATAACACAGCGATCCCTCTTTAGAACTCAGTGTCGCACACAGCTGGAACATAGGTTGTGGGCTGAGAGGAAGAATCCAGAAATGGCACTGGGCTGCAATGGGGATAAGACTGAGCCCGTGGGCAGTTCACACAAGAAGTCTTCATGGTTTTCATCTCACTTGTATATTTATGGAGAAGTCGTGCTCACATGAAAGCAGTGATCTTTTCAAGAAATGGCTGTATTTACCAGAGTCTGTTTCAAAATGCAAGTGACACACATCCTTTCAGACAGGAAAACAGGATCAAAATGAAACAGCAACAAAAAGTATGAGATCATGTTGCAAGTATTTTGGACCTTGTGTACGTGAATAACATGAAAGAAGGAAAACAGTAAGAATAAGGCAAAGCTGGGTGCTGCTACCGTGATGAAATCTTCCTCTCTAAGAAAAATGTGTCTGAAGGCTAGTGATAATGGTACAGGGAATTATCATGAATACATTCTGAGTGAATACTAGGAGAAGTATTTACTCATGAAATGTATAAGCTAGGAGAAAAAAAAGAAACTGTAAGAATAAATTGTTAGTGCTTAGTTTCAACAGTTAGGTACCATTTTTAGAACTGACCAGCTTCCTAATAATCTTGTTAGAATAGCTGGAGGAACAGTTACCATTTTTTTTCCTGCCTGTTTTGGTTTACTTTTTGGGATGATAGTAGTATTTGCTGTTCAGCTGGTTGTTTGCTAAGGCTGGGTATCCTTCAGCCTTAGTCATGTGCACAGCTTTGCAGGTTTCCTATGAGTTGAGTACACTTGACTTCTCCCGGAACTGGCCTGTGAATGTATACGTCTGATTCTGAAATACCACCAGAAATGAACTACGAGTCCATAGAGTACTAAAACTGAAAATAGTTAATAACTTTTTTGTACAATGTCACAGTAATACAAGTGAGAAAGAGCGAAATGCAGAACTATTGGTAGGAAGACTATTTTCCAAGAGGCATATTCAAAGGATTCAGGAGAAACTCCCAAATCATATCCCGTATTTTAATTTCACTCAAAACGCTGCTGAGAGCAGGCACTAACCATGCACTGATTATCATCCCTGATTTTTAGAGTGAATGAATACCAGAACTGGTCACAAAATAGTTGTACGTGTCTGAAGAAGGCAGGAGGAAAAAAGGGTTGCCATGGCATCTTGTGCTGACAATGCCACCCAGCCACTTGCCAGAAGAGTTGACCAAGACTTGGAGGCTTTTGGTGTTCTCTGTAGTGGTTTTCATACTACATGACCAAGGGACCATGACCTTCGTTCTGCATCTTCAGCTTCCCTGCTTCTTTCTTGCTAGGAGATATTTATGGTGTGCTGTGCTTAGGTGGCTTTGAATGGCAGCTGCTACTACAGTGAGCAGCCTGAATGAAGTTAACAGATCTTGATAAAATTACTAAGCAGAAACCAAAGCAAACATACACAAACAGAACAACCCAAGCCCCACTGACAGAAATAATTTCCCATAGCTCAACCTAGCAACCATAAAACGACTCTCCTTTGCTATAAGCTATGAAGGGTGACAGTCTCATAACGACAAACGTCCACCACCATAACATGCTGTGCCACCACGTGGATCTAATGGCTGGCTTTGCATGTGTTTTCACCACTTGTAATTAGCAATATCCCTAGCTACCAAAACTCATGTCTCAGCTCAGATTGCAAAAACGTACTCCATATTCCCATACTGTGTTCATGTGTTACAGTTTTGTGTTTTAATAGGAACTGTTTGCAAAACAGTTCTGGGCTCCATAGCTACTTGGAGCCCCTTGATCACACACTCCTGAAAGCAGTACCTCTGCAGTGCTCTGCATTTCCAGCTTCTGCTTTGCTACTAGCTCCAGAGGAATTTTTTCCTTACCGCAGTTTTCAGGGCAGCTGCGTGCCATGCCTCCACCATCTGCCTTTGTCCTTCTTGGAGAAACTAGCATTTATTTGTAATGTTTATTCAACTTTTGGCAGCACCGCAGAACCTGTGCAAACCCTAAGTATTTAACCTTTGTTCCTTATCGAAGCTTTGCAAATTAACTTAAAATAGCAGAGCGAACTAGGCAATGAGGGGAGTTTGCTGGAAGTAACCGATAAGATCTTGTGAGTACAGCTTGCCCTTACTGGTTGGTTGGGTTTTGTTGTTGTTAGCTTGATTTTTAAACCAAGTTCACATCAAAGTATTCAGACAGTAGTTCAGTATAGAAAATCATTACCATTTTAAAAAGCAAATAGAAGTCAACGTTGAGATTGGGTTTGTTTTCTGAATTAGAGAAAAATTAACTCATTCATTTTTGGACTTTCTAGAGTATAGAGATCCCATATAGAGGCTCAGTGTTTCCTATAATAAAAATAACTATCTTGACAATAATTGATAATGTCTGACCCTGAATTAGTACTGAATTGACTAGCGAATGAATGAGGACTGCATACCCACGCCAGCAGCAGCAAAATAAGATTCCCCATATTCCTCCCCTGGAGGCCCTGGGAGGCCCGTTGGCGTCAGAGCGACACCCCGGCAAAGGAAAACAAGTGTGCTAGGAAATACCTGGGAAATCCTCAGATGAACCGCAAATATTTTTGTTTGCAATGGCGATAGCTCCCCAGCACTTGTGTCAACAGGCACCGAGTTAGCAAGGACGAAGAGTGGCTGTTTCAGCATGGAGCCTGCTGGCCGCCTTGGGTCTGCGGGCTGGAAAGAGAAGAGCTGTCGGGGAGGATCCCAGGCACCGGTGTGGGGCAGGGCAGGGGCTGAAATGCCTCCTTGGAATATGTACTGACTGTTCTGCTAAGAGAAGGGAAAAGAGAGTTTTCCCTTTTTTTCCTTACTTTAACCCTTTCTCTATGGGTTTCTTCCTCTCTCCATGGGGTTCTGTATCTCCACATGAGCCTTAGCAGTTATACTCCAGAAAGGCTACATGGGGGCTTTACTACTGCCTGAATTTGGCAAGGCCGTGGAGCAGGAATGGTTTCCATAGGATGCAGAGGCACAGCACATAGGCTCAGTGACAGAAAATAGATGCTAATTATGTGGGGAGATCCCTGATTTCCCTTTTTCTGCATGACTGCAGGAAAAACCAAGCCTCTAACAGGATGTTTAGAATTACAATTGTGAAAATATTTCTGAGAGATACATAAATGAGTAAAAGTATTTGCTAGATACACATTCATTTTTATGACCTGTTTCTTAGGATTTATCTTTAAAAACTCATATTAATTTTAATGCTGAAAAATGAGACATTAATTTTTCTGCTGTGTTAAAGCCCTGACCTGCTCGCACCTACGCCTGTGCTGAAATTTAAATGCACGAGTAGTACTGGACCCACTGTGATTACTTGCACAATTAAAATTAAGCATGCGTAAAAGTGTCTCAAGGTCAAGATGTTCAATTTCTTTCCCTAGTGCAGAGTTTAAAAAGAAAAAACAGAATTAGTAACCACATATTCACATAAGAAAATGGCAATTATGTTTAATTTAAAGGACTTATGCGGTAGTTGTTTGATAGGCAAAGTATTGAATAAAACACGTGTGTATCAGATTGAATGGAATGAAACATTCAGATGTTGTGATCACCTCCCTGAGTGGCCGTGCTTTCTGGTAGGAAGGAGGAATACTTGCAAGTATAAGCTGGAAAGAATGCTGCACCAAGACGATCCTATCATTGTCTTAGAATAAAGTGGCAGAAGATAGGATTTTTTTCACGTGTTCATTTCATTTTTCTATAAACACGAGTTTGATATTTCAAAAAAAAAATTGAAATTTTACTGTATGTTACTTTGGGTTGGAAATGTGCTTTGTGTTTACAAGATTTACTAAACTCTGCTAAATCACACCCCTGAAGCAGCTCCCAGCATGCCTGCGCTGTGCAGGGAGCAGTCCGAGCTCCCCAGTGGGAGACCCCAGGGCTGCAGGGAGCACCTCTGTCCTCTCCAGTCCCTAAATGTGAGACCTTTGCCTCGTCTTTGACTTCTTGTCTGCAGTTTAGCTCCTTTCTTTATCACTCTTTCTCACAAAGCCTCATGGAAGGACAAGGTAGTGCTGCTGATTTTGTATACTCGATAGGGGTAGGTAAGACCAGGGTTAGGTCCCACTGATGTTCTAACAAGGTTTAAATCAGATTTATTTTGATCTAGGAGGCTGCCTAAACAAACAGAGAGATCGCTGTCTGACTACTGGTTGCACCACATATGGTCTTCTAGAACTTGACATTTGCTGTCTGGGTTACTACAGCATGTCCACCCTAAAGCTGCTGTTCTAATCCATCACAGGAGATCTGGAGAGGAACAGGACACAGAACAGGAGACTCTCCTACAGTGTTTCCTATGTCTGTTCAGAGGTTCTACCTACCATCTCTGTCCCAAAGGTCTCTCAGGAGAGGCTCACAGAAGGGATGTTGCCTGTTTGAAACAAACAGACTGTGAATGTTCTAGTTAAAAAAAAAAGGATGCATACAGAATGAACTTTGAGATGTGCTCCAAAAATATGTTGCTGACCTCTGACTTGACACAGTCTGCTTCCCCATTAGACTGTAATATAATTAGGGCCTGCCCTAACCCTGCTGCCAGTTTAATGCTTACATTAATGGAAATGCGGCCTCGCAGGCTGCAGTTAGAAAATGATATACGTGTAACATCTAAAATAATCTGTGTTGTAGTAGAAGGAGGCATAACTCAGAGAGAACACTTAGCACCTCCTACCTCACAAGATATTTAGGTGTCTTACGACATAAATGTACATGCTGTTGGAATGCTTGATATCTCAGAAGCTGTCCTCAAGAACCAACCCTCTTCTTTGTGCCAACTAAGTGCAGCCAGACTGAAGCCAGTGAAATCACTCTGGGATATGAAAGGAGAATTAGGGCCAAAGTGAGCCGAGGTTGAGAGACAGACCCTTGTACTAACCTGAGGGGAATCTGGGAGATAGGTGACTGTGATAAGAGTCACTGTGATGATAATAGTTGGTGACCATTATCTCACGGGTCAGATCTCATGTATACCACAGCCACTAACTTTCACCGTATAATCTTTCTCTCGGGCTCCACGAGACATGTAGCAGGAGCTGAGAGAGACAAATCTTGGGCTGAGGTGACAGAAAAAGGGTGGTTATGACAACCCCTCCCACCTCCAGCTTTGTCAGCAGTCCACTTGGGACAGACACATCTCAAGGAAGCACAACGTAATGAACAGACTGTGGGAGAGTCAAAGGGCATAGAGGTTCTCCTGTCACACAGTTCATGGGAGTGGGTTCAGAGAGGAGGACCACGACTCCATCCTGCTGACAGCCTGTGGTAGGGGCTCAATGGGGAGAAGCTGTGTGAGCACGCAGCCTCTTCACTGCCTTCATGGCTGTGTCTGAAGTACCAGTGCAACCGAATGACGTACTAGAAAACCTGAAAGGAAATGAAGAATCCTAAAGTGGTCCTGGATAAATGGCTACACTCTGAAGGGCCCAGTCTTTCAATGGAGAAAGAAAAAAGTTCCCAGGCCTGTACTGACAGTTCCTGAGGCAGCCCTGCCCTGGCCACCCACTGCTCTGCAGTGCCGGTCACCTCCCTGGGAGCTGGGCTGCAGCCAGGAGTGCTGCTCTTACATCACCTCTTGTGAAAATATGTGCAGCAGGCATTTTGTAAAGGGAAAAGAATAGTGTGTGAAAACACGTGCTACCTGGTGATGAAAGCTATCAATTCAGGACCAAATGTCAGGCTGAGCTGGCGGTTGCCTGGTATCTACCCATGCCACAGCATGGCTGTGGTTTGGTGCGCATTAATGAAACATTTCACAACTTTTCTGATACAGAGAGGAACATCTTGGCTTATATAAGAGCAGGAAATAACTGCAGTGGTATGAAAATGCTTTTCTCTCCAAAAAAGTAACAGACATCTACGTCATTAAAATGAGATGTTAAACCACGTTTTACTTTGATCAGCTTTCACTTATGGGAAAAACCGATATATTTAAATATGCACTTGATCAACATTTTCTTTTTATGGGAAACTGAGCCCTTAAACATGGTACATTTCTCCCTTAATGTGGAGCAATAGAGTATTGAATTCCAGTATAGAACACAGTGAAAGTCATGGTGAAATCTGCTGAATAGTCCCAATAGCCCTTTCCATGACTTTTATTTTTATATCTTTACTCTCTCTCATGGCATTTGCTGGCTGATGGCATAGCACAGACTCTTTTCTATATAAATTCATATCAAAGTCTCTTTTCTATATGAAGGGAAGCATTCATGTACAGTAGTAGTAGCAGAAGGTAGTTTTAGTTAAATAGGTCTTTATGTTTTTAAACTAACATGCACGTTCTTGGGCAAACAGTCACTAAAAATCCTCCAATGTTTATCTGCGAAAGCAAGCAGACTCTTGACCTGGTAATCAGCAATTCTGGAAAGCAGTCCACTCCCACTGTGGGCACAGCCCTGCAAAATTAATTGGGACTGACCTTGCACTGAACTTCACAGGAGTTGTATCAGAGAAAAACCTCCCTGTATTGGTTCTTAAAGGTCTTGATAAGTACTAGAATTAAATAAATAAATGAATAAATAAATAAGTAAACATTTGTCAAACTAGCTACCTGTGTACCTGTTAGAGATTGCTTGCACGGGACAGTTTTCTGTCTCTGCAAATCATTACCAAAATACTCTCATATGCACTGACCAATATTTTGATTCACCCAGCTGATCTCTGTTACACAGGATTCACTTTGGTTGTCCTGGTTCTTAGTGCAAGCTACATCTTTTAACATATGCTCCTACAAATTGTGGTTTGAATAGTCCTGTGAAGCACTGACAAAAATATAGTGAAGTTATAAGGCATATGCTATCTACTTCAAAAGAATATATAGCTTAAGAAATCAGCCACTTTGTTGTGTTTCTTTACAGTAGTTTAACATCTCTGTCATCTAAATCTGCCTAAGACTGCATCTAAGCTCTGGAACGCCTGAAATGGTACCCTGAAAGACCAAGGAACAAAATAACCCTTTAACAACATATAATAATTCACACAGAACCAAACAGAACCATCGAAACATTCTTTTGTCCTGCAGCTGCCTGGGTGAAATTTCTTAGTTTTCTCCTCTTTTTCTTTAGTTTGCAAACTTTATATATAGCAGCTCTCCTACCTCCCAGTTCTGGTCTCTGCAGTCCCACTACCAGCGCCTGGGGTCCAAGTCCTGCTTCTACCTTTACTGCTGTTGCTGTTTGCTGCAGTGTGAGTTTAGCTTGTCCAAATAAAGCAGAGACTATCCTTTTCTCTTTCCTCTTTATGTTTTACATTTTCCCAGCGTTTAACAGTAAAAATGCCTGATGGGAAAGGCATTTCCTGCCAGTAAATGACAAGCAGAGTGCAGATACAGGGATGAAAACTCTTCCAACTCATCATTACAGTACCAGAAAAAGCTTCTCTTATCAGTCATCATTGCTTATTGCTGCCGCTGCAGGGAGAATCACTTCAGGGTGGAATGCTTCCAAGGAGTTTTCAGTCAGCAAAGCTCATGGTTCATCTGGGTGTAAAGGACTGTGCAATTAATCCTCTGCATTCCTATTTAAGTACAGGAAGCGTTTAATTCTAAATAACTTACTGAAAAACGTAGTTTTAAATGATTTGCTACATCCCAGGTCCATTATAGTTAAAATGAAAATAATAAAAAGGAAATTTATCTTAAAGTTGGTTGTGCAGTACAGTGGAACCTAATTCTTGCTAGCTAGGCACTGCTGGAACATCCAGAGGCATCCAGAGGTTGGTGTTAACGGGTGGACAAAACACTTATTCTCCATAGCTTTCTAAGGTTATTAGGCTTCTGATTATTTTAATAGTTCAGATTCCACTCAAATTTTAAACTTTTATAGTTTCAGAAAAAAAAAAAAAAAGTAATTCTAGTACTTCATATGAATTGTTAACCCCTACATATAAGAAAATGGCCGTAATAGTAATCTTAACAGAAGACCACAGCACTGTACCATGTCAGGCACCATCATCCCAAACGTGTTGGGAAAAAAAATAACATTAACAGGAATAACTTGTATTATTTATAAAGGCTCTCTTATTTCTTCACTAAACAGCAAGTTCTGAGGTTTTTGGACAGAGACTGCTGAGCTGTGTGTTCAATTACTGTGCTGAACCTGGGCTTCAGTTCGGCGGCTGAAAATCTGTCATCCTTTTTAAAGCTCAGTGTAAGACTCTCGTGAGTGAAACACACCCAGAACTTTTATTGCTGCTAAATGCTGCTGCAATGCAAATATGGCAAATGGTAAGAATAGATAATAACGCTCCTAGCAAGCAGCAAAGGCCCGATGGCACATCAGAGTGCTATTTAAAGTTATACATAAAAATGAAGTACACCAGCCTCATCTGCGATTTCTGTTTGTGATCCTCAGCCACTTCACCCTAGGATGTAAATACCACTATCCTCTCTAACCCCCATGTGCTGACCAGAAGCACCGCAGGGCAGCTGCGTCTGAAATCCCACCCCACTGACAGCCCAACCTGTGGCTTGAGGTGAAGCTCACTGTGATCGGAGCTCTTGTGACCCCAGCATTCCCCCGTAAACTCTGACTGCATAACACCATTCAGTGATTGAGACCATCTTTTAAGAAAGCCCCATCAGTGACAGCACTCGGTGTGGAGGTAAGGACCAGAGTTCAGTTCTTCTCTCTCGCTGAGAGGGATGAAAACCGTGTCCCCTCTTTCTGAGGAGAAATGACCCACCTCAAAATGATAAGCTGTGCTGTTTGGGGAACCTTACTCTTGGCTTCTCCCACTGAAGCTATGCTGTTATGAAGCTGAGAGCTGTTAGTAAAGCAGATGATGCTTGACTTAGAGCAAGCTGGGGAGGACGTGCCTCTGGACAAAGGGCATCCTGGAGCCTGCTTTCCTATCCATGTAACCATTCTGCTTCAGAGTCACTGAACAAAATCAGCACCTATGTAGCCTGTTAACATTCTCACAGGGGATCATTGAGGGCAGGTGCCAGGTGGGTGCAGCCTCCTGTGCTCAAGGGCAGTTGGGATCTGGGCTGGGGTGGGCTTCAAGGCTGGCAATAAGGACAGGCTGCAGTTCTGTCGGTTTCAGTTAATTTACACTTTGTCCTTATTAGCTTGGCAGGTTCCTGTATGGTTAAAGCAAACCAAAAAAAAAAAAAAAAAAAAAGCAAAGATAAGAGGTTGAAAGTTAAGACCATTCATGTGTTCTCCTCATGGCAAGTCACATGTGAAGTAGGTGAGAGGACAAAAGATAAGCACAGGGGAAGCTGCAGTGCCTGCCTTGGCTATGGATTTACTGTAGATGACAAATCTATTGTATATTGTTGGTGTTTAAAATGTATTTTTTTAATGTAGAAATCAATATTTAATAACTGGAAATCTCTTTTTATCATTTTAGTAAATTGCAAATTGCATCCTAACAAGATAGAAGTGCTGTTTTAAGTATCATTAAGCATATTAAGCCCTGGAACATTCTTTATGCATGCACGGTTCAAGTGCAATCAATGTGAGCAGGCAGTTTTTATAGGGTGCATGTGTGTGTTTGTGTGTAGCAGCAGGATGATGCCATAACGTACCCCAGATATTTGGAACTTACCACAGTAAGAAATGCATGCATTCTCACACTCTTTCCCTCATCCCCATGATTGCCATGCAGGCTACAGGAACACATTCACTTCAAGACCTCTCAGTGAAACTCATGCCTTCAGTGAACAATTCCTAAGCATTTATTTTACATCATTTCAATAGCAGTGTGATCAAGTGCTGATTTTTCATAGCCACTTGCAGCTAAATCTCTCTCTCACTGAAGTCAAAGGGAATCTTTTCATTGACTCTAGCAATGGTTAAAGCAGGTCTTGGCATACACTTTAATTGGTGAACTGCTTCTTATACATAAACTGAATGCATGTGGTTCAGTATGAACCTCTGACTGTTCTCTGAAACAACATGCCAGCGTGTGTTTATAGGATGGGGGACAACAGGGAAGGGAAGGGAAGGGAAGGGAAGGGAAGGGAAGGGAAGGGAAGGGAAGGGAAGGGAAGGGAAGGGAAGGGAAGGGAAGGGAAGGG
>JAPSGF010000007.1:8149431-8182897 GCA_035772895.1 Perdix hodgsoniae
TTGACCTAAACTGAAATATAAATGAATAAACCCCCCCGTGCTGAGAAATGCTTAGCCCAATTAATTATGCTGTGTGCTGGAGGAATGGTTTTATTATTAATTGAAGACTCCTGGTTTGATTGAATTATACGGAATTAAGTTCTTTTAATGAAGGCAGCAGCAGGAGCGGAGGAGACCGACGGTCAGGGAGCACAGCTCCAAATTCTGTGAACAGCGGGGGGCTCAGTATCACCTGGAGTCAGCCTGCTTCACTGAGCTGAACGGCTGAGTGTTGAGAAATGGTAAATAATGCCAGGAGTTCAGCTGGAAATCACAGGGCCTTTCTGACTCGGGGAAAAAAGTAACTGCCAGCTTTCTGAGATTATAGGATTAAACTGTATCAGTACTTTAAATGTGACTCATGAGCAGGGGCTTTCTGAAGAGAATTACATAAATTTCCCAAGGTCTTTCTGAATAACAAATTGTTCCAAATAATTTCCTCATATTTAACAACCGAGGGTGAAATCCTGGCCCCGCTGAGGTCGACAGCAAAACTCCTTTTGATTTCAGTGGTTTCAGCATTTCACCCCTGGGATGTGGGAAATCTTTGGCTCTTCTGTGGTCATTGAGACTCAAAGTGAGGAAACCTCTGCAGCTGGACAAGTGATTTTTCTGTCTTCGGGCAGTTCACTGCCCTTGGATTTTTGTGTTTACCTCGCTTAGTGAGGAGCTGGGTTCTACTCTAATTTGCACCGATGCGGATTTACAGTATATTTTTAGATATCTCTGAGCGAAATCTATCTTCTTGTCAAGGCACGTGACCCCAACCATTTCTTGCCATGTCACAGTAGTAGCAAATAGGGAACTGCACAATTTGGGGTTGTCCACACGGCAATTTAACTTTACCCACACTGCTATCCCATTTGCTTACCTGTGCTACGTTAATTCAATGACTTGGCTATAATTCTTACAACTCTAAACAAGAACAGATTACGTGTCGTGTAGTTTCCAAAGGAATACAAGAAAACAAAAATCTCAAAAACCTCCACAATAAGGGAAGTGGGAAAAGTAACACAGCAAAATCCAATGAACAAAAGTTGCTTTACGATTAGGGGAGGTAATACAATCTATTTTCCTATGGATTTGCACCTCTTGTCCCTTGGGCCAGCCACACAAAATGCTCAGCTTTCTTCCAGACCTCTTCTCTCGCCTCTGCTGAGAGATGGATGGTTCGTGCTGCGTTGCCCATAGTGTTTGGGTGACTGACTGCTGAGTCTTGTGCATTTCTCCCTCAGCGGGGTTATACCAAGCACGTAGGGTGCCTCTCCGCCTCTTCCAAAATTGGCTAAAAAACTGAGGATGGCTAAAAAGGTGAAAGCAAAAACCAGGTCGGTTTATTTCTGTGGGAAAACTGCTAGAAATGAAGTTCCTCCATGGGTGCTCCATTAACCAAAGCCTCAGACAAAGTCTCTTTGGTTACACAGCTTTATATCGGCAGGAGATCTGACCATAAACATTGAGGAATTAAAAGCTTGTTGCTGAGAGCACGTGAGGACAGTTTCAGATTTTATGAGCGTAAAGGGAGGAAATAATCGGCGTTACATTTTTCATTACTCCTTTCCTCCATCTCAGTTTGTGCCTCAAAGCTCCACAGCATGTGTAGATTTCCACCTTTCTGACAGCTCTGACGGTGAACTGCTTTTTGGGAGTTTATAACGAGACATATTTTTCTGTCCGTCTGTAAAACTGAACGTGGTCAGCATTTTGTCTTGGTTAGCGAACTTCAGCTTCTTCAAAACTCTTTAATCTTTACTGAAGTGTAGCCGAGATGAAGGTGTGCTCCGTCCACTTCAGGCTGTGATTTTGTGGTGGGGTAGCTATGAAGACAGATAATTCAGTGTTTTAAATAATAATATTTCTTTGGTTACTGTTTTTGGTTATTGTTTTAAAATGCTGCCTTGAATTGAGCCTGATGTGAAAGCTTTTACTAGTGATAAAATTCTGAACCGTTTCTCATGACAGACTGAGGTACGCAGGGAATGTGGGCTGGAGCAATGCAAGAAATATATTATTTCACACATGAAATATACCTCTAGGAGATATTATTTGCCTCTCTGCAGCTGCTGAAAGGCTATTCCTGTCTCTTTTTACTTTTCAGCAAAATGATGGTCCAACACACCGGCCAGGTGTCTGCATTAGAAGTCAGCGCCTCCGCAATTGTTCCCACCTTGTCTCCTGCAGGGTCACTGGGGTTTGATGATTTCACAAATTTAACCCCACTGGTGAAAGAGGAACTTAGATTCGCCATCCAAAACAAACGTCAGTCCCACAGGATGTCTTCCACTTTGGATACGGTGACAGTGTCCGAAAGGCCGATGGAAACATCAATCATGAAAACAGAGGTATGGCACTGAGCAGCATTTTGGGGTGAATGCTCAGTTCTATAAGCAGCTTGCACCAGAAGAGCACTAATTATGTCAAATACAAACAACCCTCTCCACCATCTAAACATGTTAGTTTATTAGATCCTTTTAAGCCTGTTGCTTGGTTTTCTGTTATTCGCTTCTGGGAAATTCCTATGGCATTTGTAATTTCCATTGAAGTCTGTAAGTTAGTATTTTATTTTTAATTATGAACTAGGACAGTGTTTGACAGTGATTAGAGTAAGTGCTAAATCTGGTTTCTCTGCCTACGTGTGGCTGAACTTGGAATAAGTCACAGCAGTTGTCCTTCCCGTGCTACATCCTAACCACTAGGCTTTTAATTTAAGACACATAATAATCTCAGTGGAAAACGTATTATAAAATGAAGAAACAGATGAAGTTAGGGAAATGGCAACACCTGGGCCTGAGCCCAGCAGCCCCTCTTTGGCATGCAGCCTAGGAAGACACTTGGCAATTTTGGCAGGTGACATTGATTTACAGTGAGCCATCACATTCATGCAAACTTCAGTGAGGTTTTATTGACAATTTAAATGGAGTTACTACTGTTTTATGGTACTGCAAGCAAGGTCAGATCACATCCTTATGTAACTCATGATGTGAGCACTAACAGCACTGTGTTACTTTTAAATATGTTGAAGTTATCAAAATATAGGCAGAGCGTTTACAACATCTTATGGATTGTGTGTATCTTTCTATGGGATAGTTTTCTCCTGAAGAGGATGAAAGAAAAAAGAGAAGAAGGGAAAGGAACAAAATTGCTGCTGCAAAGTGCCGAAATAAAAAGAAGGAAAAAACAGAATGTTTGCAGAAAGTAAGTGTCTGGCTTTAGATCTTTTATATATATATATATATATATATATACTGTGTTTGTTTCTATATCCAGGGATTCTGATAGAAATTTATGTTCTTAGATGGCTTAACATAAGTTTACAGATACGTGATATGGTGTACTGGGGAGTTAGTAAGCAGCATAAATAATTTCGGGTCAATAGTTGACCCAGAAAGCTCAAAATAATCTTATAGAAGATAGAAACATTACTTTGGATGCCTGCCATTGTAAGTGAATATAGATCTGAATTTGGCTTTTCAATGTTTGTTATACTTCTGTAAAGGCCAAAGAAGTCAAACGTCAGTCTGTTCTTAAGACTGTTATCACCTCGGAGATGTATAGTTTCACCATTATGGCATGCTAAGAGCATGTAACTTCTAACCACGTGCTTTTCCACCGATGGAAAAACTGCAACTATTAGATAAATACTGCAATTAACTACTTGAAATGCTCACTCTAATAGTTGTGTCTGTACTTTGTGACTAGGAGTCAGAAAAGCTGGAAACTATCAACGCGGAATTAAAAGCCCAGATTGAAGAGCTAAAGAATGAGAAGCAGCATTTGATATACATGCTAAATCTTCACAGGCCCACCTGTATAGTTCGGGCACAAAATGGAAGGACACCTGAAGATGAAAGGAATCTTTTTATTCAACAGATCAAAGAAGGAACATTACAAGGTTAAGTGATATGGCAAATGTGGAAATATTTATAGTATGTTTGAACAACTATAAGCAACAGAATCCACAGAGGATCTGACTTATGTGTAGGATTCTATTAGTAAAGAGCGTTTAGGAAGGGCAGATCGCTTTCTTAAGCAGAAAGAATCATTTTTGGCTTGTCAGAGATTCTTCCCCTCGGAAGATCTGGTCTCGGTCAAACTGAAGAGCCTTCTGCCTCATAATAGGTTTTGCACCTGTCATACATGCTGTTCCTAGGAGCTACAGACAACAGCTTCAGAAGATTTAGCTCTCTGCTAGTATACAGTATCTGCACTCACAACGTTTGTGCTAGAACACTATGACTTCGATGATGCACATGGTACAGACAGCTGTGCTGGATGGACACTACTTTTCCTTGTTGGTGTCAGGGAAAGCAGACAGAGTATTTTTAAAGTTTTGTAGTTTCCAGGAGGATGGTTTCTGGCAGAATGTACTGATATGTAATTTTGCATTCTAACCTAAAACACACACACACAAACACACAAAAAGCCTTTAGTTCAAATTAAGCTTTGTAACTTTTTTCACAACACTTGTGTGGTTTTTTTCCTATGACTCATCTCAGAGACTGAATTTGACAAGTCCTAGTAGGTGTGACAAAGAAAGGTTTCTTGCAAAATATCCATGTAGCTAAGATGGTATTTTAGGAGCTGGAACCCCACCTATTATCCTTTGGGAAGTACAGTGCTTCCTTGCATTCAGGAGAGCATTTTTTACCATCACTTGGCAACTGGGTGAATTGGACCCACTGGAAAGAAGGAAGTAGCGATGAAGGGATTTTGATATGGTTTTGCCCAAGCAAAGAACTGCAGGACTGAATCCCAGGTTCGTGAATCATGAAAAGTTTTTAAAAAACAAAATCACCTGGGATCTAATCTTACAAGCCTTAACCCTCACTGACAGAAGAGGTTCCATAGCCTGTAGTGATCTGGTTATACAGATGGCTGTCAGGAGTAAGACGTAGACAAAGCTTTTTCCGTCCTTGTCAGGATTGCTTCTTTTTGCCAGATGATTCAGAGGGAAAAATTGTAATTGCAGCTACTTTTATTTTATGTTTGAGTGGTAACTACAGTCAATCAAAAGTGTTACTTAGAATCTAAAGGAGACAAGAGTTCTGATGTAGTGAATAATTGTTCTCATTTTTTATTAAATACTAACCTTAGATGTTTCTGAACTGGTAGAAGAGCTGCTGGACAATACAGTTGGAGCTACGAGTGTTTAAATTCTGATGTTTCTGTGAAATTCTCAGATTGTTTAATCCTACAAAATATATCCTTACAATTTTTTGTAAAAGAAAATATCCTTATTTATCACTAATATCGTAATGAGTAAAGTTAATAAATACTGCAAGCAAGATAAAACTGAAAACACAAGTGTTGTGCTGTCTTTTTACTTTCATCTCTTGGTGTTTAATATTATATATTCCTAAAGTTCACAAGTTGCAAGAGACACCACTTAACCTTCATCATCTCCACAGATGAGGCACTTGCGTATCTTGAATGATTGGCAGAGAATATACCTCTCAAAATTCTATATCTTGATCAATGGTGTCTAGCTGCTCCACATCACAATTTAAATGGAGCTTACAGTACATAATATTTTACACCAGTTATGCAGTGTTGAATTTGTAGTTTTATTCTAAAGGCTAAACTTAAAGATACCTCAGCCGTAAGCTTCTTCCTCTACAAGTCCTGGCTGAATGTATCAGATATCACTCCTGATCCTTATATGATCTTTATATTCTGCAACAGAACTTCTTAGTGCATTTTCCTAAGATCTGGATATATTGTAATGTCCTATATCATGTTTAAGAGCTACGTACTTCATATATCTGAAAAATGAATGTATTAAAAAGACAACACACTAGGTCTGATTCTGTCCTGAGAATCTGTTTTCTTTCTGTATGTTGGAAGGAGCTACCTTTGACTTCAGTGAGATTTTTATTAATGCCCTGCAGGCAGAATTTGGAGCCTCTGCAGCAGGGGAAAAGTTTCCTGGGGAACTGGGCCGGTCATTCATCAGATGATGGATATACATGGTGTGTTATCAGTAAATTTGTCAAACAGTATTCATTGATGTCTGACTTCTGTAGTATGGGAGTACATAACTGAGGCTTCATGATGGTATCATGCTCCTTGGCTTTGCCTTTAGCACATCAGATACCAGCAGACAAAAGAGTTTGCCTCCTATGCTGTTACAAAGTGTTCCAGCAGAGACTAGAATATAATGACACAATTAATGTCTCTCCTTTAGGGAATCCGTATGGTTGCTTTTAACCATATTGCTGATGACGCCGGCGTCATGCTTTTGTTGCTTGATGTTATGTATTTAGCATGCCAAATGTTACTAGGGTACCACTACTATTGCCAGAAGATAATTATTTTTATTTCTTTGTATGTGGAGTCATAGCTGCTTTCTACAGTGTGTATGTGTGTGTGTGCACGCGTGCTCCCGCACGCTACTGCAGAAGTGATGGTACTCAAGTTGATTTGACTATGCCCATGAAAGAGTGTTTGAACAGCTAGACAGGAGCAGTATGTTGCATGAGTTTTCTAAAAGTATACGTTATTCAGGAGAACCTTTAAAATGCATTAAAAACAGTTTGTTTTCTATTTTCAAGTTTGTTTTGATACTTTAATAAAAAAATAATATATATTTACTTACGTGTCATTTAATTCATTCTCCATTTCCAGAAGCAATTTCATTTGCTTATAACAATGTCAAGGTATTAAAAGAAAACAAACACATTTTATAGGTTTTCAAAAATAAGCATCTTACCAGGTGATACTGGTACTGCTCACTGATTGTCAAGATATAAACAAAGCTTTGTTATTAAGAGGTTGATTGGGGATTCCAGCTAATTTCTCATTCCTGGTCTAGACTTAGATTAAGGAATGGGAAGTTAGAACTTCTGAGTCCCTCCAAATCTTACAACCAACCAGCTGATAGTTATTTCAACTTTTCAGTTATCTAAGGGACTTCATACCTTTGCTTTGTGAAGTTTTAATATTTACAGATTGCTCTCTATGGTTATGTGGAAGACTAAAGAAGTACAATCAGGGCTTTGGTTTGTTTCTGTGTGTTTTTGTGTGTGCAGACGCATGTGTGGAGAAGCACAAGGGAAGATGAACAAAATGTTCTATCCTGCCTTTCCAAAACTATCTGCACTCAGACAGAAGTCCCTGTGTTTTGATAGCTGGTGGTGTGGACAAAACTTTTGGCTTCAGTCCTTTGCAAGCAATCCTAGCTTGCACTACAGAGACGAGATAGAAGGCCAGGAGCCCAAGGAACCAAGAAATCCACTGCACTATTATAAAATCTAGTTAAAAATATCAGTTGGAATGAAGATAAGCTACTACAAACCAGGCAACATTGAATGCTTATTCTTATTGGTACATCTTTTTAAAGATGTGCAGTCCCAACATGTATATTCCCTTCCCCACGTACATGCTTTCTCATGCATTCTCCCAAACCCATTACCAAACGTCATTTTGGAAAACTTGATTCACTTCCAATTTCACAAATCTTTATATCATCTACCTGCCTAATCTTAGAAAACCTTACCAACAAAATTAGATTTACGAATTTTTGAGCTGATATTTTATAATCTTTTCTCATTTGAAACCATTTAATTGCACAAGCATCTGATCACTGTGACATATTGCTAATAGAATAATTAATATTCCTTGAACTAAATAATATGTTGTATCTTCTCCTTTGGTCTTGTTTGAGACACAGAGTCTGTGTGTGTACTGGCACATGCAGACCTTAATGTATGCTCATCTTCATCCTGTACACTAATAAGGAACATGTTCTACTTTTTTTCTAGCTCTTCCCTTGATATAAATGAATAAATACTAATACCAAAGGTAGGCAAAGCCAGTGATTCATGCTTGGTATTATTTTAACAGCACAAATGCTAACAAATTTAAACATAAAATAACTTTTCTACGTGGACCCACCAAGAATTTGAAACTGCTTCTTAAGGAGGTGGCATTAAACTCGTTGCACTGTTGGTTTTACCAGAGAGACTGAATAAGGAAAATAAAATTCTAAAGTTGTTAGGAATGAAAAGTTTTAAAAGCTAAGCCTACTTCATCTTAAAAAAAAAAAAAAAAGAAAAAAGAAAAAAAGTCTAAATTCAAAGTGACAACTGCAGCTCATGTCTTTTTTACCTTTTTTCATTTCTGTCCTTCCAGCCATGCAGCAGGGCACTGGGCTACTGTCAGTCTCATTGAGTCTGGCCATAGCCATGTTTCTATGTTTGCCCAGTGCCCCCAACTGGAGACCCTGAGAATCACATGATGAATATGTTCAAGAATATTTGTGTAGAAATACTTAGCAGTGTTCTTCACTAACTTACAATGGCAGCAATGTCAGGTTTTTGCTTACATAATAGACACCATTCCTTTTTAAAGTGTAGTTAAGATGAAGAGTGACAGTATTGTAAAAAATCTCATTACTCAAGGCAGACCCTATCGGACTCTGAATCAGAACTGCTGACTTCAGTAATAAAAATAGTTCTTTACTAATTCTCAGTCAGATCTTCAGAGCCATTAAAAGAGAATATACCAGATTCTATTCTTGATGCAGCAGCAGGTCTGGCTGCATAGCTTTCCTACTGCTGACAGTGATAAGCGAACCAAAAAAGAGCTAATGATTTTCAGTCTCCAAGTTAAGCATATTTAATCTGACACTAAAAAAAAAAAAGAAAAATAAAGAAAAGTGATTAGACCTGTGAATAGATAAAATAGAAAATGGAAACAAAGTGGGAGTTGATGCTGGAATCCTTTTTCCCACTTTTGAGAATTTAGCAGTTTATCTACTTAGACTGTGGGCATGTCCACACAGCAAACAGTGCGGCGTAGCGATGCTTTTGTACAAGCTAGCAGGGAGAACCACCCAGTGATGACAGCAAAACACTCAGCACAGGCTCGTTGGTGGCACTGAGAGGATGGGATCTCCATGCAGCCAAAGGATCAGCTGCTCCTGGCATCTGAGGTAGCTCATTTACAGCCAGGTCGGGTATCATTCAGCTTGTCTGGTCAGAATGCATCCCAGAGCTGCCTGCCTTCTTGACAAACGGCTCCGCAGGTTCAGCTCAAAGGTCCTTCCCACCCTGTTTTCTTCCTATGGCAGTGATCAGAAGTTTATCCGCTCAAGGAAGAATGAGAGTAGGGCAGTTGTGTGTGTAGTGTGCTCTGGGTGCTTCCCCACAATTTGACCACTCTCAGCTTAGCAGTCACACAAGCTCAACACAATTCTTTTAGATAGTAACCTTCATCAGGTCTTTGTCTCAATTATTTACCTGCAATACCAGCACCTACAATATGTTTTGGTGACGAGTTTTGTAGGCCTGACACCACTCACAAGAAAGCTTCCTCTTGTTTCTTTTGACCCTGTTCCTTGCAGTTTCACCTGACAGACCCTTGCACATTCTTGCACTGGAAGTGTTCATGCTTGTCCATGCTCTCCAAGCCACTTGTGATTTTACTCTCCACTGTGAAGAGTGAGGAGTCCCAGCCTATTCAGTCACTTTTTCTTTTGGTAGCAAATTTCATATCCTCAATCATTCCTGTTACCCAGCTCTTCTGAGAAAGGCCTGTGTCTTTTCCAGGAGTTTAAGATCAGGAGACCATAACTATAAACAGTATTCAAGACATAGCCAAGCCATGGATCAATATGGTGGGATCTTGATGTTCACTATTCCTTTCCTAATTGCTCCAGGAATTTGGTTTGCTTTCTTTTTCTTTTTTATTATTTTGATTTTTTAAATAACTCCCAAGAATCAAGCCTGGTGCAAGGGAACTATCAACCATAATGCCGAAGCCTCCCTCCCAAGAAGTAAAGATAAAATGAAGCCCAACATTTCATCATTTCGCATATGACAGCAGAGTCAGTTTTCTCTATGGGTATTTAACTCAGGAATTAGCAACGCATAGGACTAGAACAGATCAGTTGGTCTTCATGAATACTCCAGAAATACTTTTTTTTTTGTAATGGAAGAGCATACGTGAACTTCACTTGACGCTTTTATCCAAACAGTACTGCAGTCAAAATTGTCAATCTATTGACAAATTTATTGGTTAAGAGTGGAGATTGGAACAAAAGAAAATAGTCAAGGAATAACCAAGTACACAACAGTCCCTCTGCTGACTGAGTGCAGCTACCTTTTGTTAGAACAGAGATCCTTTCTCACCTGACTTGGATAAACACAGATCTCTGATAGTGGCACGGTGAGAACTTCCCCTCTTGCTTTTATCTCCTACAGCCTTCAAAACTGAATCACACAGGATTTGCAACTTCCACGTTTGTAGCTAATTCCTGTGGTTTTATCACGTATTCTTGAAGCCCCGGATCTGAGTTACACATTGTGGGATGAGAAACTCATTCCTCATTACCAAAGTGAAAGCTTTAGAAATACTACTTATTTCTGAAGTAAGAAGTTCAGAAACCAAAAGAAAATAAATTAAAATTCAATTCATTAGACTGTTAATGTTTCGTGTTTAGAAACAAATGTTCTGGGAATCTGGGGCTTGTTTGTTTGTTGGGGAAGGGGAGGGCTCTATTAAAAAGGAGTTCTGAATGTCTGGATTTGGTCACATCACATTCCTTTGCTGACAGCAAAACTATCCACAGACCAAGCAAAGGTAGCTGTAGAAACTGGTGCTTACAAGGGTTTCCCACGTTATGTTCAAAGAAAACGACTCCTCAGAATGAACAGCAATAGAAAGGACAAATTAATTTCAAAAATTACTGCCTTTCAAATAATACCATGCTCCTCTGCATTTAACCAAATGCAGTGAAAAGCTCTCTGTTACTTTTATCTGGATTTACTCAAAACATTTGTGACTCTTCTACTCCTTTGTGTACTTGCCCCTCTGCTCCCACTTTTTTTGAGAAGTTATTACTCAAATGTACAGAATGTGCCAAAGCTGGTTTATAGAAACAACTCAATAGTTCCCCTAAAGAGAAGAGAAACTATTCTACAGGAAACTAAAGCAAATACTAAATTGCACAAAAACGTATTCAAAAGCAGGAAATGCCACTGTTGAGAGTGCAAGCAGAAGGTCAGCTCTGCTATCTTACACATGAATGATGGAATATCTTCTAATTGTGTGACCCATTATTTCTAAGCAAGATAACATACCACATTCTTCCTTCTCTGTGTGCAGTTGCTTGCACAGTTCCGTATGTAACGCGGATTGAATCTTTCAAGAATATGTCTACAGAAAACACTACACAAATAGACTTAAGATTCTTACTGCCATGCAAATAGATTCACAGATAATCTCATCGAGGAGCTATTTACTGAAGAAATCTGCAGTTACAAACTCAAATGAACAGATAACCACACATGTAGGTCTCCAAAATATTTGCAGGGGACTACAATACATCTAAAGTATGTGCAGCACAAAAGCATAGCGTAATTGATAATTACATTGCAAATAAATGCCTAAATTACAAAAGGCGTTGTGCCTTTGGGAAAGTGAGTGCTTTGGCTGGTGATGCTTTCAGTTTTTTTAAAAAAGACATGCTCAAATCCTCTTCAGTACAGGCAAGAATTCTGTACAAAGGTTTGGAAGGGGAAATAATAAATACACTTGGGCCAGAAAAAATCATTGTGGCAGAAGACAAGGGTTAGAGTAAAGAAAAAGGTAACAACAAACCAAACAAGGGAAGTTTCCAAAGAAGCACTTCTAGCTCCTCTGGTCCTCCTGGACACTGTGACAACAGCAGCAAAAGCAATTTTAGCACAGGGTAAGTAGATGACTACTTCCAGCAGCATTTGTAAAGAGACAGAAAACTACTACTGAGCAGTGTCAGCTGTTAGCCTCCAATTCCTCAGTATAAAGACCCTCACGTGCAGGCAGTCAGCCAGCCCAACTCCCACCCTGAGATAAGAAGGGCTGCTCCTTTTCCTTTGCCACTGAACCCTGGACTGTGAGAGCAGCTGGCACCCACTCCCAGGTGCCTGAGGGCAGGAGGTGTGCATTGCCAATGAGTATCACAAAGGCCATGTGGAGGAAGAACTAGATAAGTTTTCTGAGACAAAAGGACCTAGGAAAGAACAGAAACAATCCTATGTTTGACTAAGGTGTCAGTGTATCTAGGGCCATATCTGGGCAGCAGGAGGTCCTGTGCAGTGAAAAAAGATCTGCTAATTGTAAAAGAAATGATAAGGGCCTAAGGCAGGGGGAGAGATCTGATTTAATTCCTTCTTTGGTTTCTCATCTTTCTCTCCCCTCAAAACCAGAAACTCCAGACTAATGACTATGGCACATATGACACATATTTCAATTCCAGAGTAATAATACTTTCCATGCACTGAGATGTGTACACCAGACAAGGAAGACATGGAACCTGTCAGAGGGCCATTTTCCAACTCTTCCCAAAAACACATCACAGCCATTTAAAGAAACCTGGAGTAGTTCTCCATTCATCTCCAGCCAGATACTTTTACATTTAATTGTCTTTCAATTTTGATCACTTGTACAACCAGCCCTACCAGCATTCACGGTTATTGGAACACTTATTCAGTGGCAATTTTCTGAAGTACAGAGAAAACACTAGCTCAGAAACTGCAAGGCAATTATTACATGCTGGAAACTGGATTCAAAAAGCTGACCTGTCACAAGCACAAATATAGAAAAAGTTAGATGCCTTCAAAACTGACCCGTTCCCTCTGTATGTTATAAGACATACACCATAGGTCTTTGTTCTTTTTGCCAAACCATTAGTTTGCTACTTCTTTGCATGTGAATGAAAGAGAAATATGAATATCCCAAGGTCTGGAGAAAATACCCCACAAAAAAACCCACCACCCTGTTATCTTGATAAAAAACCCTGCGGTTCTAAAGAGAATGTACTGTGTCTCCAGCCCAACCTCTGCCATCTGCAATCTGTACAGCCATCATGGAAGAAATATTTGGGAGTGAGCCTTCTAAATACATACACAGCTGCCACATGTGTGTGCTCTAAGCATGAACGCCACGTCAGACCCTGGCAGATAGCAAAGCAGAATCCTGCTCAGGGCACATCACAAGAGCTATGGGTCTGCACAGCCACAGATGGTAGAACCTGATGTCTGTGCATGCCCAGGTGAACAGAAGTGAAGGCTTAGGCAACAGAGAGCTGAAATTGTCATGACTTCAATAGTGCTTAAATCCTTCTAATTTCAAGTACCTAAAATTCAAGAACTAAAAAGTATTTCTAAATATGGACAACCATATGCATTACTGAGGGAACAGAAGGTAATGCTGAGTTTCCTTTAAAATGAATTCTGTGTAAGACATTCAGTTAGTGTTTTTAGGTCACCCTAGTAACACAGCCAACATTGCCATAGTAGCATCTTACGTGGAAAGACAGATCACTCCAACCTCAGGAAAAGGTAATTCTACTTCTCTGACTCATGGTAATAAATCCATACTTTTGGAGTGAAATAGGCAGGCACCTCGAGCTCACAATGATCTTGAGTTAGTTAAATATTCAATGTGTGTAAATTTGAAAAAACACAGTAAGTGTCATACTTAAATTTATAACCTCCCAAAGGACAGCATGTTCTGAGCAATTAGCACAAAATTACTGCCAGAGATGTGGTATATTAGAATAAATAACACTTTAAAAAGATACAGATGTTAAATGCTTATGTGCCTTTGAGAGTCATGGTAAACATTTAAAAATAGACTCCGTGATTATTGGTGTGTTTAGATTTTATAAGATCTAGGACTGGCAGAGGACTCTGTGGTTCTTGTTGTGTGCCAATGCATGTGATCTGGATTAAATTTTAGAGGGAGGGGTCTCTTTTTGTCCCTTCCAGACTTTTACTTAGTAAGAGTGCAACAAGCTAGATTTAGAAGCAGAGTAGGCAAATATCCATCTCCAAAACACCTATGGGTCAAAATTAACAGTGACTAAATAGTGGCACAAGCTACAATCCTGGTGTCCAAAAAAAACATTGACTTCAGTGATTATTCTTCAGGGAGTGTAAGATGAGAATCAGCTTACAGGTAATATAAACTGTTCACATAGAGGGGTGCTGGGCAAAGTGACCTGTGCAACTTTAGCCAGAAGCTCTCAAAAATATTCATCTACCCACCTCAACAGGTAAGCTACCTTTTTAAACTGAAAAACAAATATTCTCCCATGCCAAAGGTGTCACAGAAGCTCTTCTGGCAGAAAAAGTTGAAAGCCAAGAGGGATATAAAGTATTTCCCTTTCATTTTTTCTCTCTAGATTAACAGTGTGTAAGTATTACAGTAAGAAAAATTTGGAAACTACAGTTCTCCAACTCTTGCTCTTTTTCAGTTCTAGCCTTATCCTAATTCCTATGCTATCCCCCCTCCTATCCTCAGCCCTTCCCATGCCCCCTCAAAGCACAAACCCCCAGCACAGCTCTCAATGGAATCTCTTTCCTATGGATCCCAAACCCTCCAGCACAACCCAGAGCATTTCCAGCTCCTTCAAACTCAACCACACTCCCCAGTGCTGCTGCACACACTGTGTGCCCCATAGCTTCTCCATAGCAGGGAGGACAAGCACATCATTGATGGCAATTACTCCAAAGCACCTAATCCCCAGCCCGTGATGACATGAGTAACTCACAGGAGAGTGTAAGATTTACCAGTTCTCCCCAGATGTGTAGATCTTCTCACACTTCTTCCTCGTAAGCATTTGTTTTGCATGCTTGTTGAGCTAAATTTGCTCAACTTCCTGCATTTTATCACATATTCTTCTTTTAGGAACAATCTCCACACAATCAGAAATTTACACCATGATTTAAGTCCTTGTTAAACTTGGCTTAATATGTATTGTAATAGGCAGTGCTTAGAAACCACAAATGAATTTGTAGCTTTCTTTTACCACCACACAGTATACAGATACAAAATCATGGCAATTTTATGAAGCACTAAATTCCCATCTTGAAAAGCCAGGCAGGATACAAAGGGGTGTTTCAGTTCCTGATTTATGAGTGGGGATGAGGGAGATTTTTTTTTAACTGCTTTTTTGGGATTCGATCACATTTTTAAATAGATGGGAAATCAGTCCAACCCATGACACTTGCTGGGCGATGTACAGTATTTCATGTATTGCTGTTAGGTGGACCATTTCATTACTAAGAGTGAAAATTATTTTCCTTTAAATGGAAAACAAAATCTATTAATGAAAAAACACATACGCAAAAGTTTGTTGCAATCTCTCTGTACTAAAATAAGCTTCTCTCTTTTACAATACCAGTTTCAATTTTCAGTACATTCCTTCCACAGTGTAACCATGTTTGACTGGAGATAGATGAACAAATCCCCATAACGTAAGGCCTTGCAAGGAGCAAGCAGCACGTGGAGCTTGAGGTCAATTTCTTGAGCCCCGGAACCAACCAAACACCTCCCATTACCTCAGTCTTCATCACTTTACTAAGAAACAAATCAAGGCAAAGTTGTGCCCTTCAGCCTTTCAGTCAGTTTTAGACCAGAATTTAACCTGGATATTCAGCTTTTCGGTTCAACTTAGAGAGGTAGGCGAAATTCTCTCACTAAATGGTATCAGAATCTTTCTTTTATCTGTAAACTTTTAGAAGGTCACATAGACAACTAGCAAGCCAAAATCATAGGTTGAAAGTGAGAAATCCATTCAAGAAATACAGATTAATTTTTCATAAATTCATTCATAAAGAAAGGTGAAAGATTCTCTTTGGCTCTACTGTCAAAATTCTTCACGTATTTAATAGAGCAAAACACAGAACATTACTTTACCAGAATAAAGCAAATGATTATAAACATCCATTTCAAGGGCATGCCAGCAATACTTATTAGATGGAACAATACAAGAAATTGTAGCTTGGTTCAGGGGTTTACTGTCCTGCTACTGGCATGACAGGCAGGTTTACTGTCCATGCTACTGTCCTGAGCTGGCAAAGAAGGGAAACTGCGCCAAACCACTACATGATTATTTACCATACAGGAAAATATCATCTGCTTTTTAATTAGAAGTGGAGATAACTGCCAGTGCCACCTGCAGACAAAATATGATAGGAAAACACAAAAAGAGAGAAATAGAATTTGGGGGATCCCTCAGATATTGCCATTCCCAGAAATTCAGAGAGAGCATTTCCCCCAACTACTCACATTTCTGATAAATCATAGATAAGTACATGCGGTCTGTGGAAGAAGACAGTTTCTTGCATCTCTTTTGAGTTTTCTAAGAAAAACTGTCACTGTCCCTAGGGATGAAGATAGTGAAAGGAAATATTAGGACCTTGGACATAACAAAAGGGAAGCACATTATCAGATATTTTTAGAGGCAATACGAACAATCAAGATTTCTCCTCTTAATAGCACAGACTTCAGCATGAATGAAACCAATGGCTGATCCCAGCAGGTACAACAAAAGGCAGAATTCAATTCATGCCATCTAGGCTTTTGCTAGTCCTTTTGCTAGTGCTCTAATGAGTGCTTCAGTTCTTGTATGCAATTTGATTGCTCAAAAGTAGAAAGGTCCAGCTCATACCGAGACCTCTTAATTCACATCTGTGCAGAGCGCTTCCAACAAGAACCACGAGTGTGCTGTGCTGTGAGTAGCCCAAAAACAAATCACAAAACCGTGGGGTATTTCACATCTTCTAGTACAGACAGTAAGAAATACGAGGCCAAACGCAAGGTTTCTATTCACCGTCTCCTTCGATGAAATGTGGTGTTTCCAGAACGTGTTTCTCAATCAGACCGTCCCCAGAGCAGCTCTGCTCAGCAGCCCAAAGGCAGCAAGCAGCTATCTGCTGGCTGGTAGCAAGCAGCGCCAAGCAGAAGTGAAACAAGCTTTCGGATGCACTTTGCTCACTGCCACTCCACTCCTTCTCCCCACTGACTGATGCTCGGACAGTGTGCTGGCACTGCCCGCCCCAGTGGATGGAGTCTTTCCCTCCCAGCAAGCACAGTTCTTTGCAGCACCGCATCTCCTGCTTCAGAATCACAGAATTATCAAGGTTGGAAAAGACCTAGAAGATCATCCAGTCCAACCATCACCAATACTCCCCAGCTAAATCATATCCCTCAACACAACATCCAAACGTCTCTTGAACACATCCATGTTCGGTGACTCCACCACCTCCTTGGGCAGTGCATTCCAGTGCCTGACCACCCTTTCCGAGAAGTAATATTTCCTAATGTCCAGCCTGAATCTCCCCTGGCGCAGTTTGAAACCATTGCCTCTAGTTCTATCACTGTCCTGCTTCCTACCTTCGCTCAGCAGCGTGTCAGCAGACGTACTCTGACGGGTGCCAAAACAACACAGTTGCTAAGCGTGGTTTGTGCAAGATTTGGACATATTTCTTGCATTAGGCTATGAGTCTATCTTGCATCATCTTGATGTGATTCTTATTAATTTGAAGCAGCACTGCATGTAAGCAAACTGTTCCGAGCTGGGCTCTTTTAAGGACAAGCCGGCATCCAGCAGTCACCAAAGGCAGCCACACCACGGCTGCTGGGATTTGTAGCGGGCTGACGGATGATGTCTCTCAGAGCAGCGGTGGGTTTACTGGCGGCACCGTCAGACCCAGCTCACCGCACCCCAACGCGCTCCCAGCAGCCACAAGCCCAGCCGAGCAGCCCGAGGAACGGTTTGCGCACGTCCTATTTTTACCCAGCAATAAAAGCCCGGTTTCCTCGGCTCCCCGCGATGGCGGCAGGCGGGCCTCGCCTTCTCCTCCAGAGGCTCCTTCAGCCTTTTCGAGAACTCCACCGAAAGCCTTTCACTTTCCGCGCGCGACGGGCTCGTGCCGCCAGGGGACGCTGCGTCACCCCGGCCGACCGCCCCCCCCCCGCCTCCGCGGCTGTAGGGCGGACGCCGCGCGCGCCGGCCGTGAGCGGCTGTGGTGGTGACGGCGTGGGCGGGCGCGCGTGAGGAGAGCGCGGTGCCGCAGCCGCTGTGCCTCGCTGTCGCGGGCTCCGGCTCTGCCCGCCTGAGGCGCCGTGCCTCCCTGGGGCCAGGCGCGAGGCTCGTGCACAAAACCTGCCCCCCCCCCCCCCCCCCGCCTCCCGTCCCGGCGGGGACGCGGAGCGTACATGCGAGTCAGCGTGGCTTGTCGTGTAACTTCCAGGCATTTCGGACTCATGCAGCGTTATGGTACGTGACGGGGACTTCCCCTTGTTTCGGCAAGCTGAGATCCTGTAAATGAAAATTCTGAACCCGCTGGTTATCTGGATGGAGAGTCCCCGGAAACAATTTATAGGCCGTATTTCATGAGTGACAAAATACGGTCGCTGGGATTTTCTGATGGCTTCCAGGTAGAGCCCGGCAGCCCGCCCTCTGAGAGCGGGACGCACAGACAGCAGCAGCTCTGAGCGGCCCTGAGCGCACGGGGCGCGTGCTTCCAGCCTCTGCTGCTGCACCAGCCATAAACGCGCCGTAGTCACTTGTAGGATCACGGGACGGCTTTGGTGGAAGGGACCTTAAAGCCTTCCCAACCCCAAACTCAGCCCTGGGCAGGGCTGCCCCGCAGGGCTCCATCCAACCTGGCCGAGTGCCTGCAGGGATGGGGCACCACAGCTCCTCTGGGCAGCTGTGCCGCTGCCTCACCGCCCTCTCGTCGTGCAGTAGTGAGCATTTCAAATCATAGCTGGGTATTGGTATATGCTAATGCTGAGTGAAAAGAGCGTGAGCTCTGAGTTAACTACCAGAGAAATGAGAACCAACGTTTTCAGTGCACGCTCACGGTGCACATGCAGAAGCACTCACTCGAATCCTCGCAGCCCTTTTAGCAAGCACGATCTTATGGCACAAGAAGATTGCAGCACGTCACTCTTGCCTAAGTCATATAATGGTGAAAATGCTGTACCAAAATGTGGTTTCCCTACCAGCACTGTTCTAATATAGTCTGGGTGACAATCAGTTCTGCTTCTCCGAAGAAATAGCTATCTCGTGACCTGCCGATTCATCAGGTTTGTTTCTCATAACACATTTCATTTATTTTGCATGGCAGTGTGCTGCACATGCATGCTCTCAGGTTTATATATGCACACAGCAAACAGTTTAAGTAATTTATAAAGATTTATAAAGTAAGCAGCTCAAGAGAGAGTATGTGTAAAAAAAAAAAAAACACACCAGCTGTCTGCAGCTGCTTTGGTTAGAAAGTTTTGGAGGCTGCTTCAGGAAGAGTTTGATCACCAATTGTAGACAAGAATAATTTATTCTGCTAATTCTGCTATAGAACTGTAATTTCTAGAAACTTCTTTTAAAAAGTATGGACATAAACTTGTTAACACAATTAGTAAGCGTTTTTGAGAGGTGTGCTTCACTTATTCAATTCATTCTCTCTTGACTGGAAGCAGAACACACTTTACATTAAGTGCAATTTCTCTTTTAAACTTCTTAACAGTTTTAGTATTTTACTCCTGGGGAGATGAACCTCACCTGAGGGAATTGTTAATGCTTTCCAGCTCTCAGGGGAGTCCCATGGAGCACATTCCTGAATGTCACAGACTCATTCCTTGCCTGTAAATCTTGCCTTATTGGCTGGGAACCACTGTTCTGTACATCAGATGTCACATAAGACATTATTTTCCCACTACTGTATGTTATTCATCTCCTTCTGAAATTAAACAAAAGGAAGCTACAAGTAGTGCTCAGTTCGAAGTGAATTTATTCGACTGCTGATGGCAAGCCTTACTTCAGAGTGAATTAATGCATGGGTAGATTGCCAGTCCTTCAAGATTCACAGGATTCAGAAGTGTTGAGTAGTACCAAAGTCACACTACTGCAAAGGCTAGATTAGGGTTTTTCAATACTGAAAACAGCAATCATGAAGAGTAATATCCTACTGGGTATCAACCAGTAATGCCTTAGATGTATCAAGATAGAGGTGAAAATGGTTTATAACTTATATGCTGCCTTCTCTTGAAAGCATATATTTATTTAAAAATAGACTGTCACCCAATGGTTCACAAAATAGTTATGAAGGTACTATAAAACTACATCCATATACAAAATTTAAAAAGTGAATGTTCTAATTATGGAGAAACTTAAAAATCAGTCAAATCCTTACAAAGTTCTCTCTACTTTATTTATTCCCAAAGGAGAATGGAGAGGGAGAGAAATCTTTTCAGATTATTACATCTGATTCAATAGCATTCCAGAGAAATTATGACCATTGAGAGCATAATTCTGGGTAGCTGGCAAGTCTTCCTCATCTGCTTGAAAGTAGTCAATTTAAAAAGCATTTCCATATCCAAGAATTCAACTATTACTAGAGCGTAGTAACAAGGCAGCTAAGATGTGCAGGCAGATATCAAATGACAGACTGTCTGTCCCATTTATGCATACAAATATTGGATACCAAATGAGGCCAAAGCTGGTCTGTGACACACAGTGTTTGGTGGTAAGCACAATCTAGTGATTCAAGGCGTTCTCTTGCCATCAGCTTCTCCTGTCTCCCTGCCATGGCAAGTTCTCCCCTGTCAACCGTGTCATTCTTTTTGTCAAGCCGTTCAGTGGACAGCATCAGACAACCAACTCAAAAAAAAGGCTCCCTCTTCACTCAGGGTTACTTTTCAACCAGTTGCACTGCTTATTACAAAACCTGGAAACGTGTTGGCGTCGGTGGAAGGACAGCAATATGGGAGAAGGAGCAGCTAGGGGTGGGCAGATAAGGATTGCTTTGGTTGATGTAGGCACCCGGAAAATGGTATGCATACCTACTCTCTCAAGCAGGCATTTGCTTGTGGTGTCTTTTCATGTTACAGCTATGCATCCTGAAAATATACTCACATAAAGCTAATCTAGCATGAAATTTCTAATATCATCTGATTTCAGGGATAATTTTCAATGCTTTTTATTTTTATCCCTGGGTATCTGTATCATCTGCCATTTCCCTTCCCCATACTGAACAGGAGTTGAACTTCTGGGTTGAAATTCTAGCAGAAAAGCAGTTGAGGAGAAGCCACATGGACTAAGAGGAGGGTTTCATTCTAGCACTTTTCCCAGATTTAAAATCATTACTTCTTACTCTTTGACTCCATTGTTAATAAAAGGCAAATAAGCATCATGCAGTTTCTTACCTTAAAACATTTCAAAGGAACCAGGGCATTTGAACATGAACTGAAGTAGGAAAATCTGGGATAGGTATCCCCTTCTATAACTACTTGTAACCAATGGCAAAGGAGAAGTTGTATCTTAACCTGTAGCTGATGAATTTACCAGAGCCAATTTATCATTGTCAACTGGAATGTACCTGCATGAATATCCCAATTAAAATCAGCTTGCATCACCTGCAATCACTTTGAAAACTTTTGTATCATCAGGATGGCATAAAGGTGTTTGCTTGGTACTGGGAAAGAAACAGGTGTGATGTTTTATTATTTTATCTGAGTTGTTGAGACTACAGTTTTGAAATCAGTAAGGCAGTTATTCCAAATATAGGCAACCATTCAAAATTTCCTATGGAACATGTAGAATACCTAGTCCGTGCAATGCAATTTCAGAACATCAGCATGGATCCCTGTGTGTGAGGCTCTTTTGCTCTCTCTGGAAGTATTGGCACACATCTAAGTGAAAATATTTAAATTTACTAACTACAATACTGTAACAGCAACTTAAATCTTGTTTTGTAATCTAGGAAGATCCACTTTCATGCCAAATATACATGAACGAAACACACCTCATACAATTCCCTGAGAAGACTGAAGATTAAAAGAGAAACCTGTTCCATTCAACTTAAGAGAATAACCTCAGAACCCTAACCCTTGGTTTCTAATGCAGTGACATCAGAAAGCAGCCATCAGCAGCATCCTGCCAATTTCCCAGACACCAGGGAGTTTTGCTAAAAGTTGCATTAAATGATCTGTCATCAACCTAACATTAATCTCTCAGTATTTTATTACTCACCCTTTAACAGGGCCTTCTGGAGGGCATGAGTTATTGGCAATGGGAGGCAGTAATTACGAAGTGAGGTATGGTGAAGAAAACATGACAAGTCAGCTAAAACAGTGTTTGGAGACCATTTAATATTGTGTTGGCAAGTGTGACTTGCTATAAAAACATTTTAGAGAGTCCAGATAGATGCAGGAATCTAGCTGCTATACAACAAAAATGAACCCTGAAGCAGAAAATTTAATTTCTCATTTCTCACATTAAGGCATAATCTTTCAGACTACAAAGCAGTAGGTTCTGGCTATGTAGAGCAGCATGTAAATGTGCCAAGTTTCTTGAACATGCTGCAGGACCGGACACATTTTTTAAACGTGTCGTAATCACTGTACGTAAGATGCCACAGACCATGGTCTGCCCTTTGTGTGCCATGTGGCTGAACTCTTGCTGAACTCAATGCTGAATGGGTTCCAAGCAATTGCAGAGCTAAGGTGAGGACATAAGAACTTTCCGTGTGCACTGACACATTTCTTCTGTAGTTAAGAAAATGTCACTGTTAAAAATGACAAGAAAATATCACAAGTTAAAGGGAAATGACACTGAATTATCGCAACTCAAATAGCCCAACCTGAGCCAAATGCAAGTACTATGCACTGTGAGGGGATAATAAGGAAAACTAAAAGTAATGTGCACAGGCATCAGGTGTCACAAGGCAGGGCTTACACAGAACTAACTTGCAGGCCGCATGATGCAGGCTGATGTTCCCACAGCCATCATATTGCATGATGAAGTATACGTAACAGCAGAGGAGTTTTAATCAAGTGTATCAGGGCATGGAAACACCAGAAAACATTTCCCTGGAACATCTCCCTGAATTGACTGTTCATTGTAAGAAATGCCTCTGCCCTGAAAGGCTCACATGGTTAGTAGGTAAAGCAGATGGTGCTGGAGAGACGTACGTGTTACGTGATAAACAACAGCCATCTAACTCACAGTGTATGACAGAGCCCAATGAAAAGTGTTTGTTCATTAAATAGCATTTGGAAAATGTAAGGAGTGGTGGAAAAAAAGTTACTATTATTGTTAGGAAAATCGAAATGTTAATTGGAGGTGGAGTTGGGATTATCCAGCCTGGAGAAGCAAAGGCCTCAGGGAGACCTTATAGCAACCTTCCAGTAGCTGAAGTGGGCTTCCAGGAAAGCTGGGAAGGAGGGGGGCTTTTATCAGGAAGTGGAACGATTGAAAAAAAAGTAACATTTTTACACTAAAAGACAGAAAATTAGGATTAGATATTAGGAGGAATTTCTTTACTCAGGGGTAGTGGGGCAGTGGTACAGCTGCCCAGAGAAGCTGTGCTCAGAAGGCCAGACTGGATGGGGCCCTGGGCAGCTGAGCCGGGGGGCAGCCCTGCCCATGGCTGGGATTAGGGATGGGTGGGCTTTGAGGACCCTTCCAACACAAACTTCCGTGATTCTAAGAAGAAGACAGAGACATTCTGCATATTGACTTGGGATAGGTTATTGAAGCCCTACTGTTCAGGTATTGAACAAGTATGCAGATTGTGTAATGGGATTTTTATCAAGAAATCATTCAACAGTTTGATATCCTTGTGTTGTCATTTGTAATAATATGTCCTCCCGGTTTGTGAGAGCAAGTCAAGAAAACGAGGCAGATAAAAGTCTTTCCATAGAATCTGATGCCAGATACTGTGCTAAAAGTGAAATTGAAAATGAAAACACATTATACATATTTTCTTTTAACATGTATAGCTGATGCTTAAAGAGTAAAATAATTTCATTTTTCTTAACCATTATAAAAGTTACAACTTGAAATAAAAGCAATTACCTATTCTTAGATAATTGTGTATTATTTCCTGGATTTTAAAGATAGTGACCATTTCTAGTTGGAAATGTAAAGAAAATATATGGAAAGGAACACTGATGCAAAACCAGTTAGTGAAATACTGTAGGAATAGTTTTTCATATGAATTAAGTAGAATATTACAATATAGGGGACCGATATAAAATTTGGTAATCTAACAATTCACGGGAAGAGTGTTTTGATCACACAGTTTCTTAACAGAGTAGTAAAAAATACAGGTGTATTCACACGTGAGTGTCATTTAAACAGCCAATGAAAAGCTGGTGTTATTACATAGCTTCATGTTAACAACGCTCAGTTACCTGGACCTCTGTTCACACTTAAACAAAGCTGCAAGCTGCTCTGCCTGGGCTGACCTCACTGACTCTCCAAGATTCCCCATGTTACCTGAAACTCCAGACTGGAGAAGTGTGGAACAACCAACAGAGCAATGGCCCAAACCAAGACAGGCTCTCTCAGTATTTTATTAGCCTTGAGAACTGGGTTTTTGTTCTTATAGAAAGAATATATAAGTAGTTTCTTCACTTCACTTGTTTGATCAAAAGGGCTCTTTCCAATTCCACAGCTCTTGGATGTTAATCAAGCCCTTACACACAGCTGATGGACCATGTTCTTCTAGAAAGGCATGAGCACACGACTTCTCAGTGCACTAGCAGAAGAGGTCCTGAGTCCATACTGGAACTTAGAAAACAAATAAGATGGTCAGAATTTACAAGGGAAATTTGTAGCCCTGTGTACTATTGTCATTTACAGTAAAAAAAAAAAAAAAAAATTAATTCATCTCTAGAGATTATTTACCTCACAACCAAGTAGTGCACTTGGAAATTACTGTGCCTTAAAACAGCTCTGATAAGCAAAGATGAAACTCAAATAGCTAAAAGGGAACTAGCAGCTCTCTTGCTTAGTATCAAATCCTGTTTTAAAACTTTCTGCCCTTATAGACATCCTGTTTATATATTTAATCAATGAACTGCATGGGAGAGAAACAAAAATTTCCTGCAATCTTCTGTCAAATACGTATTCCTAAAGCTGGAGTAACTCAGCTTTTAAACAACTAAATAGTTTTGGAAATTTCCCACATTCCTGTTTTATTTGTTTCTGCTTTTCTGTGAGCAGTTTTCTGATTGTTCTAGAACTGCTTGGTAGAAACACTGAGGAAAAAAAAATCCCTCTCTTTTCTGCTCTTTTCCTACTTTAATCAGTTCTTTACTTTGACAAGAGATAGTACTTCTTCTGCCATAATGTAACACCTGTGTTAGCTCTCCTGACTAAATGAGCTGCTACGTAATGAAGTGAGATACAGGAACCTCAGATTGCTAGGGTTTGTTTGTCTAAATTTATTTATTTACTGAATACTTACCTTTTAAGAACTTTTAAAAAATCTTACTTCTTAAGAACAACTTCAGATCTTTTCAAAAGGACATAAGTACGTGAAACAGGAGGAAATATTTTAGATCACCAGAATACTCCAGTGGTCTCACATCAAATAGTCAGGTTTCATCCTAAAACAGGTTGCATGTGTACCTGTTTACCTGTGGCATTGCTCACACACTGTTTCTATTGGAAAACTATTCCTGAACCTCCTTCTTACAAGCTGAAACTTCTGAACATATGTAGCTCAAAAATATATACTAATTACTCCTATTTAGTTTCTACAAACCCCATCACTTATCTACAGTACTTCTTTCCCTGCCATCTTCTTTATTTCATGATAATTACATAGACAACAATCCTACTATTTCTCAGACTTTATTTGCCTAACAAACTGAAACAAATTTTTTAAAAAGTCATTATCTTATTTTTTTCCTAGCAGCCCTTCTGTGTACTTGTATTAGTTTCGATTCATCTTTCTTTATCATGATGTAGCAGAAATATATGCAGGATTCCCAGTGGGGTTTCATCAGGCTCTTGCCTGGAAGTTTCCCTCTTAAAGAACATAAATACACACGTAAAGAAATAACCTCATTACACACATGTAAGTTGTCATTTAACTTCCTTTTTGCTCCACTAGACACATCTATCCAGAACTGAGTTTTGAGACAAGCAATCTGTAGCAGACTTAACTGGACAGTACCTAAATGAGTATAAAAAGCTATAGTGGCAATCTATAGAACTTAGCAAATGGATACAAAACTCTTCTAATGCAGACTTAAAGCAAAAACACCTATTAAGGGTATCATTTTCTATTTAGCTACGTGTAGAAGCTGCTTAAGGATAAGAAAAGATGTGAAATTGAAGCATAGTAGTCATTCTGTACCAGCTCTCCAGATTAACTTTTTCATTCTATGTCAAAAGAGCCATTTGTGGCTTAGCCAATCCACTTCCAAAGAGAACAGTAATGATACCCTTAGAGCAGAATGAACACACAGCTAGTAGAGAACAGAGTATTTGCAAAAGCTGTGCCAGCTATTTCCAGACTAGGCAAGCCCTTACTTTTGATGTCATAGTTTAAAATTCTGCTAAATTCTTACGCATTTTTTTCCACAGCAACTAACTAAACACAAACAAACAAACAAACAAAAACCGAATAAGTAGCAAAAAAGAAAAATGCAGTTTCAGGGATGATTGCTACTATGGTTTCCTTATTAACAATTACCCACTTTAAGTTAGTCTTTAACTGTTCTTTAGTTAAATATTACCTGAGTTACTAAACTTAGTGCCACATGTCCTCTGGGGCAGCTGTAGGAATGTTCCTACTTCCAGTGAAATCAATGTAGAACCCACGTATCTGCAATTAACTAACCCAAATTCTTTCACTCCTTTGCAGATGGGTGCCCACACCAGATGATGTGTGTAAATGTAAAATCTTTCTCCAGTGACCACTTGATAGCAACCGAAGGTTTACTAGCAGACAACTCCTAGCCTTCCTGTTAAGAGAGTATCATTAGTCTCTGTAACAGTAAGTAAACCCACTGCTTCTCCTGCTTATCAGACATGCTTCCTTCCTGTGTCATGAGTTATATCACCACACTGATGGGAAGAAGAGTAAAGGGATTTTTTTTTAATGGTTGTTTTATCTATCACTTTCACTGAAGCAGAAATTCTAGACTGATTCACAAATGGAAACCCCAAACATCATGCAGCAAAGCGTTCATCTATGGACAGGAAATAGTATGGTTTTATAGGCTACAGTCAAGGTTATGTCACTTCAAAGTGTACTTTAAAAGTCTGCACAGACACCTTCCTGAATATTCAGCTGACAAAGCTAGCCACACATAGTATACTCTAATCATATACAGGGTGTGCCAGCAAAGTTCAATTTATTACTCCTGTGGCTTGCTGCTATAATACTTATAACATTTAGCAGTGTTGTCACCAAAGCACATAAGAAGAGAAGGAAAGCAAGGGAAGGAGGGGGAATAAAAAGCACATCTCAAATTATAACAGGAGAATACATGAGCTACTGCAAATAGCAGCAAATGTAGGGGAGACCAGCAACTATTATAGAAGGAATAAGCAGACAATGGAGAAAGAACAGAAAGATGCAGTGGCTGTAGAATAGGCTGTTTTAATCGTGTTCATAAAAAAGAGTGTACTTTTTGTAGGGCTTGGGATGACTACATGAAGATGACCGTAAACATTAACAGCATTCATACAAAACATCAGCAAGCAAAGTAGGACTTTTTCACTAATTAACTCTCTTCAGGTATAATATTTGATCTCTGTTACACCGTGTACATTTTGGGAAGCTTGATTTTGTCTTTCTGTTGATTTTTTTTTTTATCTTCAAAAGCTAAAATTATCTTTTAAAAATATGATCAATTTAAATTTGACCCAACATTATCTGAAATAAATGAATGGACAAATACCCAAATTGGACTCCATCTGCTACTGAAAAGAATATTTGTATCTTTTTGTAAGTTTGAACCAAGCATTTTGATTTTTCATTAGACTCAAAGAGTCTAATGAATGTAGAGGAAATCCATGCTAACCAATTGTAGACAAACTGTAATCTTCATTGTGAACATAAAAGGGAAAATCCCAAACTTGCTTGGCAGCCTTCATGTATATTTTGTATGAACAAACAAGACTGCAGTTCATACTACTCCTCACATGAATCATCATCTGAACATAGGAAAGATATTCATTATGTACCTTCATCAGAATATAATGTAAGTATAATGTACACTCATTATCTGGTGTGGGCACCCATCTGCAAAGGAATGAAAGAATTTGGATTAGTTAATTGCAGATATGTGGGTTCTACACTGATTTCACTGGAAGTAGGAACATTCATAGGGCAATTTACAGCTAGAATACGTCAAGCACTTTTTTAGCCATTTATAGGTACGAGACATTTTTTTATCCTGATGGCGTAATACCCTGCTGAAAAAGGAGAGGTCTGAATCTGATAAAGAACTTTCTGTTGCTTCCTTAATAAATGGGTCTTTTCCTTTCTGTTCTCCTTTCTGGTTCCCTATTCACATTACAATTATCCCAGGCTCCAGAACATACTTTCAGTTTTAAAACTCTCTGTAAATCAAAATCCTTGCGAAGAGCTCCTGCAAATAGTGTGATCAATCTGGATACATATAATTTTGTTAGTGATACATAAGCCAGTGCTTTAACGTTGTTCCTTTCAATACATGCTTCAGCAATGACATTAATTCTGCAAATATATCAGTAGGTTGGATTTATTTAGCTTGGGACACTCATTTTGCTCACTCATTTCTTTTGTTTAGGGTTCTCAGCTGCCTGTGAACTTTATTCATACAAAACACTGCAGTAGATGCCTTGATTAAACTATTAAACAGTAGAATTATGCACAACACTTTAGTAACAGTGCTGGGAAATAAAGTAATGAAATAAATGCAGGAGAAAGAAGCAGCCCTGGTCCTGATGGTTCAAAATGTGCTGTTACTCATGGACCCAATGCACAGGCTGGAGATACGCATGGTTGTGGGAAAGAACTTGAGACCACAAGGACCCAGTGGGGCTCCCAGCTCTTCCAGGGAAGAGCAGCACAACCTGTTGCAAGCACACAACATTGCTGTAAATTCAGCTGTCTTTCATTTTACACTCTGCACAGACATTACATAATTAATAAGCCAATAAACTTAAGTGCAGAAACTGGATTAATCCAGTTTGCACTGCAGAACAGTATTACTGCTTACAATTGAGTTATGCTGAATAGATCTTGAACTACTGAAAATCTGGAGTCATTTTCTGGACAGATGTTTACATGAGTAAGTGCATAAAGGTTCTTTCCTTCTAGAAGAAAGTACCAGTGGAACAGAATCCTTAGGAGGGTTCTGCTTGCATGGACTATTTTGGACAAGGTGGCTGAACTTTTCTCCAATTTCTGAGGCCACACAGGAGAAAGGCTTTTGCCTCACCCCTGACCTCAGCTAGCTCTTTTTCATTCCAGCCTCAGCTCAGCTACACGTATATACTTAAAAGATGTAAAATATCATTTCAGTCTCCAACCATCCTAAGCTATAATGAATTTTTCCAGAGTGAATGCTGTTCATCTCCAATATGTTCAACCTTCTCCATTACACCTCTACTCAGCCTGAATTACACTGTGGCATTCAGGGGAGGAAGGAACGTGGGTGGGTGGATGAAGATACTCAAGATAACTTCCTTTCTTAAGGGTGACAGAAAGAATCCAATCAAGGACAGTATCCAAAAAGCATATCGCAGAATGTCCTGAAGCTTTCATTTTCCTTGTCAGGAGTGCACCTGATTTACTTTGCATGATGACTCAGTTTTTACAGGACCGTAAGAAACTTTGAACACCACATTTAGGCTGTAGGTGGCTTCTGCAAACACTGAAAATTCTCTTGGGAACAACCTAATGCAAACTTCTGAAGAAGCCAAGAACTCTCTCCTCCTGCTGACCTTGAGTTTCTAGCCTGAGACAATAGCATGAGAGTTTCCTTTGGAAGACAGAGAATTGACTGCACAGTTTCCCCATTTCTATCTTGGCAGTAATCAGTAATGCATAATTAAACTGGTAAAACTAAAAAAGAAAAAAAAAATATTTTAAACTTTTCACATGATGTTCTGCTGGTAAATACACAGATCCAGCTGAGTGAAGAAACTGATCTCCTAAGCTAAGGTGAAAAAATAGGAATGCCAAAGTGAGAGAGTTGGCAAATGGATGGGGCCCTTTATTATCTGAAGATGCTCTTTCACTGGGAAGCACTGCAAAAAAAACTCCTTGCTGGACACCAGGCTAGAGCATTTACATTTCTAGAGCTTGGCACTTCTATAAAACTTCAGGGGAAGTAAGCACATTGTTCTGTATATTTCTCACTAATGTTGTCATAATTATTCTTTTTGTTTAAAAAAAAAAAGGTGAAGATGAAATAATGTTTTTCTTGCAATAAATCATGCCATGTGTACATGGAACTAATCATTCAGCCTAACTGACTTATTCTATCACTCAGCAGAAGCAATATTCAAGATGAAAGATAATGATACTGCATCACCAAAAAAATGCAAACAATTCCCTCAATCGCAAATAACCCTCCAGTTCATTTCCAGTGACTGTGGTGCATTAAACCAATACACTTTAAAATCTGCTCTTTAAAACAATGTATAAAGCAGGCAAACTCTGTTTTGCTTTTCCTCCATACAAAGCAGGCAGTCGTTACTGGAAGTTGGCTGAGCCATATTTTGAGGTAGAAAACATTTTTAGTATTGACGTTGGCAGAGCTTATGGTTTGGAATAGTAAAGAAATGAAGACTGGGAAAAATTATTTGTCACAGGTATTTGAAAAGGAGGACTAATGAAGTAGTGATAAGCAAACAATAAAACAACTGACAGGAAGATTACCATTAGATTTTGGATTTGGCCAGCAAACAAAGAGGAGAGATGCTGTAAGGACATTAGATATTGAAGAAGGTGGAGAACACCATAAAGACAGAACATCACTATCATTTTTTTATTAGCCAAATCTGCCTAGAAAAAAACAAAACAAAACAAACAAACAAAAAAACCAACCACAACAACATCCAGAATCTGATACAAAAGGATGACAACTGACAAAGAGTTGCTAGTGGTGAGCGTGTGGGAGAAAGGCATCTCAGCCCAAGGCTGGTACTTTTCCCGGTCCACATTCCATTGAGTGATTGTGGGCTGCATTGCACCATGATATTTCTGAACGTGAAACCATGGCTCTGAGATTCTACCAAAGAAAGGAGTCGTAGTTCAAACTGTCTTTTTTCCTATACTGACGCTTTCCGGAGATTCAGAAAACTGAAACACGTGGAGAAGAGCTGTGTGGGCAGGTCTAGCCCTCTTCAAGGGTAGATCTGCACCTTAGCAGGCAGTTCTTCACATCTCCCATTTTACTGGCACTTTCACACGTCGCACAACAACGGTTGAGGAGATGTCTCATCTGGGCAGGCAGCTGCTGAGTGCATCAGGCCTTGGTACGGTTACAAAGTTCATGGTGCAGTGCAATAGCGGACAGATCTTTTCGTGATCCTTCAAAACTTCACTCAAGTGTTTCATTTCATCTGTTAGCTTTCCAATTTCTTTTTTCAGGGAGGTATTTTCTTGCTCAAGAGATTCATATTCCTGAAAGGAGGGGAAAAAAAGCTTACTCATAGGCAAAACATTCTTTTCAGTGCTCCACCTTGAGTATATTCATGTAACTGTAGGAAAGAAGGAGATTGCCTCAAGCCAATGTGGGGAAAAGCACCAGCTGGGCGTCACACTTGGCACCACATGCCTGGTGCCAGCTGCTCTCCTCCAGCCCATGGCTTGCAGGTACCTGTTCAAATGCTCCAGAACTTAGAAGCAGGAAGCGCTGAGCATCACGCCAGCTTGATGCCAAGCCCCACTTTGTCAAAAGCAATTTCAACCACTGCCTTGGTTGTCGTGATCCCAAGATGCTTTTGAGCCAGGGCTTCACTGACAATAGGCTTTTGATAATTGCAGGAGAGTTTTAAGGTACTCTGCAGCAAGCACCTGTGACGGATCTGAGATTCACATGTCACATTTTTTGCTGACTGCAGGTCTCAAGTGTCCCTGCCACCAAGACTTCTCATCCCAAAGAGAAGAGAGCTTGAGGTTTAGAGCCAGCCCACGGAAAACCCGCAGGTGTCCGCACCTCACTGCCGGCCTGGGGCTCAGCACTCGCCCACTCGATCTCACCTCCTGGGGAAAGCTGCAGAGCAAACTTCAAAGCCGACACGTGCCCTCAGAGGGCTGAGGGGAATGCCTCTCATGCACTGCTCCTCTGGCCAGCCTCATGCTACACATGCCACGCTTCCTTGCTGTGGCAGCTTGTATTCCCTTGCTCTTCCTCACACTCTTCCAGCGCACACACACACACACACCAAGTAAAACAGACACGATCCTCCTAACACATCACTGTCGCCAAACTCCAGCAGGGCTCAGCATCCCCAGCTCTGACTCTGCTCTCGCTGCCTCAAGTCCATGGAACAAGCGTCACCCTCCGGTTGTTCTGTTCCATTTTCAGGGGAGAAAATACCAAACTGTTCTTACTAGGGAAGAATTCCTTCAACCAGATCTGCCTGCAGATCTGAGCATGTGGATTCACATGAGGAAGAGCTTCAAGTCCAGCAGGAACAACAGAGCGACTGTGGGACAGCGCAGGGCCCAGCAGTGACTCCAAAAAAGCCAGGGGTTACCCCTGTACAGAAACACCAGCACCTGGCTGTCTCGGGTGCTGACTCAGAGGAGATCTGGGAAAAACCAAACCCTAGGCTCTCCACCTCACACCTCCCGGCCTCTGCTGCCTGATCCTTCCACCGTAAGAAAGAGAAGAGGCTGTGCTGAGCCTCCGGAGCTGAGCAGCTGACAAAGCCACAGCTGTGGCAGCGTAACCAACACCTACCTGCTGAGCCCTAGCTGCAACTAAAGCACTGCTGTGTGAGGAAACGTCCTGAACTACAGAACGGCAATTCTTCTCCTCCAGCGTTTGCAATGGGGACATGATAAAACTCCACTGCACTGTAATATTGAGAAGCGTTAAGAGTTTCTGGAAGAATCAGATTCTTTTATGTTTTTTTGGAAACACCCACTGCTGTTTATCAGAGCACAGCAGAGTACAGCAGTAACTGCACCCAGCTCTCTTGTTTGGAGGTTTTGGAGTTCCTAAGAAGTCTTTTCAACGGGGTATTTCTGGCTCAGACCACAGCTTCAGAATTGAGTTAAGCCAGCAGTGCCACTGAGCAGCGTGACGCCGCACTGCACCGCCACCTTCCCTGCAAGGCATTCGCACACTGTCACCGTGAGCTCTCCAGGTTCAACACTAATGCATCACTAATGCTCCGGGTTTGCTTTAGCCCTGAGAAGCCAGGGATCCAGCCTGCAGGTGGTCACAGGGATGGGAGTAGCGGGCTCGACCGCGTGCCTGCCTCCTTCCCGGTGTCGCAGATGGCAGAGACGCTTCACCCCACCTGAGCAGCGCGCCGGGCAGCTGCTGAGCGGGCAGCCGGCAGCGCCCGCCTCTCCGCACCGACGGCTCCGGGCGGGATCGGCACGAGGGCAGGCCCGGGCGCGCCGAAGACGTCCCGTTATTGGAGCGTCCCGCACTCCACGCCCAGGAGCAGCGCGTACCCGCTCACCTCGTGAAGTTTGTCTGCTTTCTGCGTTTGCTTCTTCCGACTTCTCTGTGCAGCAACTCGGTTCTTCTCTCTCCTCCTTACCTTCTTATCATCTTCTTCGTGGCTCTGGAAGACAGAAGCAGCTCGCTAGGCGTCAAGGTGCGGCGGACACGCCGAGCCGCCGCGGGCAGCCAGCCCCCACGTCCCGCACCCAACCTCGGCAGAGCCCCCCCC